>OZ030008.1:156755064-157355064 GCA_964023405.1 Apodemus agrarius | reverse complement strand
GGGAATTGAACTCAGGATCTGGAAGAGTAGTCAGTGCTCTTAACCACTGAGCCATCTCTCCAGCTCCTAGGCTACCTGTTTGTTTTGTTTTGTTTTGAGACAGGTTTTTCTGTACAGGCTTGGTTGCCCTAGAACTCTCTATAGCTCTCTATAGACCAGACTGGCCTTGAACTCAGAGATCCACCTGCCTCTGCCTCCCAAGTGCTGGGATTAAAGGCGTGTGCCACCACTGCCTGGCTAGTCGGCCTTTTTTGTTTTGGAATTTACCTTCACATTAGACTTGTTCTGATATGCATTTGCATATCAGAAATTGAACTCAGTAATTGTTTTGGGTCATTCTAATGAGGCACTTACACATGGTTCTGAAACTTAATAAAATTAATTTTTTTTTTTTTTTACTAACATCTTTTATACAGTGGTGGCCTCATAATCTCAGAAAAAAGATCATTTTGTGAAAACATCTCTGTTCAGTTATTCAGTGATTGTGTGTTTTTGTTGTTGCAATTTGTTTTTGATTTTGGATTTATTGAGAACGATGGATCAGTTATGTAGCTGCAAGCAAAGGTGCACAGCCACTGTGGGGGAACTGTGGCAGGAGCGCTGCTTGTGAGCAGTAAAATCAAAGAAGCTTGCTGAAGAAAAATTTTAAAATGATTACAGAGTTGATTTTCACACACACAAATTATTTGTGTGTTTACTACCACATGCATGCCTAATGCTTAAGGAGGTAATGGGTCCAATGTGGGTGCTGGGAGTCAAACTGAGCCAAGCCAACATTCTTGTGCACTTGTCTTTTATTTTTTAAAAACCATCTATTTTCTGGAGATAGTTACTGTGGAAATAGTTTTGCTTATGTAGCCTGAGCTGGCCTGGAACTTGTTCTGTAGCCCAGGCTTGATTTGAACTCAGTGATCTTCCTATCTCAGCTTCTTGAGTGCTGGTATTGTAAGGATACACTACCACAGATAGCTCAGGCAGGCACTATTGTAGATGTGGAGGTTGTGATGATAAAAAGACAAAAGTCCTTATACTCATGGTGCTTCTGGCTCAGTGGGTGGTAGATAGTATTTAGTTACAGAATGGAGTAAGCAGTGGTTTTAAGATGGATGGATGGATGGATGGATGGATGGATGGATGGATGGATGGATGGATATGTATGTATATATGTGGGTTTTTGTATTGTTTAAAGGAACAGAGTTACTCCATATGAAATTGGCTTTTTTCCAGCCAGCTCAGGGACGGTCTTTTTTTTTATGTCATCAAATACAAATTTGTAAGTTTGACTCACTTTTTTTGTCTGCTTAAGTACTATTATGTTGTATAAATTCTTTTTCTACTTTTTTCTAGAGAGATTTAAAACTGGATTTGGAAAATTGGACTTGGGGCTAAATTGAGTAAGCTTTGGGAGGTACAGATGAAATTGCCAGATATCTCTTAATGACTAGTTAGTTACACAAGCTTGTATACATAAAATGTACAAGTTGTACATAAATATTAGGGTACACAATGCTTTACTTTCACTATGGAAGTTTGTGTGACAGGCTTTTTCCTACTGTTTATGTCTTCAGAGTGAGTATCGCCATTAGCATGATAATATTCCGGTGTACAGGTTTTAGAGCGCATTTTAACTTCCTGGTACGTGATTTGAATCTTTGATACTGTCATTGAACATTATATAGCACCACTGTGAGAACATGGGCAAATTTCCTCATTTGTTTGGGTCACTTCTTCATGCTGATGTTATATAACCCGTTACTTGGTTTGTAAAATGAATTCAGTAGTTTAGATTTGATCTTTCCTGACTTAATAGTATTAGTACTTGGCACCATGGGTCTGTGAAGAAATCACTGTGCAGAGGCTTCATTGTAGTGACACAGCACTTAAGTTTGTGAGGGCACAAAGATTTGTTTAAAAAAAAAAATCTATGTTAAGTTTTTGTACTTTTATTGTTCATTCAGGTGGCCTCTTGGTCCTCTCAGAAGAGCTTTGGGTATAGTCATTCGCACCCTTATCTCTTCATAGCACTTTGTAGATTTTCTAAAGAGAGACCATGTCATCTTAGAGTCAAGGGTCACAGCACCCTGAGGATCAGCATCAGAAACATCTTTCCCTGAGCCCAACTGATAGTAATCTTATGCTACCTGAACTGTGACACATTCGCTTTGGAATATCAGTTCTTACAATAGTGGGGACTTGTTTTTTAAAACAAAAAACAAACTTCTGTTTTTCAAGACAGGGTTTCTCTGCATGTATCCTGGTTGTCCTTGAACTGAGTTCCACTTGCCTCTGCCACCTGAGTGCTGGGATTAAAGGTGTGGACCACCACTGCCCCAAGCTTCCTCCCCAGGTATAAACTCTTAAGATTGATTTTTTTCTTCTCAGAAAGCACAGGAGTATGGCTATGACCAGTCGATGATGGCACGATTCTGCAAGCTGCTAGAAGAGAATGTGGAGCAGAACATGATTGGCAGGCTGCCGGTATTACAGCTTACCATTCAGTACAGGATGCATCCAGACATATGTCTCTTTCCTTCTAATTATGTTTATAACAAAAACCTGAAGACAAATAGGTGGGTGTCCTGTAGTGCTTGTAAGCTTGTCCTTTGGGAAGCTTTAGTTGCTTATGAAAATGTCTTGGCATAAAAAGCATAACCAGGCTAGCTGTGTTAGGCAATGCAGGTTATCCTATTACTTGGAAGCAGAAGTGGAAAGATTGTTGAGAGTTAAGAGGCCAGCCAAGACTACAGAGTAAGACCCTGTTTTGGGGGAGGGGGAGGGAGGGTACTTACCTTAAATCATTGTGCTGTGTTGATTATGTGAAATATAGATTGGTAGGGGTAGGGGAGGAAGTAGGGTGATAGCGCACACCTTTGATCCTAACACTTGGGAGGCAGGTGGATCTCAGGGGCCAGCCAGGGCTACATGGAAAAAGCTGACTCAAAAAAGGGGAAGGGGAGCCGGGCGGTGGTGGCGCACGTCTGTAATCCCAGCACTTGGGAGGCAGAGGCAGGTGGATTCCTGAGTTCGAGGCCAGCCTGGTCTTCAGAGTGAGTTCCAGGACAGCCAGGGCTACACAGAGAAACCCTGTCTCGAAAAAACCAAAAAAAAAAAAAAAAGGGGGGGGGGAAGGGGAAATCACCATGTTTAATATAACCCAAATATAATCAACCACAGGTGATTTCCTGACCTATCTTGTGGTGCTAGGGACTGAAGCCAGGTTCTTAGTCTTGTTTGTGCATTTGCTCTCCTTGGAGGCTGCTCCTTGTTTCTCTATCCCTGTATGTATGTTTCCTGTATATTGTTATGAGCTGTTTTTGAGTCATGATTGTATAGATCATCTTCCTTGGTACCAGAATGAAAATAAAACCCAGTTTAGACTTTTTTCATTGCTACGCGTTTGTGAAAGATCTCTTAATCTCTTAACTTTTTCCTGGTTCTGTCTCACACAGAAAATAAAAGAAGAAGATATTGATAAAATGTGTGCTTTAGAGCATATTTTCTGAATATGATTGCTTTTCTATAGATTGACCGAAACCATTCGATGTTCATCAGAGTGGCCATTTCAGCCCTACCTCGTGTTTGATGTTGGAGATGGTTCAGAACGACGGGATAACGAGTATGTTTTTGTCTTCCTTCATTCTCCAGTAATGGTCTCAGAATCATTAGGTTATAAGCTTTTTCCATACATGTCTCTCCAGTACCAAGGCATAGTCATTTTTTTGTATCTGTGTTGATAGTTCCCCCTTTTCTGTACAGTACTCTCAGGTGACCAGTAAGTCTTTGAACGGTCATTACCATGAGAGACCCCAATCAAAAGATGATTGTGCTCTCATGGGAAAGCAGGCATGAGCCGGATAGTCTTTGAAATTTTGAGTTGTGAAGGAATGTGTTGGGTACCTATAAAATGATAGCAAAGTGGAGGTGGGCAGTGTGTTGCTAGGTTGCAAATGTATCAGAAGAGCCAAGGATTGCTCTGAATAGAGGAGTTAACAGCCTGGAGGTATTGTTTATGAACATGTGCATAAACACTACCCTGCTTTGGGGAAAATGTAAAAAAACAAAGCAAAAAAACCCCACAGATTCTAAAATGAGAATAGGAAATGGGGCAGAACATTTCTTGAAGTGAAAATAAAGAGGAGTCAACAGCACAGGAATTGCAATGGAAAGAAAGGTTCATGTGGTTTTCAAGTGTAGAGCAGAAGACAAAGAACTGAGCCCCAAGCACATTATAAGACCAGAAAGCAACAAGGATCTTGATAGAATCTTAACCTAAGGAATAACCAAGGAAGGGGCCATCTTCCTAGGATGTTACAGTGTAGTATGATAGTAGTTATTGGGCATTTAAGACTCAGGAAAACAAGGGCCCGAGTTGATAATGGTTGTATCTTCTTTGGTAATGAACGGGCACACATACTTGGGATATGAACTGGGAAAACAGGATATGGAGCCAGCAGAGAGGATAATGAGGTGGCTTTCATTCGATTCAGCCCTGGTGGGCCATGTTGTTCATGTTTAGGTGTCTAGGTGACATCTTTTCAACTTCGTGGTTTATTGGTTTAAACTTAGCTGAATACAAATTCTTTTTTCACAACTACTTCCTGGATTGGACAGTTATTTATAATTACTCATATATATGATCAATCATTATTATATCCTCTTGATATTGCTGCCTAACTAGAGGGAAAACACCTATGTGCTCTTTATTGTAATGGAAGATAACTTGAACCTAGTAAGCAATTAGACTGCTGTGAGATTTGACACCTTGTCTTTTTCCATCTTTTTTTTTTTTTTTTAGCTCATATATAAATGTTCAAGAAATAAAGTTGGTGATGGAAATAGTTAAACTTATTAAAGAGAAAAGAAAAGATATTTCCTCCCGAAATATTGGCATAATAACTCATTATAAGGCTCAGAAGACGATGATCCAGAAGGATTTGGAGAAAGAATTTGCTAAGAAAGGGTGATGTATTTTTACATGTATTTCTGGTGTTTAGGTTGAATTAGATTATTTAACAGTACTGGGGTTGAATCAGGGTCTTTGTATACTAGGCAAGTGCTCTAACATCTCCAAGTTAAATTGCCTAGTCTTTTTATTATTTTTGTGGTCATGTTTCTAAGTTTCCCATTTGCTGTCCTCCTGCCTCAGCCACCAGGCCCTGCTAAGATTGTGGTTTTGTCTCCTTACCTCTACACTAAAAGATTAAAATCTGGAAGTCAGTGTCAGGTATGTGGTGAGAAACATTTAACTCTCCAGTACTTGGAAGGTGGAGGCAGGACGATCAGTCAAGGTCATCCTTGCTACCATAGTTTCTTTTCCCATTACTGTAACAAGATATTCTGACAAAAGCATTAAAGGGTTTATTTCACCTCACAGTTTATTACAGCCCATCATGATGGGGGAATCAAGGCAGCAAGACTCTGAAGCATCCAAGCAGCAGCAGAAGAGCAGTGAATGTATGCATGCTAGTGATGAGCTCGGATCCTCCACTGTTACACAGTCCGGGATCTCCAGCCTAGAAAATGGTGCCACCCACACTGGGTGGGTCTTCCCAACTCAACTAACACCATCAATAATAGATAACCCCCAAAGACATGCCCCCAACCCATTCCTTGGGCAAGTACAGCTTTTACCAAGTTGACTATTAACACTAGTCATTATATTCTGCTACATAGTAAGTTCAAGTCTAACCTGGGCTACCTGAGACCCATCTCAACAAAACAGTTCAGAGAGATGGCTCAGTGGTTAAGAGCACTTGTACTGCAATCATGAAGATCAGAGTTCAGATCCCAAAACTTAGACAACAAGCTGAGAGTCCAGTATGCTTCTTTGTAACCACAGCTCTGAAACAGGCAGAGATGGGGATATTTTGGCATTTGCTGGTTTGCTGGCTTCCAGGCTGAGAGAGCTTTCAAGCTTCTTGTGGCTTTCCTCACTTGCACACATGCACAGTTACTCCAATGATACGTACAGATACTTTTAAAATACCAAAACTAACAACCTTTTAAGTTTCTTAATCTAGAAACATACAAAACTGACTTTAGAGAAAATAAAATCTGGGGAGAGAGAGAGAGAGAGAGAGAGAGAGAGAGAGAGAGAGAGAGAATGAGAATGAATGAAAGAGAGAATGTGTGTGTGTGCATATAATTATATAGATATATGTGATGGGCAGGGAAAAATAACCAAAACCTGAGAATCAGGTTAGACTTGACTGCCGAATTCCACCAAATGTCAGTCCACAGTCGGCATAAATATAGCTGTGTGTCTGCAGTCCTTGCACTCTGGAGTCTGAGGCAGGAGGATCTAGAGTTTTAGACCAACCTGGGCTACATAGGTAATACCCTATGTGAAAACAACAACAGAAAACCCAGTAATACTTAGGACTTGACAAAAGTCTAAGAACACTTTCTGGTTTTTGTGTTTTGTTGTTGTTTTTTTTTTCCTTTTTTTTATGTAAGACAGACACACCATGGTGTGCATGTGGTCAGAGAACAACTTTCAGTAATTGGTTCTTGATAGAACTCAGATCATCAGGCTTGGTAGCAAGCTGCTTTATGTCTTGAACCATGTTGTCAGCTCCAAGGACACTAATTTTTATTTAAAATGACACCAGACCAGGGAAGGTGTTATAAGAGCCTGATAACACTAATGATTACAGATTTAAGAATGCTAAATGGACAGCTACAGACTGAATCCAGTACATATTAAAGGGACTGTGTATCATGACCATATGAAATTTATCCCAGAGTGCAGTGTTGGCTTAGTATATTGGTGGAATAAGAGAAGGAAGCAAGACTTGGCAGCTCACTCCTGGAACCTCCATACTTGGGAAGACAGGGCAGGATAACCATACTGAGCTTGAGGCCACCTGAGTTTCTGAATGGAGACTATGTCTTAAAGAATAATCAATTAGGTTGAGAAGGTGACCCACATACCATACTAATAGATGACAGAAAAGACTTAACAAAACTATCATCTTTCACAACTGAAAATACTATTAGGGGTACAGAAAAAAATTTCTTAGCTTGATTATCTATAGAAACACATAGGTAACATTGATCTGTCATGGATTAGCAGTCTTTCCTGTAGACCACGAAGGATGTTTATCCTTACTACTTCTATTGTCCATTGCAATAGACGCTCTAGTCAAAGCAAGACGTTTTTGTGTGTAAGTCTATAAATAATTCAGCATGGTTGTATTTATAGATTCAGTTAGTGAAGCTACATAAGGAAACTCTTAGGGTTAACACTCAAGTTTAAGAGACTTGTAGAATACAGGATCGATATATAAAAAGTGGTTGTCAGTGAATAGCCTGCTTAAGAAGTAAAACCATTCTATTTATAATGGCACCAAAAGTAATAAAATACTTTGGAGTAAATAAGACCAGTAGTATAAGATGTATCCATGAAAGATAAAAAGCATGTTACAAGAAAAAAAGTTAAATACCCAGGACACAGGAAGACAGTCATGGATAAGAAGATGCAGTGCAGTCCCAGTGGCTGTACTCAAAGAAGACCCTGCTTCCTCTGTCAGAATTCCACCTGGCTCTGACAGAAGTCATCAAGTTGATGAAGCTATTGAAGACTGCAGGCTTAAGGAAACCTACATACAACTATGTATAGCCTCAGACTAGGAGATGGTTTCTTATGGACTTTATCAACACTAAGAATTGTGTTTCAAGAGATGCCATGAAAAAAATGGAGAAAGGATGTTGTTCTGACCTCAGAAGCCTCAGAAGTTTATCTGAAAAGACTGTTCTACCTGGAATATGCAATGAACCTTACAACTCAGTACTTTTTTTTTTTTTTTTTTTTTGTAATTTTCATGACAGGGTTTTTCTCTCTGTAGCCCTGGCTATCCTGGAATACACTCTGTAGACCGAGCCAGCCTCAAACTCAAGAGATCCGTCTGCCTCTGCCTCCCAAATGCTAGGATCAAAGGTGTATGCCATTACCGCCTGGCATCCAATGAAGAATTTAAAATACTGCTTATGCTCATGTATTTCATAATTTAAATATCGTGCCTTTTATAAACAGACCTGCAGAAGTGGATACAGTAGATGCATTCCAGGGCCGGCAGAAAGACTGTATCATCGTTACCTGTGTCAGGGCAAGTGCTGTGCAAGGGTCAATAGGGTAAGTAGCTCACGCTGCTTTGTCACTTGTTGAGAAGCGGCTGTCATCTAGATCTATCAGTGACTGCTCTTAGCCCTAGCTATCACTGTTTTATTCTTTTGTTTAAAATAGTGGTTCTCAACCTGTAGGTCAAGAAGTCTTTGGGAATGTCAAATGACCCTTTCACAGGATCACATATCCATCATACCAGATAATTACATTATGATTAACAACAGTAGCAAAATTACAGTTGTGAAGTAGCAACAAAAATAATTTTTATGTTTAGGAGTCACAACATGAAGAACTGTATAAAAGAGTTGCAGCATTAGAAGGGTTGAGAACCACTGGCTTAAACCTTTGTAATAGGTTGGCCATTGAGATGGCTGTTTGGTAAAGTGCTTACTATAGAAAAGCATAAGGACTTGAGTGACTGTCCGGTACCCATGTAAAAAGCCATGCATGATGGTGTGCATCTGGTAATCTGGGCACCTGAGCCAGAGATAGGCATACCCTGGGTGCTCACAGAAGTAACTTTCTTGTTATTGCATAGATTCCTGGCAAGTTTGCAGAGATTGAATGTCACCATTACACGAGCCAAGTACAGCCTCTTTATCCTTGGACATTTGAGGACTCTGATGGTAGGTACACTCTGTGGGAGCTACAGGGAGTTTTAAAATTATCTGTTGTTGCCTATTACGGATTTTTTTTCATCAAAATGGAAATGATTTCTTGGTTACAAAATAAAGGTTGTTAGGTCTTTCAGCATTTTGGCTGTGAGCTTTTGTGTACGTACAAACTGTTCTTTCTTAGCTCAAAGCTCAGGTTTGTACACTAGGATTTCAAGGTGACTTCTCTAAAACCTGGTGGGCATTGGTGACAAGACCAAAGAAGGTGTGTAATCTACATAGAAAGTGCTAGGACAGAGTTGGGCAAACAGTAGTGTGGGTATGTGAGCAGCTTCTTCAGAGAGAGTTCAGGGACATGTGGAACTGCCTTCTTTGGGCACATGGGTTGCAAAGAGAGGTCTGCCCCAGAGCCGTTCTGCTGCAGAGGTACTTGGAATGAAGCATAATGTTCTGTATTTTAAGTGGGTACATGCTGTGAGTGAAGCCAGAGGCAGGCAGCAGGGTAGTATATATGCACTTGCTGCTTGCTCAGCTCGTGTAGGGGTTACCGGTGTATTGGTACTTTTGAAGTTTTAGCTGTGAGCTTTATCATTTAATTAATGTCCCAGCTCTCTTGCCAGCCCAGTAACTTTTTGGTGTTTTAAAAAGTCATCCTCTGAGGGGAGAAACCAACTCTGCTTGTTTTTCTTCCCTGTTTTGTTAATAGAAGCCAAGAGCATTCAAATGCATCTCCTTCCCATCTCACTCTGTGGTTTTTAGCTTGTGTTGTTTGTGTACTCTTTAAAAGAAGCTATAAAAGCTTGTTTTATATATCTTTAAGTTGATAAGGAAAAAATTTTATAAATATTGCTAAAAGATTGTTTCTAACATAAACATTAACATTTTAAAATAAAGTCATGGGAACTAGAGACATGGCTCAGTGGTTAAAAACATTTGCTGCCTTTGTAGAAGACAGGAAGGAGCTTGGTTCCCAACACCCAATGTTGGATGGCTTACAACTCCCAGAAACTCAAGTTCCAGGTCTCTGAAAGGTCTTATTCACTGACATAAACAAACACATAGAACACTGAAATAAATTATAAACCCTTAGTGATGGGCTGGGGACAGATCAGTGGTATAACAGTTGCCTAGCCCTGAGTCCATCCCCAGCAGCATGCATACAACTTAAGCAAGAGAGTGAAATAATAGGAAGATTCAGGGGCTGGAGAGATGCTCAGGGATTAAGAGCTCTTGTACTCTTCCCTCAGTAGATAGTACTTTGGAGCTTGGGAGGTTGGGAAGCTAATAAATGCTGTGGGTTTTCTTCAAGAGCAGTCACGTCTGGTCAGGAATTTGCCTTTTGAAACAAAGTCTTAACTGTTAAAATGTCAGCCATGCCCAGGATCAGGTGGCAGTGTAGGTCAGCAGGATGCTTACTGCATAGCTGCTAGAGGAATGTCGTCATTGTGTACTTTCAGGGCGGATGCAGCAGGACTGTAGTTTTAATTTTATTTTAATTAACATAAATTTGAATAGCCCACCAGAGCTAGAGCTACAGGAGGGCATCTTACAGTGCAAGTGGAGTTCCCTTACAGCTGTCACCAGCCCTGGCTTTTGATAATGCCTGCTCTTGGTTGGTCATTTGAACGCCTCCTTCACTCTTCTGAGTGGTGAATTTTTGAGAGTCTGTTTTATCAGACTATATTCCTTCAGAAATGGAAGTTGGGCCCTCCTGCTTTTCCAGCAAAATGAATGTTTTTGTAGGGTGTGAATTGTTTCTCTTCTTTGTTTCAGGAAAATCAACATTGGTATGAACTGATTCAGGATGCTCAGAAGCGAGGGGCCATTATTAAGACCTGTGACCCAAACTATAGACATGACGCAATGAAGATTCTGAAACTGAAGCCTGTACTACAGAGGAGTCTGACCCATCCCCCAGCCTCTGCCCCGGAGGCACCCAGACCTCAGGGTGGCTTGCCCAACAACAGGCTGGACAGTGGACTTGCCACAACATCTTTTGCTGCTTCTTTGTATCACACACCCTCTGATACTGTCACTTCAAAGGAACCTGAAAGGCCACTTCTTCAAGACCGACTTCGAGATCCACGACTACTCAGGAGATTGGATGCTGAAGCCAAGGGAACATTCCTGAAGGATCCACAGCCTGTGAGTCCCCAGCTCCCTGGGGTAGTTCATCTTTTGGGAGAATCTGGCTTCCCTGTAGTTTTCCAGGACCTAGTTGTGCCACCATCCACTGCCATCGTTGCTCCTTTGGGCAGCCACAGGTCACCTATGCAGGCTGAGACACCACCTGCTCACCCTGCTGCTGCTGCCGCCTCCACAAGTAAGAGGAAGTACAGTGACCCAGATGCTGGGCTCCGCCACAGAAGAGAGCCCAGAGCCTTCAGTGGAGAGCAGGGGAGGCATGGCTCTATGACTCATCATGTGCTGAGAAGCACTGACTGGGACAGGAGGAGGCTAGATGACAGCAATGCCAAGAGGAGACGGTTTCTATAGTAGTGCCTGGTGATGAGACTGTCGTCCATGGCTAGCTAGTAGCATCCTACAGATAAGCTGGGTTTTGGGTTTGTTTTTGTTTCCCTTGAAAAGTCTATTAGAGGATGGAAATACCTTCTAATTCTTGGTCTGTTTGTTGGTCTTGTTTTCAGTACTTTTTGCCAGTTGCGACTTGGAGAGGGCATTTGTATACCTGTAATCTTGTTCTTGAAGTCAGAAATTCAAAACATTGGGAGCTTTCGTTCTGTAGAAAAGGTTAGATCAGAGTGAGTACTGTAAAGGTTAAACTGGATCTATATAGCAAGTGGAAGATCCTTTTAAAATGTAAACTGGTAGACCACATTTTCTGCCTCAGCCTAAAACATTGATCATTTCCCAACAGAACAAATTTCATATTCAACCATTGTGTGGTAGACAAGTTGAACAGCCTCGGTACTGGGAGTTAGCCAAGTTTGAACCAGTGGCCAGTGTCTCGAGCTGGGTTTCCTGGGCCTTTAGAAAGCAGCACGGTTGTCCTCATAGATACACTTTGAGACAAGGCAGCTTGGCACAGGGCATTACTGTGACAAGTTCATTTACCTATACTGGTGTATGACTTAGTTTTCTGGCTAAATATCTTTTCCCTTCTCAAAACAGAAGAACAATTCTTGAATTCATGTTTCCAGTGTTTTGTGAGGTTGGTGTAACTGGTGAATTGTAGACATGCTTAGCAAATGGAGGATTTGTGCTGGCTTGGCCTGGCCTGGAAGAGTCCATTTAGGATGCTTGTGAAGGCTTGAGAGTTGCCAGAAAAATTAAAAAGGATGCACTTGAAGGGATTCCAAGGGAGCTACACAGGGGCAGAGCAGATAGCATATCTCAGGCAGAAGAGAAACTCTGTGAGAAAGAAGAGCAGCCATCTGGGCTGCAGGACCATCCAGTAGATAGATGAAAGTGCAGTTTGTGTTGGCGTCATTGCAGGCTCTAGACTCCGTCAGACCTGGTGTGCTTGTGAGAGGAAAGCAGAGGGGCCTAGAAGTCAGTCAGGACAAGGGAGGACTGCTTAACCCTTTTCTATATATAAGAGCATGTGAGTGTGAGATCTCTCGTGATTACTGTACACACAGCCCATTAGCTGCCTTGGGGCAGGAAGACAGCCCTAAAAATTAGTGTTTGCTGTTTGGAGGGGTTTTGTCATCTGTTCTTAAACAAGGGTTTTGTGTTAAGAATTCTTCTGAAGTAGGTTTTGTTTGTTAAGAGCTTTGAAAAAAACTGCATTTTGCCAAGTTTCAACATTTGAGTTTCCTGATCTCTTTCTGCTGGTGCTCAGACATAAACCCTGCTGAACACTTACGAAACTGGGGAGTAGGCACCTTCTCAGAGCGCTTCAGCCTCCTAGCTGTCCCCAGCTAAGTGGGAAAGAAAGCCTGCTCTGGTTAGAGCAGGGGTTCAGTAAGCTCCTACATGTGACATTGGCAGGAGACCTGTCACTTGTAATTTTCTTTCCTAGTGTCTGTGGGAAGTGCTCAGTTTAGCAGAGACTTGTAAAGGTAACCACTGAAAAGCCAAAAGTATGCTTCTGAGAGGAGCAATAGCCAGGACATTTCCCACTCTAAAGACCAAGAAATACATTTGTACAAAGTTGTTTTTCCAAAACATGCAGTTGGCTGCTCTCCACTAAGTATGTTATAAGGACATTGTGTGTTCATCTGCTGGCTCACGGCTAGCCATGTCAGAGTATTGGAATTGTATTGCACCCTGCTTATTTTGTGAGTATAAGGGATGCTGGGATTAGATTCTGACCAAGGGATCCTCCTTTCCAGCAAGCAAACTGTCTTAGAACTGTCTCAGCAGAATGTAGTTGCATAACATTAGATTTGAAATCTTATTCCAGTTGGTAAAGGTATTTGCAGAAAGTGTTTGCTGTGTCGTGGCCTTTCCTGACAGTTCTGTCAGAAATGGTTAACCCTGACAAGATAAAAAGGTCGCTTTGTCCTTGCTGTGGTTAAAAGAACATGCCCCAACTGCTTTCAGATGTTATTTCAAGGTGAATGTACTATACCTGTCTTATTTTGCTTCTCTTTTGATTTACCACAGTTTGTTCAGTTATGTTTTCATGAATTATCAGGAGTAAATTTGAACAAAAACATGTGAATAACCTCCTATAAATGTGTTTTATAACAAGAGTGTGCTAAACTATTTTCTAAAAATTACTTGTGCACTTTGGGAATCTTTCTGTAGCTTTGTGTTTTGTATGCTCTGGATTCACAACTGGATTTTGGCAAATAGTAAATCTGTTATCTTTGTTAAAACCTAATATTTAAGAGAAAATGGCAGAAATAAAAACAAGAAAACTGGCCTGGCTTAGAAGTATTCCGTGCTGCTGGGGTAAAGCTGGAGGACCCTTTCCTCTGCCCGCTCCCTGTTTTTATTCCTCTCCTTGCCCAGTCCCATTCTCCTCATCCTCGGGTCCCTTTGGAATCTGGGTATGGTTATGAGCGTCCCCAGTGCCACACGGACAGCCTGTAGATTACAGCAAGTTCATTAGGATGGGGTTGGGAGGTAGAGACTACAAATGAGCAGTGACATGGGACAGGAACTCTTGGTGATGCCGGAGGAGGCACGGCACATCCATGTCCAAGTCAGGTAATTGCCAGTGGCCACAGATAATCAGAATACACATTGTAGCTTACAGAATGATGTCACTTAAAGGGCACTTAATCTGCTTTCTGCATCTTGCTGTACCCAGGGTGCACTCTGAGATCACAGGGAAGAAGGGAGGGTGATAATAAATTTGCCCAATGGGATGAGCGCTGTGCCATGGTCACTTCATTTGTGGAATTTGTTAGCATAGTAGTTGACAGTGATTGAAGTGAGCAGGCATCCCTCTCTGTACCAATCCACAGTTGTACGCAGTCATTCCATTCCCTGGGTTTCACTATTCATATCGAGGAATAAATAATTCAGGGAGCAACAGAAGATTTAGCTTGAACTTAAGAGAATTTACAGTGTTACGAGCACCACAGAGGCAATTTCTGCATGCAAGGGACCTGAGTTATCACCGCTTCTGCTATGGGATGTGAGTGGAGTTCTCCAGTGGCATCTGAAGCCATGGAGGCTCGGAACATGGCTGGCTTTCTTTCTCTGCCTTTGGCCTGGAAGTCAGCAAGGGACCTTTTAAAGAGGTGTTGCTTCTGGCCCACCCTACATTTTCTGATCTAATGTTTTTGGGCACAGCTCTTGAAGATTGGAGCTCTTGTGTGTTTCAATAGCAGAGCCTTAGAGTCTGGCTCCTGTGGAATCAGCAGGAATAAGGGTCTAACAGGGGCAGTACATCATCTCTAAGGTTCTGGATGTAGCCCTCCAAGTAACCGGTCAATAGGACACCAGTTTCTGTTCAGATGGGAGGTACCCTAGGGCAGTCAGTGCAGCAGGGCCAACGGAGGAAACTAAAATGGCCCAGCCGATTCTCCCACCAGAGTCTTATTAGTTACAGGGCCCCTTTGATTTTCCTGAGGGCTTGCTCTGTGTTTGGACACTCCTGGCTTGGACATGTATAAAATCATGGAGACAGGTTCCTACCACTTCCAAAGCTGTGTGCACTTGTTCAGATGGTCATTCACTCTACATTTTTTTTTTCTCTTATCACCTGCCTCTTTTTTTTTTTTTTTTTTTTTTTTTTTTTTTTTTTAAGCCCCAGTGCTGGGGATTGAACCCAGGACCTGGTAGGTCCTGCTAGGCCGGCACTCCACCACACTCCTAGAGATTTCCTTCCCCCTTTAAAGACAGGGTCTCCCTATATGGCCTAGAATTCTCTCTCTGTGCAGATTAGGCAGAACTCAAAGGTCCACCTGCCTCTGCCTTCTGAGTACTGGGATTTAAGGCATTCCCACAATACCTGGCTAACTACCTCTTTGAGCTTTTTAATGGTAAAGGTCACTGCCTTTATTAAGACTTTTCTTATACTTTTAAATTGTGTGTATCTGTGTACATCTGGGAGACAAACATGTGCAGGTGAGTGCAGGTGTTTGTGGAATTTAGAGGGGTCAGATAAAGATATCCTTGGAGCTGGCAGTTTGTAAGCTGTCAGACAAGGATGCAGGCCTCGTGCAGGTCCTCTGCATGAACAGTAAGGTGTCCTAACTGCTGACCCTTTATAATGAAATAAAGAACTCACACCAGTTATCTAACCAGTCTCTCTTTAAAACTTATTACGTGTACGTGTGTGTGTGTGTGTGTGTGTGTGTGTGTGTGTGTGTTGGGGGGGGGTCAGGAGGCTTGGCATCAAGCACCTTTCACTGATCCATCTCATCAGCCAGATGTTTGGTTTGTATATACCGGTGGCCATGAAAACTCTACAGTAAGGAGTTGGGTGTAGAGAGAATTTCAGCACCCCCGGTCTAGAGGATGCAGTTCCACAGCCCCACTGTCCACAGGGACTTGTGAATGCCTGTAGCCTTGTGAATGCCAGGTGCTACAGTCTTCCAGGTTAATACCAGTGCAGTCGAGGATGCTCTGTCTCTCCCTACACCCCTCCCAAGGCCTGCAGGGCAGCTGAGTACACCCTTCTCTTCTGGGGGAGCGGGCGCACATTCTCTGCTAATTTTTCTCTGGTGCTCTTTGTCCCTTTTGCTTTTAGAAGCAGTGTGTTTCCGGTGTGACTCATACATCATGTCTGTTTCCTGTGTTCTGTATTGCTTTGTGCTTTGTGCCTTTTCATACCTATCTTTGGTTATATAGGAGGATTTGCTTCTCTTCCTCCTCCTCTTCCTCTTTCTCCTCCTCTACTTCTTTCCAGTTTTTGGAGACAGGCTTCTCTGTAGCCCTAGAATGCCCTCTGTAGACCAGGCTGGCCTTCTGTAGATCTGCCTACCTCTACCTCCTGAGTGCTGGGGTTAAAGGTGAGACCACTGCCCAGCAAAGGATTTGCTCTTAATGTCATTTAATGTATCCATCTAAAAGCTGAAAAACCATTTCTCATTTAGAAATTCAAACCTTTTGTTTTTCAAAATTATGCCGGGCGGTTGTGCACGCCTTTAATCCCAGCATTTGGGAGGCAGAGGCAGGCGGATTTCTGAGTTCAAGGCCAGCATGGTCTACAGAGTAAGTTCCAGGACAGCCAGAGCTACACAGAGAAACCCTGTCTCAAAAAATAAAACAAAACAAAACAAAAAACATGAATGTGGAGGTGTGGGGGGTTGTATGTCCACGTGTGTTCCTAGAGGCTCTGATCTCTTGGAGTTGGGGGTTACAGGTGGTTGTAAGCTGCCATGTGGGTGCTGGCAATCAAACACAGGTTCTCTGCAAGAGCAACAAGTGCTCTTAACCATAGAACCACTTCTCTAGCCCTTAAATTGCAATGTATGTATGTTGTGTGTGCATACCCACGTACCACAGTACTTGCTGCTTGCAGGAGTTGTTCCTGTTCCTCTGTGTAGCTCCTGAGACTGAACTGAGGCAGTCAGACTTAGCAGCAATCGCCCTTCCCCACTGAGCCATCTCCTGACCTTAGTGACTCACAGCAGCTGGGCTCCTTTATGGCATCTGTATGACCTTTTAGCACAGGTACGTCGTGTGCAGTGACCGTGTCAGGGTGACAGGCACATTCACCTCTTGTGATGACTGCTTGTTAGGACCCTTTTCTGCTCTCTTCCAGCTCTTTTGAAGTGTTCAGCTAGTGATTGTCAATACTTATGCAGTGCATATGGAAAATTTGCTCCTGTCCTCCTGGGCTTGTGTCAGCGCCTACCCTCCCATCACCCTTTCCATGCCCTATTGATAATTGCTGAGTATTGCTGTACAGTCTGAAGAAAAATAGCCCATGTTGGGTAAGTGCTCATGGCTGTCTGTATTCCATTAAAGAATACTGGTCCAGGGGCCCCAGCAGCCAGACTCTGGGCCTTTTGTCTGCCCAGCTGTGGATCTCCCCTCTTCCTAAAGAAGGACATTTACAAGCTAAGATCTAGTTCCAGGCACCCCAAACTTCCCTGTTCTCCTGCTGTAGCTTTCTAAAACTGAGGTCAGGGGAGAAGTAAGTAGACTTGGGTGTCAGGTGGGGACGGGGAGGGACAGTGGGAAAGGCCCTGGAGTGCAGTTCCTCCCCTCCCACAGCTTCGTTCCAGGCTTCTTGCCAGGTGGCATGCTGTTGCTCTTACATGCCCAGCAGAGCCTACATCCCTTCTAGATCATAGGTCAGTGTGAGAGGGACTCAGGCCACTTCCCCTGAAGCAGTCCCAAGACATTAATCCAAAGGTGGTTCTGATTGCTCAGTATGCATTGGCTGCTGACCTCATAGCATGATGGGGGGTTTTATTCAAGGCAAGGTCTCACTATGAAGCCCTGGCTTTCCTAGAACTCACAAAGTGCTGGGATTAGAGGCCTGCACCTCTTATGTCTGGCACGATGGATATGGGCCTCCGTCTGTGATCTCATTCCTCTCCTTGATGCACAGGGATCCTGGAAGCTGGTCTCCCAGCCTCTGGGCATCAAAGGCACTTCTCAGACAAAATTGTCCCAAGTCTGCAATTCCAACATGTCAACCTGGCCTGCTTTAGAAGCCCTGTCACCTGTTCCTGGACCAGACCTGTCCACTGCCACCAGGTTCTAGGTCTCAGCCAGGCCCTGGAACCTTTAGAGACAGCCCTGATGGTCCTCATATCCTTCCTAGCCTCTCCACACCTCTTTGAGGATTTTTGGGTCTAGCAGAACCTTGAAGAGATAGGGGCAGGGGCTGCTGAGCAGGGGAGGGTTAGCAGGAGAGAGTCATGCAAGCAGTAAGTCCAGGACAGCCACATGTCAATCTGTCTTCCAGAAAGGCCACTGGGAGTTCCTGTCCTATGATAACCTTCATTTCCTGGTTCCCCAATGTCCCATTTACACCTTTCTTTCCAGTCCTGCTAATGTGCCCTGCCTACTTCCAATCCCCAATCTACCAAACATGTGCAGGAGAGCAAACAGAAGTAAGCAGAAAGGTTCCTGCCTAAGGGTTCTGGCTGGCTGCTACATACAGGGCAGTCCAGGAGCAGGGGGTCCATGGGCACAGTGGGCAGAGGCCTGCAGAGTCTGGTCCCGGGTGACATGAATGCTGGGCAGCAGCCTAACTTTGGGAAGGAGTCGGCTGGTGGAAGGGCTGGGCCTCATTAGCCCGCAAGTGCCAGGTCCAGCATTGGGGTGAAAGCGGGTGTGGGGGTGGGGGGTGGGGAGTGACATGGGTCCTGTGCCTGGAGCATTCATCGCCAGGCCTTGGATGGCTCGAGGGTGCTGATGGTTGCTGTTGCCCTGAAGCTGATCTGCTGTCTCATCTGTGTTTGAATTTCAATCTCTCTTTCTGAGGAATGCACTTTTCCCCAGTGCTCAGAGTCACTCCCGCTATAATAAATGAAACAGACGAGGTTCTCAGGAATGAGGAATGGAGGTGCTCATGAGGCTGTGGGGGATGAGGAACAGGCCTTCCTTCTGCTTGGCCCTTAGGTCGTGGGAAAGGACCTAGACAACCGTAACCACAGAGGCCATAAAAGCCTGCATGGCCCTTTGTAAAAACCGCTCGTTATACCTTAAACTTGGAATTGTATGAGGAGACTCACATACCTTACAGCCCAATGGCGGCTATATTAATTAGCCAGAATGAACTTGGGAACTTCAAGGATAGAGAAGAAAAGGCATAGATAGGAAAAGAAGGAGGAATCTATTAAAAAAAAAAAGATGGGTTTATCTTGTAGGAGGAAGGCATGTGTATGCTCTAGAAACAAACAGTATTAAAAGAGTGTGGCGTAATGGAAAAGGACAGGCTGGAGAACTTTCGTCCATCGTCCACGGAGAGATTGTCAGTTCCAGACATGAGGCCATGGAATTGCTAGGATACGGAAATGAAGACTAGAGAATTAAAAGATGACATACAAGCATATGAAAAGTTAGTACCTCCCCGCTACTTAAAGGACTGTAGAGGGCAGTGCCTAGAGACCGGAGCGAGCTAGCCGCTCTGTTCGAATAGATTCTAAAAACTCTGTAAGGGATCTTTTTAACTTCAGTCTGTTCTCACATGAAAACAGTCACTGTAAGGACTGCTGTCTGCAGTACCAGGAAACCACAAGCGCTGTCCCAGCTGCCCTTGAAGAGCACACTGTGGACAAGCAAGAAGGAAACGTACTTTCACTTTGTGTTTAGTTTTTATTTCAAAGAATCATGGGTTGTGGGTAGTAGTCTGGGATTTTTAGAATTTATATAACCATGGGTGTTTTATTTATTTATTTATTTATTTATTTATTTATTTATTTTGAAAATGATTAACAATAGTCAAAAGATCTGATTAATGTAATTTTAGTAAATAAAAGACTGCGTTCTCTCTGACAAGATGGAGGAGAGAGAGAGAGCGCGCGCGAGCACCTGAACTGACAGTGGTTACCCACCACTGACTTAGTCAGCATCGCTCCCACTCACCTCTTCCTCAGGACCCTCCTCACACTGAGGCACCCAAGGATGCTCGTGTGCATTGCACCTGTGAGCCTGATACTGGTATATGAGGGAAAAGAGGGAGAAAGAGAGCAGGGGTGAGGCTGTGTCACATGGCAAGTATGGAGGATAGACAGGGGATAACCAAGTCATAAAGCAGTAGACACTGGCACTGGCTGACGGCTGGCTTAGGCCAGGCATGTTCTCCATCGCGCCAGTGCGAGCTCACTGACTCAGAGACATCCCTGGAGCCCAGTCGGTGCCTTTTCACAGAGGAGAAGACACTGAGTGACCGAGTCACACAAATGCAGGTGGCAAGCTCCAGCCCTTGTCCTGGGCTGCCATCTTCTCTGTCTTTGTAACTACTCTATTTTGGCCAGCCATGTAAGCACTGGTCAGCTAAGGAAAGTGCCTATCTCAGCTCCTGCCTGTGTCCCAGGGGCCACCTGCCTGTTTAGCTAAGGTTGGAAACCACCTGGCAGCCTGCAGGACGCCTGCCTCTGGCCTGCCTGCACTTCCAGGACAGCAAGATCTCCTTTGCTACCAGAAACACAGCCATGTGGTGGTGGATGGGGGGGCGGTGCGGATGGACAAGACCCTGTCCTCACAGAGAAACAGAGCAATTTCCTGTGGGGGCCTGGAGTCCTGCCAACAGCTGAGACTGGGAAGGAAGAGGCAAAGGGTCGGGAGCAAGGCCAACGGCTATGCTAGCCTTTCTTCTAAGCCTTTCCAGGGCTGCAGAGGGGGTCCAATTAGAAAGTGCTTCCATGGCTGGGGTGCAGTGGTGCCCACCATAAACACAGCACCTGGAAAGATGGGTCCCTGGAGTTTGACAGACAGCCTGAGTTGGTTGGTAAGCCCCAGATTCAGTGAGAGACCCCACTAACAAACAAACAAACAAAAAGCCAAAGCAAAACAAAGTAGTCTCAGTGGGTAAAGCACTTGTCACAAAGGTGTGAAGACCTGACTTTGGGTCTCAAGAACACAACACAGAAGCTGGTCAGACAGAGTGAGTGCCTTTGAAATCCCAGCATCCTGTGGGATTGGAAGGAAAGACGAGGTTAATTCCCATAGGGGTGCTTGTTATAGAAAATACTAGAAATGTCTATCAGAAACATCGACAGCTCTTAGCTCTGAGTAGAGACTTGTGGGTTAATTTTAACATAAAAGTTACTAGCTGGGTGAAGCTGACACGGTGTATGTCATCCTGGCACAGAGGCTGAGGAGGTAGGAGGATCAGGAGGCCTCTGCCAGCCAGGCTGCAGAGCAGGATCTGTCTCCAAGTATACATAGGCTCTGTTAGCTTTCCCCTGCCTTCTGACTTCCCTTCACACTGCACTGTGCACTTTCAACAGGAAAACTGAACCGGTTGAGCTTTTCTTGTCTTGGGCCATCCATTTTACAATCCCCACCTAAGATGAGCCAGGATGGGCTAGGTGCCTCACGCTGGGGAGACCAGCCGGATCCTCACACACACCCCATTTCTCCCAGGCCTTTAAGAGATGCGAGTTGTTCCCCAGATGCCCATAAATGCCTCATAACTGTGAAGCATGGTCGGAGGCAAGACTGCTAACGCAGCATCCTGTTTATTTAGGGGCAGGGCCAAGGCGGCCTTTGTGTAGGGGAAGCATCCCCCTGGCTCCCAGCAGTCTGTGGGATGAAGCCAGGCTCCCCAGGGATCCTCCACTCAGAGTAGAAGAGGGAGGTGGGCAGAGAGAACCCCGTGGGGTACGGGGCTTGCAGAGGCACGCAGGGTTTAAGGGAAATCTCACTCATTCCTTAGCAATCGCGATTTCAGGCAAGTCCCTTCCTTCCTCCCGGCCTCTACTTGCCCCTCTGTAAAATGAGCCATCCCTTCATTCTAACAACGATTCTCAGACTAGGGCAAGTCCACCTCAGCTTGGGCACCCGTGAGATACCCGTGGATGTCTCTCCACTTGGGGTGGGGCGCCGCTGCTGTCACTGGAGACCTGGTGCTCTCTGCACGAAGAGCTGCACAGGCTTGAGGGTCAAGGCAAGACCCTGGCCCCGGGGTAAAGGCAGGGCTGACGCCCGACACCCAAACAGCATCTTGGGTGGGCGCCGCTCTGAGCCCAGCTGGGCCAAGGGTGCCTCCCCCTCTGCCTCTGCCTCTGCCTTGGGGAACCCGACATCAAAAGCTGAGCCGTGACTCTGCCTTGGGTGACTTTGTTTTCTCCTTTGCTCCATGGTCTGGAAGATAATCAGAGTTTCCCAAATGTCTACTGGCAAGGTTCCCTCCACCCTGACCGCCAGCGGAGGTCAGGGCCTGGGCAGTCCGTAGGGAGTGGGGATGCCATTCTGATTTACAGTGAGCCGTAACAGCCCTTTGCTCTGTAGATGGCTGGCTAGTCCTAGGGATGCTGACACAGCAAGGCCAGCTGAGAGGTCAAGGAGGACAGAGTGGGCCCCCTCTCCGCCCAGGCTCTTCCAGTGTCCTAGGATACTCCCGTGATGCAAAGTCCTATGTGTGTTCGGTAGCTATCAGTATTGGGCTCACAGCCTTTTGCAGGAAGGAGACTCTGTCCCGCTGTTACCATAGCCCCTCAACAGACCCAGCAGCTTCCTGCACCGCAACACCCTTGCTCAAGACAAGAGCCCTGCCAGGACAGCATATCTGCTCCACAGCCCCACCCAACCACGGGTCAGACCAAGGCTGGGCCCTTCCTACTCCATCCCATTTCCCCCTCTCCATATTAGAGTCTCTCTGAGACCCTCTGCCTTTACTAATCTGTACACATGTCCCTGTTCCTCTGCTTCCAGGACAGAGGCTTAGGTCACTGTGACTCTAGCTGCTTGTAGGGTCCCCCTCCCCAACCCAGCATCCCAGCTGTCTGCAGGAAGGTGGGCTTGCATCAGCTCACCCTCTGCACCCTGACTGAAGGTAGAAGCCCACCCCACTCTGGGGAGAGATGCCCCAGGCTTGGGGGTTGATTTTGTGTGCTGAGCTGGGTGTTTGGGTTTCCTCTCTAAACACGGTGGACTCTGGGATCTGGATGTCAAGCCTGGAGGGCCAGAGATTTAGGGCTTGAAACAGAGACCTTGGTCCACACAACCTCACATGCATATTTATGTCCCAGTTTCAGACGTTTGGGCTGCAGCCTGCCTGGCTCTTCATGGAAGCAATATCTGCTCCACCATCCTAGGGGGCATTCGGTGCATGCTCCGCCAGCCGCCAGCCGCCAGCCGCCAGCCGCCAGCCGCCTCCTGACTACCCTTCAGACTGGGAGAGGCAGGAGGGGCTAGGGCCAGTGTCGGGGAAGGGCTTTTAGGAACTTTCTGGAAGTCCTGTCTGTTATTTCTGCTGATATTTTATACATGTTGGGGTTCATGTATGGAGCCAGGGACCTGACAGAGGCCGCCCTTAGAGCCTGGGACTGACTCCTGAAGCCTAAGGCAGGGGATCAGAGCAGAGGGTGGCCAGTCAGGGACAGCATCTGCGCCCCCATCCCCCAATCCCCGGACACGGTTTCTCTGTGTAACGCTGGCTATCCTGGCTGTGTAGAGCAGGCTGGCTTTGAACTCACAGAGATCCGCTTGTCCCTGCTTCCCGAGTGCTGGAATTAAAAGCATGTGCCCCTGTGCCCAGCCCATCTTCCCTGTCTGATTCTCTTGTAAAGTGCTATGTTCAGCACTATCTTAGCTTTGCATCAGAGTCTTGTGCAAAGGCCTGGGGACAGCCCAGGTTAGAAAGAGCAGCTGGCAGATAGCCTACAAGGAGGTGACTCGGGTGGGAACAGGGGGACAATTAGGAGCCAGGACAAGGAGCCACGGTGTGCTTGGAGATAGATGAGAGGGAACCGGGCCTCCAGCAGGCCAAGCAGAGGAGGATCCTGAGCTGCCCACACTGGGCCAGCTTCAGTGGCCTGTTGGCTCCTCACATACCAAAACGCCCAAGCAAGCAGATGTAGTGCCCACCTGGGGACCCACCAGGCAGGCAGGCGGCAGCTGGGAGCTCTGTGTAGCCTCACACTGGACCTGAGGCCCCTGAACCAACACATCTCTCCCAGACAGCCACAGAGGCAGGTTACAGAGCAGCGTGGGGCTCAGCAGAATTCCACGGATTCTCCCCGTTATCTTCCTGGGGCTTCCACAGCAGAGACTCTGGATTTGGGGTGGGGGTGGGGCTGTAGGAAAGGGGTGGGGCACCTCTGTTTGGAGATCCACCTACCAGACGGTGGCCTGACTGAAGGTAAAATTGGGGGAGCATACAAGGAGAGGAGGACTGGCAAGAGTGGCCCAGTCTTTCAGGCCTTTTTTGTGGGCTCCTTTCTTTATCCACACCTTTGGAGTGTCTGTCAACACAGGAAGCAAGCAGGCAGAGGCAGCTGTGAAGTCGCTTTACTGTGGGCTTGTACACCATCAGCCACCCTCGGTGACCAGCTCCCACCTGAGTCCGTCCTCACAAGGGACAGTGGATACAAACAAAATAGTTCTCTAGAAAACAAGGTTTCCACCCCCTCCCCACCCTTTGTCCTACCCCTCCCCCAGACAGTGAGTTCTTCTGTCTCCAGGCCTCCTTGGGGGCCTGGGGTCTGGTGAGTGCAAAAAAAAAAAAAAAAAAAAAAAAAGATACAAAAGAGAATCAAGTCAGCGACTAGAGTTGTAGGCAACTGGAGTTCCAGGTTCGCTGGCTGGTGGTGGCAGCCAGGAACAGGCGCTGGGGTGTGCGCAAGAGGTGTGTGTGTGTGTGTGTGTGTGTGTGTGTGTGTACCTGTGGGTATTGGAATGAGCAGCGTTTCTCCCCAGTCCCTGTCTCACCACCAGCAAAAGAAAGGAAGAGGGGGAGGAGGAGGAGAAGAAGGGAGGAGGAGGAGGAGAGGAGGAGGAGGAGGAGGAGGAGAAAGAAGAAGAAGAAGAAGAAGAAGAAGAAGAAGAAGAAGAAGAAGAAGAAGAAGAAGAAGAAGAAGAAGAAGAAGAAGAAGAAGAAGAAGAAGAAGAAGAAGAAAAGAAGAAGAAGAAAGCAAAGAAACATGGGAAAAAGACATTAGGTCATAAAAAACTGAAAATCGCAGTCCGCCCGGCCAGGGCTCCACGGCGCCCCCTGTGGCCGGCGCGGGCAGTGCCGGGCGGGGCTGGTGAGCGCGGGCGGAGCAGGAAGGGCGGGAGGACTCTGCGAGTAGCACCTGGGAGCAGCTCGGCCGCACCCGTGTCGCCGCCGGGCCCGGGACCCCCGGACCCTTAGGACGGGCTCAGCAGGCCAGACGGGCGGCCAGACCGAGCAGCAGCAGGCATCCGAGCAGGGTGTCGGGGCGCGGGACGGTGCCTGGCGCTCGGTCACAGTCCGGGCCAGCGTCGTCGGCGAGGTCACAGCGGGGCTGCTCGCAGCGTGTGCCGGTGTAGCCGGGCGGGCAGGCGCAGCGCTGGTTCTGCTGGCAGGTGCCGCCGTTCTGGCAGAGCAGCTGGTCATCGTCGCACACGTTGGCTGCGGGGACGGAGGGGACAGTTGAGGCAGCTGTGGAGATGGACTGAGCTTCTGCAATAGGGAGCTGGGACACCCCCCCCCCACGGGGGGCAGTACTTAGGACGCACACCGTGAGAAACATCTCTGCAAGGTGGGACCTGGCCCCTGCCTGTCCCTCGCCATTGACCCCCACTCTTTCCCGTTCCTCCCCGCAGTGGCGCGGCTCTCCAGAAGCAACTGCTGTCCACCCCCAGAGTTTTGAATACTCTGCTGCGGGTACCTGGAGCGCTCTGACAGCCTATGTTCCTCGGATCTCGCCAAGCCTTCATTTCTTAAGCGCAAACTCCATCGCTCTCAGCCAACTTTAGTCAGCCCCTCTTCAATCCCTAGCTCCTCTCCTTCCAGGCTCCCACTTGCCACGGACTCTGTCCACTGAAGACCCGGCAATGTCCACTCGACCTCCGCCGCCCCCTCCCCCCACACACTTTGAACTCTTGCCCATGGTTGCACCAGAGGTCTCACTGCAGCCACGTGCCCAAAGCCCCCACTAACCAGCAGCAAGCCCACGTAGGCGCTTCCCACTATGCTGGACCACGCCCCCAGCGTAAAGGGTCTGCCTTCAAGGGCGGGTCTACTCACGATAGCATCCTTGGCGCCAGTAGTGCGTGGGAAGGCAGTCGTCGCACTTGGGCCCCACCGCGCCCTCCCTGCACTCGCAGAAGCCTGTCTCGTTGCATCGATCGTGCACAGAGCCGATCTGGTTACAATTACATTCTGGGGGGAACAAGAGCATAGGGCATGTGCAGTCAGAGTGGCCTGTGAACCTACAAATGGGTCCTGCCCCAGGCCGGGCCTTTCTCCTCAGCTGGGTCTCTTGCACTGCCCGGCGGTGCTCCCCACAAGGCTGGACAGTACGGAGGACTTGGCATTCGCATGGCAAAGGAAGACTCTGTATAGTTTTTCCTCTCCTGGAATCCAGCACTCTTTCTAGTTCCACTGTGAGGGCTGAGCCAGCCCCATCTCTCTGGACAGCTGAAGGGAGGCTACCAATACAAAACTATGAATGTGACAGGTGACAGGTGTCTGACCAGGAGACCACTGTGTGTGTGTGTGTGTGTGTGTGTGTGTGTCCTTGGTGCCCAGTCCTCGAAGCCCAGTGCTTGGTCTGAGATGGAGGCACAGACAAGAAGGTGGGGGGAGCACCTCTAATCAGATCCATTGGCCCTGCCCTGTCCCTGCAGCTGGCCCTGTGTGACACTGGCAACACAATTCTGCTTGATCACTTTAGAGTTGATGGAATTACCTGAAGGCCTCAGCCATGATCCAGAGTGACAGCTCTAGCTTTGCAACTGATCAGGTGGGGGCGGGGAGGGTGTGGGAGGCAGAAGGATAGGCAGTGGTTCTGCTGACTGATGGCTAAGATCTAGCAGCCCACAGACCTGAGACCTGGCGCCTGCCTGCTGCAAACAGGTCAGAAGATAGGCAGTAGTCCTAATTGCCCTTTTGTGCTACTGGGTATCAGTTGGGGGCTTAGGGTTTGTCTTTTAGGGTCTGTCCCCTGTCCGGGTCCAAGGAATGCCATGGGGATTCTCTACAGAGAAGCCAGTGCTGGACTAGAACACTGAAGTGAGTGCCTATGACGTCTGGCTCTGAAGGTTTGAAGGACAATTTCAACAACAGAGAAGAGCTAGAGACTGCTCACCTAGTCTTCTGCCCAGCTTTCTATGAGCCCAGAGAGGGCAAGGGATGGGCCAGCGTCACACAGCAAGCCTTCAGCTGTAACTAGCACCTCTGCTTCCAGTGCCTACAGTTGGGGGTCACTAGTAGCGGATCAGAGGGCTCCTGTTCCCTGGAGATGCCCGGATGAAGAGGCCTCACCATGGGGTGTCCGCACCTTCGAAGCTGATTCTGCAGTTTGAGGCCCACTCCTGCACCTGGTGCTTACCAATGCAGACATTCTCGTCATCCAGCTCGGCAGAGCCGTTGCGATAGTAGCCCAGGCGGCAGTGCTGACAGTGCTGGCCTCGGGTGTTGTGTTTGCAGCTGACGCAGGTCACCACGTTCAGGAAGTCAATGTAGCTGCAGCGGTTGGAGTGGCCGTAGCATTCGCAGTCTGGACCAGCCAAGTGGGGGAAACACCAGTGGTCAGTGAGCATTGGGTGGGGTGGGGACAGGGATAAAGAGAAAGGCATCCCCAAGCATACACAGGGAGGGCGGCTGGAAGCATCTTTGGGAGGAGGATCTGGAGGGGTTTCAGGTCAGGGACACTTCTGTAGCATGTGGATAAGGCTAGCCCTGTCAGCTTTGAGTCCCCAGGAAGCCCATGGCAGACAGTCAGGGAGGCCAGGGCATGCTAACATCCAGCTGGGTCTCAGAGCAAGGTGCTGTCTGAAGGCTGCCTGCATGCTGGGCTTGACTAGGAGGCGAGGGTCATGCTGCAGGCTGCATTTACGGAGGGCAGGGCAAAGGTTTCATGCTTGCTGTAGTTCCCTCAAGGGCCTGTGGATGAATGGAGTCATACATGCATCTGGGTATGATGGAATGGAACAGAACCTTCCTCCCATGCTGCTTTGGAAGAGGGAAACTGGCTACTGTCTCTGCATGTCCCTACAGGACCCCTCTTACTAGCCTGAACCCCCCACAAGTTTGATCAGCACTGAATTGCTGGTTTCAGCAAGACTCTGGGCACCTATCCCCTGGGTTCCTCTAGTCTCAGCCCAGCTTTTGAATGTCTCTGTTTAGTTAAACCAAGGAAAGCCACCTATGAGCCATTGTGGGACCTTTTCCTTTCCCTCCCACAAAAGTTTTTGGTTTTGTTTTAAGACAGGGTCTCGGGGTTGGTAGAGGGGTAGCAGGGAAGTGAGATATCATTTAAGATGTAAATGAACAGAATGAATAACAATAACAACAACAACAACAACAACAATAATAAAAACAGGATCTCGGGTAGCTCAGGCTGACCCTGGGCTCACTAATTAGCTAAGAATGACCTTGAACTTCTGGCCTTCCAACTTCCAGTTCTGGAATTAACAGTCATGCAAGTCCGTACCCAGTTAGTGCCATGCTGAGACTCCAGCATAGAGTTTCTTCCTGTGTGCTAGGCAAGCTCTTTACCAACCAAGCCACATATTCCACCTGCCACACATGGTTCTCAGGCTGACCTTCCAAAGGATTCTATCAACTCCCATGACTGCCTAGGTCAAGGCTCCTAGGACCTAGAGTAGCAGAGGTAGGTCAATCTGGAGGGTTGCTTTTCCCTCAGCAGGAAAGACCATCACTGTGTCCCTTCTAAGGGACTCAATACCCCCGTGCCACTGCACATGAAAGCTGGCCACCCTCTGAGCAGCTGTCCCTAGCAGACTTCAGCCCCCTGTCTTATGATGAGCAGGGTGGTGCTGACCTGGTCTCCATATAGTCAAAGGCACAAGATACCCTGGAGAAATACTTTTGCGGTACATCTAGGAGGGCTGGTGGATCCATGCATGGGTCTGACCCGACTTTTTGCCTTGGCCCTCCAGAGACACCAGGAAGCACCTCAAAATGCCCCCAAAGAGCATTGCCAGTGACCCGGGTGTCCCAGATTCCATTCCAACCAAGACAAGCCCCTGGGCCGCACCTCCCAGGGGAGCCAGGACAGGCTATTTGTGGTAGCTGCTTCTCCTGCCTTGTGCCTGCCCGCTGTGCCTGACTCGGCTTCTGACTCATCCCAGCATTCAGCTCCCTTGGGGCTGGAGAGACTCCACTTAACCTTGACCCTGCTATTCTGGGAGGGTTTTCTGAATGGGTACTGACTGCCTAGCTCTGTCCTGCATCGTCTTTCTCCAGTGAACCGGGGAGGAGGTGGGAGGCCTGACTCAGGCCATCTTCTTACCTTGGAATACCTCAATGGGTATCACCTGAGGAGATCTGGGCTTGAGCTGGAAAAGTGTAGAGTCCTTGGCTTGGGAAGGGACGGCGACAGAGATAGCCACAGCTTAGAGAGATGAGAAATAGTTCTTATACCTGCCACGGTCCAGCCACCAGGGAAGCCATCGGTACCAAGGAAGAAGCTAGACCAAAGCTTCCGAGTTCTTGGGCTGGCCCTAGGTAACCCTGTTACCTGTTCACATTTGAGGTAGGGAGAGACTGCATGGCCCTCAGGTGTAGAGTGTGGCTCTTCTCAGAGTCCCAGGCTGAAGCACCTTGTAGCCAAGACAGTGATTACCTTCTGCCTCTGGTCCCCTGAGGACACCTACACATCCTCTGGAGCAAACCCCAAGTACCTTCTCCATCTCCTAACACCCTCTACCTGCTGCTAAGACATTTGCTGACACTGAGACGCTGTCTTCGGCTCTTTCATCCTGTTCCCCATCTTCCCTGGTCATTGAATCCCCAGTCTAAACCTGGCATTAAAGACTGCATCTTGGGGCTGGAGCGATGGATGGTTCAGTGGTTAAGAATGCTTTTTGTCCCAGCACTTGGGAGGCAGAGGCAGGCGGATTTCTGAGTTCGAGGCCAGCCTGGTCTACAAAGTGAGTTCCAGGACAGCCAGGACTACACAGAGAAACCCTGTCTCAAAAAAAGAAAAAACAAAAGAAAAGCTTGTTGTTCGTAGAGAAGACATGGATTCGGTTCCCAGCACCCATGTTAGGTCATAACTGTAACTCCAGTTCCAGCGTTCTGACCTCCATGGTCACCAGGCACACACGTAGTGCACAAACATACATGCGGGCAAAACACACACATAAAATAAATATGTTAAGTACTTTTAAGACTGCATCTTCTTTCCTTCAGAAGACATCTTTCTGCTCTAGCTAGGATGGGTCCTTTGCTGTCCTTGGAAGTGTCATCAAGCCAAGAACGCAGCCACACTACCTTCCCTGGACTCCCACCAGGGCCCAGCCCCATTCTTGCAGGTAAGCATGCTATTATCACAGAGAAAACAGGCTCTGTGCCTCCCTCTAGGACTCTGTGGCTCTTCAGTGAGGCCAGGGCAGGAGATGACTCGTGTATTCATCTCTGGAGAGGATGTGTTGATTGAGCAACCTCTAGGATGAGGACCCCCAGTTATTCAATCATTTGCCAGTAGAGGGCGCTCAAAGCATGGGTCACTGCTCATTCATTGTGGGGGAGGCAGGTTAGAGGGGAGCTTGTGGTGTTGATGGGGGTGGGGCAAGGACAACAGGACCAAGAACATGTCATTTGGGGACAGCTTAGGACAACCCTCCTTTCTGAGGAGTCAAGCTAGCAGAGGTACATCCACATCCATCTATGGCTATAGATTAGTCCCCATCCTGGTGTTTCCCTGCAGTGGGAGAATAATTAATTCTCTTGACCTGGTCCTGGAGGGCTTCTACATGGCTCACACCCTCACTTAGCTGGTTAGGCTGCCGAGTGAGTCTCTGCCACCTTCATTTACCCATAGCCTATTCTGGGTCCATCTGAGCCTCTCTGGGCCCCATCAGCTGCCTCGGTATCCCATATGTGACCTACACTGTGAGGCGGGAAAAGAGGTTCCTGTAAGAAGGACATCCTTCTCTACACTCCGAAGCCCTCAGAGAAGTGTCAGAGATGTTACCCACTGGCTTCCAATAGGGGCAGAGTTGGGAGTCAGGGTAAAGGGTAGCCACAGGCCCCTCATCTCATGGCTTTGGCCCTAAGTTCTGCCTCCCCACACCTTTCAGTTCTTGGGATCCCCACCATATAAGCCCGCTATCCCTACTACAGGGGAGGGTCTAAGCTGGAGCTCCTAGGGTCTCAGGCCTGGCATAGGCCCTGCCCCCATACCTTCTGCACTGGAGGACACCTGGGGCCAGGAGATGTCCCCAAGGGGAGACACAGTAGGTGGCTTGGTCTGACCTTGGGAGGAAGAAGAGAAGAAATCAAGTCATTTGAGAGATGGTGCCCCTACCCTTCGGAGGCCCCTGTAATAAGCAGCGCTACAGGCTCTGTCTACACTGGCCATGAACCAGGGTCCGAATTTACTACAGAGGCAGCATCTATACTATCGCAGCCGCAGAGGATACGCACACACTTGAAGCCTGATGAGAGGAGGCCCCCATGCCTGAGGCTCTGTGGGCTTTGGATCGCTCTTCCTTCACTGGCACTGCTCTCAAAAAACCCTCCCCTGTCTATGTGGCTTCTGTTCCAGTTTAAGAGGCAGCCAGAGCAGGTCCTGTGTGTAATGCCTCAGGCTAATGCTGTGCTGGGGGACAATATCCTGACCAGGATGACAGTCACATTGAGAAAAGTTCTAGAAGGTTCCCCAGAGTGTCCTCGGATGTCTAATTAGTTCTCCTTTCTGATCACTGCCCTTCTACCTCCAGATCCTTAGCCTGGGAATCAGGGACCTCACTGTGAGTCACCAAATGTCCCACCGCTAACATTCAGTTCCCAGAGCTGGATACAAGGCAAGGAGCACAGGCAGCGGTCACTTTGCCGAATTCAAACGACAGAACCAGGAGAAGATTGTGGGGTTGGGGGTCAGGGGAAGCTGATGTCTTCCCTTCTGGAAAGGGATTATTCACGGTGGTTGATGGAGAAAGAAAAAGAAGTTCTACTAGGTAAAAAATGGCAGGAGATTCCCAGCTGGGAGCCTGAAGCCTTTGGACGTCAAATTGACATTAATATGGTATTCAGTGCAGAGACAAGACCGCAGGACCCAAATTGGCAAGGGTTTAATTAGAGCCCTGGTAAGACCACCCCGAAGACATCTTGCTTCTGAGTTTGGCTCCTCCACACCCTTGAGGAGTTTGGGAAGGATTAGGCTCTCCAGTCTGGCTTCCGGGACAGCACTGCCTCCCAGGCAGCATCTGGGGCCGGGGTTTCAAGGCCCATCTGGGCTGTAGCTAAAGAGCTCTGAGAGCCTGGTGGAAGGCACTGGGCCCAGGAAGAGAAAGCTTCTGGCATTGTTTTGTTAGAACATGCTCAGGTGTCCTGTGTTGTGTACCAAGACTAGGCGGAGGGTCTTTTGGAACCAAGAACTCATACAAGCTAGGCCTTAATGGTGGGACCACCTCTAAGCACCGAGACTTCAGGGCAGTATCCCTGGATGGCAGAGGGAACAGGTGGTGAATGGGGAAGCCAGCCCTGTGCTACTGCTTGAAGCTCTCCTCCCTCTCTCCCTCCCTCTCTCCCTCCCTCCCTCTCTCTCTCAAAAATGGCTTTATCGAGGTATAATTTGCATACCATAGATGCAGTAGCTTCTTCCTAAGCCTTCATCCCCTCCCCAGGTGAGACTAGGAAGATAACACTGTCCAGCCAGCCAGACACCTGCATGCAACTGGGATCCAGACCAAAGGTATGCCAAGTAGCTCCCAGGACTCTGGGCACAGGCTACACAGGAGCTAAGGATGTCCTAGATGAAAAGATGCAGGCTGCTGGCTGTTACCTTGAAGCTACCTTCTCCCCTTAGTGCTCAGCCATCCGGCGCAGGGCTCAGAATTACAGATCTGACAGTCATTGAAAGTTTGCTATTGCTGTCTGGAAGATGGCCGTGCTCACTACCAAAGTCCTGGAGTCAGGAAACCCAGGGGGAGTTTCAACACTCAGACCCCACTTCTGGAGAGAGCTCACTGGGCCCCCTCTGCCTTCTCATATTTAATTTCCAACCTCACAGTCTGCCCCACACCACTTGCACAAAGGCAGCTTCCAAGTGGGTTCAAGGTTCCTCAGTCCTGACCGTCAGTGGCTGTCCCCTGCTCAGGTGGACCAGTGGCAGGCAGCACGCCCCACCCCCTCCTGCTTGTTTCTGTTCCCCTCTGCCCATCACAGGTTCAGTGAAGTCCAAAGGTCTCTGGAGGACGAGGCCCGGACTGCTAAGCCTCAAAGCCCAGATTCCTCCACCTCAAAGGGGTCCCAGACAGCAGAGGTTTTCCCTAAAAGTCTTCATCTCCTGGTCCAGCTCCCTACACAATTCCCCACGGAGTGGTTCAGGAAGAGCCCCTGTGGAGTGGTCCTGGGAAGGTGACTTTCTCGAGGCTGTCTGTTGACCTGGGGAGGCTACCCTGTGAAGCAGACAGACAGAGTGTGGGGTTGATCTCTTCCCCAACTGCTGGAGGCGTCTCTATCCTCAGATGTCACCCGCCATGGGGAAAGGTGTGTCTAGGCAGGGACAAGGGATAAGGAGCCTCAGCCATGTCTCCCCTGAAAGGGTTCCAGAAGGAAGTTGCTTGACGCCATCTTGCTGGTCCCCTCTGGCAGGAAGAATCTTTTTAGATTCCCAGCATCTGTAGTAGACCAGACCTGGCGAGGCTTTCCCAGGTGAGTTCAGAGGGCCATGTCAGGATCCCACACCACCTGTCTGCACAAATCCTGCTTCAGGAGGGCAAAATAGCCAGCCAAGTCTGTAGGCCTGTGTGTATCTATCTGGACATATAGTCCCTTCTGTAAGGCAGGAATTTGTCCCGGGCCTGTCTCTTCTCATGTCCTCCACTAATCCAGTCCTGTTTTCCCACTGGCTAGCCCCTGCACAGAGGACCCACTAGATGACCAGCAGGATCCTGAGCCAGCTCCGTGGATGGACAGCAAACCAAGTCTGAGTGGTAAAGCACCATCTCTGGCTGAATATCTGGGTGGACTTGTTGCCGTGGTCACCCTCCTGCAAGGTCCCCTGCGCCCTTGGCTACACTGGCCTCTGAGCCCTTCTTTACAATGCTTGGAGGGACAAGCAGAAGACAATTCTGGGAGCTTCGGGGGTTGCCGTGGCTAGGACTCCTGATGGAATGGTTTCCTGACCTGGCCTGGGGACCCCCTCAACCAGGGCTTTTATGGGGCTAGACGCTAGCAGTTTCTACTCTAAGAGGCAAGCAAGTGACTACTGCCCCTGGGTGAGGGAGCTGAGAAGGGAAGGGTGGGCATCCCTGGTGACTCTCACACCTACCTGTGGGCTGTGGGGTGCTCGGGGCTGTAGGGACTTGGCTGGTAGATGTGGAGGGGACAGAAGTGATAGGACCCCTTCTTGTGGCCTCAGTGGCCATAGGGGCTTTGGGAGCAGGGTTTTTTCTGGACCTGCTGGTACCTAGCAAGACATGGAGAAAGCAAGAAAGGGTGGGGTGGGGCATCCCAGAGAATCCTTCCCTACTCTGACGTTGGGGCCAGTGATGCTTTCAGAGTCCAGTTTCTTTCTGCCCACTAGCATCCCAGACAGGGGTCAGATGACAAGACAGTTGGGTAGGGTGTGTCCCCACAGAAACATGATTAAGTCCTTGGAAGCATCTTTAAGGCTTGGGGGTCTGCCACAGTTTGACCCTGACAAGCTTTTTCCTGCTAACTCTTGGAGTAGAAGAAGATCCTTTGGGGCATGGGGTGAGGCTGCCATGTTTAAATGAGATACTACTGTGACTCGCACTGCACGGCCACCTGGCCCCACGACATGCTTGTGGGGCCAAGCGGATGGGAGTCAGCAGGCACCCACCTCAGACCCCCTACCATCTTCGGGATTTCTAAGACGCCTGCACTCTTGCAGATGCCCCCTCCCCAGCCTGAAACGCCCTACACACCCAGAGGGTTGGCATCAGAGCTTGCCCCTCCAGCCTCACGGCAGAGCATGCCAGCCTGAGGCTGCCTGGAGGAGGCACCGATGGGCAGACTCGGGGGACAGGCACTGCTCTAGTAGAGAAGGCCCCGATTTCTGACTGTGCGGAACGGAGCGTGAGGAGGCAGGGGGTTCTGCCCACTCAGGGGTCAGGGGACCCATCACACAAAAGCCCCATCCTTCTTTCAAAGCAGCATAAGAAAGCTCCTAGGAGGCCTGTGGTGGGGGGGAGGCAGATGGGAGTGGTTAGAGCACAGAGGAGAGACAGCGGAGAGATAGCCCCGAGAGATAGCAGCCCCTTCATGCCCGAACTCCAGGCCTGGCCTCAGAGTTTTGGACAGGGCGCAGTACTTACTGCCAAAGGCGGAGCCCGCGGCCGCACCTGTAGGGGCACAGAGGGTTACAGTGTTAGTCACAAGGCCTGGCCACCTCCACACGGCACGGGAAGTGTACAAGGAAGGGGGAGCCAGAGGTGTGTCCTCCAGCTCACTAAAGGGAGGGAGCCTTAGAGAGCCCGAGACTGGCAGGTCACAGGGCAGCCTCAATGCCATACCTATGGGGACTCTCGCTACTGGCTGCCTGAAGGCTGCTTTTAGCCCATTTTGCAGATGGGCACTGTAAACTGTCTCTTCCCCAGGACGCTGTGACAAGTCCTCCCTCTTGTTTAGCCTCAGCCTTCAGGCTCTCTAGGGCAGTATGAGGCCCTCATGCACAGAGTTATCGGCATGGAACTGGGGGCATGGCCTTGGCCTGTTGGGGGACATGGCTATGGGGAAGGCGGAATCCAAGTCTCCCTAGGTGTTCTGTGCCTCTGTGGGAGAGGATGTCACCATCCCAGAGTTGAACTGTCACAGTCGTGGAAGGAAGGAGTCAGTCATGGCTTCACTTTAGGTGGTTCTGAGAAAAGCCTTGCCCTAGGAGGAGACAGTGGGCTGGGTGGGCAACATGGCTTTCCTGGCGTCTGCTCTGGTCTTACACACCTCGGCAGGTACCGTATGTGTGTGACTCGGACAAGACGCTGGGAGTGTGGGAGTTGAGAGCAAGGGCTCATGTATGCTGGGAGTAGAGGCAAGACTCCCTCAGAGTCTGTCCCTGAGGGAGAGGGAGGTCCAGTCCCAAGAGACAGGGCACAGAGGATTTGGGCTTTGGGGATGGGGAGACAGGGAGGGAGGGGGGAGGGTGATCTCGCAGGGGCCCTGTACTTGGGGGGACTGGCAACTTAGGGTTTTATTCCCAAGGCTTTGAGGTAGTGGGCACCTAGGAGGGGGTGAAGAGGAGGTTCCTAGAGGAGGTAGGCAGATGGAAGGTGGGGTGGGGGGCCGGCTCTCAGAGCAGGGAGGAGACAAAACACACAAAAGCCGCTCAGGTCTGTTTGTCCGCTGCTTAGGCAGAGCATGGGGACAGTGGCCTTGGGTGTTGTGCAGGTCGGAGTTGACAGTGGTGGAGGTGACAGGAGGCTGGGGAAGGAATCAGGCAGAAGAAGTGCTGGGAGTTGGGTCTGGCCTTAGGATGGATGGAAGAGAGACAAGCCTACTGGTGAGAGACAGCAACAAGGACTAAAGGAAGGTTTAGGATACAAAGAGATGTGGAGAGTCACCCAGGGTGAGGAAACTAGACGGGGGGGGGGGCAGGCCAACAGCCCGCCAAGCCCCTTCTGTGCCTTTGAAGACCTGTGAGTGCCTCGAGGTGCCTGGCAAGTCACCTCTTCAAAGGCTTGTCACAGTGCCTGCTGTAGCCCACGCGCACCGTGCCTGTCACCGGCTGCCTTGCCGAAGCTTTTAGCTTTGATCAGTCTAAAGCCACATGAATCTTTTAGGGGTGAGGGAGGGGCGGGGTGGGGGACAGGTGGCTTAGGAACTATGTGGGTCCTGGCTTTGTCACTGGGTCCTGTGCTGTCTGGGACTAGCCGTGGAACTAGGAGGGCACTGGGCTGTCTGAACCTCCAGGTGCCCATCTGGAGGGCAGGCTAGTCACGACACTCCTGTGGAATTGTAAGGACTCAGGGAAGCGTCATGTGGCATCTGGTGCAGCTTCATCCCGGAACAGGTCATTTGGTGTGTTTCATATGCCAGCCAAGGTGCCCCACTGCTCACAGCCTAGAGACTTATGGGAGCTGTGATTTCGTGAAGCATGTTGGGGGGGGGGTGTCCCTCAGAGGGTGCCATGATGCAGACACGTGTAGACAAATCTCTCACGTGGTTGAGCAAGTGGGGACAAGATTGGGCTGAGAGCAGGGGCTCAGACCAAGTGTCTCGAGGTCGGACACAGCTTCAAAATGTCCCACTGAGTGCTGGCGGCTGGGCTGCAGATGCAGCCCCAGAAGGTCCATGTGACGTGTGGCACGCACCTCATAAGGCGCGTTGTTAGGGTGCATCCACCGTACCCCCTGTTCTGTGTCTCTATGGGATTCCTGCCCTGCTCTCAGAATGAAGAAGGGTGGCGGACGAGATGCCGAAAAGGTTTGGCCTGCCTGCAACTAGGGTTGAAAGTACAGTCCAGAGTATATGAGGAGGGGACCTGGAGGGGCAACGTGTGTGTATCCATGCCAGCTGCCCCTCCCCTCCTCTGTGTGTGTGTGGGGGGGGAGGGGGTGTGGATGCCACACGTGAGCCACCGTGCTGGGGCACGGGATGAGAACTGCAGTTGGTCAGGCTCCATACGTACAGGCATTGGGAGAGCCGTGGGGCAGCGGCAGGTAGGAGCCGGCTCGCCAGGCGCGTGTGCGGAAGTTCTTCTTGCACTTGCCGCAGTCGGGGCCCGTGGTGTTGTGTTCACACTCGCACTGCAGGCTGCCCTCGCGCACCGTGCACAGGTTGGCATGCAGGTTACACTTGCACCTGAGGAGACCAGAGGATGGGAGGGGTCAGCAAGCTCCAGGGGCCTGGACCCTGGTGAAGGCAAGAACTCTGGTGCAGGAGTGTCCAGGTCTGGGTTGGGGTGCCCTAGGAGGGGCCCTGGAGGCCAGTGGTCCATAGCACACTCAGACTCCCTCAGCAGAGTCCAGGCTCCCTGTCCCACGGTTTGGAGACCTTTCCCAGCCAGGGGAACTCTGGACCCCTTAGGTTGATTCTGGCTGCCGTCTAATTCACCAATGTCTAATTCATTCTAATTCTGGCTGCCGTATGATGTGGGATTCCTGGGCCTCTGCTCTTGGGTGGGGAAAGACTCCCTTATCCCAGAAGCTTCAGCAACCTGACCACCTTAATTCCATCTTATTTTTATTTTATTTTTATTTTTTATTTTAAGAGAGATCGTCTCACAAAGCCCAGGCTGGCCTTGAATTAGCTACATAGTCTAGGCTGGCCTTGAATTAGCTACATAGCCCAGGCTGGCCTTGAACTTCTGATATTCCCACATCTACTTCTCAAGGGCTAGGAGTACAGGTACCGGTTATTTTAAAAAGTTTAGTGTACGTGTGTGTGTGTGTGTGTGTGTGTGTGTGTGTGTTGGAGATTGAACCCAAGGCTCTGTGCACACTGGGTAAACACTCGACCCACTAAGCCACATCTCCACGCTCACCTTATCTCTTAACTAAGGTGGGCAGACAGGTGACAGGTCGGGAACTGTGCCCCAGAACGTCCTGTACATACAGATCCCTGACTGAAAGCTGCAGACCCAGGCACTTGAGGGGGACAGAGAAAACCCCAGCTTCTCAGCCCAGTCAGCTCACCAACACATGTATTATTCACAATTTATTCAAATATTCATAGGCACCTCATCACCGTGCAAGCTGGTAAATAAAGGGAAAGCGATAAGCATGGGTTCCACCTTTCTACAAGCTCTACCTCCGGGGAACCTAAAATTGATGAGGGCACATTCCTTTTTATACAAGCATTTCACGACAGAATTGGGGGCCCCTAAGAATGGAGAGCTCTGGGCACTGTGCCATGACAGCCCAGAAGATCGCAGGTGACACAACTAGAAAGGGAACTTTCTAGATTGCTCACACTGGCGTGGAACTTGAATTAGACCAAATCTGGGCCAGCCATGCAGAGGACAGAGCGAACACTGAATGCCACCAAGCGGGGTGCAGCCCATACAGTGCGGGAGTGCACATAGCTGCTCCACAGGTGGATGCCAGAGGGTTCCGATTGCTACAAAGGGAGGGGACCCCAGAAACTTCAAAGGCGTGTGTCAATTCAGGGCCAAGTGTACACCTGGCTGGGCTTGGTGGCAACATATGCAGAGGAGTGCCAGCTGTACCATGGCCACCAATACTAAGGGTATTTATGACATTAGTGCAATCAGCTGTCAAGATGCTGTTGCAAACCAGCTATTAGAGTCTCTGCCTTTTAGAGAAATCCAGAAATATTTATAAGTGCTGTTATGGGACAGTTGAGACTGGCTTTTTGGTGAGACAGTGCCACACAGCAGAGACACTAAGGAAAAGAGGACCCCAGATGGTGACAGGAGCAGGAGGCGCTCTTGGTGTGTGGGTGTGGGAATGTAAAGTTCTTAGCAGCCCAAAGTTTAAGAGAGAGAGACCTGAACACAACGGTCCACACCTGCATGCCCTGGTGTTCAGGGGACTGAGGCAGGAGGATCTCAAGTTCCAGGTCAGCCGGGGCTATAGAAAGTCCCTGTCCAGAAAACTAAACGAAACCCACAAAATTAGTGGGGAGTGGGGGAGGCGAGCCGCTGTGGGTGAGAGTGTGTCTTATTCTGAGATGGGCAGACTCCCAAGTTATATTGTCAATATTTGCAAAAAGCAAATTGCGACTGGTGTGCTGAGTGGAATCTTATTTTTATTAAAATATGCAAGGAAAATATTTATAGGGCACCAGTAATATAGCAGGCTTTGAGTTGGGGGGTTTAATGAATTAGGTAAGTTAAATGGTTAGCAAAGAAGATGGGGGAGGGGCTCTGCTCTGATGGAGCTCCGGGGAGAACGACTCCATACCCAAATCTGCAGGACAGTCTAGAAGCAGGGCACCTTCTAGAAAGAGCAAGAGCATGAGGCGGTTCCTGGGATGAGGAGGAGACTCAGATGGTGGCAGCTGGTAGCGCCCTACAGGGACACAATGGGATGGCTGACATTTTACAACCCTGTGGCTCTTCTGGGCACATGGATTTGTCTGGGGACAAAGCCCAGCAGGATACCAGCAGACATCTTGGATCCCTGCCATACCTGGTGAACACCGTCCTATTGCTGGGATCTGGGGAGTAGCCTGCCAGGCCACAGGTTCTATCCCCAGCATGGGGTTGGGGAAGATGTCGACTGAACCCCTTTCCCTTCCCACGCTCCCCCGACAACATGGGCTGTGTTCCCACAGACCATTCCTTATATCCTTCCAGAAGGCCCACTGATACTTGCCTCCTCACGCCCACGTTATGCATAGCTAATACCTCTTGTCACCCTTGTCTTCTTGTCTCTGCTTGTTTCTTCCTTTGCCGGTGTCCCCTCACTAGAAACGGTCTCAGCAGGGAACCCGGTTAGGGACAGGGCTATGGGAGGCAAACCCCACCAAATATCCACCATCTGCTGGACTGGCCAGGCTGTCTGCCTTCCATGGCCTCCTGAGTTCACGCTATCATGACGTATAAGGAAATTAAGCTACAAGAGGCCCCCACTTACAGTGTTTCCTCCCTCAATCTTTTGACTTTGTGATAGAGCAGAAGGTAGTCATTCTGTTTACACTCTCATACAGAACAAAATAAATTACAGCAGCAATTGATGGTTTGTTATAAGATAAGCCACTAAGTGTGGCAAGTCTACCTAGCCACAGGATAATCAGTGGGAGTGTTGGGAATGCACTTATGGTAGCCTGTGCTGTTTGGTAGATGAGGCTCTGTTGTAAATTAAAGTGCAGTACATCCAAGTGATGGAATATTACACAGTCATGACTGCACATGCCAAGGAATACTTCCAGCTGCAAGGAACGTTTTGAATGTGGGGACAGAAGTCCACAGTTCCTGAATGTTCTCATTACACTCTCCCTGTCAGCTTCCTCAGAGATGAGGACATGGACCCAGAATCCAACTTGAGAGGTCACAAGACTCACACAGAATAGAGCATGGAGCATGACAAAGGAAGATACCAGAGTGGACAGAGTGAAGTCCTCAGTTCTATAGTCCAGTGGCGAGCTCACGCCTGTAATCAGCACTGAGTCAGGATTGCCACAAGTTTGAGGCCAAAGTGGGCTATGAAGTGAGTTTCAGGTCAGTCTGAGCTAGATTGTGAGACTCTGTCCCACATTCCCAAATTACACACACACACACACACACACACACACACACACACACACACCCTAAACCTCAAAAGAAAGGCAAGTGGTGGCGAGATGGGCAGGATTATAAATGATTTCTATTTTTTCCTGTGTCAGCTCCCCCCCCCAACCCCGACATAGTCTCGTGTATCTCAGACCTCCAACTCCTTAAATATGACCCTGGACATTTTATCCTTCTGCCTCTAGTTCCTTCTGCCTCCAGAGCGCTGGGATCACAGAGCAGAACCAGCACCCGATTTGTGCAGTGTGGGAAATGGAACCGGTGCTTCTTGAGTGACGGGTGAGCACTCTACTCACTGAATCACATCCTAGCTTCCAGGGGCCCTAAGTTCACACTGACACACTCCTTGGCAGAGTAGAGGATTTGTGGGTGGTATGGGAATGCTTTTCTAAATGGTCCTACAATATGAATCACATGTGACACATTGGTTCAAACCCTCCCAAGGTCCAGACTCATTTGTGTCATAGCAGTGGGGCTTGTTTTGAATGTTAATGGGTGGAGAAGGCTCCACCATTCCATGGCCAGGTGGTCCTAAGCTGTGTAAGGAAGCTAGCTAAGCACGAGCCTGAGCCTGTGTGAGCCAGCAAACAGCCTCCTCCACGGTTTCTGCTTGCTCTTGTGGCTGTGAGTGAGTCCTGGCTGGAGGTAATGTTGTGTAAAATAACGAAGCCTTCGCTTCGAGCTTGGACTCTCTTAATGATGAACTGTGACCTGGAAGTGCATGCCAAATAAATCTTTTCCTCCCCAGGTGGCTTTGGGTCTCAGTGCTTTATCACAGCCAGAGAGGAAACTAGAACAAGACACTGTGATAGTAATGTTAATTGAATCACCTGGGGGGCTCTGGGGAGGCCTGTGGGGTTGGTCTTGATTGCATTAATTGAGATGGGAGGACCTGCCCACTGGGTGGCGCCATTCCCTGGCTGGAATCCCGGAGAGAGGGAGCTGAGCAGCACCATGCTTTTATCTTAGTTCTCTCTGCTTCCTGACTGGATGTCACGTGATCAGCTGTCTCGACTTCCCTGCCACCAGGCACTGTCCTCTTGACCTGTGGATCAGGATCAACCTTCCCTTCCTTAAGTCGCTCTTATCAGCGTGCTGTCCCACCAGCAGAAAAGCCACGGAGACAGGTGTCATCACACATACTGTCCTGCAGCTGGCTTGGCCCCGTGGGCTCTCCTTGCAGCTCTGAGCTACAGGGTGGGGCACCAAGAAGCAGCTCACCCCTCCAAAGGCACAGAGGAAGGGTACTAGCTGGCACTGTAGGTTCTTCCTGGGGACACTGAGCCCCAGGAAATCCATACAAGGGAAGGTCCCAGGCCTGAGCCTCTTTGGCCAAACATGCAATGGTACCCTAACACCCTAAACAACCCAAGTCACAGTGCACACTAGTGTACCAAAGTCTACAAGTCCTCCAGGAAAGAAATCTTTTTGACTTTGACAGAAATTTGTTTGCAAAGTGTATCTGACCTCCAAAGCTTTATTTTTTTAAATTTTTTTTATTCCTGTGAATTTTTATTTAACACCCTGCTGAGCTAGCTAGAGAGGAACACCCAGTTGTGGAAAGCCAGGAGTCTATTCCACACCTCTGGCCTGAGGAGGGGATATTTTTAGACATCAGCTATGTAGAGAAAAGATTGCCATCAACGTTGGGTGATAACATTGACCTTGGCTTATTAAAAATGCATACAAGATCAGCTGGATGGGAGAAGCAGATTGTGTCCATGCTAACAGGAAGGCTGGCTGTTAGAGCCCAGTGGCCTGGGTAGCACAGGAGGACAGTGACTTTGCTGGGGCCATGCAGCAGGTTCCTCCTTGACCTTGGCGCTGCTCAGGCCCCACCCTGGCAGCCCCAACCCTTCCCTGCCTTCTGCTAGAACATAGAAGGCATCTGGATCTCACCAGCTCCATGGAGACCTAACTGGAGCGCCTTGGCTGGTGCTAAGGGAGGGTATCCAAGGTCCACACCATCCCCGCTAACGGCAGGGGCTCCTTAGTCTCTTGATTCTGCAAATACTTCTGGATAACCTTGCCTCTCTGTGTGGGGTGCAGTGGAGGAGCTTCACTGGCTCCTCTCCTTCACGCTCCCATTTCTATGTATAAGTCTATGTTTGGCCCAGGGAATGGCACTATTAGGAGGTGTGGCCTTGTTAGAGTAGGTGTGGCCTTGTTGGAGGAAGTGTGTCATGGTGGGTGTGGGCTTTAAGACCCTTGTCCTAACCACATGGGAGCCAGTCTTCTAGCTAGTCTTCTCCTAGTCTTCAGATGAAGATGTAGAACTCTCAGCTCCTCCTGCACCATGCCTGCTGGACGCTGCACATGCTCCCGCCTTGATGATAATGGACTGAACGTCTGAACCTGGAAGCCAGCCCCAATTAAATGTTGTCCTTAGAAGACTTGCCTTGGCCATGGTGTCTGTTCACAGCAGTAAAACCCTAACTAAGACATCCCTCTCTACTTCTGTCTAGCCTAAGTTCTGACCTTGCTATCTATCCTCTGGGCCTTTCCCATGCTGTTTCCTCTGCCTGGCCCCTGCTTCAAGGGTCTTGAGCCTTTCCCAGAGCTAGCACTTGGAGGCAGAGGTGGCAGGGTGGACAACAACGTCGCTTTTTCAATGAGGCATCTGGCAGCCATGTTTCCTATCAGCCTGCTATGACTCTCAACCACATTCCCCAAAACACATTCGGAGTTGCTTCCTACGGTTGGGTGCTTAAGGCAATTCAGGGAGATAATGCGTGAGGTTGATGGTTAAACGTAGCCCTCCTAGCTCAAGGATACACATGCAAGAGAAATGGAGCCTACTCCTAATTCCTGTACCCCAAAGCTGGAGACCACCCAGACTTATTTACAGGTACATTAAAGGCAGCATATACAGAGAATAGAGTATTATTCTGTCATAAGAGGAAGGAAATGCTGGTTCATAGTGCACATGGATGAGCCTTGAAAACAAGATGCTAAGCAAAATAAGTCAGATACAATGTATAAGTCACTTGCCACTAACTGTCCTTAGAGGCCAGCTTGCACAGACAGAAAGCAAACTAGCAGAACCTGGCTGGGCTGATGGGGAGAGAGGGGATGGTGGAGCAGCAGTATTTTCTTTTAGGGGGTGAAAATGTCCTAATATTGCTTAGTCATGCTGGCACACATTGTGAGTTCTAGGTCAGCCTGGCCTACATAGTTACATAGTGAGTTTCAGTCTGGCTGGGTCTATGTAGAGGGGGGTAGTGATGTTTGGGAGGGGGTGTTTCTTTTTTCTTTTTTCTTTTCCAGACAGGGCTTCTCTGTGTAGCCTTTGGCTGTCCTGGAATTTGCTCTGTAGACCAGGCTGGCCTCGAACTCAGATATCAGCCTGCTTCTGCCTCCTGAGTCCTGGAATCAAAGGCATGCGCCACCACTGCCCAGTTGAGTGTTCCTTTTGATGGTCTCATATAACTCAGGCTAGCCTCAAACTCCTTAGGTAGCTGAGGTTGAAAACTTTAAAATCATATGTATTTATTTTGTGTGTGAAAATGCTATGGAATATCTGTGGAGGTCACAGAGCACGTGTAGAGGTCAGAGAATAGCTTTCAAAAGTCAGTTTTCTCCGTTCACCATGTGCAGCCCAGGGACCTGTTTTTCTCTTTTCTACTTTTTTTTTTAAATCCATGAGTCATTAAGGGCACCGAAGCCCACTTTAAATGGGTGCATGCATGCGTGGTGGGCGAACTCCATCCAGCAGAGCTCAGGCCAGTGAATGGACAGCGTGCATGCGGGTGGGTCAGGGGAATGATGGTGACTCCAGAATGGGCTCGCTGGCTAATCTGTCCCATCAGAGCCTCGTTCTCTCCAGCCTTCAAAGGTTTTGGGCAAAGACAGCTGCCCCTGAGGCTCCCAGTTTGTGTGAGAGCCACCACATAAACTCTTGCAACCTACCCCCACCCAAATATGCAGATGGGGAAACGAAGGCCTGGAAAGAAGCTCTGAGCCCCCCACAGTGGTAGATGGTACCAGGCTGGAGTCCACACATCAGCGAGACCCACAGCTGCTCTCCGTGGCTGACCTCCCTCCCCCCACCCTCCCACCCCCCCCCACCCCCCCAATGCCCTAGAGCCAAGGTAGATAGGGGAAGGCACAGCAGTGGGCAGGGCAGTGCCCAGCACAGGCCACGCGTTATCAGTCCATCGGGGTTCCCATTTGCTCATCCGTATGATGGAGACACAAATCTCCCTTATGTCTGGGTTGTCAGGGAGACCAGACGCACTGGCCACTCTTACTGTTATGGCCATAGGAAAGAACGCCGACCTTTACTCTGCCTCAGTTACCTAATCTGTTAGGCTCTGCGGAAGGTGGTACAGGAGAGTAATCCCAGCACTGAGGCTGTGGAGGCGGGATCATCAGAACTTCACCCTCAGCTCCACACAGAGAGTCAGAGGCCAGCCAGGTCTACACAAGACCCCGCCTCAAAGGAAGACATGGGAAGGGAGTGATTTAAAACACATGTTCAATGGATACTGATGCCATTTCAGGCATCTTGGCTGTGGCCCGAGGTCTAATTGGCTCTCAGACAGACACAAGCTTCCAGAAGTGCACCTGCCTCACCCCACCCCCCCAGACACAGACACATTCCTCCCCTGGCTCCGGCCTTTGTCCTGTGACTTTCCTTTTCTAAGCTAGAAGACCCGTGGGAGATGAAGTAAGGAAAATAAGTAAGCAAGCACGTGAGTAACTCGAAGCCTCGCTGCCCACCAGCACCTGCATTATTAACCAAATCCGGAGAATACCCACAAGGCCCACTCCTCCCCTCTCCCACGTGAGAAAACAGGAACTCCATAGGTCAAGGCCATCACTCAGGTCTCTGGGGGGCAACAGAGGGCTGTGGAGGAGTTGTGAGGTCTGGCCTCTCTGAGCAGGACCTCCAGGCAGGGCTCACATCCAGACCCCTTGGGTGGCCCCGGTCCCCGGCTACACTCTTGGTTCACCTGCCTCTCCTTCATGGAGGGATCGTTTCTCCCAAGGGTCTCCTCACTGATTTTGACCTTGAAAATCAGTTCATCAGAAAACTCTGGTCCATGTTGCCTTCCCCTACTACTAAGTTCTCGGCTCAGCCATCAGAATAAATTATTTAATCATGAAGAAAGGGACAGTGTGGGGTGGGCCAGCCCACACTGCCGGGGGCAGGTGGATACACCATACCCAGCCTCACCACTCGGATGGCAGGGGTTAGGGGGAGGAGGGCGGCTCTCTCAATGCTGACTCAGCAGCTACCTTCTGGCCCAGACCTCGGGCTTGATTTGCTGCGTGACCTTGAAGTTATTTCCCTGGGTCTCAGTTATGAAAGGAGTGGTTGGATCAGACCTTGGATTTTCAGTCTTGTCATTAAATTTTCCTAAAGTGCCTAACATACTGCCTGGCTACCCAGGAGAGGGAGGAGGGTGGGAGGGAAGGGAGGAGGGTGGGAGTGGAGAGGGAGGAGGGTTAGAGTGGAGATAGAGGAGTGTGGGATTGGAGAGGGAGGAGGGTAGGAGTGGAGATAGAGAGGAGGGTGGGAGTGGAGATGAAGGAGTGTGGGATTGGAGAGGGCGGAGTGTGGGAGTGGAGAGGGAAGGGTGTGGGAGTGGAGATGGAGGAGGGTGGGAGTGGAGAGGGAGGAGGGTGGGAGTGGAGAGGGAGGAAGGTGGGAGTGGAGAGGGAGGAGGGTGGGAGTGGAGAGGGAGGAGGGTGGGAGTGGAGAGGGAGGATGGTGGGAGTGGAGAGGGAGGAGGGTGGGAGTGGAGATGGAGGAGGGTGGGAATGGAGAGGGAGGAGGGTAGGAGTGGAGAGGGAGGAGGGTAGGAGTGGAGAGGGAGGAGGGTAGGAGTGGAGAGGGAGGAGGGTGGGAGTGGAGAGGGAGGATGGTGGGAGTGGAGAGGGAGGAGGGTGGGAGTGCGAAGGGAGGAGAGGTCCCAGTGCTGTGCAAACATGGTGGCCAGTGTCAGGGTAGCCAGTGGCCTGTGGCCCTGGCAGCAGGCTCTTACTATAGAAGATAGGCAGGCCTGTGCAGAGGGCTGGGCTCAGAAAAGTAACACTTGCGATGGTTGACAGCCATCAAGCACAAAGGCCAGTGGGGTGAGAAAGCTGTACTTTCCGGCCTTTCCTGGTGGCCCCAAGGGACAGCCCCATGTCTCAGTGGCTAGCAGACATCAGAGCACATGTGACTGGCTTGAGGCCTCTAGGGTCCCCTATGGGGTGAAGGACATCGCTTCTAGTCTCTTGAAATCGCTTCCACATGGAGCCTGAGCCTGAGCCCCTGTGGAGAAAACTGAATAAAGACACTGGGCGCTGGCTGGGAACTGGAGGCATGCCTGTTCTCCTTGCTGTACAAGAGGCAAGAGGGCAGCTCCAGTCAACGGTTCAAAGCCAGCCTCGGCAACACAGGAGGATTCTGTGTTAAAAATAACAACAAAAATACAGGGTTCCAGGTTGTATTTGAATTTTGCATAAATAATGATGCTTTTTGTTCACATAATTATGTGCCGTGAGACTAAACATTATTTCCTCTAAAACTAGAACCGGAGATGTCCTCTATGTCACCCTTGCTTACCATGTGGCCAAGACACACCCTCTGCTCTGACCTGTGCACCCCCTTAGCTTCCTGTGGGGTGCACCCACTCACCTGCTAAATCTAACCCTGATGTCTCCAATAGACTGCGGGTCTCTGTGGTCTTGCCTACCTCCTGGAGCTGACAGGTCTCGAGTCAGCCCCTGGAGAACATAGTATTTCCAAGACAGGGCCGGGTTCACCTCACAGGGAAGACACACACCAGACAGGCCTAGCTCTCAGGACACGTGGCAGGCCCAGCTGGGTGTCTGACAGCCACATGGAGGACTGCAGGGGCTCTGGCCTGTGCCAGGCCCGAGCGTGCCCTGCCCAGCAGGGAGGGGCAGGCGATGCCCAGGAGTTACCAGTAGGGGCACCATCTGGGCCCCAGCCTGGCACCAGTGTGTCACAAAAATCGTGAGCCGGCCCTTCTCTCCTCTGGGCAAGAGAAGCGGGTGTTGGAGCGACTCCCAGACGGGAGGGCTGTGAAATGTAGGTCAGCTCCCAAGCCAGTGAGTGATGTCACCCACTCCTTGGGGCAAAGAGGAGGCTGCAGGGGAGTTTGGGTGAGCATGGAACAGGGGGTGCTGGAGACAGGCAGGATGGAGACCCAGGCCTGGCTGCCCACAAAGACCGAACCCCAGAGGGATCATGCACAGCTTTATCTCCAAAGTGGGGTGCCTATGTGGGAAACAGGGGAGATCCCATCCTGCTTCCTTCTGAAGCAACTCACTGCAGAAAGGGTTCTGCATAACTAGTCCCCCAAACTTGTTCTCTCCCCAGGAAGAGAGAGGAGGCCAGCCAAGGCCACAGTTACGGGTTCTGATCCTTTGGATAATAAAGTTGGAAGCAAAGCTCGTGCTTTAAGGTGGCTAGCAGTGCCCTCCTCCCTCTCGCCGAGAGGAACATTCCTCTCCATTTGGGGAAAATCTTGATGGCCTTTGGCTATCCTAGGGCAGACTCCAACTCTAGTTAGCTGGCTAGGTGACAGCTCCAAGGATAAAGTAGCCAACAGGACACTTCCTTCCTGAGGTCTACAGGGGGCAGGGGGTGTGGCTGGGTGGAGGGCGGGGCAAGTCTCAAGGTGTGTGTTAATTCCCACCACCGCTCCAGTTTGAACACCAGGATAAGGAGACCCGTAACCTGTGGCCTTGGGCCACTGGTGGGTGGGAAGGCTGAGTCTTTGGTGGGCTCTGTGATATCGGGACAGGTCATCTGCGCGTAAAGCAAGAGAAAAGCCAGGAGAGAAGCCGAAGGACCCAAGAGGCCAGAGGGCATAACACATCTGTGACCGTGACACAGCGAGCTGAAGGGAGCCAGCTACGGAGCCAGACAGAAGTCTCAGGGCTGGGGACTCCAGACTGGGTCCAGTGACCTGCGCACCCGTGGGGGAGGGGGGTGTCTCGCTGCAGGCTGAGGGGCCGCCTCGAGCAGCCAGGCTGAAGGATGCCAAGGTAACGGGGACAGACGCAGGCTGCAGCTCCTCCTGGAGCTGATGGCCAGCAATTGAGTTAATTGGGTAAATCAAATTTGGGCTTCTGTGCAAGCCCTTTTCTATTAAGTGCCCTCATATACATCACCTCTGCAGGCCCACTGATAAATCCCGTTACCCATTAGGAAGCCAGACAAAGCCTCCCGTGCTCAGATGACAGTCCCTGCAGCTGCCAGTGACTCCTCCCCTCGAGCCCAGCACGGTCTGCACCAACATGAGCTAACCTGCAGGTTCTCAGACAGTGAACCCGCCCTCGGCCGCTCCCCGCCCCCCCAGGACCCCTCACTACCTCCACACCTCTGTCTTGCCTTCCCCGCGAAGATCTCCAGGTTTCCGTCCCACACTCATTTGTCTCCTCTCTTTAACACCGGACCATATTCATACAGTGTGCATTTGTGCATGTGCACACACATGTGCACACACACGCAGACCCAGACAGATGCGTGCACACATATGATGTTTCTAAAATTCCCTCCAGAAACGTCTTCCTTCAACTGTCCCTGTTTGACTAGGCACCTCAAGTCAGAAACCCAGGAGTCTGGGAACCCCCTTTCACAGCTCACGCCCACTAACTCTTTCAACCCCACAGACGCTGTCCTGAGGTAGCTGGTTTCCTCCCCACTCCACGACCAACTTCCATCATCAGATCTGGTCATAGCTGCCGTGGGGGCTCGGTCTCACATGTTCTCTGAGTTTTCCTTTGCCTTTGTCACTAAGATCAGAGGCCAGGCCAGGCCTGCTCACAGCCCCACCTTATCTCTCCTCAGACTAAAACCACTGCCCCCTTTAGGGGCAGGGACCACTGTCCCCCAGCTCTGCCCGACACACTCCCCTCTTGGGCCCCCTCACGGCATCTAAGCCACTGTCACCGAGTCCTTGAACCCTTCGAATCTCCCGCACCATCTTAGACAAGGCCTCTCTGTACCTGCTGCTCTTGCTGGGAGTGGCTCCCCGCCCCCATTTAGCCTCCTATTGCTACTTGGAAGCCACCCCATGACTACCTAGGTCCAGCTTCAGTAGGTCCCAGCATTATCCTGTGTCTTTGTTGGTTCAGTTCCCATATGTGGCTTTGGTTGGTCCCAACACTCTTCCTTTTAGGGTGTCAGCACTACCTGCAGCTCCTGCTCACATCCAGCAGGCTGTGGGTGACAGAATGGGTTAGATCCTACCACCATTACCCCACAGATATGTGACTTCCATGGACATGTGGTCATCTTAACTTATTAAGACATCGCCATCTTGGATAGAATTAGCCTGAGCCCTAAGTCCCATGCTCAGAGTCTCTATGACAGGACAGAGGGGAAACCAGGCTAGACTCAGAGAGAGCAAGGAAGAGGAGGCTGCAGTATCATAAAGAAGGTCATGCTGCCCCAGGCCTCACAGAAGCTGGCACCCCAATGTCTGGTCAGAAAGGTAAGATGGAAAAGCTCTTCTTGGGGTGCCTAGGTCCTGGGGTGTGGAGGACCCCACTTTGACACAGCAATGGAAGCCAACTTGGTGCCTGAGAATCTGCCAGTTAATTAACAAGGGGTGAGAAAGGTCAGAGGGGAACTCCAGAAACAAGGGAGCAGGGAGCCCGCAGTTACAATATACACGGCCCAAGAGACCCAGCCTCAGAGCAACTGTGAGACTCCCAGATGTCCTGAAGTCCCAGCCAAAAGCCAGGCTTCCAATTCTCCTCTGTAAAGGGTGGGTGCACCCCATCCAGTGCATGAACAGAACCCACCAACCAGAGGGCCTCAGGACCCTATTAGTCCTGTACACACGACTCAGCCTGGCTCTGCTACTCCACTCTTGTATACACACCCACGAGGGTGTGTGAGAGACACTTAAAGACAAATAATTGTTCTTGTTGAGTATTGTCAACTTGACAGAATCGAGGATCACCCATGAAGCAAGACTCTGGGCACCCATAGACAATTACCAAGGCTAGCAATAGCTTCGGGGATGCCCAGGAGGGATTATCGCTAATGGGAGAAGACCTGACTCGATTGCAGGCAGGACCAGTCTGGGCAGGGATTTTGGACTACACAGGCAGCATGCACTTGTCTGTCTCTGCTTCCTCACAATGGGGTCATGTGACCAAGCTTCCGTTGACTCCCCACTATGATGGATTGTAGCCGTGACCTGCGAGCTAAAATGAACCCCTTCTCTTTCTCATTACTTTTTATCAGGGTCTTTTATCACACCACATGCACACCACATGCACGCACCAAATAAATAGAGGATGTAAAGCCGAAGCCAGAGTGTCTGTCCAGAGACTGGCCAGAGGTTTGGGGGGTCAGGGGTCCTTTTAATATGAGCTCCATGTGGGCCCTTTCCTGAGCAGACCTCACATGCAAACTCTAAGAACACACTTTTTGGAGTCTTCTGATGCTCTGCCCTCCTAAGAGCCCACAGATCCAGGTAGAAAACCTTTTGGCCCCCTGCAACCCAGGATTCCTTTCAGTTGCCCACGATGACGGGTTCTGACTGCTGCCCCCTAGAGGCCAGAGCTCTTCTACACCCCCTGCAGGGACAAGCTCATCTAAACCTCATGGCTCCTGTCTCCATTCTACAGAGGTGAGAAGGACAGACAGGTTAGTTCTCTTGTTCTAACGGGTCACACCTGACACTAGACTTTTACCTAGACAGTGCAATATGGAGGCCACCCACCATCTGTCTACACACACAGCTATCTACCCACCCACCTACATCTCTATCCATCCACTCACCTACTCATCTATCTGCCTACCTACCCATCCACCCATCTGTCCATTAACCATCATCCATTGACCATCCATCTGTCCCCTGTCCATCCATACCCACCTATTCATCCATCCATTATCCATCCATCCATCCACCCATCTGTCCTCCCATCCATCAACCCACCCATCTATCCATCCACCCATCCAACCATCCAACCATCCACCTCATATGTCTTCCCAGTCATCCATTTATCCATTTTCATTTTTGTGTGGTTCCAAGGAAAGAGTCCAGGTGGTAGGCAAGTGCTCCATCACTGAGCTGTGATTTCAGCACACACACACACACACACACACACACACACACACACTCACTCACTCACATTTAGAGAGAGGGTCCCACTAGAGAGCCCAGGTTGGCCTGAAACTCAGAATCCTTCCTTTATCTCCTAATGCAGGGGTTGTACAACAGCTTTACCACACACTGCTCTTTCCTTTTATAAGACTGAATAATATTCTACCACATGTCTAGACGACCTTGCATTTATCTATTTTCCAAAAGACTCTTGGGCTGTTTGCATCACTGGCTATGGTGAACCTGCCGATGTAACATGGTGTATAGGTACCTGTTAGGGTCTTCCTTTAAGTTCTTTTTGGTGGATCAGAAGGAGAACCACTGGGTCACATGTTAATTCTGTATTCGACATTTTCAGGCATCATCATGCTGTTCTCAGCAGAGCTGGGCGTTCCCATTCCCTTCGGCCATGCAGATTGTTCTAAGTCTTCACCAACACGTGGGAGTTTCTGTTTCCTCTATCTTAGCCCTCTGATGGGTATATGCAGCATTATTTTGTATTTCTTTTTTTTAATTTATTTATTGTATATATATGAGTACACTGTAGCTGTCTTCAGACACTCCAGAAGAGGGCGTCAGATCTCATTACAGATGGTTGTGAGCCGCCATGTGGTTGCTGGGAATTGAACTCAGGACCTCTGGAAGAGCAGTCAGTGCTCTTAACTGCTGAGCCATTTCTCCAGCCCTTCTTTTTTTTATTTTTAAAGACAAAGTCTCTCTACATAACCCTGGCTGTTCTGGAACTTACTGTGTATCCCAAGCTAGCCTGGAATTCAGAAATCAACCTGCTCTTCCTCCTGAGTGCTGGGACTAAAGTCATGCACTATCACGTCAGCTCCATCCATTGCTTAACTTCTAGGCCTCAGTTTCCCATTTATGTTATGGGGACAAGGATCTTCCTGGGGGCAGGGCTGAATGAAGAAACCCCAGAAAGTGTCAGGGGCTTGTTCACTAGCCTTGGAGATTCGCTCTGTAAGTGATGGTCACTACTGCTGAGGGTCAGCTCCACCCTCCACAGCCTCCCAGGGGGACAGAGGCTTGGGGAGAGTGGAAAGACGACTTCTCTCCCTGCCCCCCATGCTGCCTGCCCCAGCAGAGGTTTGCTTCTCTCTGACATTGCTATTCTTGTCCTGTGACTGCATCTTCAGTTACTGGCGATCAATAGGGACAGGAGGTTTATTCAAAAAGCAGGGAGGCAAGGGAGGGGGCTGGGTCAAAGGAGGAGAAGACGGGGTGGGCGTGGCCCAGAGCCCACAGAGGGAGCTGTCCACAGGCTCAGTGAGGACCCTGGGATCAAGCAGGTCCCCTCCTTCTCAAGGGTTTTGGCCCCCTCCAGGGCAAAAGAGGACAGAAGCCAGCCAATACCCGGCACTAGAACTGCCGAGGGGGGAGGGAGCCCACTCCCTTTCTGCCCCTGGGATATGAGAGCCCAGAGTGGCAATTTCTTTGGAGCCTCTGAGAGTTTTCTGGGTAGTAAGCCCTGGAAGTGGTAACTGGGTGATCCCCCACTTCCCTTTGACTCCCAGACTTGGTGGGTAGCAACCCTCAGGGTGTCAGCCCTGCCAAGGGCCTGTGTGGCTGCTGTCACAGCTGCAAGGGGGCCCTGGGGCTGTCAGGGCTAGACTGCAGGGAATCCAAAGGCTTTGGGAGGCAATGCTGGTATCTCAGAGAGCAAGAGATTTCACACAGGTGCCCGCCATGCATCTTTCCCCTCTTTCGCTGCTGGGTTGCAAGGGCCTGGCTGCATTTCTCCACAGGTTTCTCTCTGCCCTATTACTTCTGAAGACACTGTCCCTCTCTCGGGTGCTTCCGAGCCCCGGGGGCAGACCATTTGGGCCTGCAAACCCTGCTAGTCCAAAGGCACATTTCCTCTTGCCTTTTCTAGGTGCCAAGATGAGGGCTGGGTGTGACCAGGGCATGTTCCCCAGCGGCCCTTTCTTTGCCCACATCTCCTTTCTCCCCTGCCACCTGAAGGGGCCACACTATAACACCATCCCTTCAGTAGCAGCTCACACACACACACACACACACACACACACACACACACACGCTCTCGAGGGAGATTACGCCTATGGCTCCATATTGCAGATGAGGAACCATCTTGCTCAGGCGAGTTTCCATTTGGCAGCTCACTTCCTGGAGACTCCCCTCTCCTCTGCTCACTAGGGGGGGGGGAGCGTTGCAAGGACCTCTCTGAAACCAGCCAGGTGAAAGCTAAATTGTGGTGGTGGGCCGTCTCCTGTAAATCCCCTGGAAACTGAGGGTGAGGCTTGGGCTGCTGGGACAGGCTTATGCCCCTGCTCCACATGAGTCTGTATGATCTCCCTCCTCCAGCGCAGGTTTTGGCCCGCATTCCCTGCAGTTCCAAGCCAGCCTCTCCTGCCCAGACTCTGTACCTGAGCTCCCCCACATGCAGGAGAAAATAGCTCCCACCTCCTTCCAGCCTTCCAGGAATGGGCCCCTGGAGACAGGGCGGCAGGGAGGCAGAACCCCAGGGTGCTAGTGGATGGGTTTCACTCTCGGCTACCCGTGCAATCTTGCTGCTGCAGCTCAGCACCCCTCTTATGCCCATCTGGATTGGCTCCTTACTCCCCGAGACCACGAGACCACGCCAGGTGCCTCTGCCTCCTGATCCCGCCCTCCAGCCATCTGGGCCCTCCTTGGAGATGTAATTGCTGATTCGTGCAGAGCCTGGGACCACCAGCGAAACAAAGAACTCCAGCCTTGCGAGAGGAGGTGGGGACATGGTCTTGTGGTCCATATTGCCTCAGCACAGAGAGATGAAGTCAAAGCTAGGAACCCCGAAAGACGGTGAAGGCAGGAACTCAGCAGAGAAAGCTGTGTGAGGCTTGCTTGACCCTGGACTCGTCTGGACTGGGACCCTGGCTGGCTGACATTGAGCTCAGCTGAGAAAACAGGAAGCAGAGGGTGTGGGGCGGAACACCACGGGCCAGGATCAAGAACTGCTTGCTAGATGCTCCAGTCTGGGCTTGTGGGCTCTCCGAGCTTCAGTACTAACTTGCAGGTTATTTGTTGGTTTTTTTTTTGTGTTTTTTTTTTTTTTTTTTTTGTTGTTGTTGGCAGGTTGGGGATGGAAGGCAGGTGCCATGGGGTAAGAATACACGTTTTGCACGTCATGTGTTTTCTAAAAGTGGGGTGTGAAGGTAGTAAACGGAATAGTTATGTTGCAAATACTGTCTGTGTGCATAATTTTATTTTTTTAAATTTTTTTTTTATTTTTTGGTTTTTTTCGAGACAGGGTTTCTCTGTATAGCCCTGGCTGTCCTGGAACTCACTCTGTAGACTAAGCTGGCCTCGAACTCAGAAATCCACCTGCCTCTGCCTCCCAAGTGCTGGGATTAAAGGCGTATGCCACCACCGCCCGGCGTCATAATTTTATTTTTAAAAAGCACAAAACAATAGCAACAAGAAAAAACACCCTAATCAGACACATGGGGCAGCAAGTCCCCCCCCACCCCCCACCCCCCCACCCCCGTGTCAGGAGCTACACCTGCTCAGAGCCTTCACTGGAGAGACATGCAAAGGCCCCCTCAGCACCACCACCCACCCCCGCCCACATGCTTCCCTCTGCCAGCCTGACCCAGCCCTCTGGTGTCATTCCTCTGGCTAGCATTCATTTCATTCAATTTTAAAAAAGCATTTATTGCATGCTGGGCACTGCTGTGGGCTCTTTGTCAAACCTGACTCATCTAAGCACCCTGAGGTCCAGAGGGAAGAACACTCAGCTTCCCACAGGTGGCTTGGGGCTGTAACGCCTGCATGGTATCTATCAGTGAGCAAAGCTCCTGCATGATACAGAACTTTCCGCCCTTTCGGACGTTTAACACCCGCACAGGCTCCCTCAACTATGCCAAAGCTTGGGTAGCCTGACTGCACAGGCAGTCCTCTGATGTAGCACCAGGTGACATCTGAGGCAGGTGACTTCTTGAGGCCAGGTGGCATTCTGAGAACAAGGTGACACCTAGGTACCAGGTTGACATAAACATTCCAGGAATCAGGAAACAATCCAGGTGTCAGGAGGCATTCAGGTAACAGGTGACATTCCAGGAAAGAGGTGATGATTTCTAGGTACCCAGGTGACATCCCAGATATCAGGTAACGCCCCCAGAAACCAGGTGACATCCCTAGGACCAGGTGACATCTCAAATAGCATAGACTAGCCCTCAAAACCAGATATACCTAGAGGCATCCAGGTACAAGGTGACAACATTTCAGGAAACAGCTGACATCCCTAGTGACATCCCAGTGGCCTGGGCCTTACCTGCCGATGACTTCGATATTGGAGATGGCATAGAAGTACTTGTAGAGGTTCTCTCGCTGCACGTAGGTGCCGCCCAGCGCAGGACGCAGGAGGCGCATGCGCAGGTCAGTGAACGTGAAGAACTCCTTGAGGCCCTTGGCGCTCTCCATCCTTGTGTACAGGTTGTCCATGTTACGCAGGTCAGGGCCGGCAAAGATGGCGAAGCGGTCCCTTACCTCAAAGCGCACATGCTTCTCTTTCTTGGACCCTGCCCAGCGTGAGTACTCCTCGGTGCAGAGCACCCGGTGGGCGCTGGAGGGTGACATGTCTCGGGCACGACGGGCAGACATGCCAAAGGCCTCCATGCAGTCCTCTGCATAGAACTGGTAGGGCTGCCAGGTGCGGCCATTGTCCAGGGACTTCTCGAGGACCATGACCGTGGGCCGGCCATACTCGAAAGTCATTACCACGTCATCTGTCACCTCCACGCTCTTATTCCATGAGAGGGTGATGTTGGCTTCCAGAGGACTGGGGTAGCGACTCCACGTGACGCTTTGCCAGTAGGTGGCCAGTCCCTCATCTTCCCTGTCAAACATGAGCCGGGGCGGGTGGGCCAGATCAGGGTTGGAGGCGTCACACTCGTTACTGCACAGGTAGGGGTTCTCCTGCAGAGGAAGGGATGCTGGTCAGTGGGCGGGGCCTATGGTGTGCGTGCCCTGTGTCTAGGCTGGACATCTGCTAGCCATCAGGATGCAGGAGTAGAAAGTGTTTGTCCCACACACAGCAGATGCATGCTGAGATAATGGGATCAGGTTTTTTTTTTTTTTTTTTTTTTTTTTTTTTTTTTTTTTTTTTTTAGGTATTCCTCACTTTCTACTGTGCATTCTATAAGCCCATAACTGTTCTAGATGGTAGGCCTATTAATTAACAAACAACAGACCTTGCCGCTGACAGCCTCACAGCGCCCCAGTCCACACGGCCACTTTGATGAATATTTCAGGTGTCTGTGCAGAGACAAAGTAGCTTGGATCTGAGTTAAAAACCTCTCGCTCTCTAATGAGCCACGAGGCCCCCGAGGGAGGTGGACACATTGCCACCGTCCCCTGGCCATCCCAGCCAGCAGCACTGCAGTCAGCCACTGGCCACAGTCTTTGATCCTCTACAGGCCAGGCCTGGTGTCCAGGCAGCCTAGGGCTGCTCTGTGGGTGCCTGGGCACAGCTAGCCCAGGGGTTCACTAAGGCAGGACCCACAAAGCCCTGATCCACCAAAATAGCGCTGTCCTTCGCTCCCTGTGGTGCCAGTGTCCACCCCACCTGCCTGGCCCCGATGATGGGTGAGGCCCAAACCTTGGAGTGCAAGGACTTTCTCACCAGTATAGCACCTAATTGCTGAGTGGGAAACTGAGGCCAGGGAAGGCAAGACAAACCAGGTGTTCTCAGAGAATTTGGAGGTACTTCTGAAAAGAAAGCCCTCTCCACACCCCTCTCTTTTCTCATCCCCCTCCTTCCTCGCTCTCCTCCCCATGTTTTCTTCCCGATCACCCGCCTTGTTTCTTTCCCCAGCCCCACACTGCCTCAGTGTATTACAAATCACAATGGCAAAGGAGGAGCTTTTAGTGACTTTCACTGGTGACTCTGGGCCAGCAGTGACTCGTCTCACAGCTAGTCCTGGACGGGACATGTCTGACTGACCTCCGTAGGGTCCATAACACACAGAAGCCAAGCCCGGTGACCTGGAGAAGGCAACAGACTGCGGCGGACTGACCAGGAGGCCACCCCTCCTGGTAGCATGAGAGAAACACGGAGCCTGGGACAGAGCGTGCCTGCTTGCGTACCAGGATGGCAGACACACCCTCGGAGTTTGCCAGGAGTGAGGGAGCTGCAGGGCTGCTTGACTCAGGCTGCTACTCTCCCACTCACTTGTTCTTCTGCAGTGAGGCTCAGCGGAGGCTCAACCAAGGCCCCTTAAATCCATACGCTAATGCCTAACCCTCAGCAGCCTCCAAAGGCAAGAGGCTGTGCTTTGAGACAGTCTTTATGGAGTTGAAGGAGGCCCATGGGTGGTCCTTCTCCTTCTGGGAAAGACCCCTGAATAAGGACCGGAAAAAAAAAAAAGAAAGACACACACCAAAATACCAGGGGTGCGCGCGCGCACACACACACACACACACACACACACACACACACACACACACGAAGGGCCATGTGACACAGGCAGAGGTGGCCACCTCACCACATGGAGTGAAGTTGTATTACACCTCCATCACCTTGGTCTTGAACCTGTGGGACAGTAAAGGTCTTGACTGGCCAGCTCATTCCAGTGAGCTGAGCAGGAGGGGCAGCAGCTCAGAGAGGTGTTCCCGACCCTGGCTTTTCCAGAGACATCTCTTCCACAAACTGCTTTTTTTTTTTCACCCACCTCACTTACCTCTGAAATCCATGTCCTTTCCTAGGCTACCCGGTCCCCTGGTAATTGTATTAATGTCTACCCATCATATATTGACTGTCAATGTTCCTGTCTCACACACACACACACCCCACGTCAGCAGTTGTGAGTCACCATATATTTATCACCGTTTGCTGGATCCTTTTCCAGTCCCTGCCTTACCTGGCTCCAGCCTGCCTCTGGTCCTCGGCCTGGGGGGTGGGGGGACACACGGTTCCTCATCAGCTGTCCCAGGACTCCTATCACTGAATATGGATACAGGGGTTCTGCCAGGGGCTGGGGACTCCAGCCTGATGAAGCCCCTTGCTGCCCAACCTGCAGGGCCCTGCCAGCCCCCAGCCCAGCCCCTGGGAAGCGGATGGTGAGCCACTAATGAATGAGCCTGTGTATTTACCAGCCTCATGCCGGCTGCAGAGAAGGCTTTGCCAGCCACGAGCACAGAAAATGATCCCAAGCCATGGCCCGCACAGCCTTCCCGGCTCCACACACACAGCCGTCCCTCGATCTCAGAGTTCTGCACGGCAGAGGAGGCCGTGTTCTCACTGAGTCAGCTCCTTTCTAAACACGAATGTGCTCAGGCCCTGGCTTTCTCTTCATGTCGCACTGGGAGGACCTCCAGAGGAGTTCTAGCTGATCCTGTCCCCACCCAAGTGGGACAGCAGAGGACAGTGGGAGGCTAGAGTGGCTTTGCCAGACTTCTGGGTCTCTGGTATCCAAGACCACAGAGCAGATTACATGTTAATGAAAACAGCCAGATGAAGTGGGCTGACAAGGACAGCCAACGCTGGACGGCTTTGGGGCACACTTCTACCTTGCAGAAGGGAACTCAGGCTAAGAGCAGATGCTTTCAAAACTAGCACTTGCATCTCTGACCATTTAATGATCAGTACCCCCAAACAAGTGCGCACACCTCTTATTTTCAAAGCCTTAGGTTCTTGGGACATGGTTCAGCCCGCAAAGTGCTTGCTGCAGAGACTTCAGTTGGAGCCTCAAAAGCCAGATGACCTTGCCAGCTGTGGTACTGGGTGAGCTAGCCTGGGCAATACTGGAGAGCTGGTCCTGGTGGTGGAGGGCCGCAGGCGGCAGAGATGTGCAGGGATGTCCAAGCCAGCTACCTCCCAGGCCCCGAACCAGGGCTCCGAGCTGTCCCATCCAACATCTCCCCATCTAAGACCTGCTGGAGTATGTAAAGGGGCCAGTCCTGCAGATCCAAAGCTGCAGGGTCGCCATGACACAGGGCAGTGACAGGATACCCAGGAGAAGTCCCTGTGAGGATCCAGTGTTGCCAGCGGGAGCAGAAGCCGGAGGCCTTGAACCAGACCAATGATTCATTACAATGAACATTTACAAGTAAAGACGTATGCACAAAAGGGTGTACTGTGGGACACACTGTGACACATCATAGCTTCCGTGGTAAGATGTTTTTGGTTTTGTTCTTTTTTGGGGGGGGAGGGATGAAGATGATTGAGGTGCATGATATAAAATTCACAAAGAATCAATAAAAAAAGTTAAAAAGGAAAAAAAAAACCCAGATGAGATGGCACACTTATAACTCTAATACTATGGTGGCTGAGGCAGAAAAGCCTACAGGGCTCACCAGCCAGCCTGCTAATGAGACAGACACTTTAATCTCAAAACCAAGGTGTATGGTACCTAAGGAATGACACCTAAGGTTGACCTTTGGCCTCCATTCATATACGCACACAAAAACATGCACACACACACAAAAGCCTTAGGATTCCCCCATTGCAGTCACCCACCACGTACATTACCCATACAATTTCTAGGGGCCTCCTCTGGACTCCCCGTTTAGGTCTGGGGCCATTAAGGAAACTGGTTCTGTGGTCCAAAGCCCCAAGCTCAGCGCAGCTCCAGCCTCTAGAGGCTCTGTGACCTTGAGAAAGCCACTTGGCTTTTCGGAGTCTCTATTTCCTTGTCCTGTGTTCTGTGAGATAGTGTATGAGAAACTGGGGAGATGTCACCATAAAGTAGTGACAGTTGTGTATGTCCGATGGAGTGGGAAGGAGATGAAGGCAGAGGCAGGGGGGTGCTGAGAACCTAGGGACTCTAGACACAAACCATCTTGAGTACAGACTGCTTTAGTGGCAGCTAGCTCGGAGGACCACGGTGACAGCGGGGCCGGGGCAGATGCTGTCGCTATGGTCACGGAGTCTATACCAGCCCAATGTCACGTCCCCTGGATATGATGGGACTGACCTTGGAGAATCCTGGGGAAGCTGAGCTCAGCATCTCTGCAGTTTTCCTGTTTCCACATACCCCAAGCAAGTTGCCTGGAAGGTAGGCAGTGCAGTAGCCCTGAACCAGCAGCACAGGCACTGGGGTGGGGTAGTGTTGCAAGACAGGTCTCTCTAAATGGGGCAGTCTGCGGAGAAGCTGTTTTGTGGCACACTTGGGCGCTTTTGTCTCTAACGGTTTTGCTCCTCTGTTATTTCCAGGGCAGGAGTCGAGGCCCGGATGGTAAACATGCCGGGCAAGCTCCCGGTCAAAAGCTTCATGGAATAGGAAGTAACCTGTCATCCAGCAGAGCAACCCTCATCTGGGAACAGTCAGCCATGTGAATCTCTTCACAGGCCTCTCGGGTCATGAGCAGCCCGTGCTCAAGGGGTGCCACGGAGTTGTCCTCTCGTTCATGCCAGGAACACCAGCACGGGAAGCCATTGGCCATGCAGGAACACCAGCACGGGAAGCCATTCGCCATGCATGCCTGCTGAGTGGAGTCCCAGTTCCATAACTCACATGAAGGCGTAAGGAGAGAGCCACTCCATGGCGTTCTCCTCCGACCTCTCCACAGAACACATGCCCCACCCCCGTTGTGCACGCACACACTCAATAACAGTAAATAAATAAAACTAAATTATTTTAAGAATACACAGATTCACTCTGTCCTAGTCTTTATGAAGGCACATATGTCACATAAAACCTAAACTAAACACATCTTCTCTCCTTTTAGTCTATGTTTTTCTTATTTCTTCCCTTCCTCTTTCCTCCCTTCCTTCCTCCCCTCCTTCTTCCTGGTGCTGGTGATGAACTCAGGACTTGTGTACACTTCGCAAGTGTTCTAATGCTGACCCACACCTCCAGGTTCCTGAGCTTTCCTTTAAATTGTTTGTTGCTGGGCAGTGGTGGTGCACGCCTGTAATCCCAGCACTTGGGAGGCAGAGGCAGGCGGATTTCTGAGTTGAGGCCAGCCTGGTCTACAGAGTGAGTTCCAGGACAGCCAGGGCTATACAGAGAAACCCTGTGTCTGTGTACCATGCACATGCCTGTTGTCCATGGAAGCCAGAAGAAGATATCGACACTCTAGAATTGGAGTTACAGATGCTTGTGAGCTGCTATGTGGTGCTGAGAATCAAAGATGAATCTTGAAAATCAGTGCTTCTAAGCCTGGAGTTATCTCTTCAGCCTCTTTGTTTTTTTGGATGGGTCTCAGTCAGGAACACAGAGTGGGTGAGGAAAAGGCTTTGAGGCCTACCTCGTCTATACAGGGGACCCCAGGCCAGCCAGGACTACACAGTGAGACCCTGTCTGTGTACCACAAGTTGAGAGTCTGTGTAATGTACATCCAGGGATGCTGGAGGCAGACAAGATGACCATTCCTGGGCCACCATATATGCACCTGTCCCAGCCCATTTGCTTCCCATGGGTCAGATTCTTCAATGCCTAATACCCAGCTCTAAGACAAGCCAGGAACCTGCCATTTACCCAAGACAGAAAGGACACAGCCATCCCCAGCCCGTGCCACACACCCGCACCCAAGAGGCAGACAGCCCGTGTTTTTGCCACCGGGTGTGTGGGCAGGCCCTGAACAGTTCAGCAGCTGTCAGGCTCTTTTTGAACTTGGCTGCCGAGCTGTCAGCCTCAGTGTGTGTGGGGTGGTGGTGGTGGTGGTGGAGATACTTTCTGTGTCCCAGGTGGGAGGCAGGAGACTCCCAAGGAGTAACCCAGGGTATGGGATGCTGAGATGAGGGGACACAACACCAACTACTATTCTTACAAAGACTTGGGGTGGAGTGAAGGTGGGGGAGGGGAGAACCCAAAAGCAGTCAAGCCAGCCTTTCCCTTCTCCTCGGACTTGGGGAGAAACTGTCCTGGCCTGGTCAGCCTGGAAGACAATAAAGACACTGATTTCCTGGTGCCTTTCCCCTAGTGCCAGTGCCCTGTAATCTTGGGCCGAGGCTGGCTCTATCTACACTCACTCTCCCTACTCAGGGAAGGACAGAGCAGGAGCAGACAGACCAACTGTGCATCCCTATCCCAAAGTTTCACATTCTTCGTAGTCCTGACTCCCCCGCTGGCTTGGAAGGAAGGGAGCAGAGCCACGGCCTCCTCCCCAGCGGCAGGGAGAAAGCCAAGAGCTGGGGAATTCACCCTAACAAATTATTTCCTATTTCTTGGTAAGAAAAGTTGCAGTGGCGATGAATTATTAACAAGACGGAAATGGAGATTGTTTTCGCTGCTGGTCCTAACTCGGATTGCCCTGCCTTCCTAGCTCCCCCCTCCCTCTCTGAGCTCCTCTCTCTGGCTGGCTCTCCGTATCCTTCTGTGGGTTCATTGATTTATCCCATCTTCTTCCTCTGCCCCAGTCAACAGCAAGGTCACCCGCTTCGCTCTCACAGATCAGCAGAAACCCACTCAGAGTGACAGCCATCCAGGGAGACTTATTCTGTGGGGACAATTCTCCCATGTTCCATCAATTCTGCAGGCAGGGAGGACAAGTCGCCCATGCTGGGCCTGATCCTCAACTCTTTATCCTAGCAGAGTGCCATCCAGAGTCTAAGTAACTCTCCTCTTTGCCCAGACCTAGCCCCAGTGACCATGTCCAAGGCAGAGGTCTATTTTGGACTCAGAGTCTTAGGCCACCTCCCAAGCCTGCTCTGGCTTGAGCCCAAGTCAGTAAAAACACTTCTTGGTCCCTCACCATGCAGGGAGACTTTTAGAGGAAGACAGCTGGAGCCCTTTCACTTCAAATCTGGCCACCATTGCCCTCTTTCTAGAACCTTCTATGTGCAAGAGTAAAAATCCAGGAGAGCAGGGACCAGGAAGCCTCACCTTAAGCCACCACCCAAGAATGGCTTTATGTAGTGCCACTGAACAAGCAAGCAGAGACTCTTCCCACGCGTGCACGAGAGTTGTGTCCAGGTAAGGCTGTGGGCTCACACAGAAGCTGAGGAGATGCCAACCCCAAGACCTTCGGCCTGTTTGGGGTTGCTGGCTTTAGCAATGTTTTCATCTCTCTCATCCCTAAAGACCTACCCCTGCAACAGCCCTTCTGAGTACCTCAGGACACAGGGCTATACATATGGCTGGGAAATCCAGGAGATGGTCTGCTGGCTCAAGGTGGAAAGCTGGGCCTTGTTCAGACTTGCTCTGCCTGCAGGGACACAGCCCAGCATGGCTGACTTCCTCCATCAACAGAGCAGCCACAGGGAGTGGGGGTGAGTTTTGTCAAGGCAGTGACTACATGAGGGTTAATCTCTCCAAGAACTCAAATTTGTCTTAAGGAAAAAAAAAAGGCTCCATTCTGCTTTGCCCTGGGCATATGTGAATTCTTCCCACAGCCAGACTTCCAGGAATGTTTGGGGTGGGAAACTCTTTCCCAGTTCTGAAGCGTGCCTGGCACACAGCCGTACGGCCCCCACATGCAATGAATGTGCTCCAGGCCCTCCACGAACCACCTACCAAGCAGACACATGTGAGCCCCTGGAAGACGCTGATCCTCTACATCTGCGTACATCCAGACACAGGGTGCTCACTACCACAAGAAGGCAGGCCTCCCTGGCTGAGCTGCTCTGTTTGGAGAGGGCTGGCTGGCTTGCACAGGTTCCATGGGGCCTGTTCCAGGACCCCTTTTGTGGTCCTATTTTCTCTCATTGATGCCATCAAGGATTTCCAGTTCATTAGAAGGTGAGCGAGGGGCCTCCTGAGACTAAGCTTAACCTTCCCGACGCTTTCTGAGAGAGGGTTGTGCCTGTCCCAGCTGGTCTCAGATACCCTATACAGTTCAGGCTGACCTTTGACTCCTGATCCTCTGGCCTCTACTTTTGAGTACCAGGATGACAGGTGTGTACCAACACACCCAGTTCATGTGGTGCAGGGGATTGAACCTGGGGCTGTGTGCATCTTAGGCAACCTGTCTACCAACCAATACAAACCCAGATCTGAGCCTGCCCCCTTCTTCCCCAGAGTCTCAGCAGGCTCAAGGGGTCTCCTCTAGCTCTCTTCTCACCTGTGGCATCTGCACACCCCATCTCTGAGCTCACGCTCTGTGTGGTTTGTCCTCCTACCCACTTCATTCCCCGTTAGGGGCTACACTCAGCACCTGAGCGGCTTGAGATATTTACTCAAAAAAATTTTTTAACCAGTAAATGAAAGAAAGGAAAAGGGGTGGGAGGGGGAAAGCGAGGAAGAGGGGAGAGGGGTAGGCTGGGGATCGGGCTTGGAGAGGAGGAAGCAGCTGGTAAAGTGCATTATTGATTGGAGACTTAGAAAATGCTTAGAGGGTAGGAAAAGCATCCCGTTCTTTAAAAGCTTGTGCAAGGCGTAAGCTAGAGGCAGGCCGACTTCCCAGAGAGGACCTACTCTGCTGACATGAATATTTCATCACCAGGGGGAAAGGCAGGCTGTGAGGATTCCAGCGCAGGGTAGGGTGAGGGTAGCTCGGCCCCTCCAGATGGCCCCGGGGCCGTTAAAGCCCTGGTCATTCCGCTTGCTGATGGCAGCTGTCCTGGGCTTGCTTGCCAACGACTAGGGCAATAGGGCTGGGGCCTGGGACAGACACAGACAGTCAAAGGCACCCAGCGGGGCAACATACCTAATCATCACTAACAAACTGATTACTCTGTCCCAGCCTCTGTCCTGTTCCCACTGGAGACACCACTGGCCGCTTGGCTTCCTCTCCCCAGCCCATCCTCCACCTGATGTCAGGAGCCTTGTGTAAAGTGATGAAGTCTATGCCATGCCCTCTTTAGCCTCAGCACTTGGGATTATCACAAGCCCAAGCCTTGGATCTAGTCCTGCCCTCTTTCCCCAGCACCGCCCATCTCTCTCTGCTCTCCAGCCTCTCTCCAGATAGCCTCTCCTTCCTTGGGGGAAAGATCCATAAGTCTGTGTACATGTGCATGTGCTTGTGCTTGTGTGTGCGTGTGCGTGTGCGTGTGCGTGTGCGTGTGCGTGTGCGTGTGTGTGTGTGTGTGTGTGTGTGTGTGTAAGTTGCAGAGCTTAGAGGACAACCTCAGGTATCATTCTGAGACATCGAGAGACAGTCTCTCATTGGCCTTGAATTTTCCAAATCGTAGAGGACAGCTGCTAGTGAGCCCTAAGTCTGGCCAGTGAGCCTCAGGGATCCACCCATGTCTGCCTCCCCACAGCCAGGATCACGGGCACCTTACAAGTGCTCGCCTTTGCCAGGGCGTTCCAGGATCCACTCAAGTCCTCAGCTTCCTTGTCAAGTACTTTGCTGCCAGGGCCAACTCAACAACTTCCATCTAGTCTTTTCTCAGACTGGGGCACTTCTGTCCTAGGGTGCCACCCAGTGGCAGGTATCTGAACAAGCATCCCTCCCTAAGCACTTCCCTGACCCCTCCCTGAGGACACTTCCCTGGCTCTGTCCCAGCTGCTTATTTGTACACCTGACCACAGTATCACAGAATTACATCTTTGGTTAACTGCAAGCTTCATGACCTCCTCAGGGTGCTCTGAGAAGCCAGGACAGAGCGGCACATACAATGCACTGAGGAGGGCAGGGCCTCTGAGAATCTCTTCTGTGGGTCCCCTCTCTGGGGACCTGAGCAGCCAGAAAGAGTCTTAGGGGTGACAGAGCACCCAAACAGATTGGGATGGTCCCTGCAGAGGGTCTGGGGTGGTTTCCTACTTCTCTTTGGGGAGTTAAGAGATGTGGCAGAGAGCCACAAGATGAGGCACACCCAGGCAGCTGCGGGCTCTGTAGGAGAAGCCTCAGGTCAGGGTGAGATTGGGCCAGAGCTGCAGATTTATTCTTCCATGCGTTGTTCATCGGCTGTCGTGTTCATCGGCTATCGTCAGCCATTCGAATGTCACTCTGCAGAAGCAGCTTCAGACTCCAAGGTCAGGCAAAAGGAAGGGATACATTGTTCACCAGTCTTAAGTTCAGAGACCTCCTCTGGGAGTAGGGTAGGAAACTTACCAAATAACCACATAATCAGATAGCCAACCAACCAGCCAACCAACCAACCAACCAACCAGCCAGCCAGCCAGCCAGCCAACCAACCAACCAACCAACCAGCCAACCAACCAACCAGCCAACCAGCCAACCAACCAACCAACCAACCAACCAACCAACCAACCAACCAACCAACCAACCAACCAACCAGCCAACCAGCCAACCAGCCAACCAGCCAACCAGCCAACCAGCAAACCAACCAACCAACCAGCCAACCAGCCAACCAACCAACCAACCAATCAACAAACCAACCAGCCAACCAACCAACCAACCAACCAACCAACCAACCAACCAATCAACAAACCAACCAGCAAACCAACCAACCAACCAACCAACCAGCAAACCAATTAGTCAGCTAATCAACTAACCAGCTAAACAACAAGCCAATTAGCCAACTAATCAAACAGCCAAATAGCTAACCAAAACAAACAAACAAACAAACAAACAAAAACCCCAAACTAATCAACTAGCCAAGTAGCTAACCAACAAACCAATTAGTCATCCAACTAACTAAACAGCTGTGAGAGTTCATCAAATCCTCATCATAGATTTAAGAGGATTTGAAATCCCCTAGGAGATACGTTTTTGAGCATGTCTGTTTTCAGGGAGGTTTAACTGAAGAAGGAAGCCCCTGTTCTTCATCAGCCCCGCCAGGAGTGTTGCTCCCAACTGCAGAGTGGACCAGTGGCTTGCACACTGCGTTCCCCTCTCTGTGCTCCTGACTATGGGGTGGACTGAGCAGACATCTCACACTCCTGCCACTCTGACTCCCCAACCAGGATGACTGGACCCCCAAACTGTGATCCCAAATATGTTTTTTCCCTCAGTTATTTTGTCACAGCCAAAAAGAAAAGCAACTAATACACCAGTCAAAGAAAGACCTGTGCATGCAGCTGGATTGGGGGCACCGAGACGATTGGTCAGGACAGCAAAGATGCTCTGACCCACACCCACAGTGGAGGCCCGGGGATACCCATACCCACAGCACAGCAAGGATCTCGGGGTTTCCTGGGTACTGGACAGCTTACGACTACTCAGGAATTTCAAGAGTGCCAAGGACAGGACTGCTGCCTCCAGACCTCAGATGGTGGGATGGCTTCCCATCTTGAGGTGGGCTACTGCATCAGTGGGACCTTCTGTCTCCTCACCATCCCTGTTCTCATACCTTCCTCCAGGCCAAGAGGATCCCAAGAGCTTGGGAGCTCAGGTGAGCAGGCAGGCAGGATTGCCCAGTGCCAGACAGTCAGAGCCGGAACATTCCCTGTGCCCAGCACTCCCTGTGCCCTCTATTTTTAGGTCCATTACTGTCCACTGGTGGGTATAGTTTCACCACTCCATCCCCAGAAAGGCAGATCAGGTTCCTCTGAGCAAAGCCACCTCGCTTTCGCTGGAGCTGGTGCGTGGGAGATTGCATGCTTCCAAATAGATGCAGAGCAAGCGAGTTATCAAATAAGTGGATTAGCAGACTCCGTCTCAGCTCAAAGAGCAGTGGGCGGGAAAACACAGCATCTCTCCTCCTCAGCCTCCTTCCTTCAGGGCTGATGGGGACTCTGCTTACCACACACACACAGATGACAGCTACCTCCGGTTCCCTTTCCTTCTGAGATAATCAGAGAGACTCCCGTCAGCTGTGGAACCTGGGCAGACACTGAGGTCTACAGCCCAGTATGCTAGAAGCTGTGTGAGCTTAGGCAAATGACTTAACCTCTCTGACTTGGAGATTGCTCATATTTAAAATAGGCTCATATTTAAATTTGCTCATAAATATCCTACCTGTATAGATTCAGTTAAACTAGTGTATATTAACTGCTTAGCAAACACTAGGCACTCACTAAGTGTGGCTCTAATGAGGTGGAGCGTGTAGAATTGCAATCACTAGATAGCAAGAAGACACCCCCTGGCTTTCCTGAGGTTAAAGTCCTGGTAAGCAGGATTCTCTTGAGTTGTCTCGTTGGCCACCGGGGTCCACAGGTGACTCTGGGCTGTACCACTTGGGAAGTGCCCACGCAGGGTGAAGCTTTGTGTTTATATGTGCATACATGAATGTTTGCACACATGCCAGGGTCCTGTTCCAGAAAACCCTACAGGCTCTTGGACAATTTTGTTGTTCTGTAAGTCAGGACTTTCCTGGGGGATTTCCTGCTGAGACAGGAATGGGTTTTGCCTTTGGTCCTCCTGCTTTTCTCCATCCACCAGGAAGTAGGATGGAGGGAGCCAGGAGTGCAGGGGACTCAGGGGTATACACTGAGATCCCATCTTTATTCTTCCTCTTTTGGGGAAGGTAGAAATGTTGCCCAGCTATTGTCCCAAGGAGCTGGCCCAACATAGTATCAACCACACAACTGTTAGTAAAGGTACTAGATTTGGGGGACACTTTGCCTCCCCCCAGCACCACTGACTCCCCCGCTCCCCTTCCTGCTGCCTACTGCTTCATGATCTCCCAGAGGGGAGGGTCCTCTGCAAGACCCCACCCCCCAGTAGATGCCTCTCCAAGCCTCCTCTTCACCTTTGCCCGGCAACTGTCAGCGCGCCTGGCAGTGGGGATGCACAGGGTCTTGGTTAATTTCCACTTATTTCCCTGGGCAGTGCTTCCAGTCAAGTGGACAAATGACTCGGCGGCAGGAGGGAGATGGAATGGGGGCTGAGGAGGTCTGAAGCATCCCCAGAGACACAAGACAAACTACACTGGCTCTTCCTCACAGGGGGGCTGGGAGGGTTTAGACACACACCCGCCCCTGTCAGGGTTGAGATCTGGTTTTCCAAGTGGGAGTTCAATTTCAGCCCCTTCCTACAGACAGATCTCCCCACAGTGGCCCAGTGTCACAACAGTCATTCAGACCTGTGAATAAATGAGGGGAAGAAGGCTTGGGGCAGGGGGAGGGCAACAAGTAGGCATGGCTCTGAGGAGAATCTTGGCTTTGGTTGTGCAACTGAAAGGCCAAGTTTGGCTCTATGGGAATCTGTCTCAAGAAACAAGCAAATAAATATAAAAACTGGGATGTGGACAGAAAGGAGTCTGAGTTCAGAAAGGTGGTTGGCCCAGGGTCTCCAAGTCTTTGGTGGTCTGAGTAGGTATTCTTCTAGGTCCTTTCGTGTCCTCAATACTTTGAAGTTCTGTTGATCGCCTCGGGACATCTGAATCCAATGCTTCCCACCAGAAATGTCAGAAGCACCAATGACCTCCGTGGGCCTGGCATTCAGTGGCAGCACAGCTCCATCCTTTCCTGTCTGTCTGTAGCAGGAGACGTCTCTGTGCAACAAGCCAGGATCTCTTCTTCTTCTTCTTCTTCTTCTTCTTCTTCTTCTTCTTCTTCTTCTTCTTCTTCTTCTTCTTCTTCTTCTTCTTCTTTTTGTTTGTTTTTGTTTTTCGAGACAGGGTTTCTCTGTGTAGCCCTGGCTGTCCTGGAACTCACTCTGTAGACCAGGCTGGCCTCGAACTCAGAAATCAGCCTGCCTCTGCCTCCCAAGTGCTGGGATTAAAGGCGTGCACCACCACGCCCGGCCCCAGGGTCTCTTCTTGTCCTAGAAGCCTAAAGGTTGGTACTAGCAACTCCAAGACACTGCAACTGAGCTAAGCAGAAAGCTGGACAATCCCACAGCAATGAGGGAAAGAGTGAGTGCTTCTTCCAGGTGTCCTGGATCCTGATTGGAGCCCTGGGTCTTCCTTAAGGGTTGGCACTCATCTCTCCTCTTCCCAGAAGCCTTCCGGGACCATGGCATCCCTCTGCTCACCCATCTACTTGCCCAGCAAACCATTCTCAGGCATGAAAACAAGAAGAAGGCACTCTGTTGCTGCTGCTGCTGCTGCTGCTGTTGCTTTGGTTTTTTGAGACAGGGTTTCTCTGTATAGTCCTGGCTGTCCTAGAACTCACTCTGTAGTCCAGGCTGGCCTTGAACTCATAGAGATCTGCCTGCTTCTGCCTCCTGAGTGCTGAGATTGAATGTGTTTGGCACCACTGCCTGGTGGGAGGCACTCTTGTTAGAGTCCTATGAAGCAAGTACCTATGTCAGGCACTGAGCTGGTGACAGTGTCCTGGGTGTGGTCTCCTACTAGCCCCACCCTGAGAACTCAAGGTTATATCCTATGTTGAATTTACATGGCATGGGATTGCAAACTGTCATATCTCTTGAGGCGTCTTAGACAAATTGGATGCTGACACATTTCAACCTAGAAAACTCAAGATGATGGAGATGAGCTATAGACTAATGGTCAGGTCAGTTCTGACTAAACACCTGCAGGTTTTGAGACTTGCTTCCTTATTCAGGAATGTGACAAAGTGGATGAGGCAGGCTCTTAGACGGAGAGCCGAGGTGTAGACAGTGAGGTGTAGACAGTGGTCCTTTGGTTTGTTTGTTTGTTTTGTTTTCTACTTCTGCCTTTTTGTGCTGGTATTAAAGGTGTGTGGCACCAAGTCCAGCCTTTTTTTGCTTTTTTTATTTGTTTGTTTGTTTTAGTTAAAAATTATGCTGGGAGCCGGGTGTGGTGGCACACGCCTGTAATCCCAGCACTTGGGAGGCAGAGGCAGGCGGATTTCTGAGTTCGAGGCCAGCCTGGTCTACAGAGTGAGTTCCAGGACAGCCAGGACTACACAGAGAAACCCTGTCTCGAAAAACCAAAAAAAAAAAAAATTATGCTGGGTTGTGGAGGTGTATGACTTTAATCCCAGCACTTGGGAAGCAGAGGCAGGTGGTGCTCTGGGTTTGAGGCCAGCCTGGTCCACAGAACAAGTTCTTAGACAGCCAAGGGAACACAGAGAAACCCTGTCGTGAAAAACCAAAAAAAAAAAAGTATGTGTATGGGTATTTTGTATTTTGTCTGCATGTAAGTATGTATGTGTGCAGTACCCACAGGAGCCAGAAGAGGGCGTCAGATCCCCCTTGGAACTGGAGTTACAGATGGTTGTCAACTAGGTTATAGGTGCTAGGAATCAACCCTGGGTCCTCTGCAAGCACAGCCAGTTCTCTTAACTGCTGAGCCATCTCTCCATCCCACCTCTGTCTACTGAGTTTCAGGCTAGCCTTGAACTTCCGACCCTCCTGCCACAACACCTGACAGCGACTGCACCTTGAGCTTTGTAGATGCTGTGCACTCCAGTAGCTGAGCCATATCCACTGCCCAGTGTGGAGAATTTGAAGGGCTTATTCCAGATCATGCAGTCCAAAGTAGTGATGCTAAGATGTGAGTCTAGGTCTCTATCACCAAAATAGTTCTCTGTCCTAGAAGCAGCCAGTGTCTCCCTTGCACAGACCCTAGTCTTGGCATGCTCCGCCCTGCTGTTCAAGGTTTCAGCCCAGATGACCTCTGCCTGACCCAATACCTTTCTCTTGGGACACGCAGGTCCTCCCCTCTCCCCTCTGTTCCCTGAGAAGTGACCAACACTCCTCTTAAGCTGCAGAGATCCCAAGGAAACTGCAGGCCTCCTGAGCCTTCAGAATAAGCTTTCCCATCATAGGCCAGACCCTGCCTGTGTCTGCATGCCCTACAGTCTAGCTTAGCCAGTCTGGGGCAGGGCCCGGGAGTCTGTCTTTCAGGCAGGAGAGGCTGGGGTCCAGGGACCACACTCTGGCAATGAGGCTGCAAGATATCTGGGTACACTCAGTCCCTTCTCCTTCACCCCTGTTGTCCTAAGTCTCAGGTTCTGTCCCTTGGCATAGAGAAAGGTAAGGAGGTTGCCCATTTAGGCTACAGTTCACGTGCCTCATTCCAGAGGGGTCCTAGAAGCCATGGCTGCCACCCTGTGAGAAGTTAAAGGGGCCTTTCCTGCTGGCTTCCTCCTCCTCCTTTTTCTCCTCCCCCTCCTTTTCTCTCCCCCCTTTCTTCCTCCTTCTCCCTCCCTTCCTGGGGCTCCCTCTGTGACCCTCAGCTCGCATTGAAATTTTGCCCTTGCCCAAGAACCCTCTGCCCAAAGCTCATCCCTATTCATTTTCCTTGTGCATTTAGAGCCAATAGGTTTTTATTTATTCATTTATCTTGTCTTTCATCCCCCTCCCCTTCCTCACCAGGCTGGAATTTACAATTCAGTTCTCTAGTGGCCTTGTTGAAGGACAGAAACCTGGGAGAGTAGGGGATGTGCCCTGGGACTGAAAAGGGCAACCACCCCCTTTTGTCCCGTCTTGTACTCCAGGGTTCATGCTCTGTCTGCATGCTGGGACAGGCGGGCCCATACCCATTGTCAGAAAGCAGGGATGAGCTGGCCCTAGCTTAGAAGGCGAAGAGGGCACTGGGGGGGTCTGGCTGCCACCAGGGTGCCCTCTGGTGGCTAGTTCGGCACACCTGCTCTGGATTAGGTGTTCATCTACCACCTGCTGCCTGTAGACAAGAACTGCAGAATGGGCTGTGGTCAAGGCTGGAGTGAAGCAATATACTCCAGGGAAGCAGAGAAGCCCAGGCAGCTACCGAGGGAGTAATAACAGTGGTGACGTAAGACAATTACGGCCATTGCACATTAAACACTCCCCCGTGCTCGCTAGTGCCCGGCCCAGCTGTCTCCCTGCCAGCACAGCGATACACCTACATTATCGCGTTTTATTGAAACAGGAAGAAAACCGAGGCTCAGAGCGCGAAGCCGCGAACCCTGGCGGGTAAGCATGCGCTCTGGCCACAGACGGGTTTCTGGCTTGCCTGCTGAGCTCCTTGACCTTGGCATGACTTAGGCAATCTTCCTAATCTTTAAAAAGGGATTAGTCTGGGGTGTACCTCGCAGGACCTTCTGAGGGCTGCCCTCCACCTGCCCCTGGCACTCCCTAGTCTCCCTAGTCTCACACTGGTAATCAAAGGCAGAGCTGTACCTGCCTGCCACGGAACGTTTGCAGCCACCAAGCAGGTGGGAAAATGCTCAGAGGTTCCTCCTGGACTGCCCACCTAGCCAGATCCCAGAGCTCAGCATCATCAAGGTCACAAACCAGGAGAGGGCCCTGTGTTTGCTCCTTGTGGTCATCTGTAGCTCCTATACCCTGAGTAGAAGCCATTTCCACGGATCGTCCCCAATCCTGGCAATGATTAATATTTAAAAGAAAATCGTGTTGAGACTCTGCCTGGGAAATGCGTGATTGGAGCAGTTCCCCCAGGAGCTGAGATATGGACCTGGAGTGGGAGTCTAGAGAGCCTCAGCCCTTACTTTCAGGACCTTTGCCTGTCTTGAGCCAGCGTGGTCTTTCAATGCTCGACAGTGTCCATACATAACCCAATCCTTGGCTCCTAGCCCTGGGCTGTCTTCTCTCTTTCTCCTTCCCTCACTCCCTCCCCTTCTCTAAGCTGGCCCAGGCCCAGCCACCACCCACAGTGACAGCCTCATCACCATTGACAAGCCCAAGTAGGGATCTACCTTCCTGAGCTAGCTGCTCTGCACTGTGACTGAAGCCACCCCAAGGGACGGAGACATTTTCAGGAGTCTGGGCTGGGGACACCAGGCTGACTGTGCAATAAACACAGCTTTCCCCAAGGACACTCAGAGGCACCAGCCACCTGCAGGGTAACATCGGACCCCTCTTGCCTGCTCCTCTGGCGGCTCTGCCCAGCCTCCGGCAGGGACAGACTGCTGCGTCCAGGCAGGCCAAGCCTAACTCAGCAGCTTCGCCACTTTCTGCCGTGTGACCTTGGCCAAGGGCCTTCTCTGCAGCCCCCCTGCCCCCACCCAAGTTTCCCTATCCATATGACCAGAACGAGCAAAGATGTCTGGGACACCTTCTCTGTGTCTAGTCTGATTTTGAACAACATGTATCCACAGAGCCATTGACCCCCTATTGTACTGTTTAAGGTAGCCTGGTAGAGCCCAGGGGGAAACCCAGTAGAGTAACTGCTTGGGCTTTCGACCCCACATTCTGAGATCTTGCTAAACACGGCTATTCCCACTGCCCTCGTTAACACTGCCGAAGCACTGAAGCTCCCAACAGCTCCGAGACCCCTTCTTCTTGGAGCTCACATGACAAGGCCTGAGCACCTGCCTCTTGACGAGGGGACAGCACCAGCTAAGATGCTGCACTATCTGTCTAGCCGGCCCTCCCCTGCCCCGTCTCCACTTGCTCCTTCAAAATGCCTGCTCGGTGCCTGGCACGAGCCAGGACCATGATGCTGCCCATGCACTAGACTGGTCTGGGAAGGCAGGGAGGGTACACCACTGGGGTGGGGTCTGGGGGGAACATGGAGCCCATGCAGGTTGGAGGGTAACCTTGCAGATAGTATCCAGATCTCTGGTCTGAATGCTGACTTCCTGCAAAGAAGGAGGGGCTGGCTTTGAGTCAAGGAACTACGACTGCTGTGCAATCCCTGGCAGGAAACCATGCCAGGGTCAGCTGGCCAAGACTGCTTCCACCCACAAAATGTCACTCGACCCCCAGGGTCCTCAGGGCAACTTGGCGTTGGCACCTTGCCATGGTGGGACTCGGAGTAGGTCTTGTATCAGGCAGGGCCCTCGGGCTCTGCTCAGCCACCCCCAGGTCTGTCTCTGCCCACCGTCCCCTAGCCCTCGGTTCAGCGAAAGAGAAGCCGTGGAATGACTTACATGGGAACAGAACCTTTCAGGGGGGTCTCCGCATGTGATGCCGGAGGGCTCCACTTTGACCTTGACATAATCCTTCAGGCGCATCACCTTGGGCTGGCAGGCGTAGAACTCCCAGGTGGGGCCCTCATCTGTGGTCACCCAGGATTTGCAGATGTCATAGTCCCCAGAGACCAGCGGGAGGCAGTGCAGGAAGAGGGCCAGCAGGCGCAGCATGGCTGGGCAGTCCGAGTGGGTGTGGCCCAGAGGGGCACTGGAGAGGTGGTGGTGGGGTCAGGGGGCACTTGGAACCTCAGCATGGAAATACCACATCTACCGGGAGGTGGTGGCTGGGATGTAGCATTGACTTGAACAGTGCAGGTCTGCCAACGGCGGGAGCTTCCGGTTTCCAAATGGCTGATACAGAAAATCCAGAGCCAGCGTTTCTCAGGCTGCTGATGGGCAGATCAAAAGTTGCCTGTAACTTGGTGTCCTCCTAACCTTGGTGTTACACCTCCCCTGGAGGTGAATCTGATCAAACCAGGCAGACTCTCAAATTGTGACAGTGGGTGGAACTGGGATAAGCAGGAAATCCGCAGGGTCCGGCATGGGGCTGGATCAGATTGCTTTTAATTTTTGTCCTTCCAATCAATCCAGGTCTTTAAAGGGCCCTTAATGTGTGATGTGCTCCACACAACTGCATAACAGCCTGCATGGTGAAGATAACACGAAATCAGGAGGTGTGCATGTCAGGCTGGGAACGAGGCCCCTCTTCGGGACTGGACTTGGGCTCTCAGACCAATAAAAAAAGATTTCTTTTCATATGGGCTGAAAGTGACAACGACCGTGTGACTGGACTATGACAAAAGCCACTGAAGTGTTAACTGGAGCGGCCATTCCCTCTGCTCTGGTGGGGGGCCACGAGTGGGGCCAGCTGACCTTGGCTAGCTGCCATCGGCCACTTATTGTGAAATTCCAGAGACTTCGACTCTCACTTCATCCAGGTACCTGGGCTCTGGCTTGCCTTTCATCGTGAAGAGAAAAGAGAGAGAATGTGTTCATTAGCAGCAGCACCTGCAACAAATTAGGGGGGGTGCAGTTAGAGACATAGAAGAACAAACGCTGTCTGGCAAAATGTGTACAAAAAATAGGGTGCATTAGCGCAATCTCCAGAGATGGCTGGGCTATTTTGTTCTTATTAATATCCAAGTTACGTGTTTAGAGATGGGCACGCTATTAAAAAGGTGGCGTGTCTCTTCATCATCTGCAGGGATGGTTGTTCAGTGGAAGTGACCCTTCTTGAAGACCAGGGACTTCCTAAAGGGTGCCCAAGAGCCAAGGTCTAACAGTTGCTTTTAACACACTAGGCCAGATCAGTCAAAATGTCCTAGTTGTTAAAGGAACCCTGAACATCCGACTGAGCAGACTGTGTGCCTACTGCTACGGCCCACGGGGGAGGCCTCTGTGTGGGCCACCCACGCTCCGATCCGACCTGATCCCTGCCACCCCACTACGTGAGACCACGATTTAATGAGTTCATGGCGACAGGCTGGGACGCTGCAAGCTTCCCCGGGAATCGAATGTTTTGTTGTATTAGACTCTCTGACCAAGGCCAGCAGTTTGCAATCGTTTTAGGAGGGTAGCATCTATTTTAAGCCATCAGTAATCATTTAAAAGCGAAAATAGATATAGCTAATAGGAGTACTGTGTTTAGAAACACATGACTCGCAGACTCTAGTGTATTCCCAGGCTTATGCTACATGGCAGAATTAGAGTCCCGGCCAGCATGAGATCCCCACCAAAACCTCTGACAACGGGGTGGGGGTGGAGGGGAAGGTTATAGCGATGGATATAGAAAATAAGAAAATAAGTAAGTATATAAGTAAGTAAATACATAAATAAATAGTCTCTGTTATTAATTATTCTGGTTATAATGCTCACAGTTGCTGCATTTAAATTCCCAAACCTCACATATGGCGGCCTGGCTCTCACCTGAAGGAAGCCCCTGTCAGCCATTGTAATCCAGAAGTCCCAGAGGAGTTAATTGTGTTTACAGGAAACCCTGCTACCCAGACACAGCACATTCCTGCCCTCAAATGACAAGCAGGAGGATGGGACATTTTGGTCCAGCCTGGCTGCCTGCTGCCGGGAGCTCCTTGCTCAGGGGTAAGCCCACCCCCCCACCCCACCCCCAGTGCTCTGCTGCAGGCTGCAGTGGGCCTCATCCATCTAGGTTAAGACCATCCTTGCCCCCTCTTGGGACGAAGGACTCCTAATACAGATGGATGAGTACCCGGCTAGACCACACTTCACACCTCTCCTCTGACCACTTAAACAGAAACCTGCTCTAGCCCCTGCCCGGGGCTGGCTTCTTGCTAGAAAACTCTCTGGAAGACCGTGACCAAGCGTCTATTTTTTTTTTTTCCAACCAGAGAAAATGTAGTAAAAATAAAGTAGCACCAGCCGCGGCAATGGTTTGGACGTCTCCAGCCAAGCTGTGAGCTGCCCAGAAAACAGCATGGCCCTAATTAATTCTTCCAGCAGCCGGCTCCCGACTGTTCACTAACAGGTAGGGCGCTCCTGACGGCTGGGGACGACCAGAGCGCCAGGCTGCGGCTCTCAAGGCGGGCCCAGCTGCCGGCTTCATCTGCAGGACCAGCGGCTGCTCGTGGCTGGGACAGCGCTGGATTCCAGCCCGGGTGGGGAGGCAAAGAGGCCCCGAGGCCCGGAGGCCCCGAGACAGGAGCCCCAGCGAGCAGCAAGCGGCGCAACTTGCAAATCTATTAATTGCTTTGCAATTTTGTTGGCTTAAGCACCACACATTCCCTAGAAAATGGGGGTGGGGGAAAACAACAAAATCTGCCAGGGGAAAATGTGTTTACAACCCGTCAATCAGTTGGGCGTTGCTGGCATCGAGGGGGCACTGTGAGCTCGGCACTCGAAAATTACAGTAGATTTTTGCCAAAAAGAAAATAAAAGGCGGGGGACTCAGGCAAGAGTCCGCGGAAAAAACGAGGTGGATAGCAGGGAGCGAGGAGCCGGCAGGGGAGAAATTCCGAGTAAGAGGTTGCATCCTCGCGGATCGTTTTCTCCTTGGAAAATAAATCTTCACCTGATATTATTAAGAAACTGCAGCTCTCTGAAACAAATGGAATCAATGCGCTTTATTTTCTTTTAAGAGTCCTCAGGAACCGAGGCGGGGGGGTCTGATAGCCTGGGTATTAAAACCCGAAAATTAGATTTTATCAGGATTTCTGAACTCAGATTTCTCTGTCTTATTGAATTAGCGCCTTTTCGAGATGGCGGGGCTGCCAACAGGCTCTTGCCGGAGTCTCAGGCTGTGCGCTCTCCTTGTGGGAAACTTGCCTCTGCGGGGCGCATGGTCCCTGGGGACAGGGGGGGCGGGGGCGGCTGTTAGGCATGGGGACCCCGGGGGGAGGGGAGCAGTCTACTAGAGGTTAATTCTTCTACCCAGGCTGGACAAAGGGTAGAAGGGTGTGTGAAACTTGCTTTGGAGGCTGTAGGAAGGATCGGGAAGGAAAGGGGAACCCCACGGCCGGCGGTTACCTTCCCCCCCCCAGCCCCCACCCCGCTCTGGGTTGCCTTACGCTCACCGCTGCCTTGGTGGACGTTCGGGTTGGGGCGTCCCGGTGTCCCCAGTTCTGGGAAGGGAGCTTTCTCCAGACTCCGGTTTCTCTCTGTCACCCTCACAGCGGCTGGGGAGGGACCCAAAAAGTTGGGCTCTTGGGGGCGGGGCAGAGCACCCGGCTCTGAGGAGGGGTAGCTGTGGCCGCCGCTTGTAGGTCTCCGAGGACGGGCGGGGCTAGCCTGAGACCCGCAGACACCCAGGAGTCTGGTAGAGTCCGCGCTCGTCTCGGGGCGCGTAGACAGGGGCGTGCACCGCACATTGAGCACAAACCGCCGCTGCATTTTGCCTTTCCGAAGTTCGGTGCAAACCACCAGCACAATTAATAATCACGCCTTTAATAAAGGCCAGGCCAGCATCCAGGCTGCCCCCTCATTTTACATCGCCTCCCTTAATTAAAAGACACCGAGCAAAGCTCCTGGGAATTATTTGCATTCCTTTCCCCCGGCGCTGCTGCTCCGCGGAGACCCTGTCGCCGCCGTCCCCCAGCCCAGACCCGCAACTTACTCCGAAGCGGACCCGAGATCCGGAGCTCCACTTCCCGCCTTCCCGCTGCCTTTGCTTTTCCTGGAGTGCGACTCTCCACGGTGGCGGAGCCCCCTTTCCACCCGCCTACCCCCTCCACAGCACCGAAGGAAGTTTCTAAGCTGACTGGCCAAGAGTTCTCCTTGCTCCTTTAGAGCCCGAAGGCGACTAAATTAGGGAGGGGAGCGCCGGCGGAGAAGGGTTAATTTACTTTTCCTAGACAAGAGTAAGCAGCAGTATTGCAACGGCCCATCCCCTCCCCACACGGGCGGGCGCACAGGATAGAAAACGACGAGCTGGGTGGCGGGGAGCCCAGAGACAAGACTAGCTACTCCACTTCTTAAAGATGCTGCACCCGGCGCGCACACACACCCCTCTTCCGCGGCTCCAGCCCTCCTTTAGTAGCAGCCGCCGCCCGGTAACTTTGCGTCCGAGCCTAGGATGGGAGACTCCGAGTGACTCCCCGGCCCGGGGAGAACTGGCACCGTCACCGAAGCCTTTTCAAAATGAAAGCACCCTGGCGAAACTGCAGCGCCTCCATCCCCGCCCGCCGCCCCGGCGCTCCCTGCTCGCCTTACCCGGGCTCGGAGCTGCTTCCCGGAGCGAGCCCCGAAAGGCCGGAGACCGCCACCCTCTGGCGGGTGCTGGGTGGGCGCAGGGTCGCAGGGTTGAGGGCCGGGGGCTCCTGCCCCGCGCCGCCGCTGCGGTGGCCACCGTCAGATCTGGGCTGGGGAACCCTCGGGCCGCCGGGGGGCCCGCCCGCAGCCGTCCCGTAGACGCTGGCCGGGGAAGGGGGCCGACCGCGCCGCTTGCATCGCCCTCCCGGGCCGATCGGGAGGTCGCTGCTAACAAGTGCAAACTTTTGGACCCCCCTGAGCAGCCAGGGGAGAAGCTGCACGCGCGCCCCACTCAGCCCCCGGCCTGGGTGGGCTTCGCCGCTGCTGATCCAGGCGCCTGAACATCCCCCTGGCGCGGCGCCGGCCAGATGGCGGGGCGCCTCACCGCCCCCCTGCACTCCGCTCCAAGTTAATGCCGAGGCTAAATCCTCTTGCCATCACTCACGGTCACCATCGGGGCTTTTATCTCCCGGTCTGATCCGGGCTGCGTAACTTCCTCTGTGTGGCTTTAACACACCATCCCACCACGGAGCAACGGTCTTCTTAAAGGTGCAGGAAGGAAATACTGCGAGGCTCCGGGGACCAACTCGACCCGGGGAGGGGTGCGGCGAACAGGGGTGTCCCGGCGGGCCCGCGGCCAGGGTGGCCCCAGCAGGCGGCCGCCGGAGTGAGCCTGCTGTGGGGGGTCGCTGCCTACACATCTCCTGGCGGCCCGAGGACCAACCGGTCCCTGAGCTCGGGGTGCATCCTCAGCGGACTCGGGTCAGGCACAGCGGAGCTGCATCTCCCTTCTTCCCAACTGTGGGGCCTGAGTCGGTGCCAGCGCCCAGGGGTGTGGGGGCTGCCCCATGGGCACCAGGGAGGGGGCCAAGTGAGTCAGCCCCCACCTCCCACAACCAGCGCTCTAGGCTGCTGGCTCCTCGGTTTCAGTCTTTCTCTCTGTGTGAAGCGCTGCCACCCAGAAGGCCCTGAGCAGTGGGTAAAGGGGTGGGTGGGTGGATTTGGGGAGCTGGGGAGGGGGAGCGCTCTGAGCGCACAACCAAAGCCTGAATACCAGCTGACACATCGCCGCCTCCAGCCTGATGGGCCCTGCTTTTGACGGAGAAGCCAAGCCAGCTCTGCAGGGAGCGCAGAGTAGGGGGGCAGGAGGGCCTTTGCTAAGGAGCTCTCTGCCTCTCTGGGGCAGGCCTGGGAGGACCACGTGGGAGGACTCCAGCAGAGGCCGGGCAGAGGCCACTGAGTTGACTGCAGCCCCCTGGAGGCTTCCTGCCAGGCTGTGTACAGGGCTGTAAGAGTGCTTCCTGGTATTCCCGGGGCGCTTTGTGGGTCTTTTGGGGGCGTTCCTGGTCCCCTTTGGGTGGGTTCTTGCTGCAATATTTACTGAGATGTCATTTCGATGCATCAAGAACAAAGGACAGGGGGGGGGGTTTGGAGAGGGAGAGAGAGAGAGAGAGAGAGAGAGAGAGAGAGAGAGAGAGAGAGAGACTGGTCCAAGGTCACAGAGGGTGTCACAGGATAAGCTTGTACCTCAGGACCCCACCCCACTGCCTCCAGTCACACCCACTTTAACCCTTCCCTGCTCCCAGCACCTCCCCTTAAATACTAAAGGAGGGTTGTTCTGTTGGTTATAACATTTGGAATCCTGTGACAAAGCAAGCAGAAGATGCAGAATTAAAGATTGTCACCGGTAATAATGATGACTACGGTGACAAACATTTACAGAACACCTTTCATGTCAGACTGCATGCAGAGTGGTTCTTCCCCAAGCAGTGTGATGTGACTCCTGCTAGCAAAACCTCAACTTGCAGTTTAGAGACCTTAGGTAGCTTGGCCAAGGTCACGAAACTAAGGAAGATTTTGGTTTGAGAGATGGAGCTTCAGGTTCTTAATCGGATGCTTCCACACTGGCTGACTTGCTGGATTATTTGTGGTATGACACAAGTTCTTTCAGCGCCTCAGTTTCCCCGTCTGTCAAGTGCGAATGGCAAGACCTTCCTTTTCTGTGTGCCAACTTGAACATGTCCTCCTCAGATTTCAAGGAAGGGCCACCCCACCAAGCTGTCCAGGAAAGCAGACTCAGGTCAGTGTCCCCTCCCCCAACACACAAGTGCTCCCATCCGGGCCTCAGTGCCTCCAACTAGAGGAAACTCCTTGAAGGTAGGAAACAGACCACAGCCTCTTGGATTGCCACACTGTGGAGATCCTGGCTTTCCTGGCTCCTCACCTAACTAGCTGTGTGCCTTTGAAGAGAACTCTTAGCCTCAGTTTCTCTGTCTGTGTGAAAAGGAGATTTTTCTGGGAGTGCAGCCCCTGCTTTTCCATCCTGAACTGGCCACATTCCACAGCAGCCTCCAGGAAGAGGCTTTCCTTTCAAAGAATAATAAAGTGCCCAGGAATGAATAGGATTCCAGCCATGTAGGGACCAGGTGGCCCGGCCCTGTTCATTTCTAAACTGCATTAAGGTGCTTTCTGACAAATGACCTTTCACTGGCAGAGAAAAGCAGCTGAGCACCAGGGGCAGAAAAGTGTTAATGAACACCCCCACCAGAATCATCGATGGCTCCCTCTCTCCAGCGGCCTAATCATCTTCACTGGTGGGACTCCGACCCTCACTGTTCTGTTGTAATTCAAATTGTGAGTGTGTGTGAAAATCTGTTACTGAAAAGCATCCTAGAGCAATGCAGCGACTTGGCACGGGCCTTTATTTTTAAAAAGGGATGTGTGTCTAAGCATATACGTGTGTGCATATGCTTGTGTCACATACATAGGGAGAGATGATACCAAGGCTCTGGAGACATATATCAAGTCATAAGCAGGGGAGAGGAGAGATGGGACAGGCTTTGTTGTAGATATCTTCCCAATGCCTTCCAAATCCTTTGCTATCAGGAAATAAACAACAGGGATCAAGGAATAACAGGAAATTATAAAGTCACATGCAAAAATGAGCTCCTAGCTCTGCAGTGAGAGGTGACAGTGAGGCCCCACCCTCCAGGGATCCCAACAGACTGACAGCAGGAGGGACATATCAAGTGAAGTCAAACCAAGGAAGGAAGCGAGCCTTGAGCTCAGAGCTGCTCACACGTTCTGGCCACACCCACGTTAGCTGCATTCTCTGTGCCAGACCAACATTTGGATTCTTGAGAAATCCTTTGTCCCTATGACCTTGACCAGTCCAGATACAGAAGTGAATGGGTGGCAGCTGCCTGGGACATATCTGGGACCATTTAGGAGTTAGGAGACACCCCAGGGTCTCCGATCTCTACAACCCATGTTGGTGCAAGAGATGAAGACCAGGACTCACTCCCAGGGCATTCCCCAAGGTGATGCTCCAGGCAGCAGCAGCAACTGCAAGCTGCATCCAGCTCCTCCCTGCCCGTTCTCAGCTGTAATCTCTAGATCATACTCCCATTAATTATTATTACCGTATTAATCATACATGTGATTAATTCAGTAATGGTGATTCATAATTGATTGCATTTTATATGACGCCTTTCATCCACACATCTCCCAAGATGTGCACAGCCTACAACAAGACTCACATAGAGCAGGACGTGTTCCTAGCTCGTCTGCATTTTGTTGAATAAACTTCTCTTCACAGAGGCAGGGGGCTAACAGTCTTTGGGCAGACTGGGCTTGCCAGCTCTAGCTCCTGGCCCATCTCTCTGAGTGATGGCATCCTGCCTTACCTGGTGCTGGCTGTGTTCTGGGAGTCCTGTAGACTCGAGTCCTTTGGCAGGCAAGTCCATATGAGCCCCCAGACGCTGGCTGAGCCAGGCCAGCTTTCCTCTACAGAAAGCAGTGCTACAAAGTGGCTCTGGGTCAGGGCTCTAGAGCTAGGCTCTCTGCTAATGAGTGGTGTATCCTTGAGCAAGCTGCTTCCTTCCTGCCTCAATTTGCCTAAATCACAGTGGCATTAATAATAGCCTCTCTCTCTCTGGACAGCTCGACTGTGAAACACTATGGAACAAAAACAATTAAACACCTCAAACCTACTGTGTGGGAACTTTAAGCTTGTGGCAGATCTGTAACTGGACTTTTCTTCCTTTCTCTGGGCCTCAGTTTTCTCAGCATTAAAATGGGATGATGAGGGTCAGAGAGATGGTCCAGCAGTTATGAGAAGTGTACAACTCTTACAGAGGTCCCGAGTTTGGTTCCCAGCACCTACTTTAGGCGGCTCACGATCACCTGTAATTCCAGGGAAATCCAATGCCCTCTTCTAGCCTCTGTAGGAACTTGTACAACACAACACACACACACCACCACCACCACCACCACCACTACCACCACCACCACCACCACCACCACCACCACCACCACACAAAAATAAAATCATAAAATGGGAGGGTAGGTTGTCTTCAGGAATTTCTTCAATGAACACCAACAACAGTAGCAGTTGGGATTCTAAGGACTCACGAGTCAGGTACGCTGGGCTCTCAATGCTCTTTGCCATTTTCTGGTTCTGTGACCTTGAGCCAAGGTCACAAGATGTCTTGCCCAGTCTTAGGCATCCAAAGACCTAAGCTTGGTGTAAGGATTTAACAAGCAAATACGTGAAACCTTTGGCTTCTAGAAAGCAATTCGCACGGAGTGGCTCTGCCACTATGTACCCGGCAGGTGCCTGTCACTTTACTGGTGTGCTCCCGTCTCCACTCTCTGCTGCCATGTGGGAGATGGTAGTATTTCCCCCATTATTTAGAGGAGAGCACCGAGGTTAAAGACTCAATCTTGGGTTGTTCAGTCAGGGCAGGGCCTCATTGTAACCCTGGGTTCACTGAAATTTGGTCTTGGCCAGATGCTTGTTATTCTAGTACTCCCTCTCAGTAACTTGCGAGGAAGCTCAAACAGCAGTCTCTAATGGCAAGCAAAGCATACAGGGGCCTGGAGAGGCATGGTGCCCTCCGCAGAGCGCAAACCACAGGAGCCCTTGGTCAGCTCGCAACAGGCTGCGCGTGGATGCGAGCGTGCCCAGCCGCTTGCCTTTGGCACGGAGTCTCTTCTTCTGGAGAATCTGGTTAGGGTCCCTGTAATGGGGAGGGGGGTCAGAATGTCACCTTCCCAAGCTCCAGGCAGCGTGACCAGTGAATCCCAGACTAGGAGGAAGAGCCCAAGGCCCCTGTGGAGAGGTTGCTGGATTCCTTCCAGAAGGATGAAGCCCAGACATATCCTGTCCCCCTCCATCCCCACTCCATCCCAGGCAGAAAGTCAGGACTCCTTGGCAGCAGCAAATCTGGCTTGTGGGAACAGTGAGGCTCACTTCCGTGAGCCTGGAGTTGGGGATCCACTGGGGCGGGATGCACAGAGCCCCTCGACCAGAGAGCAGGAGACTGTCTGACCTGGCTAGGTTGCATCTCTCTGCAGACAATGTTGGGATCCTAGCTGAGTCCTCACTATGTACGGCATCTTGCTGGGCCCCAGGGATGACAGAACCATAGGGAGGTTAGTGAGACTGTCCCTGTTACCCACACATCATACAAAGGGTGACCAAGCAGCTACTATGTGCCAGACAAACGTCAAGCTAGTGAGGTGGTATAGTATGTCTGCACACATGCACATGTGCTCATTGTGCACACGGGCATGCACGCGCGCGCACACACACACACACACACACACACACATTCACATTGGCGTTATAGCAAGCAATCTCAGCCCATAAAGCTCATCCGTCTCTCCTTCATTTGAGGACTGTTTCTGCTGACCATCAACCTGGGGAGGGGAAGCTGGCCTGGCCTCCATCTCTGCCATCTTCCTGCCTCTTGGAAGGTGTGCAGGACTCTCCTGGGGCCGCCCAGTTGGTGGTTGTAGGGCTGTTTGCAGATGATGTATCGGGGAGACAGCACACCAGCAAGGTGGGGAAGAGCCAGAGGAAGCCACAGGAGGGAAGCACGATCTCACTGGGTGTGTGCTGCTTCCCACCTACCCTAGCTCCAGCTCTAGACCTAGAGGGAAGTGGGTTTCCCCTCATGGAGCAGGTGATCTGGGGCGGAACGGCACAGCAGATGTGCCCTTCCTCTCAGACATGTGCTGATCACAAAATAATTGACCCAGTTATAGAAATACCAGCTCTGCACCTTGGTCCTCTCCTTCCCGCTCTGCTGGCAAGAGCCCACAGCCCTCTTCTCGCCAGTCACTGGCACTGGCGGGAGAGCCCCAAGCAGGCATGGAGTGCAAAACACCCATGTGCAAACACGGGCATCCTCTGCAGAGGAACTGCGTGAGGAGGCTGACCGAAGGAAGGCGCGGCTGCTCAGGGGCGCCCGGGAAGACGCCCTTCTTCTTCTGGACTCTCAGTCACTCACTCACACTCCACCCAAAGCAACGATCGCCTCATTAAATTGTCCACTATGACACCACCCCTGGCTCCTGCCTCCTTTTGTCCAGGGCCCATCCGAGGAGGAGGTCGAAATGGGACTACCTGAGGGTGGCAGATACCAACCCTCTGGAAGCTCTACTGATTCATATTGAATTTCTCACTTAATGGTCCTTGGGCTAATGGATGGAGACAGCTCCTGAAGCCGCTGGTCTCTCTCACTCCGTTGGTTTTGATGGCCATTCTCGTGATCTCTCGCTGGTCCATATTCAACTCACATCACCTCTGGGTCCATGGGGCGAGGAGGTGGAGGGAGGAGGGGGGGTCCTTCCATCATTGGAATCCTATTGCCTCTCCCTGTGAAGAGCTGGGGCTCTTCACTGACCCTGCTTCCCTTTGGTTCCCACACACGCCCTTGGGTCCCCTTCATTCAGGAAATCCAGGTGTGGAAGCTGGCAGAGAGCTGATTGCCATCTGACCACACACGTTGCTTTTTTTTTTTCCCCTGAGACAGTGTTTCTCTGTATAGCCCTGGCTGTCCTGGAACTCACTCTGTAGACCAGGCTGGCCTCGAACTCAGAAATCTGCCTGCCTCTGCCTCCCAGAGTGCTGGGATTACAGGCATGTGCCACCACCGCCCGGCATACGCTGCTTTTGAAGTTGTCTGGAGAACATGGTTCCAGATATCTCCCTTCCCACCACTCTGGGAGTTTCTGAAATTCTTTTAATGTGGGAGCAAGAAGCTCTGGGCTTGTACCCCATCACCCCATTCTTGTCCAATCGAGGTCACGAAAACCTGTGACCACACTAACAGTGATGGTGGAGTCCTGCGGCCAGGACCTGGTTGGAATGGCTGCACGTAGCCCTGGAACTGCAGGCTGCCTGCTGCATCCCAGTTTCCTGTGGCTGCTATGGGAACCACAGCAGCCCCCACTTGCCAGGAGGATCAAACCATGAGCTCTGTCTGCTCTGAGGGCTCTCCTCCAGCGCAATCAGGCTGTTGCAGGTTGCAAGTTGACCCTTTGCTCTCAAGGGTGTTCTCAGCCTGTCCAGTAGACTCTGTGAGTTCTCTCTCACCAAGAAGGGGGAAAAGCCTCTCCCCCTGGATTGGAATCTTCAGGCAACAAACTAAGACAGCACTGGAAGCCAGAGGCAGTTGAAGCAGTTTTGTGAGGAACAGGGTGAGGAGCCCTGAGTATGCATACCTACCCACATGAATTCAGTGTCCCAGGCCAGCTTGAGTGGCTGTGATGACAGAAGCCACACTCTCCCCTTCCTTCTGTCCCCATTCCAAAGAACACACTGAGGACTAGACCCAAAGCAGGTGCTCATAGTTGCTCTCACTTTAGAGATTGAGAAATTGAGGCAAACACTTGCCACAAGTCCTATACTGAGATTTAACCCCAGGGCAGTGACCTCACAGTTGTTACCCCGATCCTCCCCAGTTCCCACAAACATCACACAGGCTTCAGACTTTCCTGCTCTAATCTACACCCTGGAGCTGTTGGGTCCCTGGCTCCCTCTAGGGCTTTGGATCTTTGTGGTCAAGGGAAAGGGCAGGGCAGGGTGGCCTGGGGCCTTCCTGGCTTGTCTCTGGATGTTCTGACACGTCCTGGGACTGACCTGAGCCGGTGGCAGAGTCTGAGCTGGCTCAGAGTGGTTTCCTCAACATCAACAGGATGACAGGTTCCCCAAGGAACAGAGAGGTGGCATCTGCAGCAGGTTGGTTAGAAGCCTGACATGAACGCACAAGCAGCTCAGCATGGAGAGACTGGTGGTGAGGGAGCCCAGCAGGGACACCGAGGCGCCAGGTAGGCAGGCCTGAAGGCTTGGTTGTGGCTTCCGTTTCTTATTTTTTAATTGTTTGTCAGAAAGGGCTCCAGAAATGTCTTTCGGGGCTCAGTGGTCAAGCATGCACCACGAGACTGCTACATGTCTATGAAGGCCAGGAACTCCAGGGCAAGACTAGAACTCCTCAGCCAGGTGCCACAGGACATTTTTCAGAAAGAATCTGTTGTCACCAGCCACCCACACACAAGGCTGCAGCTACTCTGGCATCCTGAACCAATAAATAAATAAATAAATAAATAAATGAATATATAGATTTTTCTAACACTTCAGCACATTGAGGACTATGTGCCAGGCTCTGTGTTAGGGCTTGAGAATCAAATCTAGATCAGTTCAAAGAGCACAGAGTGTCAGAGGCATGCCCCTGAGTGGAGAAACAGACAAGATTAGTGTAAAGGTGCTTAGCGGGTACAAAGGCTGCTGGGCAGTCACCAGGAGTCTGGTGGAGCCCCACTTCCTAGCCCTGGCAGAGCCAGCCTCCCAGACCGGCCAGGGCTATTAATACCCTGCTGAGTCAGGGGGCTCTGGAGTTTCAGCTTAAGATGCACAGAGAGCTTGTTAGATATTCTTGACTCCTGCCCCGCCCCGCCCCCTTTCCACCTGCCTTTTCCTGCCAGCATCTATGGAAAGTAGCAGGTGCTGATGGAGAGTGAGGGGGCTTAGAAGACAGGAGGGGTGAAGGAGGGGGAGAACTGAGAGATACCCAGTCCCACACTGATTCACAGGGTGGCCTGAGTGAGGAATGTTGCCGCTTTGAATTTCTTCATCCTAGGAAGGAGACAGAGCAATATGAAACAGGCTTTGACTGTCCAGGGCGCTGCATTCGGTAGCCCCTGCTGGTGTACAACAAATACCTGCTTGGACTGTGCCGTGGGCCTCACCCTGGCAATCGGCTGCAAGGACACTGGCCAAACCGGCCCTGGGACTGATGGGTGGTGAGGCAGCAGCTAGTCAGAGGTGACCTCCGGGCGGGCTCTGCTCAGCTTGGTTCCATATGTCCCCATCCAGCGCCCTGTCACACTATGCTGTGGAATTCCAGTTGCAGCTGCTCCTTTTCCATGTGCTGAGGGACAGCCAGCTTCCTATGGGAAGGCTGGGCCAGGCTAGTAGACTTGGGCCCAGCAACCATGCTGGCAACCGGAATACTTAAGATCAAATTTCCATCTAGGCCTCCCTATTGTCAGACGACTCATTTCTCCTGGGTAATTGTCTGGACTATCAACTATCTCCAAGCAAACACGGCACCCACAACCCCAGCTCTGAGAGAGTTACGCTGTTCTCCCAGGACATGGGAAAGCCATGTGTGTGTCACTTGCTCTCGGACTCTGAGCGATGCCATGCTCAGAACAGTGACAACATGGCTGGTTTATGAACAGCTGAGGACAGAAATTTGAGATTTGTGCTAGCTAGACACGCTCTACAATCGGAACCACAGCCGCTGGCCCAAAGTCATCCGGCTAGTTAGAAGTGGACCCCAGCCTGTAGACTCAGAATCCTGCCTATGTGGCCTGCCTCACAAGTGACTTCAGGGATGTTCACTATACCACATCCTCTGGGGGATTCAAACCCCACTTTTCTTCAAGATTTTCTAAGCCAAGCCTCCACGGGAACCCAGGAGAGCACTTTGAGGATCCTCCCTGTTGAGAACAAGATTTTGATGATCAGCATACTGGGCCCTTACTCTTTACTGGGATGCTATTTTCACTCACGGTGGGGAAATCTCCATTTCCTTCCCTTCCTGCCCAGGAGGGGCAGTGTGTGCACACATGGAAGGGGAAAGGGAGACCGTGAGAGATTGCCTTGCTGCTCACTAATGAAGGCGTGCCAATTTTCCATGCAAACTGAAATGAAGTCACTCTCAGCGGGAAGCCGGATTCGGAGAGAGGGAAAGGCTTCGCAGTGGCTTCCCTTCCCGGTGATTCCTGCTCCCTGGACTCAAGGCTGCGTCTCATGGCAACAGCATTCACACTTTGCTAAAATAAAAGCTCCCACCAGCTGGACCCCTCATTAAAGTGGAGCCCCAGGATTAGTGTTTCCTTGGTGAGTGGCAGAGGGGTGCTGGCTGCCCTCCAAGATGACCCCGCCTCCTGGGCACAGTAGCCCCCAGGTAGAGTGGCCAAGAGCCTGTTTGGTCATCCCCATCTGGCTTTCTCCACTATGATGGTACCAGGGCTGTGGGGATCTTAGCCTGGAGAGTGAACTGGATCTTGTGGGTGATAACTGATAGTGGGACAGAGAGAGCTGAGTTCAAATCCTCACTGCTGGTTAGTGGAGGTTCTTTCTGAGATATGTTAATTCTCCAGGACTCCCACGGAGGTGTAGATGAAGGCTGTGCAGTTGGCATATCACCCCATGGCTTCTCCCAAATTATTTTCCTCCCTCCTCCCCCTTCTCCTTTTTCTCTTTTGAGACAGGGTCTCATGCCTTCTTGGCTATCATACAGTTCATGATGTAGCCCAGGCTAGCCTTGAACTCATGGTAATTTTCTTGCCTCAGACTCCCAAGTTCTGGGATTACAGGTATAAACACCATACTTGATTTATTATACTATCCTTTTAAAAATTATATAATGTCTTCTTCCTCTTCATTGTCTTTTTCCTTTTCTCTTTTTGGAATTGACAGTCTCACTAGGTAGCTCAGGCTGGCTTTGAACTCACTGTATAGACCAGGCAGGTCCTGAATCTATGTCCCTCTACCCCATGAGTGCTGGGATTAAGGGTGTGCATGGCCACACACCACACAAGACTTTCTTTTTATCTTCTTACTTAGTAATTCATCTTGGCTTCCTTTCTGTGACCTGCCCTCTACAACTTACAGCATTGTATGATCCTAGTTATCTTAGAAAGTACTTCTTCTATGTGTGAAATATAGTCACTACAAAACAGCTTGAGGCTTATGCAAGCAGCTCCAGGCCTGAGCATCAGGAGCCCACCAGGAGCCATGGAGGGGCAGAAGCCATCTCTGGGCAAGGATGCCCTCAGATGCTCCTACGAGATTCCATCAGTGTACATTTCCTAGGCCTTGTCTCACTGTGTGAAGAGCTAGTCTGCACCGAGGAGGCTTAAAGAGACTCAACTGGACAAAATACAGGCCTTAGATCGAATCCTCAGAGGTCAAGAGAAAGGCAAAATTGTTGAAAAGATTAGCGTCGAGGGCCAGGAAGATGGCTCAGTGGACTAAGGCGCTTGCTGTCGACCTGATTGGGTTTGATTTGCGCCCAGATCCACATGGATGGGAGAGCTGAGTCCTACAAGTTGTCCTCTGTTCCCCCCAACACAAAACAAGTAATGTAAATTGTTTTGAGAAAAATCAGTATTGAGAAAAATAGCCAATGCACACATACACCATAAGTCATTAAATTTTCTGAATGTGACCATGGTGGTTTGAAGTGGTGGTCCGACTGAGAAATGCTCCTCATAGGCTCATGCGTTGGACATGTGGCTGATGACTGTGTTGGGGAAGGTGTTTTGTCACTGTAGCAGACATACAACAACACAGGGACCTGTAGTGTAGCTATTGAAACATTCCCTTCTGGAGAGTGGACAGAAGCTGATAAGACTCGAACTAGAGGAAATTTAAAGGGCTCAGGAAATTCCTGAAAATTATAGGATTCACACGGACCACCTACAGTTATAAAAGCAGTAACAATTGGCGGGGAGTCCTTGGAGGGACCATCAGGGATGTGGCCTTCAAGAGTCCTCATGGGCTGAGGTGGGCTGTTTGCAGATGTAGCTGTCTTTAACAGCTCCTGAGGGAAACGCCATTAGCTCACTGGTTAGCTAATCCAGACGTGGGTTGAAACTTTGCTGTCTTCAGTGCTCAATCTCCGGTGAAGAGATATTTGCTCATGTCTGTCCAGGAAAATTCTTATAGCAACCCATCATCGCAAGGCTGTCCAAAGACAGCAGCCTGTTCTCAGGCAAGCAGTTCATGGTAAAGGGCCATGAGGCCGGCGGCTTCCCCTCCAAGACCAAGGCAAAACACCAGCCACGACCGCAGCGAGCTTACCTGCAGACAACGAGCAGTGGGCAAACTGTTGGCAGCTGGTGGATCTAGGGAATGGGTACAGAGGAGTTAACTTTACCTTTCCCAAGTACGTTTGCATATTTTTCAAATTAAGAGATAAAAGCAATTAGATTTCATTTCGGAGAAATGGGCACTGCTACCCAGAAACCTCGTACAATAAGGAGTCATCACTGTGTGCATGGAATGAGAATTTTATCTTAATAGCTATTTTTATTTTCACCCAGATGTTTCAACCCTGCTCTGCAAAGTGTTCGGAGCTCGGCCCTGTGTTGGGTGGGGTAAAGCCTGCCCCTCACCTGTTACCAGGGGACACTGAGTACTCCTCTTATGAGTCCAGCTCCTGGCAGAGTGCTGGCCCACTGAGATACTTACTAGAGACCTGCAGGATGAACATATGAAGCAGACAGGCACAAAGTACAGCCCAGTTCTGTAGGGGCCACCTAGAAGTCCAGGCCCTGGCAGTGGGATGGGGATTCTGGGAGGGATGAAGTCTCTGCCCCATCAACTTCTGAGCTCTAGGCTGTTCATTATTTAGGGATAGAGATTGATCTGGCACAGGACACTGGGTATGTGGGCTTGGGCAGGGAGCAGACGCGGAGCCCCATTGACACCGGCTGGTCTGAGCCGCCAAGATACCTGTGTTAAGAACAGTAATCAGGTTAGGAGCACGTGATTGGATAATTGAATTGCTATCCTTGGGGAATTGCTGTTTAATTAACGGGGACTGAAGGCAGAAGTAGGTAGTGGAGGGAGGCAGGTCTGATCAGCTAGCAGCTAGTGGGACTGGGATACCCTTGCAAGGTGGGAGCCCTGAGCGCTAACCTACTTCCCACCCCAGGGGCAGGAGCGGGTCATGTGACACCAGCTGGCCGTGACACCAAGTCTGAAGGAAACTCTGTTTGCTTGAGGAGAACATGATTCACTTCAATAAGCTTCTGACCTTCAAATCAAAAGGCTTCAAATAACATGTGCCCCATAGTAAGCCTGTGACACCAGGAAGTTCCTTGGCTTGTCTCTGTTTCCTCTCCAAGATCATGGGTGAGAGGTGAACTCATTCTATGGGGTGTGAGATTCTTTCTAGTAGTGTGCTCTCAGACACACGCACTGGTACCGCTGAGTGTGTGGGGGGTCAAGAACAGCTGTCTTTTATTTGGGTCTAACCTGAAAAAAAATTGTTTTTATGGTGCTGTGGAGCAGGCTGTCCATCAGGCTTCCCCAGAATATGCCTGTTGCACTTAAAGTTTTATTTTAAAAAAGTGCCAATTCACACATCTTGGACCCAGCAACAAAAAAATTCTTGGCAAATACCTAATCCATATATATCTTTTGTGAATATAAACTCAAAAACAAAAAACAAAACCAAAAAAACCCCACAAACAAACAAACAAACAAAAACCCACCCCACCCCTAAGCAAATGTAGCTGTCCTGGGCATTTGCAGAGAAAGTCACAGGGCTGCTTATATTTAGGGGTAAGTAGCCCGATTAATCCTGAACCGGTACTTAGGGCGCACCTATTGTATGAGAAGGCTCGTGTCCAGTAACAGTGAGAACGCTAGCCTCTCTCTCCATGTCAGTTCCAGATGGGCCAGGATGGCCGTTGTCCTTCTGAGGATCTGGAAGCAGGTGTCCCTTCCCAAGCTTCAGATGTCACCAGGACAAGAAACAGGGAGCGGGTGATGTTTGGTCACCAAGACAGAGTAAAACTGGTCACTCTGGGGCCCACCCCGTGTCCCTGGCCGTGCTGGGGAAGGAACCAAAGGGTAAATGTCACAGCTCTAAGCAGCCCCAGCCCAGGGCTGGCAGTTTAATTGGCGCTTTCCCAGATTGCAGCCAGCGTTCTCAGCTGGTGCTGCCACCAGGCGCCTGGCCCTGCAGGCTCTGCGCTCTGCCTCCCCTGTGAATGGTGTCCTTTCAGTCCCCCATGGAAGCGGCTCCTTTGTGACATCTGTATTCTTTCTCAGCTGCCATCTTACTAAGAAAACTGAGCCCTCTCCCCCCAGGGCTCCACATTGTCCTGATCTTCCCAGAAACCGCTGAGGCACTGGGCTACAAAACAACCGCTCAACATTTGCCTGCTTCAAGGCTGGCCTGGGAGGGAATGGTGCTCTCTGAGCTGCCTGACACTTGTACTCCCAGTAAACAATGATTACAGTTCATGAACAAGCTAGCTGCAGAAACTGTGGCCTGCTGCCCCTGAAGGGACAGTTTTGGGGAGGAGCCACGCTTCAGGAGAGAGCTTAAAAGAACAGGACGAAACTATGGTGTAGCAAAGCACAGAACTAAACAGTCAGCGTGTGCGCACGGAATGTTCTTAAGGGTCATTAATATTGACAGTGTGGCTCTCGACTGGACGAAGGGTGACACTCTCATTAATCATTTTTAATGGCAGCTCTGGTTCCATTTCACATGGCATTCCGTATCAAAGTTCCCAGGGGTACTTTGCTTCTGGGAATAGTAAGTAGAGGTGGCTGTTCCCATCTGCCTGAGGAAGGGAACACGTGTCCTTCTGTGTGTCCACTACTCCAAGTCAGCAAACCCAAGGTCAGCACTACGATCGGAAATGGCTGAGACTACATTCACACAGTCACTCAAGGAGCATTTTGAAGTGCCTACTATGGGACTAGGGAGATGCCTCAGTGGGTCATGTGCTTACCCTGTAAGCATGAGGACCTGAGTTTGATCCTCAGAATCGCCCCCAAAACAAGCAAGCAAAAACAGACAAACAACAACAAAACCCAGCCTCTGGGTGTAAAAGAGTAGCTCCGTTGCTGATAACCATCGGTGACTCCCGTTCCCCAGGGAGCTCTGGACATAATGTGCATGGTGCACAAGACATATAAGCAAACAAACCACCCATACACAGAAATAAAACAATTCCTTCCACATTGCAATTTACACTTGTAATTATACTTGTAATCCCTGCATGGCGGCAGAGAGGAGGCAGAGGGCTCCCTGGGGCTCCCTGACCAGGGAGTGTAACTTAATCTGTACGCTCCAGGCTCTGTGAGCCTGCTTCAAAAAACAAGGTAGAAAGAATGTGACTAAGGTTGACATCTATCCTATTCTCTGTCTGTCTGTCTCTGCCTCTGTCTCTCTCTCAAATGACTTCTATTCAATCAGTACTGAATCAGGCCCCAGTGCGTAGGGTGTTCAGAGCAGGCCAGTGCATCTCATCAAGGACGACTGATAACAGATCCTGCCATAGCCCCTTAGAGGCTGTGTGTGCCAGCAAGGCTTCCTGGAAGAACAGGCATGGGACTTGACCCTGAAGTGTGGGTAAGTGTCCATCTAAGTCAATAAAGGGGATCAAATTAAGGCTAGATTAGGATGTGCCCAGAGACACAGCAGAGAGAAAGGGGCAGCTTTGAGAGCAGCACCCTGGCTGTAGTGCTGATGGAAGACATTCACGGTGCACACTGATCCTCACGGCAGGGTCATCCGCAACAGTCCAAAATGTGAGACAAAATCCAAGTGTCTGTCAGCAGGAAATGAATAAAGAAAGTCTGGGATGGCCGGGCGTGGTGGCGCACGTCTGTAATCCCAGCACTTGGGAGGCAGAGGCAGGCGGATTTCTGAGTTCGAGGCCAGCCTGGTCTACAGAGTGAGTTCCAGGACAGCCAGGACTACACAGAGAAACCCTGTCTCGAAAAACCAAAAAAAAAAAAAAAAAAAAAAAAAAAAAAAAGAAAGAAAGAAAGTCTGGGATGGCCATACAGCGGACTTCAGCTACAGAACGGAATGGAGTCTGTGGAGATTAGACTTGACTGTCAACTTGACTGGATTTAGACTCTCCTAGCAGAGCTATGAGGCACCTCTCTGGGTGTGTCAGTGAGAGATGCCAGAGAGGGTAAACAGAGGAAAAGATTTATCCTGAGTGTGTGTGGCACCAGCTCGCGGGCCATGGGTCTGGATGAAATAGGAAGAGAAGAGGAGACTAGCACCACGATGTTCCTCTGTCACACATGGGGCCAAGTAACTATGGCCCAGCCAGAAACCATGGGCAGAGGTAAAGAACTCTTCCCTGTAAGGTGTTCTCAGGCATTTTGGCTACAGTGACATGAAAGTACCTCATGTAAGAATGCTGATGTGGTGGCTACACAGAGGGACATAAGGTCTTGGTGCTGAGGGTAAGAAGTCAGACCAAAGGATGTGTGTTATCCTTCTTATATGCAACACCCGGGACAGGCAACTCCATAGACAGAGTAGGGGGGGGGAGCGAAGGGGGAAGGGGCTGAATGCTAAGGGTCATGGGAGTCCTACCTTGCGGTGGTGATGAAGATTTGGAATTAAATTCCCAGTTAGTACATCAGGAGTGTGTCAATGCTATGCCTACTTTCAAATGGATATATATATATATATGTATGTATGTATGTATATATACATATATACATATATATATGTGTGTATATATATATATATACATATATATATATATATGTATATATATATACACACACACACATATACATATATTACCTAAAGACTTAAACAAGCAAAAGGATGGGAAGAGAAACAAAAAGAGACTAGGCGAGGACCCCCTGGTGCCCAGAACTTGCAGGTCGTGTCCCTTGGGTGTCCCTTGCACATCCCCAGCTTTTGTCACCTGCTCAAGTCTTCCCAGTCATGATCTTGACACTGACACCAGCCATGTCCTCAGATCTCCAGGGAGCCTGGATGTTCTGCACAGTGGCTATGAGGCAAATTCTGTGGCGCAGAGGCCCTGGTGGGTTTGTCCCTGTGCCCTCCCATTGACTCTATGGCCAACTCACACAGAAGGGGAACCTAGACTTAAGGTTAAGTTATCATACAGTGCACAGACCTAGGGCCTAGAGTTCGGTCCCAATGCCACAGAGTCCTTACTTGCCACCTTGATGTTCTACTGTTCTCTACATTACAAAATAGGAATAACGTTTTGTTTAAAAACAAAACAAATCTCTTTTCCCAGGCTGGTGGCATGGCTTAGCATGTCAAGGTACTTGCTGCCAAACAGAGCACTGGACTTCAGTCTCTCAGGTGCCCACGTGGCGGAAGGAGAGAGCTGAGTCCTGGGAGTTACCCTCTGACCCCACGTGTCCTGTGGCATGTGCGTACTGTGCCCCCCCAACAGAATTAAAATATAAAACCTAAATTAAATTTTCTTTCCCTCCTCTGGCTCTGCCCTGTAAGCTATGTCTCCGTGACACTTCCTTTCTGCTTCTGAAGCCTGAACATCTCCCCATTGGGCCCATCACAACACCATCCACAGTGAGGGAGCCGGAGAGCCAGGAGAAACTGGCCAAGGGCAGCTGGGGGCCTGAGGGGCTTGTGTTGTTTATGGCCTGTCACCATGTCCATTTTGTAGATGCTGGGTCCATCCCTCGGACGGTCGTGTTCCTTTCTCGGCTACCTTCCAAGGCTGCCCAGGGGCCAGTATGACATTGGAAGTGACTGGATTGACTGCTTTATCGATGGCCTGAGGAGAGGGCTGTTAGGGTGTGTGGGCTCAGGCCAGCTGTCATCTAACTGGATGTGGCGCAGCCACCAACGATGTCATACAATCCAGCACAAGCATGTTCTCCTCCCAGCTTCCCCTTTGGGGCTGGTGAGTCCCTCTTGAAGTCACCTTATTTGGGAGAGGGGCCACAGAAAATGTCACATACCACTTTACCATGGGCTGTTTGTGAGAGTGAAGCCACCTGTCAGGACACAGGGTGTAGATACCCTGCACTGGACATCGTGGAACGGCACTAAGGGGCTCCAACCAGAGCAGACGTCAGACCGTGTAGGTTTTTGAAAAGCACTGAATCACTTGCTGGCTACCTCCTGGACCTAGCTCAAATGAGACTATTTAGTTCCGTGCTTGTGTGACTCATCGGAGGGTAATCGAAGGGTTTCAGGCCTCACACTGGTCTGAAACATAGATACTAAAAAACAGGAGGGCGAAGTGACACTTTTATTGACTTGATTGTAAAGGAAGCCAGAGGACCCAGGGCAGGCAGCCAACCCTGTGCTACCACATTGACGCAGGCTAGAGTCCATAGCAACAGCAGATGAAAAAATTGCTTCCCAGGGATGAGGAAACCCAGGAAGAAGGAGGGGGCTCAGCCCTGAGGGGAGGCTTTGAGGGGTTTCTTTGGTAACAAAAGGAACAAACCTCTGGGGCTACAGCAAGTCACCCACACAAGGACACAGGCGGGCCAGAGAGGTGGCCTTCTAACAAGGGCTGAGACTCAGTCAGACTCAGGACAGGGTAGCCACTAAACAGCTCATTGGGAGCCTCTCTGCAGCCAGCTCTCTGCCACTTGTGAGAGGCAGAGACACCCCCCCACACACACACACACAAGAGCAGTGGCTTTGTTTCCCAGTTCCCTTTCCCTCAGAGGAAAGTGGTGACTCTTGGCCTGCTCTGAGTTGAGAGGCGCAGCCGAAGCAGAGATGGCCCAGAACAATGGCGGCTGGAGGAACCTCGGCTGACAAGCTTAGAGGCAGCCCATTAAGGCCCCAGGATGATCGATACTCAGGCGAAGTGGGGAGGTTTAAAAGCCTCTGTATAAAGCCCGCTCCCATCAACAGGGCCAAGTGGCAGTGAGGCTGCTTGTCTGGACCCTGCTCTGGGAACCAGAGCCTCTCCGGCAGGGAAGGGAGCAGTGATGGGTGGGGGAGCAGAGAGGGAAGACACCAGGCCACAGAATTGGCTGAGGTGCCGGGTCAGACAACCCTGGGGACTCAGGGACCCCTGACAGGCCGTGGGAGCCCTGTGACCATCTTCAGTCCTGCAGTCTACATCAAGATGCTGTTCTCCAGCTTCATAGATCCATTACTCAGGCTGCTGAGGGGAGAGGGGTTGCCCGAGGTCATGTGCGTCTGTTGTGGACAGCTTTCTATCTTGGGGCTTAGGCACATGGCATCGATCTCTTTCCCTTGTCATCTTAAAGATACCAGACAGCAAAACATCTACAATTAACTTGTTAAAACCTGAATCAGCCTGGCATAGTGAGACATACCTGAGATCCTAGCATTCAGGAAGCTGAGGCAGGAGGCTTGCAGTTCCAGTCCAAGGAGCTGGAGATATAGCTCAGTAGGTAGAGTGTGTGCTTAGGAGCCAGGAAGGCATGGGTTCAATCCCCGGCATCGAAGAAACCAGGTGTGGTGGGGCACTTGGGAGATAGAGACAGGAGGACGAGGAGTCCAAGGTCATCCTCAGCCTATATAGAGAGTTTGAACCCAGCTCAGACTATAAGAGACCCCTGACTCAAAACCAACCAACCAACCCTGGCTAGCCTGAGCTACATAGTGAAACAGATAGGCATAGGCTGCTAGCACAGGTTTACCCACATGCCTGTAGTCTGAAGGAATGTGGTGAGCTGTAGTGAGTGACAATGAGATTGATCCCTCAACTTAGCACTGAGCTGCCATATCCTTTTGAGAAAAGGAACTGAAGATTTAGGAATTCTGTGAGCTACCTGAGTTCATCCCATTTAAGGTTAAATCCTACCCCTCTGACCCTGAACAACACCACAGAGTTTACAGGCAAGAGCCCAGTCAGGACCAAGTCCTAGGGCTATAACGTGGATAGTTGAAAGTATGGCTGGCTCCCAAAGCCCCTGCAGCAGCTCCCATCTCCCATCCAGGCTCCACCTCCAGGCCTTCTTGTCCCACTGGAGAAGGCAATCCCTAGAATGCTTCTGGCTCTGCTATTACTGTGCTTGGCCAGTTCTTAGGATACATGAGCACAAAGATCAGTGGGAACAATGAAGTCAACCTGGTTATATCACTGCTGTGACAAAAATACCTTCCAAGAACAAGTGGTGGTGGTGGTGGTGGTGGTGGTGGTGGTGGTGGTGGTGGTGGTGGTGGTGGTGGTGTGTGTGTATGTGTGTGTGTGTATGGGGGGATGGGACTTGTCCTGTCTCAAGAGTTTCAAGTACATATTACCATGATGGTGAAGTCCTGGAGGTAGGTGTGTTATTAGTTACATTTTGTTACATTGGGTTACATTGTGTCCACCCTGAGGAAGCAGAGAGAAATGGATGCTGATGCTCAGTTCACTTGGTGTGTTTGCAGTCTGGGCCTCCCGCCCGTGGGGTGAAGCCACTTGCCTTTATGGTGGGTAAATAGAAGCTCACTTGCAGACATGCGCACATGTTTATCTTCTAGCTAATTCTAGGTTCTGTCTAGCTGATCATCAAGACTAGCACTGACAACATTTGACCTAAGGTGGAGATAGGGCATGTGGACAGAGGCCTCAACTTGCAGCCTGTACTCTGCTCATACATGTGCAAAGGAACAAGCTGTTCACCTGTGGACACGCACATGGACGCCGCAGGCTTGCCGAGAACAGGTGTCACTGCACAGGATACCAGGCTGTGCTGCATGCTGTAGCTTCGATCAGCCAACAGCTGGCTGTGGAGGTGCATTCCCCGTAATCTTGCACTGGGTGGAACAGTGAGGCAGGAGGATTACTACGTTAGAAACCAGTCTGGTTCTAACAAATAGACACAGACAGACAGACACAAACACACACATACACACACACAGAGTGAGAACGAGCAAGAGAGAAAGGGAGAGAAGGAAGGAGGGAGGGAAGGAGGAAGGGAGGGAGAGAAAGAGAAAGTTTTACACTTGCTCTCTGGGAAGAAAAAACAAAAACAAGAAATCCCTGATTTGTACATTGGGCATCTCTTGGTATAAATATCCCTGCCATGCTAACTCCATTTGCCAGATGTCACAATATGTGGGGCAGTCCTCATTCCTGTCATGCTGACTCCAGGGGTATGAATAACCTCAGGAGCTCAGGGAAAGCCAGAGTGCAGTAAAATAATTAGGGAGGCGTGTGTCTTGAGTAGTAATCACCTTTGATTTTAGTATAAATTGTTTAATTATAGGTTCACGTAGTTTAATTTTTAATAAGAGCTAATCTTTAATAGCTCTATTAGGGATCTCTGGAGAGAGAAGTGCGTGCATATGTGCGTGTTCCTCTTCTCTTGGCTGAGATCAAACACCCGACAAGAAGCAACTTAAAAGAGGAAGGGTTTCGAGGGTTCAGTCCACCATGGCCAGAAGGCATGGCAGCGGGAGAAAATGCGGCTGGTAATCTCACTGCTTTAGGCTCAGGTGTGGCTGGGCCTCAAAACTCAAACCCCGCCCCACTCACGGCTCCATCAAGGCTCCGCCTTCTAAAATTTCCAGTATTCCAATATGGCGCCACCAGCTGGAGACTGTTTAAGCATAGCTCGCTCGCTCTCTCTCTCTCTCTCTCTCTCTCTCTCTCTCTCTCTCTCTCACATACACACACACACACACACACACACACACACACACACCCAAAGGGAAATTTGCCTCACCAGCTACCTGGGCATTCACCCAAACTCCAGTTAAGGGGTTATCTCAGATTAACCACACAAATAATTACCTCTTTCTATGTGGTTTTCATTAGGGTATGTTCTCCTCCAGCCTCAAACTCACTGTAGAGCCAAGGATGAGCCTGAGTCCTAACCTCCAGCCTCTACCTCTGGAGTGCAGGGATGACAGGCAGGTATCACGATGCTAAGTTTATGGAATGCTGGGGATGGAACCCAGGGCTTCATGTTTATTAGGCAAGCACTCAATCAACTGAGCTACAGCCTCAGGCCTGGATATTCTTTAATAAATATATTTAATTCTCCCGAGTGGGTAGGAGCTAACGCTTTACCGCCGAGCAACACATTTCTTTTCAGAAGAGCTCAGGTTAAAGGCACAGGTTTCTCTGGAGCAAACCTGTTCAATGTGTGCAGGACAGGAGCAGACTGCCTTGGGAAAGCAGGCACTGCCACACAGCAAGCAGGTCCCAGGCATTGGGTGAGGAGGGTTGAGTCTCAGGACAGAATCTTCCCACACTCCCATCTCCATAAGCAACTTTGGAATGAAACCTCTGCCCACACAACTCTGATTTCCCTCACCACACCTCCATTCTGAAGTACGATGCCACCTTGGTTCATGGCATCTTCTGTTCCTTATCCTGTGCTTAAGTGGGCACCCCGAGGTGGCTGTTCTCAGTAACTGTGTGGGGCTGGCTGGGCTCAGCTGGCTTTTAGGTATCTCACAAAGGCTGCGTGGTTTTCAGTGTGAGGCCTGGACAGTACGAAACACTGATGACAGAACACAGCCCTACCTTTGTGACAAGGCTTCCCACACTGCCTTGCTTGGGATGACATATGCTTTGTGTGACATTTGACCACTGCTCATGAAAACCTACTTCCGGGCTGCATGGAGTGGCTCTTGTCTTTAAGCCCAGAGCTTGGGAGACAGAGGCGGGCAGAACTCTATGAGTTCGAGGCCAACCTGGTCTACATAGTTCCAGGGCAGCCAGGGCTATATAATGAGATACTGTCTGGAAAGTAAAAAAAGAAAAAAGAAAAGAAGGAAAGAAACAAAGAAAGAAAGGGAAAAAAGGAAAAGAAAGAAAGAAAAGACAAGACAGGAAAGGAAAGGAATGGAGAAGAGATGAACTCTTTCCTTTGGCCTCTCTGCATGGCAGCCATACTGTCATTGTTTTTGTGACACCTGGAGACTCTTCTCTAATGTTTCCTAGCCATGATCCCTTTCCTCATTCAACCCCTGATCCTTTCCCTTCCCTCTTCTCCCCTCCACTTGCAACTTTCTTGGCCAGGCTCCCAAGCTGAGCTACATCCTTTCAGTCCATCTGAGCTGCCTCCCTACCTGGCCCCAAATAGAGCCACCAGCCCCCCCCCCACCATGTTTGGAATCCCCAGGTGCATGTCAGTGCAGGACATCGTGTAGCTAATAGCCGTGGAACTGTGTTGAAAGGAGGAAGAAAGAGCTTGAGAAGGCAGCACCAGCAGCCCTGGCTGGCCACTCCCCTCCCCGGTTACTCATCTTCCAGGAGGAACAGACAGGAGACTGGAGAAAGGGCACTGCCAGCGCCGAGCCCTATACATAGTTTATAATGCAGGATGCACACTAGTCAGCGGATCCTGATCCAAGGGGGAGTGGAATCCATTGTCAAAGGAAAAGATATCTGCTAAGTGCAGGACAGAAGATTCTAGAAGGGCCTAGGGAGCTCCAGACACATGAGCAAACAGAAAAAAAAGGAGAGTCAGCTGTTTAGCCATATGGCTTGGCTGCCTGCTCCCCTGCCCATCCCACTTTGCTTAGAAGTTCCTGAAGGTGGACTGGAGCCCCAACCAGGTGCTGAGGGTGTGGCCTCTATGTGGGTCAGAACTTACATGTGATTGGGTAGCTGGAGTGTCAGTCATTTCAGATCTCCATGAGAATATCATGTGTGTATGCCAAGAGGCTGAGAACCTCCAGACAGAGATGGATAATAACCCAGGACACATCTTGGCCAGACAATGGTGGAAGAGAACTGGGCCGGAAAAAACTTCCCAAGCTAAAACCAGGTCCACAAGTCTGCCTTGCTGGTTGGTTTGTGGGGAGCACTCTTTGGGGAAAAGGAGCCAGAAAACATTTGTGCTCTTTCTTGTGGCCAGGCCAAACCTCAGGCTGAGCGCTTCCCGGGTCTGTTTTATGGATGTATATTTGGTGTGGGACCGTGGCAGGAGGCCCCTCTGAGTCACAACAGGACAGTCCAGCCCAGTTGGGTTTCCAATCCTTATACCTAGACTTTTATTACCTTTAGATCCTTATACCTTTACCACTACTCTAGGTGGTTTCAGGACAACCCTGGTAAAGACATGACTTCTGCTTTTCTGGGCCAGCCTGAAGAAGAGCCAGGTTGAGAGCAGAGTTGAACCAGAGGTTGATTCTGGAAAAACCCTGAAGTCTTGCATTTTGTATCTAGAAGGAGGTTAGATGGTCTCTGGCCCACAACTGTGACCTCCATTGCCCTAGTCAGCCACTGTTGCTACAGGCATTAGTACAGCCACTGTTACTATAGTCCCTCCTACTATGGCCATTGTTACTGTGCTGGCTTACATTACAACCATTATTGCCCTAGCCACGAGATGAGTAGCATTGCTATGGTAACTGTTACTACAGTCACTGGTCGCTGTAACACAAGAGTCATTATCATTACCACAAGTGTTTTTGAGATAACTGCTCCTGTCACAGATATCACCGTAGCTGCACACTAAAGCCACTATGATCCCTGTCACTACAGTCATTATCTCTGGAACCGATAACACCTCCACAATTACTGAAAGCACTCTACTGCTCTCACGTCTGCTGTTACTGTAACTTTCACTACAACCACTGCATCCCTATGGCTACTGTTACTATGAACAGTAGCAATAACAACCTCTTAGAAGGAAGGCTGGGATCTCCCTTCACTGGCCTCAGCCTCCCATCTGTGGGGAGAAGGAAGGTTTCTTCATGGCTCTGGTAAGAGCCTCCTCCACACCCCACTCCTGCAACTCCCTGCACTGCTGGCCTCAAGACTCTGGGAGAATCTTTTTTATCTATATAAAGGGAGCCCCCCTTTATCTCCATTGCTTCCTCAGTATCTTGGCCTGGCCTGTGACAGTGATACCCACATGGCTCTATAGGTGGTCGCTTCCCCACTCCCCTCCACTCTCTGCTCTCTGCTTTTCCCCCTCCTACACATGCCTTCTGCCACACTTAATATCTGACAGAACAGAGTCCATGGTGCTGGCTCTCTGTCTTGCATGGCATTCTGGTGCCCAGACCTGTGTTCGGCACCTTGCAAGTTCAATACATGTCTGTGGGTGCATAGAAGAAGGAAAGGCTGCCAGCAGCCATGTGCGCTGGCGTTTCGTTCTGTCTAATCTCCATCGGCTCGTTTGCTCCTCTCAATGATCATCTGCACGTTCCCACTTTCCAGCTAAGTCAGGGAGGCCCCAAAACTCATTCAAAGCCAGCTGCAGCAATGGCACCAGAAGTGACCTATCCCATTTACAAGAACTTTCCCAGAATAAACGTCCCTAAATATCTCTGTGATTGACAGGGAATCAGACGTATTTGAGAGGCAAACTAAGTGATTTCCAGCTCCTCTTTCTTGCCCCAGGCTGGAAGCCAGGCCTTCACTTACGTTAAATATCTCACAAAGCCACAGTAACCATGTACACGGGTGTACAGACAAACTGGCTAGAAAGGAAGGCCCAGGCATAGAACGGAGATACATGCGTTTGCTCATATACATCATGGAAACAACAGTCAACTTTTTTATGTGAAGGTTCTAAAGTAGCCCAGGCTGGCTATGAGCACAGTCAAGGATGACCCTGCACCTTTAATCTTCCTGCCTGAATTTTTAGAGTGCTGGGGTTATACATGTGCATCACCACACCTAGCTTTATGGAAGACTGGAGCTCAAACCCAGAGCCTCATGCGTGAAAGGCAAGCTCTGGACCCACGATGGATAATTGTTGAGATGGAATTAAAACCAGCTTTCCCCCTCATATCATACACAAAACAACAACACCAGAGTCACCTTTCCTTAGGACTCCCCAGGATGGTGTACACAGAGCACTTGAAGCATGCCTGGCCCTGGTACAGGGTGGCTGACATCGCTCTGTCTTCCAGGTCACCCAACACCTACAATTTATATGTCCAACATATCAGTTTGAATGTGACACTTCCCGCACAGGCTCATGTGTTCAAAGACTTGGCTCTTGGCTGGATGTGCTGTCTGGGAAGGCTGCAGAACCTTTGGGCAGGGAGACTCCACTAGCAGGGGTGGGTCACTGTGGGTAGACCATTTCCCCAGATCTGCTGATATGTACTACACTGCAATGCACTCTCCTGCTACCATGGCTGGAGCCCTAGCTACCAACCCTTACGTGCTGCAACAGACAATTTCTAAAGCTCAGAGTCAGAACTTTCCCTCCCTTCCAGTTGCTTCTGTCAGGTATTTTGTCACAGTGATGAGGAAAGTACATAGAACATCTGTGTTTTGTTTAAACTGCTGTGATGCTTAGTTTTAATTGTCTGACACAACCTAGAATCATGTAGGAAGAGGGCCTTGAGGAAGGCTTGTCTAGATCAGGCCTTGTGCATTCCTGTGGGGAATCGTCTTTATTCCCCTGATTGACGTGGGATGACACCGCCCACTGAGAGTGACACCATTCTGTGGGTTTGGGTTCTGGACTGCAGAGGTGGGCTGAACACTTCGCGTGCCTTCCTTTCTTGCTCTGCTCTGGACTTTGGCTGTGGCATTGTTAGCTGCTTCAAGATCCTGCCTTGACTGGCCCACAGTGATGAACTGTAACTGGGAATTATGGGATAAAAGAAACTTTTTTCCATGTCGCTTTTTGCTAGAGTGCTTTATCACAAGGCAGGAGTGAAACTAGAAGAAGCACCCACAATGGTCATCGAAAAATCCATCGATGACCAACTGGGCTCTTTAACTTCTCTGTGCCAAAGTTTCCTCATCTATAAAATGGGGACACTACTTACTTCATGGGTATCTCTGAAGCTTTGTTGAAATTAGACCTCTGTTGACCAAGTCACGGAGGTTGGCCTACTGTAATGGGTCAGTAAGGAGCGACTATTTATTATTTTGACTTGTGGGCACTAGTGAGACAGCCAGACTACTCTGCTTGCGTGGATTACCTCATCTCTGTAAGAATGCATCCGACAGAGGCAACTTAAGGGAGGTTTATTTGCCTCATGATTTAATTTGCCTCGAGGTTTAATTTGCCTCATGAGGGATACATTCCATCTTGGCAGCAAGGCGGAGGCAGGAGCGCAGAGTCCCTGGCCACAGTGTCTCCGCAGTCAGGAAGCAGAGGGAGACATGGAATCTGGGGCTCAGTTTGCTTTCCCCATTTCCTCAGCCCAGGACCCCAGCCCACTGACCAGTGCTGCCCACATTCAGAATGGGCCTCCCCGCGTCAGTTAGCCCAACCCAGGAAACCCCCAGGCTCATAGCCAGAGGTTTGTTTCTATGGCGATTCCAAATCTCACTAAGTTGACAATCAAGTCAGTTTTCACAGAAGTTTTCCGACAGCCCCTCCCCTTTTCTCCTTCCAGATTGACCACACTGGCCCATGTGTCAGAGTTGGATGACCTAGTCTGTGGGAAGATGGCTAACTTCTGTGACAGTTAATATTGTCAACGTGGTCACCTAGGAGATCCACCTCCGGGCACGCCTGGGAAGGTTGTCCAGATCAGGTTAACTGTGGTGGAAACCCCACCTTATCCATAGCAGCGCCATCCTGTGGATTAGGGTCCTTGATTCACTGAAAGGACAAAAGTGAGCTAATCGCCAGCATCCACTTCTCCCTGCTTGGCTGCAGACGTGACCAGCCACCTCACTCTCCCGCTGCCATATTCCTAGGATAGAAGGAAGGGACCCTCAAGCTGTGACCCAAGCAACCCATTCCTTCTTCCTTTTGGTCCCTTTGGTTAGGTGCTTTGTCAGAGCGATGGGACAAGTGACTAGTACAGACCTCATTTTCTTATGTGGACACAAAGGAGATATGATGAGAACCCCCTTTCTGGGAGACTTTAATTAGTTATTTTTCTATTTTGTGTGCATTGATGCTTTGCCTGCATGTATGTCTGTGTGAGGGTGTCAGATCCCTTGGAACTAGATGCACAGGCAGCTGTGAGCTGCCATGTGGGTGCTGGGAATTGAACCTGGGTCCTCTGGAAGATCATCTGGTTCTCTTAACCACTGACTGAAATATCTCCCCTCTGGGAGACTTTACAATTAGTGTCCTAGAATGATAGTCAGTGAGTCCCTCCTGGGAACTCCCATGAGGTGAACCCCTAGTTCTTGGGATCTCCTCCTTCCTCCCTCATCCACCCCATCACCCCAGACTCAGGAACTTGTTCTTCCTGGTACATGAGCAGCCATACCTCAGCTCACTCCCCTGCTGCTCTGCCCGTGTGTGCTGCTCCCTATCCTTCCTCCCTAACTGGATATACTTATATTATATTCTATGCAAAATAAAAGGCTCAGGCCCAAAGGGTCCACACGGTCATGGCTTTGGGGTCCTAGTCAAGAATCAACAGTTGGCAGAGCCCTGGAGTTGACCTGCAGCCAGGACAGAGCCCTCAGGAAATATCTTCCCCCAGATTTAATAAGCTCCAAAATGACATCTCCCAAACCTTTCTAAATCATACAAATAACCAGTGGATTCATTGGAGCTCTTCCCGGTCTTACTGGGCTATAACTCACGTGCTCTCCAGTCTATCCACTCCAGCTGTACTATCAACGGCTTCTAGCATATTCCCATGGATGCTCAGCCATCAGCACAATCAATTTAGAACAATTTCATTATCCTAAAATGAAACCCCACTCCCCTCAGCCTGCCACCCTTCCCAATCACCCCCCAGCGCCCCACCCCCTCATTACCCAGCCCTTGGCAACCATCAATCTGCTCTCTGTCTCTATGGCTTTGCTTGCTCTTGATTGTTCACGGAGTCAGACTCGGATCCTCGGGGACTGGCTGGTTACGCTAGCACAGAGTTTCAAGTTTATCTGCGTGGTACCATCGTTGGCTTCCTAGTCCCCTTTCAATATCCCCTCGTCCAGATAGACACTGTGTTCTGTTTGTCCCTCTTCTGTTGATGGCCACTTACACCTAGGGCAAGGTTTCCATGCCTTCCTTTCTCATGGGTGGGGACTTGCAGGCACAAATGATCACTCTGCTTTCTCTTTGTGGGAACTGCTGGGCTGTCTGGCAAAGCAGCTGTGCCATTTTGTATCCTCACCGACAGAGCATGCAGGTCCCCGTGTGTCCCAGTTGGCTTTCCATTGATGTGATAAACACCACGACCAAAGCAAGCTGGGGAATAAAGGACTTATTTCATCTTACCAGTTATTGCCTATCATTGAGGGAAATCAGAGCAGGAGCTCGAAGCCAAGTCAGAGAGGAACACTTTCACCGCTTGCTCCAGGCTCGTGTTCAGCTACCCTTCCTACCCAGACCTGGCTCATCTGCCTAAACGTGGTATGTTCCTCAGTGGACTGGGCTTTTCTATATAAAGAAAATATCCTTACTTACACACCCACGTGCCAATCTGATGGAGGAAAGTCCTCAATTGAGGAGTCAAGTTGACAACGATCACCTATTTCCCTACCTCCTGGCCAGTGCTCGGGATTGTCAGTATTTTGGATTTCCCCCCTCCTAGGGTCCTGTGGCTGTGAACTGGCATGTTAGCATTCTCCAGAGAAACTGCACTGACAGAAGGAATGCATATTAGAAGAGGATTTACTACATTGGTTTGCATGATACCGTACAGGGAGTCCAACAGCAGCTGTCTCTCCCGGGGAAGGCTGGGGACCCAGTACCACCCAGTGAACAGAGCCGTGTGCCTCAGGATCCCAATTAGGTGAGGGTTCCTGGAGAGCTCCTAGTGTTCAGTCCCCATCAGAGGCCTGGAGCTGGGTCCTGCTATCGAGGACAGTCAGGAGTGGCAGCAGTTACAGGGTAGATGAGCAAGAAAAGTCAAGCAGGCGAAGGCAATACCCCCTCCTTTCGTCTCTTGTGCCCTGCTCGCTCAGGGTGAGTCTTCCTGCTTCACATAATCTGATCAGGAATCAGGACTGCTGCAGCTAGCCTTCGTGCTGTCTGCAGATCCAGTTAAGCTGACATCCAAGACTGACCGTCACAATGGTACCTCATAGTCTTTGCTTTGGATGGTTTGGCTTTGTATTTTTGTTCCGTTTGTTTAGTTTTTTTGGGGGGGATGCTGTTTGTTTGTCTCATGTAGCCCAGGCTGGCCTTCTGCTGTGTATCTGAGGATGACCTTTGTACTCTGACCCTCCTGTCTCTACCCCTAGGTACTGGGGTTCTGGGGTTCTCTCAGGGGGTTCACTGTTCCCTGATGACTAACAACGTCCAGCAGCCCACCGGTCTTACTTATTTGGACCTTTCTTATGGGAAACACACAGCCCTCCCAGTCCTGTCACCCTGAGCACCGAGCACCGAGCACTAACAGTTTTCAGGCTTCTCAGGCGGCGCAAGCACATGCAGAGTTCCTGAACTCCCGGCATGCCATGTCCCCTCTACATCTAGGACTGTATCTCTTCATTACAGCCTCAGACTTCTTTGATATTTTTTAGTGCAAATCAGGAGGTGCTTAACTTGAATATGAGTTCTTCCAAAGGCAAGCATGTATCAGCATGGTAAACTGAAGATCAGTACAACTGATTACAGATATAAGGAGACTGTAAAAGCAAAGATAACAAAATCCCCCCCCCCAATACTCAGTACTCAGTTCTCATGGGAGCCTGCAGGTGTGGGGCTCCTCCTCAGGAAGACGAGCAGGTGTGAGGGAGGCAGCAAGTGCTCCCTTGGAGGGAGGGAGGAGCTGTTTTTGGCTTGTGGTTGAGTGTCATGAGTGTGGAACTTTGTGGGGAGTCCACTTATACCCCAGAATAGTCCATGTGTTGGTAGACCGACATGGAGCCCATGGAGAGACTTCACAGGGAATTGTGTGCCAGATTTAAAATCTAAGCCACCGAGTTTGCTGTGAGACCCCTGTCCTCTGTCCAAAGAGGTGTTTCAAAGTCTGAACCAAAGTCTTCCCCTGAGGGTCCAGGGCCAATAGCCAGGACCCGGTGACTGGCACACCTGGATTTCCTCATGCACAGATTCCTGTCAATCAACATTTTCCTCTTACGGTGGCTCTGTGTCTCTTGCAACTTCCAGAAACTTCTGACGCTCCATCAGCAAGAACTGATAAATGGGCAGCATTAGTGTTTCAATAACCTGAGGCCCCAAAGCCATTCGCCAGCATAGACAACCTCGGTCTGGACTCAATTATTAATAAGCCAACAGTGTAATTGGAGAAACAGGGATCAGCTCTCAGGGGGCTTTGGCCAGAGGAGGAGCGGGGTCGCTTTGGAGCTTCTCAGGGGCAGTGAGTGGCTCACCATCGTTGCTGCTCTTATTCATGGCAAACACATGTCTCTGGACTAGGAAGACAGCCTAACGGGTAAACTGCCTACTGACCAAGCACACCAACCTAGGTTTGGGACCCCAGAACTCAAGTTAAAAAGCCAGGTTAGAGGCTGGCACCTGTAACCCCAGCACTGGGGAGAGGGGTAGCCTGGGATTCACTGATCAGTCAGATTAGCTTAAATGGTGAACTTTGGGTTCAGTGAGAGACCCCTTGTCATTAAATTAAATTAAAAACGAAGTGAATGGATTTGTGAGCTGGCTCAGCTGGTAAGGAAAGGCCCTTCCACTAAGCCCAAGGATCCAGGTTCCATCCATACCCAGGACCCATGGAGGAAAGAACCAACTCTCACAGATTGCCAGCATACACATAGAAAACCAGTAAATAAAATGTAATTAAACAAATGACATATGCACACATGCACATACATATATACACACACAGGTACACACACATATACACACATGCACACACATAATATACATACACATACACAGATGCACACATATACACATGTGCACACACACAAATATACAAGTAACTGAATATATAATATATAAAAAGGCTGAGTGTGGTGGCCCACCCCTTTAATCCCAGCACTCAGGAGGCAGAAGCAGGCAGATCTTTGTGAATTCAAGGCCAGCCTGGTCACATAGGGAGTGCCAGGAGAGTCAGAGCTGCATAGCGAGACCCTGTCTCAAAACAAAACAAAAGAAATGAACAAACAAAAACAAACAAACAACTCAAAAAGAAGACCCGGCTTCTACATTTCAATATTAGGGGTCACAACAGCAGTAAGGACACTCCTAGCTGGAGACAAAGTCAAATTGGCTTTGAGAAGATACCAGCAGTAATGGGGGATGGGCCCTACCGCTGGTAGGTTTATTTTGGGGGCTCTTGGAGAGATGGTGAAATATGAGTCTTGCTGATTGAAAAGAAGGGATCGATCGCTAGCGATCGCTAGAGAAGAGCTCTGAGGAGGCTTCCACGGCCTCCTCCTCTCCTCTCTGCCATACTGGGATGGAGGGCTCCGTCCAAACAGGTGACTGGGAATGAAACAAGAAGGCTCCTTCCTGCATGGGCCTCAGCTGTGTGCCTTCACTTGATGGATGCCAGGGACCTCTTCTCCCTCAGGAAACCTAACACTCAGCTTCCTGCAGGGAGATCTTCGTGGTGGGAGCTGAGGGGCCTGCCTGGGAGGAAGTAAGGATGACCGCTCTTCATAATGGGTTTTTAATGGGGTTGGGGAAGTATCAGTGTTTCTCTGGAAATCACATGGTAGAGAACACTGAGGGGGTGGTGTTCAGAGTGGGCCATGGACAGAGTTGGGGGGATGGACAGACAAAAGGATGATGAACCCTTGCTGGATGTGATCTTATTTCAATAGTAACTGGAAATGAATGGATGCCTAAGACAGCTGTGAGGATAGAAAGCCTCAGTAAAAACACAGAACTAAGGTCCGAGGATGTGGCTCAGCAGATGCTGGTCTACCAAGCATGAAGCCCTGGGCTTGGAACACACACTGCAGCATTGATGTAGTAGCACAGGCCTTAATCCCTGCACCTGGCAGATGGATGCAGAAGGGTCATCCATGGCCCCATAACAAGATCCAGGCTAGCACAGACTACAGAAGACCTCGTCTCAAACCCAAACAACCAAAGGACTTAAGCTTACTGACTCTGACATGATGCTGTTAGCTCCTGGTGTCCCTCCCACTAGTCCCTAGTGACTGGACTGATACTTTCTTTGACTGGCCACTTTCCCTTCCAGGAACCTCAGGGAGCACAGAGAGGCTGGGGCTCTCTTCTCTTGCTCTGCCTCTCATTTTGCAAGAGGAGCCCTGAGGCAAAGGTAGGTGAGGGGGGGTGGGGAGCTGTTCCCCACACCTGGATCCCATAGGTAAACAAACGCACAATCAGCACATCAGGCCCCATGACTCCAAGGGCCCTGGAGGGCTCACCTAACCTACTTGGTATTTTGGGAAAGTTCTAAAGGCTAAAGCCGAGGCTGGAAATGCAGAACTATCAGAGTGTGTCATACACATCTCAGGAAGGGAGCAAGAGCCAGTCTCAAATTCACTCTGCCAAAGCTGAGAAGCCAGAAGCAAGGAAACCGCTAAGGGACCAGCCTGTTCCCTTTTTCTGCTTAGCTGAAGGTTTTATTATCCCCCAATCAACCTGTTACAAGACCTGATTGATTCCATAGATTTCTCCCCAATGCAAAGATCTGTTGTCAGAGAAGCAGGATAAACAGTCTGTCTGTGGTTTGCAAATGGAGCTCAGCACTGACCATGGGCAGACTCAACTCTGTGCCAGATACGTGGTGGAAAACCTAAGTCATTGGGCTTCATGTGTGCACCAAACTGTCCTCCCAGGGATGGAGAAATTAGGCTCAGAAAGCTAAGGCTCTGGCCTTCGGTGTGTCAGGGTCCTGCAGGATCCCACCCATTCAGACCCAGACCAAGTCATCCTTTACTGACCGTGCCTCCCTGTCTACTGTAGGGATCCAGTGAATTTAGATGTTAAAAAAGTCTTCTGCTGGGCGAGGAGAACACTGCTTCAGTTGGCACAATACTTACCTTTCAAGTCAGAACTTGGGTTCTAGCCTAACCACCTGTGTTCAAAAAGCATGCACTATAGGTGTGTGCTTGTGATCACACCACTGGGGGTTTGGGTTGGGGAGTGCATCTGTGAGTCTCACTAGCTAGTCAATCTAGCCTAACTGGGTGAATTCATAGAAGCCATAGAGAGACTCTCCCTGTCCCAAAGAGAGTGGACAGCATTCACAGGAGGACACACACACACACACACACACCTCAGCTACTCAAGAGGCAAGAGAATAACTTTGGCCCTGAAAACACAATGAAATTGTATCTCAAAAACAAAGCACTTAGGTCAGGTCGCAGCTGCATGGACATCGACTACCTTTGCTTCAGCCTTTTTCCCTCGGGGCCCTGACTGCACAATGGGGCTCTCCTTGATACCCCTAGCCCCCCTTTCTTCTGGTCTATCTTTGTCTATCTGGTCTACATTACTTCTCTGTCCCCGACCTGCAGGTCCAGTTATTCCAGGGTCCCCGGAGAGGTGCTACCTAAGGGTCATGGGAGGGGGGGAGAGAAAGAACCGAGACTCTGCGTTCAACAGGCTTTAGTCAGAGTCCGTTTAATATTTGGAAAGCAATGGCTTATAAGCAGTAAGAAGGGGAAGTGAGACAAAGACAGCAAATCTTGAAACAGCCAAATGAGATGTCTTGGGATGAGAGATAAGGACACTTTGAAGGCCAGTTTGTCAATTAACTGGTTCCTGTAAGGAGATCTGGTATCTAAATAATCAGCCAGTTTATTGCTTCAGCCAGTTCCTGGTACAGCAGATGAAGGAAGGTGAAATAGGAGTACTTGTAAGGTGCTGGCACTCCAGCCTCCTAATTAAGGCATTCAGGCGGTGAGAGCGGAGGTGACTGGTGAGACTCATCTAGGAGATGAAGACAGGATGGCGCCAGACCAGATGGCTCAGGGCTTGGTGGAGATTATCCAGGAATGCCCCTTATCAGTTGTGGCTGGTCAGTTCCTGGAGTCTTCTGTGCCATCAATACGTGGGAAAGGCTTTTGTTTAACAATCTCACAACCCTGCAACAGCCATCTCAGGGCTGAGTGTTTGTGGCCATGTAGCTTAGAATGGCTCCTTACATCTCACCCTTCTCTGTATAATAGAGAGCAGAGGTCAGACAACCATTGAGGCACCAGAATAATGGGACAGCCGCCTGTCTTAGGAATCGACCCGGTCGTCCACCATCCCGTTCCCGTCTCTGGATATCTCTGCCAACCTCCAGAGACTCCTGTCTTAGGTGGGTGTGGCCCTGGGAAGGTGCCCGTCATTGGCTAACTGCCCAGCAATGTTATCATCATTGGTGCTTTGTGGGGCTCCTTCTGGAGTCCTGGCTGGAATGGCTGTGACAAGAATGCTCTTTGTGCTAGCAAACAGAGCTTTTGGGGAGAAACTGGGCAGAGGAAAAGATGACCAAAGAGGTGTAGCCTTCTCTGTCTTAGGATCGACCTCTCAAGCCCCAGCCTTACCCGTCATAGGATTACCTTGTCGTCCTCAAGGCTCCGTGTCTTAGGTTGGTCAGGGGCAGGAGGAAGTTGCCCGTCATTAAGATGGCTACCCTGGGTCATCTTACCATTCCTCCTACAAGCCCAGGGACGAAAGAGTAAGGGCCAGATGGCATTACTTTAGGAGATTGTGGAAGTTGAGCCTTTCTCGATGTGTTATAGGCACCTCATCTTGTTTGTCGCCCTCCTGCTCCTTGTCAATTGTTTCAGTTTCCATGCGATGACAATGTACTGAAACAGAATCCCTAGGCAAAACAGAGTCTATTTGCGATTTAAATAAAGCGTGTAAGTCGTTGAAAGGCCCAAGGACCGAAAGAAATTAACAGAAGCATGCCTATAAAGGGTTCTAAAATCGAAGGTAGCAAGGTAGAGAGCCAGGGGGAGGTAGAAAAACCAGTTTTTATACCAGGACTCTTGTTGTTCTCGCTCTCTCTTTTGCTTTTCTAGGCTATCTCTCACCCTTCTTAGACTGTCCTCCATGAGTCCAGTCTTATCTACATAGACACAACATTTCTCTTTTAAGGCTGCACAAAGCCTTCCCTGCTGTAGGAAGAGGAGGTCCAATCCCCTGTATCCCCCGGGTATAGAATTAAAAAGTCCAATTAGATGAAATCAGGAACTGTGTCTCCAGTGTCTCCAGTGTCTTCTTTTGCTGGTGTCTCTGGCACAGTGGAGAGTCTGCAGATGATGATTGCTCTGATGTAGGCTTGAAGGAAGTGACAGGTGTGGAAGTCTCTGTCCATGGAGAAGGCCTGGCACAATCAGCTGGTTTGGCATCTACAGGGACCTGTAAATATATAAACAGAGCTTCTCCCGGAAAAACATCCAGTCTAGTTATTAGGTCTTTATTTTGATAGATGCACAAAAGATTTAGAAATGGACTTATTCCTTCCCCCTTTTTATATTTATTTATTTTTAATAAAGTATTAAGGAGATGAATATGATTTAATTTTGTAATTTAGATATCTATATCTTTTAGTGATGAACTCATTTTATAATAGCATGTCCCTGTGAATTACAGGGGGTGTCAATGGAATATGAGAAACTAAGAGTCAAACATCATTTTTAAAAGACTTTTAAGTTTAAAGACATTATCTGATTTTGAGCCCTTGGTATATTTATGATTATAAAATAGTGAAGCAAATATTGTATCATATCTTTGAAAGTTTTCCTAAGTTAGGAAAAGGCATAAATAGTAATGAGAATTAAGTGTAATGCGTATAGAAATAAAGGCTAACTTTCCAAGAGATAGGACATATATAACATGTGTTTTAAATCACAAGGGCATAGGCTCATTAGGGGTTAATATTTAAGCTTAGCAGACAGCTCTTTAGGAGTGCAGGAACAGTCTCACCGAGTGCAATGGTCATTTGTAGTGTAAAATCTTGCTAAACTACCTACTTAGGAAAAGCAGCAAGCTTTTGTTAAAAAATTAAATTAATACTTACCTTCATTTGTAGGACCAGGAAGCATAGAATGAACTTGGACATGTCCAATAGAGAAAAGGCAATTTTTAAATTGAAGCAAGACTTGTAATTTTAAAAGTTGGGGCTAAAATTGTAAAATAACTGTAAAACAGTTATACAGTTTTTTGTTTGTTTGTTTTTTAAAGGGCTTGTCCTTAGTATTTAAAAAACAATGGATATTTAATAATATCTATATTAAAAACTCTGTCTCTAGATTTATTTTGTCCCATTTTGAAAGATATCTAAAAAATGTACACAAATCAGAACTGATGGCTCCTAACCTAGGAAGGGTGCTGCTAACTCTGAACAGGATAGCTAGACACTATTAACACCTAATATCAGCCTCTGCTAATGGCAGTAGGCAATAAAAAGCCAGAGCTGATGGCTCCTGGCCTAACTCGGGCACTGATGGTACCTAACCAGGTGCTGATGGCACCTATTATTTGTCTCCGCTGATGGCAGCGGGCAACTTAATTTTTTCTAGCCCTCTGTAATCGCACATTCTCTGTCTAGGGGATTGCAGCTAAAATGTTGGTGATAACTTCTTAAATGTCTTAGAAACTTTCTTGCTCTTTTTGAGGGTGAAAGACTGTTGCTGGCTTAGGTGATTAACACCTGTAGCCTAACAGCAGAGGATTAAGCAAGGTGATCTTTGTTCTCTCTCAGGAGGAACTGATTTTTAGCTTGCTAGTCAGAAGCAGGGAGAAAAATAGGACACTTAAAGAAGTGGTTACTGAGTTTATTACTAAGTTGTAACATCTATCATTTGTCTTCTCAACAAGTTTGTAGAAAGTTTAAAACCATAACTAAGTTATAAGTGAAGTTTTGTATAGATAAACCCAGTCAATATTTTATCTTCTGTCCTAAAATATACAATAAATCCCAGTTTTCTTTTTATGACCTTCGGTTAATTGTTACAATTTTGTAATAACACAGCAACAACTTTGTAATAAGGTGTTAAAACTTTCTTTGGGGACGAAGAAAGATGAATCCACATTAGTGGTCCCTTCTGCCAAAGGACTGCTCTTTGTGTATGACTTGTAGCAAGAATGCAAGCAGCCAGTATTTAATCATATTCTCTATAATGTATCTGTTGTTGGTTAATAGCTTGCTTTACTTTCTGTAAAGCTATTTGTTCCTCATCAGTTAATTGTCTAGGGGAATTAGGATTTGTATTCCCCTTGAGGATATCAAATAGAGGTATAAGTTTTTCTGTAGCAAGTTTAAGATGAGGTATTAGCCAATTAATATCTTCTAACTTTTGAAAATCACTTAAAGTAAATAAATTATCTTTTTTACTTGAATTTTCTGTGCTACAATTTATTTAGACTATAACTGATATTTTAAATATTAGAAATGATATTTCCTTTGACTCTTTTCTGGAGCAACAATTACTCCCCAAGATTTTAAAGCCCATTGTAAGAGCAAGGTCTTATGATAAAACTCCATAAATAGTATACACTGAAAGATTCAAAGTCTTAGCTTTTAGTATTGAAGTCTAGACAGAAAATTTTTTCTCATATAAGGTGAAGCTATTAGCCATTCCTTGAGGCAAAACTTTCTAATGATATTGCTTTACAAACTTTTTATCATCAGGATGAAAGGAATAATATAAAAATATTTTTCTAAATCTATAATAACTCTATGAGGTAGGCAGGCCAGATTTTAATGACTTCATAAGTTCCATAGCCTCATTAACCTTTCATAAATCTTAAATTTGAACTTTATTTTGAACAATATCTTGATAGATCTGTTGATAATGCTGCTTTGGCCTAAGAGGAATAGCTGAAGGTGAGGCAAGGACCCAAAAACTTCTCTGGGCAGGGAGTGTCACACAAGCCTCTGGCTGCTCTGAGCTTTGTAACTTTAAATGTAGTTATTTCTTTATCTGAGACTATTGCTTGAGGCCAGGCCCAAAGATTACCCCTCTTGCCATGAGGGCAGACTCCAGGGGAACAATTCTATTACCTGTCTATGTTTTTAATTTTTTGGACAAATTTTTCTGAAATTATTTATACCCCATACATAAATCATTTTTGATCACCTCAGCATTGTGAAAGCATTATTTGTACTCTAGACCATCGCATGGCAGCAGTCACAACCGGACCCTGATTGTATGAGGGTCCAAATTAAATCTGTCCCTGCTTTGGATGGCTGGGTGGCAGTGTGGCAGGCTACATTAGCATTCTTATAAGCCAATTGTGTAACAAAAGAAACTCTTGCTTGAGGGTCTTTGTTAAGGACCATATTCTCTCATGGTTGGGGCTAGGATTCTTTTATGAAGCAGGAAGGCACGGGTTCCAGGCGAAATGGCAAACAAAACACCAGGAGAATCTCCATGTATTTGGTGTCTGAGTGCAACTTGCTGCAGTCAACATGAGATCTTCAACCATTTGTCATGAAAAAATATAAAATCAGCTAGGTAAGCGGTTCTGTGTAAAAAGCCATAGGTAACATTTGTAAAGGGGACTTCAAAGGACATTAAGCCAGATCTCTCAGACCTTAATGAAATTCAGTTAGTAACCTAATTATCACCTAGCCCTCTATGAGGGAACCTGAGATCATAGTGTTAAGTTAAAAGTTTTGTAAATCACAATGTCAGAGCCATTCTCATCAGTCATAAAAGTTTACATTTTGTTGGGAGATCAATGTAAGTATGTAAACTACTAAGCAAAGTGATGCCGCCTAGCAAAAACACAGGACAGTGCAGTCTCTAACACCTCAAAAAGGCAATGTCTTAAATCCTATCTTTTATAAGTCTCATTTTTAGGATAAGAATTACACAAAATATTATCTCAATTTAGAAGTATCTTTTGAGGCTTGATTTACCCGGACTGTTTTATTATTTCAACCTTGAGTTACCAGTTTTTAGCTCAGTTTCTTACCAATGTTACACCTTTTTTTAATCATTTCTAATAACTTATAAGCCAATACTCTATAACCAAGAAATGCAAGAAATATTTATACCTTTAAAACCAATCAGAAATAATATGAAGCAGCTACACACATGTTATAAATTTAACCAAACAAAATTTTCATGAACTGTAATTTTAAGGTCTTTGTTACCTGTTGAAACTGATAAGCACAATCGGAGGTTCCTGTAGAAAGACCAGCCATCAGCTCCCTTACCATAGGAGCCGAGAAGCTGTTGGCCCCTTTAAGATCCACTCGTATTGAGAAGCTCCTGGCAGGGCTTCTCAGCTGTGTTAGACTCTTAAGTATAGGTATCCATCTCCAGAAATCAAATGGGACTTTTTATCTCTCTCTCTCTCTCTCTCTCTCTCTCTCTCTCTCTCTCTCTCTCCCTCCCTCCCTCCCTCTCTCTCTCTTAATAAAATTAGTTAAAACTAAGTGAAAGGGTGAACAACCAGTAGATAAAGTTTTAACCATTTTTACTTTTGAACATGAAACATGACAGGCAAACAGACCACAGAACGAAAACACAGAACACAGTTTAACACGAAACAGACTTGGACAGACATTGGCGCGCCAATTGACAGACAATAGACAAAGAGAATTAGGGGGTATTTTAAGGGGAAACTGATTGTTCAATATGTTTTTAAGAGGTTCAAATTTTAATCTTTTAAAGCCAATCTGTTCTGCTGAATCGGCAGCCTCGTTTTGGCATTCGCTATTTCTTCCTCCTAGGCCCTCAGCATTATCACCTGCCTTTGAAGCTCTAAACTCTTTGTTTTTTCTTAGTAGTAGAATTAGGGAAAAGGTCTCAGTCCCCAGGGAAGGAGTTTTCACCCTGAGCACCAGAGGAACTAGTCAGGACAAAAGGGCTAAGCTAACAGGCTTTTTTCACACCAGGATGTTCAGATACTGTGCCTGCAGAAGGGGCACACACACCAGGAGGAAGAAAAACTGTTTGTGTAACTGCAGTTTATAAAGACATGAGGTCCAGGGAGAGCTTTGAAAATTTCTGCTTAAGGCTCAGGGCCTTTCTAAGGTCTTTTTTTCCGAGACAGGGTTTCTCTGTGTAGCCCTAGCTGTCCTGGAACTCACTCTGTAGACCAGGCTGGCCTCGAACTCAGAAATCCGCCTGCCTCTGCCTCCCAAGTGCTGGGATTAAAGGCGTGCGCCACCACCGCCCGGCTTTTTTTTTTTTTTTTTTTTTTAACCTTTGTCCTGGCCAAACTTATTCCAAGTAAGGGGGCTGCTTAAAATTCACCAAGGACACGTTTCATTAACAAAACAAAAAGAATTTCATTAAATATCTTTTTCCTTTTTTTTCTCTCTCTTTTTTAACTCTAATTCCCCTCTCCCTGAGTGAATGCTTTATTTCTCTAATAAAGCAAGCCTCCTAGTCAGCCTTCCCCATGACAATGGGACAACATCTTACCTGCCTCTCCAACAGTGCACGAGCGATGCAAGTGGGAGGTCCTCAATTCTTTCCGAGGATCCTTTATTCTCCGTTGTCCGGTAGCAGAGCTTGTTCCGGAGGCCTGTTCAGGCGCCACTGTCCCCGACCTGCAGGTCCAGTTATTCCAGGGTCCCCGGAGAGGTGCTACCTAAGGGTCATGGGAGGGGGGGAGAGAAAGAACCGAGACTCTGCGTTCAACAGGCTTTAGTCAGAGTCCGTTTAATATTTGGAAAGCAATGGCTTATAAGCAGTAAGAAGGGGAAGTGAGACAAAGACAGTAAATCTTGAAACAGCCAAATGAGATGTCTTGGGATGAGAGATAAGGACACTTAGGTTGAAGGCCAGTTTATCAATTAACTGGTTCCTGTAAGGAGATCTGGTATCTAAATAATCAGCCAGTTTATTGCTTCAGCCAGTTCCTGGTACAGCAGATGAAGGAAGGTGAAATAGGAGTACTTGTAAGATGCTGGCACTCCAGCCTCCTAATTAAGGCATTCAAGCGGTGAGAGCGGAGGTGACTGGTAAGACTCATCTAGGAGATGAAGACAGGATGGAGCCAGACCAGATGGCTCAGGGCTTGGTGGAGATTATCCAGGAATGCCCCTTATCAGTTGTGGCTGGTCAGTTCCTGGAGTCTTCTGTGCCATCAATACGTGGGAAAGGCTTTTGTTTAACAATCTCACAACCCTGCAACAGCCATCTCAGGGCTGAGTGTTTGTGGCCATGTAGCTTAGAATGGCTCCTTACACTTCTCCTCTTCTCCTTCCTCTCATTGTTCTTCCTTCTCCCTTCTCTCTTTCAAGCCTCCCCAGCGTAGTACACCGCAGGCAACAGCTATTCTGCACCTGTGTGTGTGAGCTTGCGTGCTAAGCGCTTACTAAGCAGGGCAGTGCTGTGGATCTATGCAAGGACAACAAGAATCTCAAAATGGGTTTCTCTGCAGACTGAAGGGAAAACACATCTGTCAAATATGTCAGGCTCTTCTCGATGAGGCCTCGATGTTGGGGTGAGGATCTGCCTTATACAAGTAACCTCCATGCTCCTTTCTAACCCTAAGATTTTACGATTCAGGTGTGGGTATCTCTATATTCATATTTTATATGACAAAGACCTTCTGGAATAGTCTTCATTCATAATTCTACATGCAAGGTGACTTAACAGCTCTCAACACCCAAATGATATTTACAAGGCTGTATCGCAGGTAGAGACTTCTGAGGCATGTCTACCAGATATTATGTCCCTAATTGGGACCTGATTCAAGTACGCCAACCATAAAAAGACTTCTTTTTATTTTGGTTAAGTGTGTGTGTCGGGGCACAGTCTGGCAAAAAGTTAAACAAAGGCCAGAAGATAGACACTATCGCGAAGAAGGGAAAGGGCATGGAGTTGGGTGGGTAGGAAGCGGGGGTAGGGTGAGGGTGGGGTGAGGGAGGGGCAGATATGAGAGGGGGAGAAAGGGGTTGAATATGGTTAAAATACATTGTATGAGATTCTCAAAGAATTAATATAAACATTACTTAAAAAAATAAAAGATAGGGGCCGGGCGTGGTGGCGCACGCCTGTAATCCCAGCACTTGGGGAGGCAGAGGCAGGCGGATTTCTGAGTTCGAGGCCAGCCTGGTCTACAGAGTGAGTTCCAGGACTGCCCGGGCTATACAGAGAAACCCTGTCTCGAAAAACCAAAAAAAAAAAAAAAAAAAAATAAAAGATGTTAATCGGTCAGAGGCGTGTTTTGAAGCAGGTGAGGTGGCCCAGAGCTTTATAATGGTCACGCCTGAGAAGCTGAGTTTGAACTCTGAGAACCTACACGGTGGAAAGAGAACTGACTCCTGCAAGCTGTCCTCTGACCTCCACATGTGTGCCCACGCATGCACACACAGACACTAAATAAGCTTTAAAAATGTAATCAAATGTTTAACAGAATGTTATCAAAAAGGAGGGAGGAAAAAAGGAGGTATGAGATAAGAGTAGCAAATGGTACAAACACGCGTGCTGGGTGAGCAGTGCCTGCAGACTCCATGACACAGAGCGTGCTTTAAAGCTCGCTTATGGAAGCTGGAGAGACGGCTCCATGGTCAGACCACGTGCTACTAGTACAGATGACCTGAGTTCAGTTCTCAATATCTCAATATCTACCTGAGGAGGCTTATAACCTCCAGTAACTCCTACTTCAGAAGACCTGGTGCCCTCTTCTGGCCTCTGAGGGCATCTTCACACACACACACACACACACACACACACACACACACACACACACACAAATACAGACGTATGTGCACATGCTACACACATAGTTCAAAGCAAAACAAAACAAAACAAAAACATGCTTGAATGTTTTAGTGTGGCCTGCCTCTGATTTTGTTCTGCTTTCTATAGAATCTGAGTTTCCCCCCCTTCTGTGTGCCCCGAGATTGTGGGCAGGAATACTCCTTCCACTAATCTGGCCTGTGAGGTTCTTGAGAACACGGACCTTAGCTGTGGTTTGCGTGCTATCTGTAAGAGTTCATGTGGGGTCCGGCTGACGTGGTGGGACTATGAAGAGGAGGAGTGTGGTGGGCGGTCATTAAGTCACTGGGGACATTACTCTCAGAATGGACCCCAGCCCACCACAGTTAGCTGCTACAAAGGAGTGAGTCTGATTCTCAGACTGCTTGTTCACCTGCTGACTTCCTGTCTCACTGAGTGATCATATACATATTGCCACCAGGATGTCTTTGCCATAGATTCCACCACAGGCCACATCAATGCAGCTGCCACTGGATGGCCTTATAGTCTCCAAAGCTGCTAAGTAACTATAACCTCCACCCCCTCTTTCTCTTTCTCTCTCTCGGTTCCTAACCTTGAGTGTTTTGTGACAACAGAAAATGATCTAATACAACCCTGTTTTTCCACTTTGATATGTCCTCCCAGAAAAGAGGAAGACTGTATACATAGATACTTAGCACATGCCCTTGATTGGTTGACTAAGGAATACAGAGATATTTAAGGAAACTCAGCTGGTGTCCTGGAGACCATGAGCTGCCCAGTGTCTATGGAAAGCAAACCAGTCACCTAAGCTTGTTCCCTCTTCTCCTGAGTCCACAGATACAGGAGGAAGTGTGGATAGTGATAAGATTAGATTTTATTAAAACATTTGCCTTAATGTATTAGTATTATGCAACTGTCCTTGCAAAATGGATTCACCCCAGGATAAAAGAGAATTTCGTTGGTAAATGGAGTAAATACAAATGTGTGGGCATGCATGCACGCGTGTGTGTCACACACACACACACACACACACACACACACACACACACGGCAGGTGACAGAGTCAAGCCCTGCTCTGCTCTGCGGAAGTGGTGTGCAGGCAGTGTTTGCTCCTCTCATTTAGCGTCTTTAATAATGATCAGTAAGAAGGAGTCCACAGCACACTAATGACATTTGCATATGATTCTTAATTGGAAGGTGTCGCTGTCACCAAGAAGGCAGAAGAGCGAAGCAGATGCCTCAAAGGGGGCTGAAGACATCGATGGGAAAATAACAAAATAAGAGTTGGCTCACAGCGAGGAAGACAAATTCAATTGGGAAGAAAGTCTAAAACAGGATATTCCCCAGAGAGAGTGCGAACAATGCAGAAATCACACTGCAAGCAGCTTAGCCAGAGGTTCCGAGGAAAATGGCCAAGCTCCTGGAGGAGGTGCCATTCCCATGGAGGGAGCCCACCTCAACCCCCCTCCCCCAGCCATCTAGGATGCCTCAGAGACACAAGGCTGGGCCACCTAGATCTCTGGAGCCTTGGACCTCTTGCCTAGAAAAATGGGGGAAAATACCTGGGGATTCCTTTTCAAAGTCATCCTGACCTCTTGGAGACTGAATGCCTAGTTCCCAGAATCTTTATCCCTGGGGAGGGAGGGCAGCAGAGCCAGGACAGGATGGCCCTTGGCAAGCTCTGGGATGCAGGCCAGGCAGGCTGACTGAAAGGCACTCTGTTTTCTGGATCCAGCGAAAGACACAGCAGGTTTTGGAAATGGGCTCCAGAAAGCAGGAAAGCAAGGGGTCGGGCTGCACCCCGCTGTGAAGGGTGCATTGCTCAGCCTTGCTTCAACACGCCAGTTATTTTTGCTCTGAAGAAAATCTGTAGCAGATTTTTTTTTTTTTGAGGCTCTTTTCTGTTGTAGGCATCTGATGGACAGGTCCCCTGTCCTGGTATTTACACTCTTAAGGGTACTTTGGTGGGTCCCCAGGGTGGTCACCTTCCTCCACGGGAATAGAGAAGATAGTGTCACAATTATACACTCTACTAGGATGCTTGTATGTCCAAAAACATGGACATGGGTTAAAACAGCAACACCGGGGCTTGGATGTGGCTCAGTTGGCGGGGAGCTTAACTAGATATGTGAAGTCCTAGGCTTAGGCCCCAGCACTGCATCAACTGGGCACATATCTGTCATCCCAGTCCCCAACAGATGGAGACAGGCAATTCAAGGCTGTCCTTGGCTGCATAGGCTGTTCAGGGCTAGCCTGGGTTCATGGATGTGAAACCCTATCTCAAAACAAACAACAAAAATTCCCCAGCAGCAACAACAAGAAGTCAGCAGGCAGGAGGCAGATAGTCAAGTTAACCAGACCAACAACAACGATGGCTGGTAAAATAAGGAAGGGGGTGGGGCTAAGGGACCTGCTGGCCAGCCCTGCGATCTGAACCCCATCCCTGGAGACTGCATGTGGCTCCTGAAAGTTATCCTCTAACCTCCACAGGTGCACCAGTGCAAGTGCGCACATAATAAATAAACAGAACTGTAATTTTAGAAGAACAAGGGGGGCTGGAGAGATGGCTCAGTTGTTAAGAGCACCATCTGCTCTTCCAGAGGTCTTGAGTTCAAATCCCAGCAACCACATGGTGGCTTGCAACCATCCGTAACAAGATCTGATGCGCTCTTCTGGTATCTAAAGACAGCTACAGTGTACTTACACATATAATAATAAATAATTTTTTAAAAAAAGAACAAGAAAGGAAGAATTTTGCCATGAACAGACCGGTGGCAAGTCCCAGAGGTCTGGCCGGCTGCTCAGTAACTTTGGGTCAGATGGTTAACTCTGAACTAGCAAAATACTGACATGTGATGTGCCATTCACTGGAGCTACTGGTTTTACAAGAGAACAGTGTGTGTTCATGGGATGGCTGAGCCCGAGGGGACAGGAACCTCAGGCTTCTCCCCATGCTCCTGAGGAAGGACCTGAGGACAGCCCTGGCTGAGGTGTAAGGAGGGGTGGCTGGATACTAAATGTGGAGAAAGGGTGATCCCCAGAAGTCACCCAGCTTCCCTGTAACTCTGCCAGAGTGCTCTGGATGGATCTGGGCAGACTTCTGGTCTATCTGGGTGACCTTCATGTCGCCTCTCATCCCCCATTTGCTAGCAGAAGACATGCTAGAATATGATGTCTTCCTTTTTTTCAAGACAGGGTTTCTGTGTGTAGCCCTGGCTGTCCTGGAGCTCATTCTATAGACCAGACTGGCCTCAAACTTACAGAGATCCTCCTGCCTCTGCCTCCTAAGTGCTGCTGACAAAGTCAAGTGCCACAATCAATCGACCAGCTCATAGTCTTCCCTCGATGAAGTCATTTTTCAGTGTTTGTCATTCAAAAGCATCTAGTGTGCATCTTCTTCACCAGACATATTAGGTACCAAGAGTCCCTGATATTCTTGTCCTGGGATCAAGGGACTGATATGCCTTCATTCCTGGCACCAGGCACCAGTGATTGGGTTCCTAGGGGGCACTTCACCTTTAGAATTTAATGTTTGGTCATTTGTTGTCACTTCTGGTCACAAATAAATATCAAGATAGAAGTGATGGACATGAAGTTTTGAAGGCACGGACTGGAAACCCAACTCTGCCTGAGGACTGATGTGTGCCTGTAGACTGATGTGTGTCTGTGGAGGAGGCTCTTAGAGTCTCTGAGCCTCAGTCAACTCCGTGACAGCACCCACCTCTAAGGGTCACAGCTAGGACAAGTGACTGTCACAGTGATGCACGTTAGTGTGTGTGTGTGTGTGTGTGTGTGTGTGTGTATGTGTGTGTGTGTATGTGTGTGTGTGTGTGTGTGCGTGTGTGCACATGTGTGCACATGTGGGCAGAGGTGAGAAGAAAGCCAGGATGTTGTTCTTCAGGAGCTGTCTGTCTGTCTGTTGTTGAGACAGGGTCTCTCACTAGCCTGGAACAGGCCTTATAAGTTAGTCTGGCTGGTTAACAAGCCCCATGGATCCACATGTCTCTACCACCCTCCCCCCCCTCAGCACCAGTATGCACCTTGTTCCTGGCTTTTTGGTGTCTATTTCTCATGTGTATTCTGGATATCAATCTTGGGCCTGCCAATATTTTACTGACTAAATTGGCTTCTCAGCCCTATAGGCATTATCTTGCCTCGAAAACCTGAAGACACATTAAAGTTTGTTTAATCTTATATTTATATCTAAAAGGCCAAACTCTTCTGAAACTTTGAGTTCTTGTTGAAATCTTTCCCTCTCTAGGCCTTATTTTCTCCATTTGTGGAAGAAGAAGAAAGAATTTCCCTGTAATCTCTAAGGCCTCACTTCTTTTCAAAGACCCACGTGTCTGTGTCTGAGGTGAGACAGGATATGAGAATGTCTCCTGTTGTCTTTGAGGTGTCAACACTGCACCCCATGGAAAGGGCAGGGCAGCACTGAAAAGGGTAGAGCTTCAGGCAGAGGGAGGGAGGACTGGGCTGGTCTGAGGATCGATGATGGATGGAATTCAGGAATGGTGGGTGTAGACTAAATACCGAGGAAAGCAGTCTGACAGTGAGAGATGGCCCTCTTATGAATTCTCAGCATCAGAAACCCAGATGTCGGAGCTGGGGCTCTGTCTTCCACAGGAAGCCAAACACTTTTGATGGCTTTTGTTGGGGGCAGAGGCCTTGGGAGTCTTCTCTTCACCAATAGATAGCTAGATATGACTGGATGGAGAACTGGGACCTTAAATTTGCATCAAAATTCACTTTAGCTACCTTGCAAGGAGCTGTGCTCCCAATGTGCACCCAGCTGGGCCCAGCCTTGCAGAGAATCCTCTCTCCCCCTCTCTTTGATTCTTTTTGTGTCTCATTGTTTCTGTCTGTCTGTCTGTTTGTCCGAGTGCCCCCTCTCTGTGTGGGTATGTGGGTGCCAATGTATGTGCATGTACCATGGTCCACATACAGAAGTCAGATAAGACCTCTGTGGGCAGATTCTCACTCTCCACCTTCACATAGGCCCTGGGGATTGAACACGGATCTCTAGACCTGCGCAGCTTCACCCCCTGAGATGTCTTGCCAGGCCCCACCAACTGTCTCATTTTACCCAGGAGCTCAGGGTCTAGAGAGAACCCTTGCTGACAGGGAAACCCTTTTGTCTGGAATTGGCTTTGAAAGAAAGTGACCTAGGATAAGCTTGCCACTGGGAAGCAGATGATAGTAAATGATTAGGCAGGAAGAGTAGGGTGGTCTGGGGGCAGGCCCTGGCCTTTCCTTTCAGTTCAGTCTCATCTGTGACAATCAGAATAATGACCACCATGCCCCACCCCGACTGCCTGCAGCCTCTTCTCTTCCTCTGATCCCCCTTTCCCTGCCCAGTAGTTCATTTTTTTCTTTTTCCTTTTTAAATAGGAAGCCCAGAGAGCACAGTTGCCTTGGCAGATATCCCTGTGGTCATAAGCAAGAGCAGAGGGTGTGGTCCAGTCGTCTCTTGCCAAGGCCTAGGAGCTGCTGATCCACATGCTTTTCCAAAAGAGAGATGAACTTCAAAGAAGCCTGAAACTCCAACTTGGTGGTTTTTAATAAGCCCCAGGATGCAAGGACTCTGAGCTCTTTTTGGTCTCAGGCCTCAAGGGTTTTCTACCATGACTAGACAACAGGCCATGCTATCAAGTGGTGGGGTATTTAATGGGCTGCTATCTCTGGCCCACCTGATCCTGGTATTAGTTACTCTCTGGTAGAATAGTGATCTAGAGGTGGGATTCCCCCAGCCCCCGCCCCATCTCTGCCTCTCTGAGGCTCCTGACAGAGGAAGCCAAGCATCTGGGATTAGCTGCGCATGCATACCCACAATCAATATCACAAAGACAAATCTGCTGTGGTTGACTCCAGGCTCTTCTGTCACTAAGTGACGGTGAAAAATGACCAGCGCTCAAACACATTGCGTTTTCGTCTTTAAATCTTCCTACAGAAGTGGTGTCAATATCAGAGCACTAAATAATCTCTGGATAGCAGGAAGACACGAGAACATTTTTTTTTCTTCCTAGAAGATGGATGTAGCTTTTTGGGAGGCCTTAAATACTGAAGCAAGGAATTAGCTCTCTAAATGCCCCACAATGACTGGCTGACTTGCTGGTCCTCCGAGGGCGATTTGAATATCTAACTCCTCTCTTCCATCAGTGTTCTTTAAATAACAGCCCTTGGCTCTGAGGACCAGAGGCCCCTTTCCAAGTCCTAATGAATCCATCAATCAAAGCTTTCTGTATCTTCTTTCTATGACCAAATTCTGTGGGTCAGAGGGGGTAAGTTGAGGCAGAGGCATATCAATTCTTATCTAACCAGTAATACAGGCAACCTTCATCTTCAACAAGGAGACCCAGCCAGTTTCACTTGGGCCCTTAAAGGAAAGTTACATAAGAAAATTGCTTGTCACGATCATCAGATGTTTTCTGGACCCCCAGAAGTATTGATATTGGTAGACAATAGCCCCGCTGAGAAATCAGCCTTACTCTTCCAAGCCAGTTAATGACAGTCACTGCTACACACTGAGCAACAACAGTGCCAGAGTAGTGCACTAAGAGATTTACATGCATGCTCACAGGAGTCCCAGAAGCTGATCACTGACCTTATTTTACAAAAGAGGAGACATTGCCATGGACAGAGCCAGGCAAGGAGAGCACATCAGGATTGGGCTCCACCCTAGGTCTACATGGATTATGAGAAAGTCAAGCTCACTTTACCACTTCTTACCTAAGTTGATCGAGGAGACTAAGAGTTCATGATCTCTGAGGATGCTCAGCTTTTATAGTCAGCTTTTCTGTGACTACTCAATTAGGAGTACAGACTATGTCCACCCATCTAGATTTCACTAAATATCTTCACAATTAGGTCCGTGGGAAGGTGTGGAGGGTAGGTATGGAACAAACACGCTTGCTACCCACCCTCATCCCTGCCCCATGCACACACTGACTTGCAGGATGACCACTGAACATTGAGCATTCATCAGTTTCCTAGCTGAAGCCAAAGATCTCAAGTTCAAGACATATCCAGACATCCAAACATAGGAATATCAGGAAAAATTATGTATTTACAGACACTGAACAATGTGTTGTATTTCCTTTTTGCTTGATAAGTGGAGAGAGGGATTATAAATTCCTGTCCTTTCCCACCGAATTATTTAAAAGATAATTAATCAGCACTAGTGTGCCTGGCAATAGGGGGGTTGATATGAAAATGCAAAGAAGAAGACAAAGCCTTTGCCTTGAGAGAGCTGCTAGTTATTCCAGAGAGAGGAGATTGCTGCCCAATGAAGCAGCCTACCCAAGCAAGCCTGAAGGTGGGGCCCAAAGGCTGCAATGGAGATGGAGTTGAAAGCCCTCTGGTTTAAATCAACTATTGGGGAATATGATAAATGATCCAACATTGGATTAGAGGCCCCAATTAGAGAAGTGTAGTTCTATCAAGAACTGGCATCTGGTCTCAGTGCTTACAATGCTTGCCTTGCAAGTGTGAGGACTAAAGTTTAGATCCCAGCAATGACTTCAATGCAGAGGGAATCCTCAGAGCAAGCTGGCTGGTGAGACTAGATATATCAATGAGCTCTGGGTTTGACTGAGAATCCTTGCCTCAATGAATAAGGTGGAAGCATGATTGAGGATGATTTCCATCATCAATCTTGAGCTTCAGCATGCACACATGCACATGTGTACATGCACCCATCCCCCACATTTGTCCCCTCACACTCAAACATGTAAACCCATACATGTATGTTATAGACCCATGAAAATCGAAAAAGAAAAAAGTGAGTATAGGTTTCATAAACATAGACAATTGCTCACTCAGAGAAATAGGTTGTGCATACCCAGCTGACTTGGAGAAGACTCGGATCTAATCAAAGTGATCAGGACCTAGCCTCTGGACTGACAAGGAAGGTGGCCATCCAACAGATTGGGCTCTAGCTTGTCTGAGGAGTAACTGTTAACAGAAAAATATTGCTCATCAGCAAGCATAGAGACAGAGTCAGAAAGTGAGAGCTGACCAGGGTCCCACACAATGGAGAGAGGCTGGCCCAAGCAGCACCTGCCCCAGCAGCTCTTCTGTAGCAAATCACTTCCAAGAGCCCAGGAAAGGGTGTCTAGGAGCCAGCACGGCAGAAAGAGCCCTGCTTGCTCCGCTGAGGAATGTGAGACTCCCAAGTCCATTTCAGGCCAAGGGAAGTCTCCAGGTAGACGGCCACTGAACTTCATTTACTGACACTTCTGAATTATCTGAGGACGAGATGTGGTGACAGCCAATGTGTCTGTTATCAAAGGGTCTAAAAAAAAGTGAAGGGCTAGTTTTGAGCGTGGTTGTTGAGGCACCTCCTGAACCTTGTCATGTGAGTTGCTAAGATGAGTTAGAGATTCACTTCGCTGATGCTGGGTATATGCCAATGAGCTGAAGACTTCAACAGATCAAAAGGACCATTTCTTCTCTCACCAGTGTAGCTGGGGCTCTTCATTTCTTGTCATGAGCATCTGAACTCAAAGCTTTGAGTGTCAAATTCTCAGGTTATCAGCTTCAGATTGCACATTATATACAGTCCTCCATTCAGGCCCTCCTTCGGATTGGCCATACTACTGGGGCTTGAGGGTTGAGGGTCACCAGCTTGTAATGTGGATCTTCTCAGCCTTCATAATCATGTCTGCCAAATGCCACTGCAAATTCCCCCTCAACCCTCTATTGTCTGTTTGCCTGTCTCCTAGCCATCATCCATCAATCCTCCCTTCCTTCCATCTTCTATCCAAGATCTTCCTGGCTTTGTCTTTCTAGAGAATACAGGTGAAGGGAGAAAGATCTGTGAACACCCTAGAGACTGAGACCAAAAAGCAAGACCACAGCTTATAAGGAAAGATCATGAAACCCAAGGCAACGCTCAGTCAATAAAGTGCTTGCTGAATTCAATTCACAGAATCCACATTATGTGTGGATTGCGGAGAGATGGCTCAGCAGTTCAGAGTATTTACTGTTCTTGCAGAGGACTAGGGTTTGCTCCCCTACAGTCATATTAGGTGGTTCACATGTACCTGTAACTCCAACTCCAAGGGGACCCATACCGTCTCTGGACTTCACCGGCACCTGTACTCATGTTCATATACCCACACAAAGACACACTAGTACACACAATTTGAAAAGAAATCTTTTTACAAAGCCAAGTGTGGTAGGATGGAATTGTAATCCTAGTGATAGATGGAGAAGCAGAGAAAGGAATCCCCAGGGGTTCCTGGCCAGCAGCCTAGCCTACTTGGTGAGCCCCAGGCTCTAGTGAGAGACGTTGTCTCTAAGAAAAAGAGATAGACCAGTCCTGACACCTGACATTGCTCTCTGGCTTCCACATACACATGCACACACAATGCAACTACACACTTAGGTATATCAGTACATATATGGACACACACACACACACATATATATGGAAAAACATACAAAAGAAAAGATCATAAAATAATCATAGAGGAATTTTAATTCAGCACATGGCTGCTCTGATCATGCCCAAGACTTTCTAGGTCTGTGTGAGCCCCCTGGAATGCAGACGTGCAACACACCTGTAATCCTTCAGGCTGCAATAGAGACATGCCCTTAGCATTATACGCTTTAAATCCCAAACAATGGCAACTAACTGAGGGACAGACAAAGCGATAAATCAGAGGAATATTTGAGAGAATGAGGCAAAGATAGGATATGCCTACCTCTCAGGAGAAAAGCTATCTAAGAGCAGTGCTGGAAGAGAAAGTCCCGTTCTGTCAGTGGGGAGTCATTGCAGTCCAGTGTAGTCCAGTGCAGTGCAGTCCAGTGTAGTCCAGTGCAGTGAAGTGCTGTGGAGTCAATCCATCTGTGAGTTCATGCAGTTCAGGTCAGCAGAGACAGTTAAAGTAAAATCTTGAGAGAAAATTATCCTACAGCACATCGGTGCAGGAGAAGACACTGAGAAGACATTATTGCTAAGTCACTGCTCATTCCATAACACCACAGTGGCTTTCTACACCTCTTGAGATAAAGTCTAAACTCCTATGGGCTCTCAGTCATCTGCACCCTTCTTCTCAAGTCACATCCTTCTTTTTATAAATAATAAATTTTATTATTAATGTGTGTAGTTGTGTTCAATGAGTGTGGGCACACTTGTCATGGTGCACAGGTAGGGGTCAGAGAACAACGTTGTGGAGCTGGTTCTCTCTGTCCACCCTTATGTGCACCTTGGAGATCAAGCCCAGGTGGTCAGCTCGTGCAGTGAACACATTTTATACTTTGAACCATCTTGCTGGCCCATATTTCCACTGTAGTTACATACTTTTTTTTTTTTTTTTTTTTTTTGGTTTTTCGAGACAGGGTTTCTCTGTGTAGCCCTGGCTGTCCTGGAACTCACTCTGTAGACCAGGCTGGCCTCGAACTCAGAAATCCGCCTGCCTCTGCCTCCCAAGTGCTGGGATTACAGGCGTGCGCCACCACCGCCCGGCTCGTAGTTACATACTTTTAAAAGTCATATGTATGTGTGTGTGTGCACGTGCGCGTGTGTGCACACACACATACACACCATGGCACAAGCGTGTATAGATCAGGAGACAACTTGGGTGTTTGTCCTCACTTTGTTTTGAAGCAGTCTCTCGTTTGCTTCTGCGTATCCCAGGCTAACTGGCCACAAGTTTCTGAGGATTTTCCTGTCTTTGTCTCCTATCTTCTTATGGGAGTACTGAGATGAGACATGCACACTACAGAATGTGGCTTTTATGTGGATTCTGGAGATTCAAACTCAGATCTTAATGGGAAACCATCTCCCAAGCCTCCACAGTGGTTTTGTCGTTGTTGTTGAAGGTTTTCAAGTAAGCCACCACCTTGCCCTATTTTCAGTTTGTATTGGGGGTGTTTCTGAGACTTTTTTTTTTTTTTTCAGAAAACTGGGACTTATTCTGACCCACTCTGTTGACTTCACCCCATGTGCTCCGCACAGAACCACCATTTTGCAGCCCGCGCTCTGGTAGCTGTCCGTGGTGCTGAAGGTCCGTGGAGCACCAGGACCCTGGAGTTATTCGCAGGAGGAAGCACATAAATACATGATGCTTATTGATACGCACTTTCATTCTTCCGGTGCCATTTGTATTGTATGGTAATATTTATTTGATCACTGTAGACAAAAACTACGCATTTAAAAAATGTACTGTCCACTGTGTGGACTAAAAGCTTTTCAGACCTTTGGGTTGAACATGTGTGAAAAACAGACACTCAGAAACAGATACAAAAAAGTGTTGTTTAAAACAAGCTGACTTGGTCTGGGTGTGGTGGTGGAGCCCTTAATCCCTGTGCTCAGGAGACTGAGGCAGGTGGATCACTGAGAGTTTGAGACCAGCCTGATCTACGTAGTGAGTTCTAGGACAGCCAGGGTTCTCTCTAGAGAAACCAAACCAAACCAAAACAAAACAAAACAAAAACCCTGTTGACTCCTCTGCCCTTGGGCATCTGCATTCATATGTGCATATCCCCTCATACGCACACAATTAACAATAATAAAGCAATGAATCTTTCACAAAAGACCTCTGGGGCTTCTGTAAAAAGAATGTACCAGAGACAAAAGCAGGACGTAAGAAGACCAGAGGGAACAAAAGAAATGGTATCCTTCTGGACAGGGATCACGGCACAGACCAGGAGGCTTCTGAGCAGGTGGCGAGAGCTGATCATATTAGAAATATATTATATTTTGTTGTTATAACAGTTGGGGCTTGTTGACCAGCTGGACACACCATACATGTTGAGGTTCCTCCAACACAGAAAGCAAATTCTACTCTGACCCTTAAAGGTTGGGGGGTGGGGTGGGGTGATACTCAGAATGTAGAAGCTGCACTCAGGTTTCTTCTCAAGTGGTGGCTTTAGGGAGCTTACCCTGGGTACAAAGTGCCAGGGACATTCTCACGGAGTCTGGGCCACTCTGGCCATGCTGGCAACCTCACCCGAATCTACATGAATGAGCTAGACACAAATAGCGTATCCATGCAAGAGTAGAATTGGGAACATTTTTTATTTTTTCACATACTTCTGTGTTTTATTTTCTATTTTTAGTAGATAAATATAGTTCTTATAATCAAGGAAAAATATCCCTTTAAGACAAAAAAAGAATCCGAATGTGTGGTGGGTCATGGATTTGGGGAGATGCTGTGTTTACTGTTACTGCTATTTCTGCTATCTATCCAATTCCTAGTTCTTATTAAATGCATTTTCTACTTCACTCACTCACTCATTCATTTATTCATTCATTCATTCTGGAGGGTGAATGGGCTGGGTGTATTTGTGCCAGAACATGCACACAGAGGTCAGAGGTCATCTGGTAGGAGTCATTTTCTAGCACATGGGTTCAGGTGATCAGGCTGGGTAGCAAGTCACATGTCCAGCTGTGGCTGCCCACCCTGTCCTTCCTCAAAAATCTCTTATGGATGTGAGCTTCTCTCAGTGCTGGAGTGTATCCGACAGGCTCCATCTTTGTGGCCTCGGGCACAGAGCTGGGCACCTCAGGCTTAGACACCCACTGGGCTTTGATAGCCATAGGAGTCATTGATCTGATGGTAGCAAATTGCTGTGATTCCAAGCTTTCTCTATTTACCCCAAATGTTTTGAGGTTTTCCCTCTGACAACTGCACTCATTGCAACCAAAAAAGAGAGGCCTGCCTCGCTATTTTGAATTACTGAATTACGTAGGGAAATACTTGCTTCTTTGTAACCATCAACACAGGGACACCCACAGAACGAGAGCAGGTGGAAGGCAAGGCCAGGCAGCCTGGTGTGCCTGAGAGGGTGGAGTGGATGAGACGCAAGTTTCATACCATGAATTTCATGCTGGACAAGGGACATGGTGGCCCTAAGGCAGGCAGCAGGTTGCAAGGTTAACACTGCCTGAGTCCTGACCCAGGGCACACGAGGGCCAAGCCCAGGGAATCAGTTCAGGCAGTGTCGGGGTCTCCTAGGAGGGTCCTGGCCCAAGCTCCATCACTGTCCTTGCATCTCTTTACGTGTGTAAGGTCTGATGTGTGATACAGAGAGCATCTTCGTCCTAGAGGAGAGGGAATGAGGTCTTTTGGAATTCCCTGTAGAAAATGGATTTCTAAATGGGAAGAAGGGTTGCCTCCTTGGTAGAGCATCAGAGTCTCTTGCAGCTTTTCTTATCTCCTTTCTATCCCCACCTCCCACATATTCTAATTTTAATGCCTTAGGGAAAGTGGGACCCACTGCCTGCGACAGCTACTATTATTGGTGTAAGAGATTAGTCATTCATTGAGCGGCTACTTACTGAGCTGTAACCGTGTGTGGGGCCCAGTGAGCCTCAGGTGCATTGAGTCTAGACAACAACACCGTGAGCTCCCAGGGTTCAGATTTTGTGAAGGTAGATAAGGCACCCTTGCCACCATTTTCTTTTTGACCATAGTACTATGGTTTGACCATAGTCCCGCCAATGCTCAGGTGTTGCCAGTGTGGTGATATTAAGAAGTGGGCCATTTAAGAGCTGATTGGGCCAGGAAGGCACCTCCTCCATGAGTGTGAGCAAGGCTCTTGTGAAAGAGGCTGTGTGCTCAGCCTTCTACCTTCCAGCTGTGAAGACACATTTTCCTCCCTTCTGGAGCATGGTGCCATCTTGGAAGTTACAAAGTAGCCCTTCCTCTCAGACAACAAAAACTGCAGGCATCTCACTGAACTCCCCAGGCCCCCAGGTCCCTGACAAAACCAAAAACCAAAACTTAAGAACCAGTTTGTTTTGTTTATAAATGACTCAGCCTCTGGTATTTTGTTACATAGCGGGACAAATGAACTGAGACACCTGGCCCATGGAGGGATTGGTAGGTCTCCATTCTCGTTCGCCCGGCTGGCCAGCCCCTGCAGGGCCACACATAGTGGCCTGGCAGGAAAGTAGTCATTTAAGAAGGTGGACTGTCCACCCCACTAGGGCAGAGACGACCTCTGTCTCGGTCACTATAGCTGAGCACCTAGCCCAGTTCCTGCCTCAGAACCACTGCTTAGTTAAATACATGTTGGACAGCTGGGTGAATCAGGGAAGGGAGACAGGTTACTGACTCACCCAGCTGGGGTTTGCAGAGCCGGAGGGCTCAGGGTGGATGGGTGGGGGGTGCTCCTGAACTCTCCTTCATCATCTGACGCCCCTGAAGCACACAGATTGTGTGAGAAGCTCTTTCCCTTTCACCAGAAGGCTTTGCTGAGATAACATTTAGATTCCACCAGTGGTTGGAGAATGCAGTTGGGGACACGGTGATTCTCAGTCAGGTAGTGTGGCATAAAAATGGGCAAGGCCTTTTTTTTTTTCTTTCTTTTTCGAAAGTGAAGAAAACCCCAAGGAATCACAGAAGAACCAGAAGATTTGGGTTACCTAAGGCCTCATTTTCCAAGACTCTTCCTCATGTAAGGAAATCAGTTTTTAAAAAATAAAAGACAAAGATGTGGGGCTGAGCCAGAGAGATGGCTAAGAGCTATCTAAGACCTGAGTTTGGTTCCCAGCACCCACCCACATCCAGCAGGTGCCCACAACTGCCTGTAACTCACACTGCAGGAGGTCCAATGCCCTTGGTCTCTGAAGGCAATGCACTAATGTTCACATGCCACTAAGAGACATAAATGTAAAAATAAAGACACATGTTAAAGATCCAAACACGAAGGTGCTTGGAGTGAATACCAGAAATCAGCGGTTGGCTCAGGACCAAGGGATGCGTCCATCCTGCTACCATTTTGGGTTGCAAATTAGCTGAGGGGCAGGGGGATGAAGAATAGCAAGGACTCATGCTCTCACTAGGCACATTGTAAACTGGTCTTGTAGACGCACAAGCCTTCAGGAGCTCCTGATGCTTGGCTGGTATTTCCCAAATTGAATTCCGTGGAACCTAGCAACATGCCATCTTTCTAGAAATCAGGTGCAATTGTCAAAAGGTGTAACTTCTCAGGTGTTTATCATGAACAGTGGTGTTTTTCATATACCTGCCTATTTTCTTTGCTTAATTAGCATTTTCCCATGAGTGGCCTTGGACACACACACACACACACACACACACACACACACACACCTTCTGTCACGATACCAGCAGGACTGAGTAGGTTGATTCTGTGAAAAATGCAGGGACCCTGCTCTTTCCTGGGTTTGAGTCTGTCACTCAAAGGCCTTCCTTTAAGAAGTGGACTCCTAGCCGGGCGTGGTGGCGCACGCCTGTAATCCCAGCACTTGGGAGGCAGAGGCAGGTGGATTTCTGAGTTCGAGGCCAGCCTGGTCTACAGAGTGCATTCCAGGACAGCCAGGACTACACAGAGAAACCCTGTCTCGGAAAAAAAAAAGTGGATTCCTTGGGCTGGCTCAGTGGCTCAGCGGGCAAGGAACTTACTACCAAGCCCTGACCACTTGAGTTCAAGCCCTGGGAACCCAACTAGGAGAGAGAACCAACTCTTGAGAGTTGTCCTCTGACTTCCACACCTATGCTGTGGCACACATGCACACATGCATGCATGCACACACACAGACACAAAGAAGAACATGCATGCATAAACAAATGAAAGGAAGAAAAGCAGGAAAGGAAGAGGGTGCACACGTGATCGCAGAGATCTCTTGCCGTTCATCTTCTAGCGTTTGAACGGCATCTCAAGTGAGCTTTTTCACTTGCTGGAACCCAACATGACTTGACAGTCAATACCAAGAAAAGAAAGAGGGTAATGAGAACCATGTAAGGTCACCTGCCACTTTGCTCTAAGAGAGCACACTCTCCGATACAGCCCAGACTGGTCTCTTCCTCTCTGTGAGACTGAGGATGACCTGGCACTTTGGGTCTTTCTGCTTCTACCTCTTGGGTGCTGGGATTATAGACATGCACCCAATCTGTGCTGTGATGGAACCCAGGGCTTCTTACTTGCAAGGCAAGCACTCTATCTGCTGAGCTAGGTCTCAGGTCCAGTAAGGGACTGTTAATGTAATCCTTCACTCCTCTTTGTAAAAGAACTGAGCTCTGAGATAATCTGGACCATGAACTCCAAGTTTCCTGGGGGACATTACTCAACTCCTTCCTGGTTCTAGGGATCTTGAAGCCCTTGTGGGGTGAGATGACGGTAGGACAACGATGGAGTTGTAGGAGGTAAGGCTTTGGGAGTTTGTGCCTTCATGATAATGTCCTCTGTGATCTCCAGGTCAGCTTTCCAGGGGCCGCACTCTACTTGAGATCTTTTCTGAGTCAGAGATTGGAGAGGTGAGCTGAAGCCCTCAGAAGGCAGACGCTTCTGCCTTCTGCCTCTCCGCTGTGTTTCTGGCTGATACAGCAAGCCGACCTGGATTCATATTTCCAGTGGGGGCGTCATGAGGGTGGAGTGCATTCAAGCCCGCAGGCAGGGAGCTGTTCCCACCACTTCTCCACTCAGGTCTTTGTTTCCTTTAATGACCCCCTCCACCAGGGCCACCGGGCCCTGCTGGGAGGACTCTGAGCAGTGACAGATGCCTGCTGCTCTCCAGGCCCTGTCTGCCACCCTGCTTGCTCTTATGGCGGCAGCCACTGGGGCAGGTGGAGGGCTGCATGGCCTTAAAGGACCTCCTACAGGTTCGACGTCCTTCATCGAGATCACCGAGATCATCGCCTTCTTGTGACTTAATGAGGCCGAAGTCAGAGAGGACCTGTGGAGGCCGGAGGGCTTGTCTCACCCGTCACCCGCCTCCTCTCTCAGGAGAACACTCGCATCCTTCCCTTATTCCACACTGAGAATTTTAAAGATTTCTAACAGAACTCAGACATTCATAGTCCTCAAAAGAGTAAAAGATACCTAGAAAGTGCCTACGCCACACCCTGCTCACTGCGTCTACCCTTTCCTTCAGAGGCTGCCACGTGCAGCTCTGAGCTCATCTTCATTTGTCAGTTTATACATCATCCAAATTCAAATGCATGCCCTGCTGTAGGAGCTCTCTCTCTCTCTCTCTCTCTCTCTCTCTCTCTCTCTATCTATCTATCTATCTCTCTCTGTCTTTTTCTCAGAACATTAACTTGGCCCCTCTTTATCTTCCCAATATCATAAATTCTATCTAAGTCACTAGCCAGTGTTTACTGTCTTATCACTTATATGTTGTTATGCATGAGTTCATATGTATTTATATATGCACACACAGGCACACATGTGCGTGAGTCACATGGAGCTCAAAGGATAATCTTGAGTTTTGTCCCTCAGAAGCCACCCATTTTTTTTAAAACAAGATTTTATGTATGTATGTATGTATGTATGTATGTATGTGTGTGTGTCTGTGTGTGTGGTGTGTGGTGTGTGTGCAGGTGGTTGTAGAGACCAAAAGATATTAGATGTCCCAGAGCTGGAGTTATGGGATGTTGTAAGCTGTCTGGTTCCCTACATCAGACTGGAGTTTGTGCTAGGAACCAAATTCCAGTCTCTTAACCACCAAGCCACCTCTCTAGCCTCTCCCTCTTGGCTCACTGGCTGAGAAGCTCTAGGAATCCATGTCTCCATTTCCCCAGCTCTGGGATTAAAGGAGTGAGCCGTCATGCTTGACTTCTTATGTGGGTTCTGGGGGTCGAATGCAGGGCCTTGTGTAGCATTTTACCAACTGAGCTACAGTGACCTCCCTGCTCCTGGAAGTGGTCAATTGCATTTTCTGGTAAAAGTGTATTTGTGTCAGAGTTCTTTGGTTTCTATCTGTATTATGCCATAGCTTAGGTTCTTACCGATATATAAAACACCCAGAAAACCTGCAGCTTCTGTTTGTTCTCTGTGTGCTCTGCCTTTGGCCCAGTCAGGCCTGGCTGCTGTGGCTTGTCTGACACACACACACACACACTCCTGTGGACCACGCAGTGTTCATCTCTCTGATGTTGCAGGAAATTTCCTGGATTCTCAGCTTTCCACTTCTTAGTTTCCTGTCTCAGTCTGATGTAGAACATCCTCTGAGGGTTTCTTGAGAAAGGATGCATGGTAGGCACGCTTGGCGAGGCATTATCAGCAATGGTTGGAGATACCTTTCCTGGGAACTGTGAAGATGCTCGCCATGTCTTCTGGTGGTCAGTAATGGAGCTGGAAACTCGTCCTGATCCAGGATCATTTATGGGAATTCTTTTTTGGAAAGCTTTTGTGTATGTGTATACGTGTATGTATATATATATATGTATGTGTGTATATATATGTATGTATATACACACATGTGTGTACTTGTGTGCATGCACATGTGTGTATATGTGTGTTGTAGAGGAGACCAGAAGCCTCTGACTGACTCTACACCTTACTTTTGCTTATTTTATTTTTTAATTTGCTTTTGACATGGGGCCTCATAGTGTATCCTGACTGGCCTGGAACTTACAGAGATCCACCTGCCTCTGCTTCTTGAGCGTTGTGATTACAGACATGCACCTTTACAACCTTCTGCATCCTTTTTTGAAACAGAGTTTCTCCATGACCCTGGAGTGAATCAATTCAATCTTGCCAGGCTGAAGCCCAGTGAAACCCAAGGGCTCTCTTGTCCCCACCTCCCCCATTCTGAGATTGCAGGCTTTTTTTTTCTTTTTAATGTTGGTACTGGGAACCAAACTGAGGCTTTTGTGGTTTTGTGGCATCGATGACAGACCTCTCTTTGGAAGCCTTTCATGTACTTCAGCCCTGGGTACACCAAGGCTCTCTAAGTCTCAAGATGTGTGCCCTTCAGCTGGGCACCCATGTATCACTTCTTGAATAAAAATTTTCACTCATTTTGTCTGTTCTTTGACAGGAGCTCTTAACTTTGGTGACTAAACTTTTGAGTTGTATGAACAGAATAACAGCCTTCACAGTACCTGTGCCCCAACCCCTGACATCTGTTGAATGGGTTGCTTGTCTGGTTCTGGCCTTGGTGGGAAGATCTTGTGGAAGGGTTTCAAGATGAGAAATTACCATGATTAGTTCTTTTGGCCCAGGGGAAACACGAAGATCCTTATAAGCACAAGGCAGGGAGGCTGCAGTTAGGAAGATATGACAATAGCAGCGGGGGCTGGGAGATGTGCCTTGGAGGAAGGGCCAAGAGCCAAGGACTGAAGGAAACCTTTAGAAGCTGGAAAAGGAGGCTGGAGAGAGACTGAGTTGCTTAAGTGCTTGTAAGTGTGAGAACCTGAGTTTGGATTGCCAGCACCTATATACAAAGCTAGGCATGGCAGCAAACGCCTATAATTCTAGCGTGAAGAAGGGTGGGACAGAAAGATTCCCCGGACTTGGTGATCAGCCAGTTCAGCCAAATTGGGCAAAATCCAAGTTCAGTGAGAAAATAAGGTGGAGAACAGGTGAAGAAAACACCTGATGTCAACCTCTAGCTTACATACATATATGCACACACACATGCACATACACACACATACACATGCACACATGCATGCGCGCGCACACACACACATACACATGCACACATACATGCACACACACTCACACACACCCAAAAACACACACACCCATATCCATATATGCACCCACACCCACACCCACACATGCATATATACACACACAAAATAGAAACTGGAAGAGGCAGGGAAATAGATTCTCTCCTCGAGCCTCCAAAAGGAATACAGCCCTGCCAACATCTTGCTGAATTTCAGCCCAGTGAGACTCATTTCAGACTCAGGACTCCCAGAAGTTGAAGATAATAAATGTGTGTTATTTAAAGTTACTAAGTTTGCAGGCATTTGTGACAGCAGCCACTGAAAACACAGGCAGGAACCAACAAGCCTCCACTAAGTGGCTGATGCTCCTGAGTGCCTTGCGTCTTGGCTGAGGCTGTCCTGAGCCTTCAGATGCTGGGCGCTCTACTTTACAGACAGTCACTCTGTGTGCTCATTCTCATCGAGGGACTGCACCTCGTATCATTTCTTCCTGTGTCCGTCTACTAGCTGGCACTCCTTCAGGGTGGGTGTTATGGGTATCTGGGTCTATAGTCTTGGGTCTGTCCTGAAGGTGTTAATAAGAATATGTTGGGCAAATGACGAGAAGAGTAGACAAACTGTCCCAGACAGCCCTGGCAGCAGGACCAGTAGGTCATGGGAGTCATCAGCCATTTCCCAGAAGTGAGATGCAAGCAAGGCCCTGTCAGTTCCCAGGAATGCAGGGGGCAAAGCCAAGATCTGAAGCCAGTGCTGTCTGACTTGACTGCCCTACAGCCCATATGTTCTGCTCCTCCATGGCCAGAACATGTCCCTCAAAGTCTGTGTGCTGTAACCTCAGTTCCCAGTTCAACAGTGTTGGGAGGAAGGACTGAGGAGAGGTGTGCTCCCCGGGGCTTGGCTCTTGTGAGGGGGTTGTTGTTGTTCCTGTAGGAGTGGGTTATTACAAAAGTTTGGTCTGGGGAGATGGCTCAGTCAGGAAAGTGCTTGCTGTACAAGCAAAAAGAACTGAGTTCAAATCCCAACTCTTACATAAAAGCCAGGTATGGCAGTAGACCCTTGTAATGTCAGCACTAGGGAGGCAGAGTGAGAGATAGGCAGAGGCAGGCTGGCCTCTGTGAGTTTGAGGCCAGCTTTGTCTACACAGTGAGTTCCAGGATAACCAGGGCTACACAGAGACTTTGTTAAGAGAAAAAGAGAGAGAGAGAGAGAGAGAGAGAGAGAGAGAGAGAGAGAGAGAGGTGAGGGTGACTGAAGAAGATGCCTGGTAATGAACTCTGGTCTCTCTGGTCTCTCTACACAGGCATGCACACATGAACACATGCATAAGCATATGTGAAGATGTGCACACACATACAAAGTGAGTTCAGCTCCATCCTGTCTGGGTTCTCTCTCTCTCTCTCTCTCTCTCTCTCTCTCTCTCTGACACACACCACACACATGACACACACACAGAGGTGCACACATGCACATTCATACATATGTACACCTGTACACACAAAGGAACAAACGTATTCACACATTCACACACGTACACACATGTACACATAAAGGAAAACACACAAACACACAGGTACACACATGCACATTCACTCACACACTCATGTGCCTGTACACACAAAGGAACACACATGCATACACACATGTATGCATATACACATACACATAAAGGAACACATACATGCACACAGAGAGGTGCACAAATGCACATTCACTCACACACTCATATGCCTGTATATACAAAGTAGCACACACACATACACATGTATATACATGTACACACATACATGTACACACAAAGGAACACACATGTATACACACAGAGGTACACAAATACACATTCTTTCATACACTAATGTGCCTGTGTACACAAAGGAACATACATGCAATTACATGTACACACAAAGGAATACACTCCTATACATACGAGTACACAAATGCACATTCACTCACACACACATATACCTGTACACACAAAGGAATACAGATGTACACACAAAAACATGTATACACAAAGGAACACACACAGGTGCACACATGTACATTCACTCACACACTCCTGTACCTGTACACACACACACACACACACACACACACACACACCGTGCATACACACAGGCACTTCTGATTTCTACCATGGGGTTTAATAGGAAGAAGCACTTCAGCAGATGCTGGACCTTTGATCTTGGACTTCCCCCATTCCAGAACTCTGCCAATGAATCTCTGTCCTTCATACAGTCCCCATCCTTGGGTATTCTGCTACAGAAGCATAAAACATTACGACAGCCACTAAACCAAAATTGTCCCTCCAGACTGTCTTCCTCTGGCCTCTTTCCACCTGTCTGTTCCCACCCTTTGCTGACTTCTGCCCAGAGACCTGCCACTCTGGAGGCAGGAGCATCTTAATTAGGCCACCCTGCAGCTGTTAAGGGAGCTGCCTGGTCCCTGGTGGAGGCGGAGGCTTCAGTGACGAAACCCGCACTTAGCTATGCAGGGGGGCTAGGAGCCATGGGAGCTGCCAAGTCACTCCGGGATTCTCAGGATTGGGCTGCGGTCCAGAGCCTAGTGTCATCCTTATTATTGTTTTATCTAATCTGTTCTGAAGAACAACCATTTTGAAATTGGGCAAAAATACTGCCTAATATATTTAAACATATATATTTTTATTTTTGTATCATTTTAAAAATAACTGCATGGATGTACATTTTCCAAGCGCCTGCCTGCTGGATTCCTAATGTAATACAACATGACTCAGAGCTAAATTTAAAGAGAGAAGCACATATGTTTAACGCAGGCACCAACTTTCAATCTGGGGAGAAACGGAGTCAAAGGGATTTTTTTTAGCGTACGAGTGGACCCAGTGCAAAGTGAATTATCTCCATGCCATCTGGGAAGTCTGGTGTTTTTCAATGCCTTCACGACTCTAATTTTAATCCGTTATTTGGCCTTTAAATAACAATATCTTTTCTTTCCATTGGCTTTTGCACCAGATTCTGTATTTATTGCGATATTGACTCCAGAAAGAGACCTATCTTTGGGAGCAAAAAAGAGCAAAGTTATTGAACACATTACTCTGCAGATTGGCTCTGGAGTGGGGGGGAACAGCAGTCTGATATTTTGCAAATGAAGTTTGACATATTCTGGGATGGCATATTGCACTCACCAAAAACAAGCTGGTTGTGCCCAGAGGGGAAAGCTTAATTAAAACCCCTCAGCAGCTTGATACTCGAGGAAAGACTCTGGGTGTGCTGTAAGTGACCTTCAACACATTCTTCAGTTTCTCGTCAAAGCGGTCTGATTCTGACCTAGTCGAAAGACAGCAGCAGCACAATGTGGGAACCTTAGCTCTGCCTAAGAGTGCCTGGGATGTCCACCAGAGAATCTCACATACATGTTCCTGTGATTCTTTCCTGAACATTGTCAGTCCTGGGCACACCACCACCTTTCAGACTATAGAAAGTCCTTCACAATATCAGACTGGAGCCTTCCTCCTGAAAGCTTCTCTGTATATGAACTCTTGTTATTTCCCTAAATAATGCAGAAGCTCACTTCTCTCTGATAGAATCAGTTCACCAGCCTGACCTTCTTCCTGCCCATTACCTATCAGTCTGTGTACCCTCAGCTCTACCGAGGAAAGAACCACGCTCTTGGGCAGACACTCTAGGAACAGTAGCATTGAAAACCTGACCATGGCAACGGGAAACCTGCTTGAGCCTCTATAAGTCAGACTCATCCAATAGTCTTCTGATTCTGCTTTATTCCCAACCTTTCCATTCGTTCCTCTCTCGGTGTCCTCTCAGAAGACATGGCTTGGCTGGAGCCCAAATTCTAAGTACTGAAGAGGGTTTCAGAGGGAGTGACCTGGAGACCTTCCACACCATCCCGTATGACCTCAGACCCTCCACTTGCACCAGCTCCTCCTCTTCCACTCAAGGAGAAAAAACAAGCCCCAAACCAGCTTTCCCGGGGTCTGCTAGCAATGCAATGGATTAATAGCATGTTGTGGCTGTGGAGTTCCAAGGCGATTCCACTTCCTAGTAATGTTGATCTGGTAGTGTCCATGCGGTCTCGCCCTGAACTCTGACCTCAGCTCTGTTCTTCCTCTTGCTCTCCCTCCCTCCTGTGTTCCCAGCACCTACTTTCTGCACTGTCCTTCAAGACGTTTTCTTGCTAGTCCCTCTAATGAGAATGCCCTTCCTTCCCATTGGTAGCCTCATAGCTTCACATCAGGTATACCCTAAAGATCTTATTGGAACTTATTGAAATAGCCATCAAGGAGCTATCTGATGGCTCAGAGGGTAAGCCTCTTACTGTGCAAGCCTGGTTACCTGGGTTCAATCCCCAGAACCCATGTAAAGGTGGAAGGAGAGAACCGAATCCACAGAGCTGTCTTCTGACCACCACATTGTATACCACGACATATGGGTGTGCACACATGAATAACAATAGGAAGTAAATGCTCACTTAAACAGCCACCTCCTTGTCATTCTGCCCACGATTCTGCTTCATTCTCCCTTTAACCCACTTCACTACGTGGCACAGCACCCATTCCTGCAGATGATCTGTTTTGTCTCAGTAGAGTGTGGGCTTTGTAAAGAGATGACCTTATCGAATGATGTATCCTCTGATAACCTCTGAGCCCAGATCATGACTGGCATTGAGTATCTGGTTAATTCCTGCAGATTGCATGGATGTTCAAGGGCCCATTTACAGAGCTAGATAATATGCCATAGACAGACCTAAGGGTGAGTGGACTTGTCCTATTGCAGTCTCTCTGGTTCTGACCCTCTCATGCAAGCTGACTGTCCTCTCTTACCTGGGCCCAATTACACACTATTCCAATGGCCTTGTTCTTAGGGCAGTTTGAGTGTAAGTTGACATGTTTCTGCCTCTCTTCTTAGTAACAGTTCCCAGAGAGCAATTACTCAACCAGATGCCAGCGGTCTCAGGAAATACAAGATACAACATGGAGTGATGTCCCCTCATCTGTCTGCACCTGAAATGGAGAGAGTTGCAATGGTTCAGCTTGAGGAGTTTTTATTTTATTTTATTTTATTTTATTTTATTTTATTTTATTTTATTTTATTTTATCTTATCTTATCTTATCTTTGACACATGGCTTCTCTGGAACTCATTCTGTAGACTGCTGAATGACCCCTGACTTGGTAGCTCCATGGAGATCAGTGAATCCTCTGAGTTCCTCCTCTCCTTGAACCTTACCTGAGTGCTAGCCAGCACTCCATTACACTAGAAAGCACAGGTTTCCATCAAAAGGGTTTATTTGCACATATGGTTCCAAAAGATTAGAGACCATAATGCAGAATGGAAGCATCAGGCTGCAGGCACAGTGTCTGGACTAGAAGCTGAGGATGCACACTGAAGCTTCAAGCAGGAAGCAGACAGTAAGCTCAAAGAGGCACAAGGATTTGAAACCCCAATACCACCCCAGTGATATACTTCCTCAGCGGGGCCACACCTCCTGAGCCTCTCCAAAACGCACCATCAACTGGGGACCGAGTGTTCAAACGCCAGATCCTATGAGGATCTCATTCAAACCACCACAGTCACTGTCTTATTGCCTTGAGTCAGGATAGGTAAGCCTGGGCCTCACCACCCTCTTTCCTCAACCTCCAAGTGTAGAGGTCACAGGAAATGCCACCCATGTCCAGCAATAGATGCTGAGAATCCCGTCTTTAGAGATGCAAACCAAAACACACAGAGGGATTTTAGTTCTCAGTCCTTGGGATGGCTAGAATCAGTGAGCCTACAGTAAAAAGTGCTGGCAAGCAGGGAGAAGGCATCCTTATTGCTGATGGGAGTGTCAGTCTCTATGGAAACCAGTTTGGCAATTTCTCTACCATATGACTCAGCAATTCTACTTTTAAATAAATATCCAATAGAATGAAAAAAATAATCCACTCAAGCACTTGTACACAAACCATCATAGAATGTTATTCGTGATCGTTGCCCACAAATTGGAAACAACCTAAATATCCCTTAATTGTCGTATGTAATGACAAATATGGGATAAATTTACTTCTTTTAGATATAAAAAGTGGCAAGTTATGGACTCACATCACTGTGTGTCTGACACAGCAGAATGGTGTGCTAAGTAATGCTGTAAGAAACTATCTGAGCTCTCTCTCTCTCTCTCTCTCTCTCTCTCTCTCTCTCTCTCTCTCTCACACACACACACACACACTGTACAATGCAGTTCAGAAACACCCAGGAGGGTTCCTGCAGGCTTAATAGATGGCATCCTATGGACGCAAGACATGTATTAATAAGAAAACGTAATGCACAAGAAGGCTAATTCCCAGCTAAGGGCAGGGAAGATGGACCCTTCTGCAGGACAAATGAATTCCCCTACATGTATTAGATCACAGTGCTGGTTGGCAGTCAATGGTCTAACTTTTTCACTCAATGAACCGAAAGGCACCATCTCTGTCTGCACTTCGACAGCCCCCATCTCTGTCTGCACTTCGACAGCCCCACAGCCCAGGATCCCTTTCTACTTAGAGACTTCTCGGTGGCTTCAGTGGGCAGTCTTTAAAACTTCTATTAGCCCAGGTTAGTAAAACCTACCAGTACTTCTCTATTGCACTGATGTCCAAAGCAGCAGGGGTGCACGGTCAACAAGAAAGAAAACAATTGTTTCCTAGTTTTTGTGAGGAGGAATGGTGCTAAGAATTATCCCCAGAGCTTTGAGCATCCGTGCAAACCCTGTGTCACTGAACATGCCCAGTCTCTCACCAGTTCAAGCCTGTGACTTCGGCACAGACTGACACGCTATGGTGGGTACCCATCGCCACCGTCCACGTCCAGAGCCTTTGCGGTTGCAGACCTGAAGCTCTGCCTGCGTTGCATAGTCCCCATTCCTCCCAGCACCCCCATCTTGTACTCTCTAGCACCAGGAACTGAACTCTATGTATCCCGAGCACTTCAATTGACCAGCATCTCATTATTAGTTTTGTTTAAATGTCACGCCTTCTCTTGTCCCACAGCCTACGAGCTGTGTGTTCTTAGTGGGGCCCTCGCTGAGAGTCAGCGTGGGGACCTCCATTCAGCTTTCTGTCTCTGTAGATAATGACCACTGCAGGTCCGTCATGTGCATGGGATAGGCCTGGGGCCTTTTGTGACAGTCTTATGTCCTTGCTCACAGTGTCCTCAGAGTTCTCAATGGTGTGCCTGCTCTAGGATGCCCTCCTTCATCCTCACCGCGAAGTCTAATCCAGCTTCTCTTCACTCTGGGTTTTCATGTACATGTGTGGGTGCATGGCTGCCATGGATTGTTTGAGATCAGAGAATACTTTATAGCAGTCAATTTTCTCCTTTCACTAGGCTAGACAGCAAGTGCTTTTACCCAGTGAGCCATCTTGCCAGCCTGCCTAGCCTTTTTGCCTTTTTTTTTTTTTTTTTTTTTTTTTTTTTTTTTTTTTTTGGTGAGACAGAGTTTCTCTGTGTAGCCCTGGCTGTCCCATAACTCATTCTAGAGACAAGTCTGGCCTTAGACTTATAGAGATCTGCCTGTCTTTGCCTCCCAAATGCTGGCATTAAAGGCATGTGCCACCATCACCTGGCTTTTATTTAGTTTTTTACGAGACAAGACCTCACAGCCAGGGCTCTTGGCTTGCCTGCAGCTTGTTATACAGACATGTCTAGCCTTATTAAAGATCCTCCTGCCTCTGCCTCTTGAGTCCTGGGATCAAAGGCATGCACCATCCTGTCTAGCTCTGAATAGCTTTTTTAATGTATTTATTCAATCTGAGTTTGGGAGTCAAACCCAGGGCTTTGGTACTGATATCGCCAGCACTTAACCAGTTGAGGCATCTTCGCAGATGGATGAAGGTTATTTTTCCAGCAGCCACCACAGTGGATGTGAGGGGCATCACTTGATGAGCATGGCCATTAGGACCTGCCTGACTGGGTTGTATTTATTGGTGGTTCTTTTGGAAGCTGGGGAAGGAAGAGAGCCTTGTAGACAGAGGTGGGTGGCCATGGGATATTATTTTGACTGATGAGACATGAGCAGAAGTTTGCTGCCTCTGCTTCTCCTTCTCTACCTGTTGCTGCCCACAGCTACGGCGAACTGGGCCTCTGGAAGAGAAGCTGGGGATAGATGGGAAGGCGGCGAAAAAGAATGAAAAGCCAGACAACAGTTGCTGATCAAGGCCCCAGGTTTAATTGGGGTCTGACAATTTAAGGCAGTTTGGGGCAAGTCCCTCACCCCCTTAGAAGAGTGTTTATGACAGACAAAGGTATTTCAGCTATATGATGGAAAAAATAGAAATTTGAAAATCCTGTGATTTTTCCATTATATGAAAGACTGTGTATGTGTGAATTTCCACAACATTGAGTGGTATGATTGTGTGCAACTTTATCCCCTTAAGTAAGCATTTTCCATAGTTTCCAGGATTCTGAGATAATGATTTATTTTCTAATTAGAAGAAAACAAAACAGAGCAGGTGGGGGAAGGGTGTCCTGGCTTCAAGGGGATCAACCCTCTTCCTAGCTGGGGTGCTCACCAGTCTTCTTGTGTTGCCTCACCAGCAGTCTGGTGGGAGTCAGGCTGATACTCAGGGATTCTACCTTCTGAAACAGAGATCCTGGGGCTGAGGCTGGAGAGATGGCCTAGAGGTTAGGAGAACTGGCTGCTCTTGCAGAGGACCTGGTTTGGTTTCCGGCACTGTCATGGTAACTCACACCTGTCTGTAACTCCAGTTCCAAGGGATTCGATTCCCTTTTCTGGCCTTCATGGGCACCATACACATGGGATTACATAGACATACATGTAAGGAAAACACTCATACACAGAAAATAAAAATACATAAATCTTTAAAAAGGAAAGATGCCATGTCTGTCACCACCCCATGTACCGTGGTCTCTCTTGGGAGGCTGGGACCCAGGGCATCTGCCCTCTAACCCCAGATTCTGCTGAGGGCTCCAGGGTTGGAAGTGTTTGCTTTGGGCAGCCCATGGTTAAAACATCACTAAACCTCATAATAGAATTAGTGGGCAGTTCCACCCTTAAGTGGGCTGAACAAACAACTTGCATCTCATTCTGCTTTGACCTGATTTAATGTGTTGGTAAAAGGGTCTATTCCTGAGATGCATTGTACTTAATTACAGAGGAGTATGGGAGAGGACGGAGCCCCTCACAGCATGCCCAGAGGCTGATTAAGTGAATGTCCAAGTGACTGATCAATAATTTACTGTGATGTTTTAAACACCTCTTGGCTTTCTGTGATGGGTAGCACCCGGCTCACCCACAGTCTTCTGTAAGCCACTCTGCAGTGTGGGTGTAGGCCTCTGAGATTTGCTAGTCTCTCCGCTTCTAAGCTTGGATCCCTTTGCTCATTTGCTCCATAGCAGGGAGACGTTCAGAAAGGCAAATCTAATCACAGGATGTCTCCACTTAAAACCATCTACTGAATCACCCCAGCCCCGTAGGGTGCGGCTCCATATGGCAGTCACTACCTGGATTCGTAAAGTTATGCTTTAGTCTAAGTCAGGAAAGTCTCCATGTGATAAAGGCTGGGCTCCCTTCCTATGGATCTAGAGGGAGGTAGTGAGCCCTTTAATAGGCGGGGCCTGTTAGGAGGAAGTTAGGTCACTAAAGATGTGCTCCTGAAGGAAATAACAGACCCAGCCTCTCACTTTCTTTTTGCCTCCTTTGTTTTATCATGGCCTCTCCACTTATTGTGGTTTGAAGGAGAATTGTCCCATAGGCTCATATATTTGGATGCTTGGTCCTCAGTAGGTGGAACTGTTTGGGAAGGATTAAGAGTGTGGTCTTATTAGAAGAGTTGTGTCACTGGAGGGTGTGTCACACCATTTCCAGTTAGTTCTGTGGCTCTTTGCCTCGTGCCTGTGGGTCAGATGTAAACTCTCAGCTATTGCTCTAGTACAATGCCTGCATATCTGCTGCCATGTCCCCTGTCATGATGGTCATAGTCCCCAAATCAAATGCTTTCTAAGTTGACTTGGTCACAGTATCTTAACACAGCAACTGAAGCTGGAGAGATGGCTCAGCAGTTAAGAGCACTGACTGCTCTTCCGAAGTCCTTGAGTTCAAATCCCAGCAACTACATGGTGGCTCGCAACCATCTATAATGAGAGCTGATGCCATCTTCTGGTGTGTCTGAAGAGAGCTACAGTGTACTTAGATATAATAACACAGCAACTGAAAAGTAACTAAGACACTACCTTAATGTGGCCTTGCCACATGTCCTAAAGCAACAGAGTCAGGTCACCAAGGATTGAGACTTCTAAAACTATAAGCCAAGCAAACCTTTCTTCTATTTAAGTTGGTTTCCTCGGGTGTTTTCTCATAGCCATAAAAACAGACTGACACAAATGCAGGCCAAGTGGTCTTTATGACATTTTGCTACAGGCTCTGCACACCATGCTGCTTCTCACAGCCCAGACCTGCCTTGGGTCTGCAAGCCCTCCCTTCCTACTGCTTCACCTGGAAGTCCCTATTCTTCTTATGAGATGGAGCTCAGCCTCCCTGGCTGGGGTGTTCTGTCCATCCTCCGTAGCCACACCAGAATTCCCTCTGCACATCTCTTACCTTGCATGTGCGCCTTGCGAGGGTTATTCTTGGTTGCCAACTTGACTACAACTGGAATTAACTAAAATCCAGCCCTGTGAGGGATTTTGTTTGTTTGTTTGGTTTTGCTTTGTTGTTGTTTGAGACAGGGTTTCTCTGTGTAGTCTTGGCTGCCCTGAAGCTTGCTTTCTTGACTGATGCCTTAGGGTTTCATTGCTTGAATGGGCAATATAACCAAGGCAACAGGAAAATACTTCATTGGGGCTGGCTTACAGTTTCAGAGGTTCAGAGTTCATCATGGTGGGAAACTTGGCAGTGTGCAGGTAGACATGGAGGAGCTGAGAGTTCTACATCTTGATCTGCAGGCAGTAGAAGGTAACTGAATTTCACACTGGGTAGAGCCTGAAGCCAGCCCATGGGAAATACAGTGAGGTATTTCCTCTAATAAGGCCACACCTCCTAATAGTGTCACTCCCTATAGCCATGCATTGAAATACATGAGTCCATAGGGGCCAAACCTATTCAAACCACCACAAACAGGCTGACCTTGAACTCACAGAGATCTACCTGCTTCTGCCTCCTGAGTGCTGGGATTAAAGATGTGTACCAACCCTGCCCAGCAGGGAACTTTTTCCTTAACTGACCATTAATTTACTTCCAATCCAGATCTTTGAGGTGGGAAAATAGACCTTTAATCTGGGCCATTCCTTCTGCTGACAGCCCTTATAAAGGACAAGGAAGAAGGAGGTTTATTCTCTTTGTCTGCTTGCCCTCACTCTCACTGGCAAGTCCATTCCTTCACTAGTGTATACTGCAGACTAGCTGAGATATCCAGCCTCATGGACTGAACAACTACTGGATTCTTGGACCTTCTACTTGTAGGCAGCCATTGTTGAACTAGCTGGGCCACAAACTGTAAGCCATTCTAATAACTTCCCATACACATACATGTACATGTATATATATATATATATATATATATATATATATATATATATATGTACATGTGTATGTATATGTATATGTGCATGTATGTGTGTGTGTGTGTGTGTCTTCTAAACCGCAGGGAAGTATTTGAACCCTCATCGAGCCTTTTTTTTCTTTCTTTCTTAAACATTTTCTCTCATAAGTTACTTTCCAATCACAATTTTCCCTCCTTCTATTGTTCCCAGATCCCCACCCCCATTCCTCGCTCCTTCAGAGATCTGTTTCTCTAAAGAGAGAGAGAGAGAGAGGGAGAGAGAGAGAGAGAGAGAGAGAGAGAGAGAGAGAGAGAGAGAAGGCCTCCAAGGGATTTCAATGGAACACAGCACAAGTTACAATGAAACTAAGCCTAAACACAACTCATATCAAGGCTGGGCAAGGCAACCCAGTAGGAGGACTAAGGTCCCAAGTGCAGGCAAAAGTGTCAGAGACAGGCCCTCTCCCACGATTGGGAGTAACATAAGAACGCCAAGCTACATAAGCATAACATGTGTTCAGAGACCCAACAGGCTCTCGGATTGTCAGTGCAGTCTCTGCGAGCCTTGCTGTGGGCTGTGTTTTTGTGGTGTCCTTGACCCTCTGATTTGAGTCTCTTTCTTAGGTGGTTGTTACTGGACAAGTCTGGCAGCAGAGGATCAGTGTTTATTCTTCCTCTTCTTAAAGATAAAAAGATGCATTTATTTATCTGAAACAGAGTCCCATTATGTAGCTCAGGCTGACCTTGCACTCACAGGAATCCACTTGCCTCTGCCTTCTGAGTACTGGGGTTAAAGATATATGCTACCATACCTGGCAGTACAGAGTTTTATTCGTGTGTGTGTGTGTGTGTGTGTGTGTGTGTGCGCGCGCGCGCGCACACACACACACATGGGTGTCTGAGGGAGACAGAAGAGGTCATTGGATCCCTGGAGCTGGAATTAGAGATGCTTGTGAGTTACAGATGTTGGCGCAGGGAACCAAAGCTATGTCTCCTACAAAAGTAGTATCCGCTTTTAACCACCAAGATGCTTACTCAGCCCCCTTGTCTCCTTGAATGAATAGATCCCACCTGTTATCACACTTCATGCTGTGAGCTCTGGGAAGAGTCCAATTCCTTAGTCTGCTTTTTGTGTGTGCATGTGTGTCTTGTGTCTCTCTGCATGAACATATGGGTGGCTGTTCATGCATGTGAATGTGCACACATGTGGAAGCCAGACATTGGCATAGGCTGCCTTCCTTTATTGCGCCCCATCTTAGATTTTGAGTCATGGCCTCTCACTGAACCTGGTGATCAGCTGTGCTGCCTCGCCAGTGATCTCCAGGGGACCGATCTGTTTGTCACCTCCTCCATCAGTGCTGGGGATGGATGTAGTCACCATCAGACCTTGCTGGGGAATCTCAGCTCGGGTATTCATGCCTGTGCTTTCCTGACTGAACCATCCTTCCAGCCCTGTTTTCTAGAGGCAAGACCACATGTTTGTTGTCTGAAGAGAAGACTCAGGGACTAAGAGTGTCCATTGCTCTTCTGGAGGACCCAACTTTGGTTCCTAGCATCTCACAACTTTGTAACTCCAGCTCCATGCAGATCTGACATCCTCATCTGGCTTCCATCGGTACCCGTGTACATGTGGCACACCCACACCGACACACATACACATGTATAAAAATAATAAAAAGAAATCTTTTGTAAAAAAAAAAAAGAAGAAGAAGAAGAAGAAGAAGAAAGAAAGAACACAGGTTTGGAAGGGTTGGGGCAGAGGGCTCTGCCCACGCTCATTTCCATGGGCCTCTCTGACTCTGGGGTCAGTTTGATCTCTTCTCTTACCATCCTGCCTCGTCTTCAGTATCACATCAGCATCTGGGTGGGTAGAAAGCAAGAGCGCATGGGAGGAGCCTGTACCGCCCTCACTTTAGATAGATAGTAATAGACCTGATACTAAGCACTTTAAACATGATTGATGTCTGAGCTTTAGCCAGGTAAACACAAAGGAGTATATAATCTACCTCATGTGTTTTCATGCTGTCTACTGGGCTATCCCAGACCATCGCCCCTCACCTTCAGGCAGCTGCAAAGTGCTACATACATTTTGTGTCCATGTATACTGAACGATTGACATGAATGTGGACTATGTCCTAGGCCTCTGTGCTGCCTCCACTCAGTCCTCAGCCTCACCCTACAGTGTCTGAAGCATTATATTTTATGATTACAGGTAGCTCAGTGTCATTGTGGTTGATCTAGGGCAGGACCGGGGAAGTCTTTCCGGTGACATTCTACCCAAAAGTGCCACGCATAGCTTTGCATCTAGGGTGTCCTTAATAATTATTAATTAACGAGAATGTCTTCATTGAATGCTTCAACTGCCTGCTCTCAGAATACAATGGGAGTCACAAGCGTATTTTAATTAAATACCGACAACTATAATTCTGATTGCTTGTTCTCATACTTCCGAGCTTGGAGCATCCAGCTAATGGCTTGTTCATTTTGGAAGATGTTAGCGTTGGGGGTGGGCTGCCTCGTACTAAAACAGAAGATCATAATAATTAAAATCTGATGTTGCTCAAGATGAACTCCTTTAAAATAATTTATATCCCGCCAACACACACAGATGCGGGCACGTACATGCCAACATCCTCGAGAATTTACAATACCTCAGAGAACCCCTGTCCATTTCTTTCTGAAATGAAAAGTTTTCTGTTGACGTGATAAAAGACTCCTTACTAGGTTCAGGGGAAATGTGTATTTTCACTGATCAATTTCTCAGTTTCCCAGAAGAGGGGAGCCATGGAGAAATTCAGAAAACTAATGACGGCAGGAGCAAATTCTATTTGTACTTTATTGCTCCAATCAGGGTGGGAACTAGCGAATCACGGAAGGAGACAAAGGGAGATTCTGGGGGGCTTGGGGGGGAAGGGCAGAACAAGATGAAGAGATGACTGTGATGCAAGAGAGACAGAGTCATTTGGAAAAAGGAGACAAAAGGGCAGACATACTACCCTGCATTGACTCATTGCTTTATTGTACAGACTCCAGCCTCTGTGTCCAAGGTGTGGGTGACACCGTGGGGACTGCAGGAGAGCCTTAACTAGAGGGCCACACTTAGGCTTTCTGGGGGCCACGAACCCCCTCAGATGTCACAGAATATCACATGGGTAGATATGGACGAGAACAGACAAATCCAGTGCGTCTTCCCCCCTAGGGACAAAGGACGCAACTTGGGGTTCCTTCTCCTCCTCTCCTCTTCAACTTCTCTTCTTGTTTTTGTTGTTTGTTTATTTGCTTGTCTGTTTTGAAGCAGGGTATCTCTAAGTAGTCCTGTCTGTTGTGGAACTCTCTATGTAGACCATGCTGACCTTGAACTCACAGAGATCCACCTGTCTCGGCCTCGCATCTCTTCCCACTTTGTCAGGTCATTCTTGCTCTGTGTCCCTGGGACTCTTTGTATCCAACCCAGCCTTGACTTCACAACAGTTCTTTCTCCAGAGTCTTCCATGTGTTAGGATTAGGGGTGAGGGCCACCGTGCCTGGTCACATCTTCTAACCCTCTAGGGACCACTAAAAAATAAGTACACAAAGCCAGAATTTAGGGTCTCCAGTCTTGCCAAACCAAGCCAAGACAAGGGACTCAAATACTTTCCTTTCCTTTTCAGATTTCCTTTTGTAAAATAGGAACAAACACCATAAAAACCCTATATGCCAAAGTTGACAAAAAGTCTACCCCAAATACAGAACCTTGGGATACAGTTAATTGACAATGTAGTAGCAACAGGGCCATGTCATTAGAAATCTTGAGAACAAATCGACCCCACTGCTAACCCTTGCATGGTTCTTTATAAAGAATCCCCCTGTGGTGAGTCACAGGCACCTTCTCCTAATGGATATGGTTTTCAGTATGTTTATTATATACCAATTATTATTTCAAAACTTTTCATTTTTGAGATGAGGTTTCACATTCTAGTCCAGGCTAGCCTCAAAATTAAGGTGATTTTCTTGCCTCAGTTTCCAAGATCTAAAATTTTTTTACCTGCATACATAGTCATCAAAGCTTGTGGCTGCCGGGCGGTGGTGGCACACACCTGTAATCCCAGCACTCTGGGAGGCAGAGGCAGGCAGATTTCTGAGTTCGAGGCCAGCCTGGTCTACAGAGTGAGTTCCAGGACAGCCAGGGCTATACAGAGAAAAGAGAAACCCTGTCTCGAAAACAAACAAACAAACAAAAAAAGCTTGTGGCTATTTTATGAAAATTAGTTTTAAGATAACAACCCAATTCCAGAACTTGGGAGGAAGAGGCAGGCAGAGTTCTATGAGTTCAGGGCCAGCCAGAGTCCTAGGGAGACTGTGTCTCTCAAATAGATAAAAACAAAAGCAATAAGCAACAAACAAACTAATCAGAGCTTAGGAAGGAGAAATAACTGAGGTAAAACTCTACAGCCTGAAATGAAATGTTTTATTTATATGTATATGGTATATGCATGCGTGTGGTGTATGTAAATGTATACATGTTGGAGGTGTTCACCTGTTGATCAGCTGGTAGCCAGCAAGTCTCAGTCATTCTCCTATCTCCAACCCCACAGCCTTGGTTAGAGGCTTGTGTGTGTCTAATTTTTCCCTGGCACTGGGGATTCAAACTCAGGATGAAATGGCTGTACAGCAAGCACTCTTAGCTACTGAGTCACCTCTCCAGTTGATGTCCTTACAACATGACTCCAACCTTAAGAAAAGCTATAATTAGCAGCACTGTGAAGGTGAGGTTGATGCCTGGAAATGAAAATTACTGTTGAAACCCAATTCAATGCTTTTCCTTCTCGAGGCACTGTGAATTCGTTTAAAGAGCACTTGAGTATTGTTTGTCTCAGGCAAAGCAACACTGGAAAACAGATTTTTGTGCAGAATTTAATCTTTTAAAAAGTTAGCCTATTTTTATTTTATGTGTATAAGTGTGCACATCATGTGTGTGCCTAGTGCCCGTGGAGGACAGAAGAGGTTGTTGGATCCTCTGAATACAGAGTTACAGGTGGCTGTGAGCTGTCACATGGATGCTGGGAACCAAACCTGGGTCCTCTGTAAGGGCAGCCAGTGCTCTCAATAATGTAGATGTCTCTCCAGTTCTCAGAAACTATCTTTAAAGTTTCAGAACCAGTGGGTTAAAGTCGAGATGCTGCAGTCAGGCTGAGGAGAAGATGGGAATTATTAGGCAAGTGGGGATGGAGAAGTGGTTTACACACTATTCTATTCTATCCTATCCTATCCTATCCTATCCTATCCTATTCTTTTCTATTCTTTTCTTTTCTATTCTTTTCTTTTCTATTCATTTATATGAGTACACTGTAGCTGTCTTCAGACACACCAGACCGTTACAGATGGTTGTGAACCACCATGTGGTTGCTGGGATTTGAACTCAGGATCTCCGGACGAGCACTCAGTGCTCTTAACTGGAGTTACAGATGGCTGTGAGCTACTGAGTGGGTTCCAGGAACCTAATCCAGGCCTTTTGCAAGAGTAACAAGTGCCCCTACCTGCTGAGCCAGCTCTCTCGACTCTGGTTTGTTCGTTTGTATTGCACATGCCTGGTTCTGTGGCATTCTGTCTGTTTATAGTGCTGTATACCCATTCATTCACATTGCTCTGTAAGCCTCCCCATCCACCACCCACAGAGACTTTTCCAAGACCACTTTCTTTAATGTTTCCAAGATGACAGGCCAAAATCTTCTTCCTTGAAGCTTCCCCATAACTGATTCAGGACCTGAAACTGAAGACTGAATCCAGAGCCTCACATGTATCAGACAAGCATTCTACCACTGAGCTACATCCCTAGGGACAGCTGGTTCTTTTTGTTGCTCCTAGAAATCCGAGAAGGGCTCATCTCCTTGATTGGTACAACGACGCAGTGAAGGTCAGCATTATGAACTCCTTCTTACTCCTCTATCTTCTCTGTTCCAAACTGTGTGTGCTTGGGTCCTCTCAGGACAGAACCGGTCCATAGTAGACACGGCAGAAAAATAAGGAAGATGCCTTAAACTGCAGCCTCAGGTTTGCATAATATTTTGTTTACACCCCAAACTCTCTTCTTTCTACAGTATCTATGCTAGGAGTCTTCTTTTCTTTAGATGTGTGAACTTACTGGAAACCAGCCCCTAGAAGCTGAAATTTCACTTTCTCTCCATGTGATTTTGACTGCTTCTATACTTCATAAAAACAGAATCTTAGGATATTTGTCTTTTTTTGTGAAAATTTTGCTTCCTAAAGTTTATTGTTCCAGTTCCATCTGTGAAATCGTCACTGGCGAATGTGTGCCATTCCCTTCCATATTATTTTATTTGCACTTGCGTACCATGTGTGTGCTGTGATTTTTTTTTTGGACAGGGTTTCTCTGTGTAGCTCTGGCTGTCCTGAAACTCACTCTGTAGACCAGACTGGCCCTGAACTCAGAAATCCGCCTGCCTCTGCCTCCCAAGTGCTGGGATTAAAGGCGTGCACCACCACTGCCTGGCGTGTGCTGTGATCTTGAAGGCCAGAGGAGGGCAATAGATCCCTTTGGACTGTGGTTACCCTGATTGTGAGCTGCCATGTGGGTGCTGGGAACCAAACCCACATCCCCTTTAAAAGCTGCTGGTAAACTTAATCACTAAGCCCTCTTCCCAGCCCCAGACGTGCCTTCTCTCCTTTAGTATAGTACTTATGCTGTACCCATACTGACTTGAAAGTCCTAGACTTCCTATTTACTCTCAAGTCCTGGGGTTACAGATGTTTGTCATCATGTCTAAGCAATAAATTGATGCATAAACCTGCAGATGTTATTAGGATTATTATTATTATCTGATTAGCATGTGTCAGAATTTTCCTTTCCTTTAGGAAAAAAAGGTAATGTTAAATCTGAGAATCTGGAGGAGAAAAGACCAAATCCACTATTGTCTAGTTAAAGCAATCTATTTGGGAGTGAACCTATAGTGGCCGGCCAGCTGTCTTACCTGAAGTCAGGATTTGAGCGAGCAGCCCCTTGAGGTCCTTATAGGAGAGAGGTGTTCACAGGGACGACTGCTACACATTGTTAGAAAGATACAGGGAGAGGGAGGCACAAGGGGAAGGGTGTTCATCACGTGAATGTGGTCGCAAATTTAGTGTAGAGGTTGAAATCATGTTTTGCAGCTTTACCTAAAAAACAGGAACTTATTCTTTTTTCTTTTAAGATTTATGCTTATTTTATGCATGTGAGTACATTGTAGCTGTCTTCAGACACACCAGAAGAGGGCATCTGATCCCATTACAGATGGTTGTGAGCCACCACGTGGTTGCTGGGAATTGAACTCAGAACCTCTGGAAGAGCAGTCAGTGCTCTTAACCACTGAGCCATCTCTCCAGCCCCAGGAACTTATTCTCAATTACAAATAAAAACCCTAACTTGCAAGGACTTAACATGAGACAAATAAAACTTATTCTTTAATTGCAAACAGAAACTTTAGCCTGCACAGGACAAAGACGAACTTATTCTTAACTCTTAACTGCAAACAGATCCTCTAAACTGCAAGGTCTATTTTTCCTGTTTTGATCTCCCATTAACTTGAAAGGTATATTGTCCATTTTGATCTCATAGTATATATCAATTTGTATCATATATAACCACATTTTGCTTATTTGATTCATACCTTAATTAATTATTTAGGCTGCCAAGTGACAGTTTTCTTAGTATCACTCCATTTCCTTCCTTCCTTTCTTCCTTCCTTCCTTCCTTCCTTCCTTCCTTCCTTCCTTTCCTTCCTTCCTCTCCCTCCCTCTCTCCCCCCTCCCCCCTCTCTCCTTGGTTTGAGACAGGGTTTCTCTGTGTAGCCCTGGCTGTCCTGGAACTCACTCTGTAGACCAGGCTGGCCTCGACCTCAGAAATCTGCGTGCCTCTGCCTCCCAAGTGCTGGAATTACAGGCGTGTGCCACCACTGCCCGGCGTCCATCTTCATTTCTGTGTTGACATTTTTCTATAGGTAAGAGAGTTCTTCCCCCTTATTTATGAATATGGACTTATTTTATTCATGTACTCTGGGAATATTTTATTGTTCTAAGAAATTCCTATGTGACTGTTCAAATTTTGGGGATACGCGGTGGGCTTTCTTTCTTTCTTTTTTTTTTTTTTTGTTTTTTGTTTTTTTGGATTTGGTTTTTTCGAGACAGGGTTTCTCTGTATAGCCTCTGTATAGCCCTGGCTGTCCTGGAACTCACTCTGTAGACCAGGCTGGCCTTGAACTCAGAAATCCGCCTGCCTCTGCCTCCCAGAGTGCTGGGATTACAGGCGTGCACCACTACTGTCCGGCTGGCCTCTGTATTTCTTTGTTATTCACTATCAAACAAAAGGCGAGGACAACCTGATTTTCCTAGATGGAGATCACACTTTATGGGCAACAATCTCATTTAGTCAGACTGGTGCTGTTTTTCCAAGAAGTTCGCTGGAGCTTCCTGGATTAGAGCCACGTCGCAAACTACACATCCCAAAAGCGTCCCCGGACGACGTCATCAGGAAGCGCCGCGCACCGCTCAGACAGTGGGCTCTGGAAAGCCGGCTGTGACGGCTGCAACATGGCGGACGTTCTGAGCGTTGGGGTGAACCTGGAGGCCTTTTCGCAGGCTATTAGTGCTATCCAGGCGTTACGCTCTAGCGTGAGTAGGGTCTTCGACTGCCTTAAGGATGGCATGCGCAACAAAGAGACGCTGGAGGGCCGCGAGAAGGCCTTCATCGCTCACTTCCAGGACAACTTGCATTCCGTCAACCGGGACCTCAAGTAGGTACTGGCTGAAGGGATAGGGGTCTAGGACCCTCCTGGCACCTGTCCCGCCAGTCCGCCCAGTTACGGGCCTCTCTCCTTTATTCGCAGTCCACTGTCACTTTCGATTATTCCCGGGTTCCTGTCAGCCTCTCAGGGACTCCCTCTCTCCCGTCCCGTTAACCTAGTATTCATTGTTTGCCATTTCGTCCTGGTTGTCATCTGTGGCCCTTGATTCCCGCTACAGTGGTCATGTTCTGATGAGGAAACTAGCTTTTTTCAGGAACTTCCACTTCGTTGATCTTACCAGGTCTCTTCCTTGGGCTCCATCACATCGGGCCAGCCCCCCTCCCCCCAAACACTGCCCCAGGCCCAGTTATGTACCTCACCACCAGATGAGCTGCAGTTCCCATCGTCAGAGCCTGGAATTCATGAGTTCCGTCTCACCTCACTCCCAAACACTACCTCGGTTTCCTTTCGCCTCTTTGCATCCCCCCCCCCCCAAAGCCACCTGCTCCGAACTGCCCCGTCATTTCTTTTGTTCAGCTCGTTTTCTTGTGAGAGACACATCTCACGTCTGTTAGGATGTTTAAGAGTAAGGATTTATTTAGGTTCAGTTTCAGAGGACTCAGTCCACTACAGGGAAAGGCATGTTTGATCAACTTAACCCCTAATAATTGGGGATTGCATATTTCCCTCACAAGACTCCTTTTATGTCATTAGTGTATTAAAACTTAGCTGAGAGGACATTTCTCAGATGACATACATAGAAGGCACTTTGGTTTTTGAGACAGGATTTCTCAGGGTAACAGTCTTGGTTGTCCTGGAACTCTTTTTAAACCAGGATGACTTCAAACTCATAGAGATCTGCCTGCCTCTGCCTCCCCAGTGCTGGGATTAAAGGCGTGTACCACCACACCCAGCTTAGTAGGCACTTCTTATTTGCCTGAATTTGTGTTCTCTTCCTGTCTTAGAAGTTAGAATGTGGATTTGGGCTTTTTACTTAATATAAAATTGAGTATTTGGTGATCTAGTTACCTAGAACTTCTGGTCAGGTTGGATTTCCTTTCTTCCATCTCATGTTCCTCTACAGTGCCTGGCCCCAACTCAGGGCCTTCCATGTGTCAGGCAAGTTCTTCACTACTGGGCTAACTCAGGACTCCCTCCACCACTTAATTGGTCAAGTAGGTTGAAGGAGGAGTAGTGAAGTGATGTGTGCCTTTCCTCTCCCATATTCCTCTCCCTTCCTTAAATTATACATATACAAGTTTTTGGGTATAGTGTCAGGTTAAGGGTGCCCTTCCCCCCACCTCCATTGATTCCCCCTAGGGGGCTCCCCGCCGGCCCAAGACAGAGTTTCTCTATGTAGTGCTGGATGTCCTGGAACTCTGTTTGTAGATCAAGCTGACTGACCTCAAACTCACAGAGATCCCCCTGCCTCTGCCTCCCGGGTGCTGGGATTAAAGAAGTGTGTCACTTCTGCCCTGCTTTCTAATGAGATGTCACAGCCCTTTGTCACTTTAGAAACTTTAGTAATGTTGATATTTCTTTGTCTTATCAAATGTACAGTAGTGCCAAGAGGGCGGTTGAAGATTTGAGGTCGAATGCAGCATGGGAATGGTTCCCAGCGCCCCGCTGGCTGCTGGGAACTGACTCCTCAGAATGCATGATCTCCCTGTTGGCTCGCTTTCCAAGCGTCTCTCTAGTTTTCTTGCTAGGCTGAAGTGTGTTTGATTGACACAGCTCCCTTCATGGTGTCTTTCCATTCCATTTGTTTATTGTAATTCTTCTTTGTTTTGCTAAGCTCTGCCATCTGTGAAGCACTGCACACAAATCTATCCCAATGTGAAATGATAAATAACTGATTTATTCAGGTACTTGCTGCTTTGCCAAATGGAGTGATCTGCACGTGGGTCCGGAAAAATCCTGAATGAGAGGCAGTGTTAGACTATGCAAGATGCCCAGCCTCTCCTGCTGTGGGTGAATCTGAGCTGCCACATCCCAAGTTTTAGGGAACTTACAGCCTCTTTGTGCCCTTAGGTTTGTTTTGTGTTTGGAATGGCGTGAGAGGGCTAACCAGGGCTACACAGTCTCATGCCATTCCAGAGGGAAAACAAACCTAAGGCCACAAAGAAATTATAAGTGTTCTAAAAATTGGGATGTAACAGCTCAGATTCATCCACAGCAGGAGATATTGTCTCACTGTGTAGCCCTGGTTGGCCTGGAACTCCCTATGTAGACCAGGCTGGCCTCAAATTCACATTGATATATCACACCTGCCTCCCCAGTGCTGGAATTAAAGGTGTGGGCCACCATGACTGGTTTTGACTGGTATGTTTGAGATTAGAACTCCCCGGTTAGGCGCTTTCTTGTTTCTCCCTAGGTTTTTGTTTTCTTTTGTTTTTGCCTTTACAAAACTCTTCTTGAGAGATGTCTGATGGTATTCGACAAAGCAGTGTGCTTGGCCTTGAGGGAGTGAAGTGGACTCAGGTTTATGTAGCTTCTCTCTTTACTTTTAGCGAACTGGAACGTTTGAGCAACCTGGTGGGCAAGCCATCTGAGAACCACCCTCTTCACAACAGTGGGCTGCTAAGCCTGGATCCCGTGCAGGACAAAACCCCACTCTACAGCCAGCTGCTGCAAGCATACAAATGGTCCAACAAGGTAAGGGGCTGCTGCGGGTGGAGCTGACAGAGCAAAATCCAGTGCTTCTCCCAGAACTGCAGAGAGCGTGAGAGGAAGTTTTCTTTTGCATCTGCACAGGCCATAGAGTTGGAATTCTAGGGTTTCCTGTAAGGAATCCCTAGATCAGGTATACTTAGCCTGGAGATTGACTGTGAAGAGCTACTTGTAGAACCCTGGATGGTGCATACAACGTGCTGTGATGTGTTGCATGCAGTGTGCTGTGGTGTGTGCAGTTTTGCCTGAGGAAGGTGCATCTGTTCTAGCTTCTCTCAGCTTACCAGGAGGTCCTGACTCCTACAGTTTAAAGACTGGCAATGGAAAGGCGTAGCCGCTCACATTGTTTATGGTCTTGTGTTGGATTTTCTTTGTCATGCTGGGAGAGTATCTGGAGAATGCTATGGATTAGATTGTGCTCTACTTTCAACTGAACCCATGTGCTACAGAGTATAGTTTTTATGGTGTTGTTGAGTGAGCAGGTCCATGGCGTAGCCCTCAGGAAGGCTGGGAAAGGAGAACTGGCCAATCGTGTGAATCACAGGAACCACCGGCTTACAAACCTGGAAGCTGTTTACCTGAGTCCCTTTTGTCTGTCTGTCTGCTGTGTGGTATGTGTTTCCCTGCTGACAGGAAGTGGCACATTTTAGGAACAGGTTTAGAAGCCTTTCTTGGTAGCTCCTGAGACCTGCTCTTGTTTGTGAATTGCCACGCTCCTCCAGGTCCACCCTTTACCCTCTGCCCTGGCTCTCTCCCTCTCATCTGTCTTGGTGACAGATGAGCCTTGAGAATTTTTATGATTTTTTTTTTCTTTGAATTTCTGTGGTAGGCTTATTTTAGTATTCTTTGGTTTGAATTGAGTTAGAGATTCAGAAAGATGATTGTCTCTGGGGGACTAAAAGAACTTGGACTCTGAATATATTGATTTGGCCTTTAAGACTTTCCCCCCAAACTCTGTGGTGCCAGGTGTAGAAACCTGCCCTGGCATTGGAGTTGGTCAGTACAGAAGTCAGGGTTCTCCCTGGTTCAAAGCTGAGCTCATGAGGCCCAGGTCATGTGTGTTTGCTCTGTCTGTCACTCAGGTGCTTCTCGGGCCTGCTGGCTTTGGTTGCTCTGAGACTCTCCTGGTGGGAGAAAGCATAGTCTGTCAGCTGCAGGTTTGTGTATCCTTATGCCTCTAGTGCTCCCAGTGACTGTGTCAGGTTCTGTTTGACAGATGTCCTTGGGGAGGGCTAATAGGATCCATGTGTGGGAGTCTCAGCTTGACTCACTGGAATGATTCTTCTTGGTGTTGGAGAGGGCCATTTTCCCAAAAGAAAAGTGTATTAGTCTGTTTCGTTACTGTAATGAAGTACCTCAATTAGACTAACTAAGAAGGACTTCAGGACTTGGTGTAGGACAGGTGCTGCATTGACTTGATACTGGTGAGGATTTTATGGAAGATACTATCATAGCGGTGGGTGAGCATGTAGGAGGGACAGATCTCATTGTCAGACAGGGGTTAGAGAGGCTGGTGTCCACTTGTGAGGACATGTCCCAGTTGACCTCAGGGCCTCTTATTAGGTTCTTCCTCTTAACAGATCATCACCACGTTGGGGACAAAAGTGCTAACAAATGAAGCTTGGAGGGAGGTGACAACCCCCACTTAAACATACCCAACCAGAGCAGAAACAGTGGCAGGTGTCTGCTGCAGGTGCTGAGGCCGCAGCCCAGGGTTCTAGGCTGCCCCATGGATGCTGGTTTTCCTGGGGGTGTGCCTGGGATCTGAGCATGAGTTTGCCTGGTGAGTGGGTGTAAACAGATGCGTGGTTGGACTCTAACTGTTTCCATTTGACTCCCAGAAAATCCTGTGTTTGGTTGAGGAGGTCCTGTTGTGTCACATGGGTAAGAAGCCTGAGTGTCGAGACAGAGACAGAAGTGACTGGCCTTACACTGGAGTGATGGCAGTTTACATTTGAACAAAGCTTCTTTCATAATTTAAGGAAATCAGGTTGTTTGACTATGGGAACAGGAATCCTCGGCCCTTGCTTTTGTCCCAGGGAGAGAGAGTGTATTAAGGAAAGTAAACACGTGTGTGGACCTCTCGTCTCAGAGGTGCTACAGGTTAAAACATTCATGGAAGCTTGTCATTGAAAAAACTATATATATAGGTCTCTAGCCAGTGTCGGGGCTTTGGAGGATGCCCCGACATGTGGTTATGTGCTTATAAAGCCACAGCATTCTCTCACTAGTCCCCTGGGTCACCAGCAGAAGAATTCAGCCTCTTGTGTTAGAACCAAGCTATTGAAGTAAACTGACCTTGTCATAGCTCCTAGCTGGACTATGGTTTGAGGTCCTTTTTTGTTTGTTTGTTTTTTCCCTGAAACTTGATGGTCCAGTTTTGTTTAAATTTTCAACTGTAGAAAACATCTCTTCCCTTTGGTCACATCGTAGAAATTCTCTTGTAATTTTGTTCATACTTTCTGCATGCATTTCCATGGTTTATGAAAAGGCAGGGGAGACAAATACATGGTATGTGAGTCTTAAACATTTGCTCTTCTCTGGGTGGACATTACTAATCAACTGTTGCATTCTTTCCTGCTAAGGCTCTTTGCAGATTGGCTCTGAATTGTACAGATGTTCTATGCTGGGCAGCTACTGCTGGGCACTTTAGGGGAGGGCTACAGGGGACCTTACCTCTGGAGCAGGACTTGCTGTCTAGTGTGACTGTTACTCATTTCTTCCATACCTCACTGAGGGAAAGACTTAGGATTGTGGGATCCATAAAAGCAGAAGAAGAAGATAGTCAGCATGAGGGTGCCTGATGTACACTGCTCAATAAACCCAAGAAGTAGCCTTAAGGAAGAAGACAGTGTTCTCATCTCCAGCTGTTGATGTGCAGGAGGCCAAGCATTAATTATGTGTTTTTCTTGCTTCTGTAAATGAAAAGAGATTTTAATTGCGAAAACCGTCCATTCATCATTTTATCCAAGGATTTTAAACAGTGTGCGCAGTAACGTGTGAAGGGAGTTGGGTATCTTGCCCATGTCAGCTTTCTGCACTGTTGCTGAGAATGAAAGGACCCAGGAAAAGGCTTTGACACCACACATTATATGGGGACTCTATGTGCAGTTGGCCATAGAAAGGTCTCGTGCATGTCCAATGACTACTTATTTTCTTTGGGGGAGTTTTCTTAAATTTTGTAAAGTCAGTTGGAGTCTTAATTACATGGTAGTTGGCATAATTGTTAGAATAACACATTCAAAGATTAATATAATGAAATGGTGTCAAATCGCTGTGGGCAGCACTTTCCCCATGCTGAGTCAGAGAAAGAGCTGAACTTCTCCCTTGGATGCACCTATAGATAATTGTTCCGCAGATGGGTGACAAGCTCTCTTGATTTAGGCAAGGAAATAATTGGCATCACTGCTATCCCTGCTGTAAAGTAGTCAGCATAGTCTGATGTCACTTGATATGCTTAGGCATGAGGGAGACCAAGCTTATCCCTTTCTGAGGATTCCAACCTATCACCGACCAGGCTTTGAATTTCAGGCATTGATGCTTTTCACTCTTGTGACAGAAGGCTGCTTTGTGTAACGCCCTCCCTGGTCACAGTGGGGTTTGATCCTGAGCTCATCTGCCTGAGGTTAGGAGGTCCACAGATGCTGAAGTCCCTCATGTAAAACAGTGCTGTATCTGCATGAAACTAAGTATATTGCTGTCTCCTCTTTTTTTCTTTGCTTTTCTAGATGGGTTCTTGCTGTGCTATCCACAGGCATCCCCCAAGTGATTCTCTCCTTCCGCCTCCTGAGAGGCTGGGATGTAAGCATGTACCACATACCCACCTTCCCCCCCACCCCCTGTGTGTCACATGGTTGCTGGGTCATGTGATACCAAGCACAATGAGTTTGCTTTGGGGTGGCTGTTACACTGTACTGTGCAGGAGGTAATGACAGGGAAAATCTGTAGACGTCAGTATAGGAGCAGTATTTTCTCCCAGGAGTTGGTTGAATTTGCAGACTCACAGATAAGAATCAGGGGAGGGCTCACCATATCTGTCTAGAAGAGCCAGCCACGACTTTGCCTTTCCTTGGCAATACCTAGAGTGACAAAGATTGCAACTATGCGAGTTGGGAGAAGCTGAAAGAGCAAGACACTGCTCCTCCCTCTTCCTCCCTTTTCCCACTTTTCTAACATCTTTAAGTTTTTGATTTTGTTATTGTTTCTTGCGGTAATAGCCAAAAGCCCTTGAACTTTCTTTGTAGACCAGGCTGGCCCCAAATTCACAGAGATCTACCTACCTCTGCCTCCCCAGTTGAGGGATTAAAGGTGTGTGCTACCATATTTGGCTTAATGTTTTATTTTTATTTATTTTTATTTTTTTGGTTTTTCAAGACAGGGTTTCTCTGTGTAGCCCTAGCTGTCCTGGAACTCTCTGTAGACCAGGCTGGCCTCGAACTCAGAAATCTACCTGCCTCTGCCTCCCAAGTGCTGGGATTAAAGGCGTGCACCACCATGCCCGGCTAATGTTTTATTTTTAAAAGGAAGATTTTCATCTTGATGTGGTGGTGTATGCCTTTAATCCCAGTATTTGAAAGGCAGAGACAGGCTGATCTCTATGAGTTCTAGGCAAGTCTAGTCTATATAGTGAGTTCCAGGCTGCGTGGGCTATGTGGTAAGCCCTATCTAAGAATAAAAAATAAATAAAAAGGTATGTCCATTTTTAGCCATTTCTGAGAGTCCAGTTGCACAGTTAGAAGAGAGGATATCCCAGGACTTGTGAGGGTCCTGACTTCCAGGAGGGTAATTTGGGAAGGTCAGACAGAGGTCAGTTGGTAGACAATGGTAATAAGCGTTTGCTGGCTGAGCTTAGCAGGTTCATCTGTGAGCCGTGTCACCCAGGATGCCCTTCTTAGTGGACCAGATCCACAGCCAGTGCTTAAGAGGGAACACAATTTGCTGGAAGCCCCTTGGGGCAGACTGAGTAAGGCTGATTTGAGCTGCTGAACCTGATGCAGCTTTTCTGTGGCAGCTGTTGCTTTGACAGCATCACAGAAACTGCCTGCAAAGAACAGGGTCAACTCTACCAACCTCCAGGGGTCCCACTTTGTGAATTCTCAATAATTTTGTGCTTTGTGTGTATATGTGTGTGTGTGTGTGTGTGTGTTTGTTTGTGTGTGCTCACATGTCTAGAGGCCTGGAGCTTGCTGACTTGCTGGCCGGCCGGCCAGTGAGCCTCAGGGATCTGTAGCTGTGATAGAAAACTGGACAGAAGCAGTGTTGGGGCAGAAAGGCTTTATTCTGCTTACCACTCCAGTGACCACCATTGAACAGTCATCACTGTTGAACACTGAGTCAGGGGCAGGAAAGGCTTTATTCTGCTTACCACTCCCGTGACCACCATTGAACAGCCATCACTGTTGAACACTGAGTCAGGGGTAGAAAGGCAGGCCTGCAAGAAGGAAAACTTGGTTCAGTCTGATTTAGTCAATGCTGGTTCAAACTTCTAGAGAGTCTGGTACCAGGGTAGTTTATTGTAAGCATATTTAAACACAGTATAATTTGAAAAAAAAATTGCTTGTATAATACAATTCCTGGGGTACAAGGAGGCATAATTACAAATAAACTCAGCTCACAGTACATATGACCATGAAGATGTCTTAAGGGCCTAGGTTCTGGTGTGGTCTCTGACTGAGAATAGTGTAGTGATCAGCAGGCCATAAAATGTATGTGATGTCTCCCCCAAAGATGGGCTCTGTTGATTGATAAAGCTACAAAGAAAGGTCTGGGGCAGGGGTCTGGAATAAACATTCTGGGGCTTTGGGTCTGGTCTGGCTCTATAACTAGCAAAGGTCACTGCCATTAACAGCATCCACTCCCAGTCCTCTGGTTAGAAAACATATTTATTTCCTCCTTGGAGACGACAACCCCAAATGATTAACATTTGGTTTACCTGGTGTACTGGCTGGTTTTGTGTGTCAACTTGACACAGGCTGGAGTTATCACAGAGAAAGGAGCCTCCCTTGAGGAAATGCTTCCATGAGATCCAGCTGTAAGGCATAGTGATCAAGGGGAGAGGGCCCAGCGCTTTGTGGCTGGTGCCATCCCTGGGCTGGTAGTCTTGGGTTCTATAAGAGAGCAAGCTGAGCAAGCTAGGGGAAGCAAGCCAGTAAGTAACATCCCTCCATGGCCTCTGCATCTGAGTTCTAGTCCTGACCTCCTTTGGTGATGAATAGCAATGAGAAAGTGTAAGCTGAATAAATCTTTTCCTCCCCAACTTGCTTCTCGGTCATGATGTTTTGTGCAGGAATAGAAACCCTGACTAAAACACCTGGCGATCTGTGGGTGCAAAGACCTTTGTGCTCCTAACACTCCTCCATCAACTAATGATCAAGGCAATCATATACAAGCTGACCTACCCATAAAACAGTCTGATCTGGGCAATTCCTCAGGTGAGCCTCTCCGTTCAGATGACTAAACTGTACAAATTGATACTTAGGTTAACTAAGACACTGACGGTACAGACAGGTCCCTATGCTTTTGTGCCAAGCACTTTACTGACCCAGCCATCTTCCCACCACTACCTATCAATTTTTTTCTGTTCTAGAGTCTTCCTGGCAACAAGGCCTGGCCCTGACCATTTTATGCATATTCAACAACACACATGTGCAAACCTGTGGGCATGAGTTCTCACAGGTGAGATGGGTCAGACAGTTACTTAGGTATTTGTTACCGTGGGACCTGGTACTGTTCTGGGAAAGGGGCTAGAAACCATTCTTACAGGTGCTTTCTCCCAAACCTGGTGTTGAGAGCACCTACTCACACAGTGAACCATGCTGGCAGTGGGGGCTGGCTGGCATCTACTGCTCGTTAGCCTCAGCTCTGGCACCTCCCCTTCTGTGGGAGGCAGGATAGAGAGACAGAAGAGTAACATCACCAGTCCGGAAACCCTGGCATCAAGGCAGCCTGCCGGCCAGTGCTGCCCTACCCTAAGGTTGGACCTGGAAGCCTGTTCTCTAGTCAGGCCTCCTGGGTTCTGATCTAACTCTCTGCTCACCGAGTGCCTTTTTGAAGCTATAAACTTCTTCCTGGGTGGGGAAGACACCTTCCTGACAGAAATGAGGCTAGAACTAAAGTTCCTATCCTAGTGTTGGTGAAGTAGAGATAATGTCTGTAGAATGCCTTCCTTGGTTGTTGGTGCTGGCTGTAGCTTGGTAGTAGATCATCTGTTTTAGCATACGAGGGGCCCTGGCTTTCATGTTCTGATAGCAAGATAAAAATAAAAACTGTCCACAGATAACTTACACATAGTAAATGTTGAATGAATGGTGGCTGTGTTCAGCACATGGTGGTGTGCACGTGTATGTGTACCTGTGGCGTGCAGTGGCATTACTGTGCATTTATGTGTGTAAGCTCTGGGCCATGATCACTTTGGCTCACATCACATCCCATTACCAGAGAGCATGAGACTCACCTTCCTGTTTTTCTCTTTAGCTCCCTAAGTTGGGCATGTTTCAGAGGTGACTAGGAGTTCTGAGTAATAACTAGGGCCTTTGGTACCACATTCACAAACAGCTTTGAGGAGAGACTCCCAGGATGCTCTGCCTCCCTGTCATTGCTTCCTCTCTGTCAGAAGGCCTCCCACCACTGACAATGGTGTTGACTCTGAAGTTTTTTGAAGTGCCTGAGCAAGGAGTTCTTTCTTTGTAAAACCTGGGGTGTGGTGTCAGGGATTGGGAATTTGGCAAAGGGTTGGGAATTGTGAGGCATGCCAGCAGGGAGAGCCTCCTCAGAAGAAGCCACAGGGAGGAGAAGGCCACAGGGAGGAGAAGACTGCAGAGAGGGCCCAGGCAAGTATGCTGAGCGACTGTAGAGGATTCATCTTTCCTGGAGGTTCAGGGTTTAGAATTGTGACTGCTCCCGTGGTCTTCAGCTGCAGGAATGCTAAGGGCCCACTTGTTTGAACACAGAGGCTGATTGGGAAAGATTATGTCCGATTTGTCCCTAGCATTTATGACCAGTGGAGTTGTGTGCTCTCCTAGGCAGCTGCTGCTTCAGAATTGTCACCAGAGTAAGAGAAGCTCATCTGTGGTAACTAGGTGGTGAGCCGTCTCATGGCTCCGATGGTCTTCCCCTGGCTGCCTGAAAGGTTGGGCTGGGTGTGCTCTGAAGGTCTCTGTCCTGTCTGGAAAGGCTCAGCGGCACTGATGCATGCTTTGGGGAGGGAGGAAAAGCCTCCTGAGGGCTGGAGAGGATCTCTCCTGTTTGTCACTTGTCCAGGAAGCTTCTGAAGCACTCAGAACTGTGTCCATGCTCCAAGTGTCTGACTGTGGCAGCCCTTGAAGGCTCAGTGGAAAATTACCCCAGGAAGCTTCTTCAGTGCCTTAGCTCTTGCAATGTGCCTGTATAAATGCTAATAAGAGCCAGGTGATACCCCATACTGTAAATGATTTTTACCCAAGGCTTCAGGCCAGTCCACAGTTTAATATTCTGATTAGTTGTAGTTTGTGAAAACAGTGACTTATTGTTGTTGGAGTCACATGTGCTACTCCCCTTGGTTTCTGTGACTTGGAGGGCTGACCTACCTGTGAGCAGCTGCAGCCCTGAGGCAGGCCTGTGGCTTTCTTCCATTTGCCCTGCCTCACACGGTTGTGTTTGCAGTGCTGGGGAGGGATGGAACCTGGGGCCTTACTGCATGCTGCTCCGGCAGTCTGCCCTGAGCTGTGCCCCCAGCTCTGCCAGGCTTTCCGGACTGGACTCCTCACCCCATCTTGTTCACCCTCGCTCTGGCTGCTGCTACTCAGTTTTCTCACAGGCTGTTCCTGTCCAGTGACCGTCTGTCTTCAGATTGTAGGGCATGTTATCTGCCTCTTTCTAGTGATCCCCATCTTTTGGGAAGTGATTCCAGCCCCCTGAGTGGTGTGCAGAGCATTCTAGCACCAGTGTGCATGAGTCTGACTGTTACCCCGCCTCAGTTTCTATGAAATGGTCCTGGCGGTCCTGCCTGTTACTATTGCCATGACGATGACTTGTGGTATGTGGCACAGGTTGAGTCTGCTTCCATCTGTGGTCTCCAGGTGGGCCTTGGTATGGCCTGGCACACACTGTTTCCCTAATGCCCTCTGTAGTCCTTCCTGCAGAATATAAAGCAAAAGGTTTTATTATGGGAAATTTCAGGAGACGCGGAAATAAGAATCGCATAAGTCTAGTCAGAGTTAGCTGCAGTTGGCAACTGACCCACCTGGAAAGGAAAAGGGAGCGCTAACCGAAAACTGCCTCCATCACATCGGTCTGAGGGCATGACTGTGGAGCTTTTTGCTTTCTTTTGTATTAATATTTGATCTATGAGTGCAGCCCACTGTGGGCAGTAGCATTCCTAGGTAGGTGAGCCTGGGCTATATACAAAAGGTAGTTGAAGCTGGCCATGATGGTTCACACCTTTAATCTACCACTTGTAAGGCAGAGGCAGATAGATCTCTTAGATCAAGGCCACCTTGAACTAAGGTCACAAATCAGGTTCCAGGATAGTCCTGAATACATAGAGAAACCCTATCTTCAAACAAACAAGCAAACTAACTAGTTAACTGGCAGACAGACTAAGGTAGTTGAGCAAACTAGAGGGAGCAGGCCAGGAAGCCTTTCTCTGTGGTTTCTGCTTCAGGCTCCTGCCTTGAGTTCCTGCCTAGATGATGAACATAACCTGAAAGTCAAATAAACCCTTCCCTTCCCAAGTTGCTTTTAGTAGGTATTTTAGCACAGCTAGCACAGCAGCAGTAAAAGCATACTAGAATAATCTGTATGCCTAGCTTGATCATTTCAGGACCTTTTACAGTCCTGTTTCATTCACCTCTCCCTGAGTGCTTTTCTTTTCAGTGAAGGGGTAGGCCTGGACACAATCTCCTAGTTTCCCTGCCTTTGCCTTCTGAATGTTAGAATTACTAACATGCACCATGCCCCAGCAGGACTGGAGTGTTTAATTTTTTTTTTTTTGATTTGTGTTTTTTTTTTTTTTCAAGACAGGGTTTCTCTGTATAGCCCTGGCTGTCCTGGAACTCACTCTGTAGACCAGGCTGGCCTTGAACTCAGAAATCCGCCTGCCTCTGCCTCCCAAAGTGCTGGGATTACAGGCGTGAACCACCACTGCCTGGCAGGACTGGAGTGTTTAAAGCAAGACCAGACACAGTGTCCCGTGCTGTGCACATTCTTCAATGCCCAGGTCTGGTTTTGAGCTTGCCTGCCTCTCTTTGGCCAGTTTGATCTTCTAAAATGAATGCAGTCTCCCCAGGGCCTTTGTACATGCTCTTCCATCTCACACTTCATCTCTTTTTATGGAAAAGTCTTAGACACTTCATCTTCTCTTGCTGCTCCTTTCTGAAAGCCTGCTATGAATCCAGTAGGTGCCCCCTTTTGTCCACTGCTGCTTTTATCCCACTCTGGTGGCTTACCTGTTTGATCACAAGACAAAGCTGGGTTCTGCTTTGGGCAGTTGCTGAAGCCCTTAGGGCCTAGTGTGCTGGACTCAGTGGACTGATCTCCCAGAGCTGTTCTGATCTCTGTCTGCTCTGTCTGCTGTGCAGTTTCCAGTGTCTCCACCCCAGGCCAGGGCTCAGTGACATTTCAAGTACTTGTTGCTGTTGGCTCTCACTCTGAGTGTAGGAACCAAGTTAAACTCCAGCCTACCCTCCTCTCTCCCTTTAGATTGTATCTTTCCCTCACCTTGACCTTTTGCAGATTTCCTTGTGCTCATTAGAGAACTGTGTGCATGGAGGAGGTGTGCATGTGGGAGCAAGCACCTTCTCCACCTCTCTCATGCCATCCCTGCCCTCGGGGCTCCTCCAGGCTTCCTGAGGCTGGGCTCAGGGTTCTGCCAGATTGGGGAGGTGAGGCACACCTGGTTTTGCCTCGTGCTCACTGCACTGTCCTTTGGCTCTGGGTCTTGCACTCGACCTTTCTCCCAGTGTGGACGTTCCCTGGCTGCAGTTACTCATTTATTTGGGAGGCACAGCTCACTGCAGTGCCTGGGGCTTGGGGAGGCTTGTTGCTGGGTTCAGTTCCTGCCATTGCTGGCCAGTACTGGCTGGTGCTGGACTGGGCTTCTTGCTGACTTGTCACTAAATAGAATGTCTGATTAGCAGGCTTTGGCAAACGAAGCTAAAGCCATGGCTGTGCTGAGCTGCCGACACCCCTCTGTCTGGGATGCCTGTGGCTTCGTGCACATACCCCTCCCTCCTGTCCTATAAAGGTCAAGCGGGTATAGTCTCACATGTCATTGTCCTTTAGCCTTCTTGCGGCTGCACTGATCACACTGTATCACCGGATGTCCAGTTGTGCCCCTTTCTCCAGGGTTGGAAGTGTGGGTCACCTTTGGGTACCTAGCACCCGATAGACACTTGGTGACTGAGCTGTACCCTGATGTATTTTCAAGAAAACTCAGGGGCTGTGCTTCTTCAGCGAAGCATGAGACCTCAGGGCTCAGCAATCATACCTCATCTTACACAAAGTAACTTGCCCATGGCAGTGTGCTAGCCCTCCTGGCGGGGTGGCTGCTTGATATTCGGAAGAGTAGAGTTGCTCCTCTCTGCTGAGGCCCTTTTCCCTGTGGGTGATGTGGGAGCAGTGGTCCAGCCCAGGCTTGGGCGTGGTCAGGGATTGCTTTGACTGTCGTGGGCAGAACCACCACAGGCCCCACCTCACTAGAAAGGCAGCAGCTCTCTATTGTAGTGAGCTGCAGATACATTAAGTTAAGGGTCTTAGCAAGTAACTGACCTCTGTACTGGGACTCTCATGAAGGAGTGACATATGATATCTAAAGTTGTTTCTTGGTTTCCACAGGTATGTACACACACACACACACACACACACACACAGTGTGACAAATACTATCAGCATAAATGTAAAAAAAACTTAGACCCCAAACAAATCTGTAAATGTAGCCATGGCCCCTGTTCCTGTTCCATCAATGCATCCCTTCTGGTTCCCACTGGGTGGCCTAAGACCCTGCTGTGGCCTCAGGATAGGGCCAGCAGAAGTACTGCAGTAAGATGACCTAGTCTTCCTGGCCCTGACTGCCTCTTTCTAGTGAGAATTCACTTCCAAAGTTGAGGCTCACCCTGTGTCCACCCAGGCTGCTTTGCACCCATCTTCTCTTTTTATCTAAAATGCCTCTTAATGCTACAGGAATGGTTGTCTGTCAGAACGGGTCTGGTGTTGTCATTTAGTTGATGAGAATGGCCACAGTATCAACGGCTGTTAGGAGAGGTGACACTTTAGGATATTATTCTCTGGAACAAGGAATGTTTCAAAATCCTGAAGTTGGAATCTTAAGCAATACGTGATTGGCAGAGTGCATGACACTCACCAAGCACCGACTGAAGGCTGCAGGAGCAGGGCGTGCCCTGAGGACTCCGCAGGCAGGAGCATGCACCCCCAAGCAGTGTGCAGGGCTTTCCCCACATGTTCTCCTGGCTGGCACCAGAGGAAGACCTTCCTGAGCTGGATGTAGTGTTGCAAGATCATGCCCTACAGTCTGGCCTCATGGCAGAGACCTGATTCCTCCTCATACCATATATATTCTTACACTAATCAAGTGATGGCAAAAAAGAAAAAACAAAAAACAAAAACAGCAAAGAACAATATTTTAACTGCTTTTGTTAATGGTTTTCTACCTTGGAAATGAACTTCTTTTCTAGTTCCTCAGGTAGCCCAGCAAGGTGAGCAAGTTCAATGCCTGACCCTGGGTAGGCTGTGACCCTGGGTAGGCTGTGTGGTGTTGACCATTTCCACATCTTTAAGTAGGGGCATCATGGTTCTTACTGTGTCAGGGCCTGGTGATGATTCCAGGAGCTAACACTGGTAAAGAATGGGATGTTAGCTCTTACCAGTGCGGTGATGAGAGAGGTGTTCCTGGGTGTCCATGCTAAGAATGTTGACCTGTGTTATCCACGTAGGAGCAAGGAGGTAGGCTGTGGGAAATCAGGTGTCCCAGGAACACCATACGACAGACAGGATGCCGGGCTGTGTTGGCCATGGTATATTGACAGCTGTTTTCTGGAGGATTTCTTTCTGTCCGTCTTGTGCTTGCAAATGGTTGTGAGTGTGCAGCTGTAATGGATCTTGTGTTTAAAGTTTCTATTGTCACGGCTCAGCAGAGCCCTCCCTGGGTCCGCCCCTCAGATTGCCTCTCAGGTTCCAGAGGTACTGCGCCTCTTCCACCCATTAGCTGTCAGCTCTGATTTGGGGGCTGTGAGGCATGGCCTCGGAGCGGCTGGCAGATTGGCCTTAGGAGATGCTAGGCACTGGAGTTTGCCAGCACAGTTTGTACTTTGATTAATTTATTTAATCTAACTATCTTGTATCAACCTGCAAGGATAATTATGCACAAATTACTGTTTAAACTGGAAGCTTGTCTCCCCTCCCGAGCCCCATGCTGGTCCGTGGCTTTTCACCGAAGTCTTTGTGAGAGTGTTTCTTATTCTCTCATCTTCCCCGAGACACTGGACTCTCCGAAGTGAATACTCTCGTTTGAGTTAAAAGCTTTTGAGAAAAGCATAGCACTGGTTTGGATTCTGATCCCGTTTGTCATATCTCTCGGGCAGAGAACCGGCTCTTTTATCTTTGCCTGTGAGTTCAATTCCATTTTTTCTCAGCAGTAAGGTTTTGTAGCTGGCTGCTGCTGCTTCAATATTAGAGTCAAGTGGGATTTTCAGAATGGGGCTGGAGCAGGTTTCTATGTTCTTTGTGAGCATGGGGAGGGGCTGCAAGTAGCACGTGGGGGGCACACACAAAGTTGGTTCTGTCTTATTGACTGCTTTTGCTGATTATAAGGCATGCCATTCTTTTTTGTGCTGCTGTGAAACCACCAGAGAAAGCAAAACACTGTCAGATAATTCTCAGACCCCCTGATGGTGGGAGACATTGCGATGTCAGGCTTTAGGGTAAGTGAATTATGACTTACTGATGATGGGGGTTGGCTATGCAGTCTTAGCTTTTCAGGTCGTCTCACTGAAACTGTGAAGATGTAGGTATTTTTGCTGTTGTTCTTCAGTGGCCTTCAATTGAACTCCCAGATTACAGAGAAAAGAGCAATGAGCCTTGCTTTGGGAGGTAGGAAGAGGGAGACCAGTTCCCTCTCCCCACCCCCCACCCCCAGACTCTGCTTGAGAAAATGAAAAAGACAGGAGGTGCCTGTGGCCGTGTGTCATGTCTGACTTTGAAGTGAACACATTCGGCATGTTTTCACTTGGCTTCATAGAAGGTTATTCCTTATAACATTTCTGTACAAGACTTTAAATTCTTGATATTAAAAAAGGTTCTTGGGACTCAGCAATCACGAGCACTTGCTTGGATCCAGAAGACTCAAGTTTAGTTCCCAGCACTCATATCAAGAAACTCACAGCAGCCTCTAACGTGATCAGGAAAAGCTTGTCATTGCGGCTGGTTTTCTCCTCAGGACAATTCTCTTGAGCCCAGTCTCCATTGCTGTCATCCAGGAAGATGCTGAGAAAAGGGAGGTGGTGACAGTGTGAGTCTGAGGGAAGAAACTTGGGAAGTCTGTTGATTTGGGACCACCTGCTGGAAAAGCCCTGTTCCTGGCTAAATTTGCTGGTCACTTGCTGGTTTGGTTTCTAGGAAACGAAATCCAGCCTTCTCATTGGCTTATATTTATGCAAGCATAAGTAAGGCTGGATGAGGACCCATCTAAGTTACTCCTGGTTACTTCAGGTAGGGAAAAGCTGGCTGTAGGTGTAAGAGATTACTGAATCACCATACAGAGTGGTCTATGCCAGCTATGGTCCCTCCGGTACCTCCAGCATTTCCACACCTTTGGGTGTGGTGACTGTGTGCAAATTTCCAGGGAAGTAATTGGTAACAGTAAGGCAAATTTCCCACTCTTGTGTTTGACCGTTGTTCCCTAGGGACTTTCAAGTCCTTTGAGCATGGCAGCCCCTGTTGGTTTGCCAAATGAGGATGCAGAGGGTCAGGGAAGACAAAGACCAGAAGCCTAAAACCAGACAGCACTATGGTGGAGGCCCGGCCTGTGTATGCCTGCCTCCTCTCCCCAGACAGGCACCAGCCCTCTGATCCTGATTGACTTGGTTGGCTGAGGATTACATCAGGCATGCAGACTGAGGCTCACCTTTGCAGATGTCTAGGTTCTGTTAGTGAGGGTTACATTCATTGGGCATTTATGGAACTGAAGGGAAGGCCATGTAGGACTCCTAATGGCAACTCCAGTATGGGTCTTGGCCTCCTGAGCCTCATGGTCCTTTGTCCCTGTGTCCCTGTTTTTCATTGTGTCTCTGTTGGCTTTTCTGTCTGTAGTGGTGGAACAAGGTTTCCCTGTTCTGAGGCCACACCTCTTCAGTTTAATTGAGGAGAGAGAGAAACAGGGAGAGAGATTCAGATGGCTACCACCTCCAGGTGGAGAAAGTCCGAGGACACACTGTGAGAAGAAATGCCTAAAGCCCTAACTGCTGGTAGTATTCGGGATCTTGGCTGGGAGGTAGCCAGATTTGATGTTGAGGTGCAACTTGAAATAAATCTTGGTTTCTCTGTGTGGTTATTGGGGACTAACAAAGGTAAAGAAGTGCAGCCGCTGGGTTAATTCACTGTTTACATTTATATTAAAATAATTCATTTTACAGTACTGTGGGCCCAGTGAAGGATCTTTTGATTCTAGTTTTAAAGAGAGGATTGGTGGTCATCTGACCAGCTCTCTCATTTCTTGTTGGAACAGGAGATTGGCTGTAACATAATTATTAGCCAAGTGTCAACCTTTGTTTTAAAGCTCTAATCTTCCATTTTCCTGTTAGGACAGCACCAACTGGGGACTGTGCAGATGTGGAAAGATTTATTATTGCATCTTGTCTACCTGCGCAGTGTTTGTTAGAGACGGAGTAAGGAGGTGTGAAAAATGCTGGCACTTGTTCTCCCTAATGAGGTTACCTTATCAAAGGCGTGAGGTAAACAATATGCCCTGGTAATTGTGGTGGGAACGTGAGGAAATGCTGTCAGTTTTATCTGAGAATACAGACTTGGAGCACATCGCAGACATGATGATGGACTCCATGGATCCGGGTGCCAGGCTTAGCCTCTGGTGGTGCTGTTCCCTTCCTAGATGTCCTGGTCCACGTGATTTCCTCTCTTTTTGCTTCCTTATCTGAAAAATAGGGTTAACCACCTTACCGATTCATGGAATTGTTAGAGGGCACTTGGGACTAGTAAGGGCTCAGTAACCAGTTGCTGTTCTCAGCACCATCATTCAGTGAGTGGTCTGTACTGGGGTTTGACTAATAGAAGGTTTTGCATTGTCTGCAGATCTAATGGCCTTGGCTGGTCTGTTGGCACCAGTAAGGGGTTGGTAGTGGGGCGTCTTCTCTGTGCTGATGTTAGGCTAAATGGCGTTCCCCTTCGTAATGCTCTGTCTTGGAAGCGGCTTATCTGTGCTTTAGTGAGTCTGAGGCATCTTAATAGCAGATTTCATTTGTGGTTGGCAGTATGAGTTGACCCACATCTAAATCCTTCTTGATCTAATCGTCTCTGCTATCCTGTTTGATCTTGTAAATATTAATTTAGTCTGTTTGTACATGTGGTTTCCAATGGTCCCAAGGTTAATTACTGTATTTTGTTTATAAAGTGCTCACAGGAGGCTGGGCATATTGTGGAGGACTTAGGAAAACTCTATCGCCACTTAGGACTATAGACTAGCAGTAAAACCTGATGAGTGTCAAAGTGAAATGAATTCTTAGGTCTTGTAGCTTGGTGATGATTTCCGCTCCAGTCTTTTGTTTTAAGAAGTATGTGAGCTGGGCGTGGTGGCGCACGCCTTTAATCCCAGCACTTGGGAGGCAGAGGCAGGCGGATTTCTGAGTTCGAGGCCAGCCTGGTCTACAGAGTGAGTTCCAGGACAGCCAGGACTACACAGAGAAACCCTGTCTCGAAAAACCAAAAAAAAAAAAAAAAAAAAAAAAAAGAAGTATGTGGATAGGTCTGGGGAGATGGTGCAGCGGTTAACGTGATTGTTTTGCAAACATGAGGAGCTGAGTTCCGATCCTCCGCATGTATATACAGTGCTAGGTGCAGCAGCATGTGTTTCTATCCCCAGCACCAGTAGGTGGGGACAGAAGGATCTCAGGGACTTGCTGGCCAACTGTCCTGGCTAGTGTGATGAGTTCGGGTCTGAGGGAGCAGTGCTGTTTAAAGAACAAAGTGGGAAAGTAAGTGAGGAACATGGCAAGCATGGCCTGTCATATGTATACACACAGGGATCACACACACACAAATACACACATGCATGCACACATGCCTACATGACAAGCACAACCTGGACATGTAAGCACACGCACATACACACTCACACACACACTCACACTATATAGGCACACGTGTTTTGTGCCTCTTCTCATTCTATGGTAGAAATGTTCCCTAAGAATTCTTGGGGAATTCTTGGGGAATGGACCAAAATGAATGGTCATTTTGGACCATTATGCCTAGAGCCACTTGCTGGACTCTGGGGAACCCAGTCTTGTCATAACACTTCCGGACACTGAGAGGAATGCATGTCCAGGGGTGCCGGGCTGAAGCTGTCTGCTAGACCTCGCTACATTCATACACTTTGGCTGACTGTGAGTTCAGTTCATGAGACTTGGCTATTTTTCTTTGAAGAGTTGATGGGGCAGAACAGTGAGGGGCTGCGAGCACAGCCTTGGAGCTACAAGCCTGGCTCTGGGTCTCGGTACGCCATTGAGTCTGCAGCTTGCTTCTGCTGCTTACTGTTCAGGTTTGTCCTTTACCGTCTCTATCCCTGTGTTTTCACATGTAAAATGTAGTGTCTTCTAGACTGTCATATAGGGAGAGCGGAGGGAGGGTCGATAGGGTAAGTCTTCCTCCTTGCCTTTGGAGGTAGGCATGTCCTCCATGATGCTGTCTCTTCTGAAATACTACATTCAGCTCTGTGGAGCTTATCCTAAAGAAAGCAGCATCTTTACACCCAACTCCCTTCTCTGGTTCTCTTCATAGCCACACCAGCTGATAGTTTCCTGAGCACAGTAGCACAGCTGAGTGAAGTGCATGCTCAGAAAGAGTGGGGTGGGCCCACCTGGAGTGTGGGGAGCAGCTGCTGTACCTGTATTTGCCTGGCCTTCATTGTGGAGACACACACACACACACACACACACACACACACACACACACACACGACACTGATTGCATTTTAGGTGAAGGCTCTACTCCCACATAAAACAGAAGTTTGTAGATAAATAACAGATCCTTTATAAAAGAAAGGTAACACAGTTATGTGTGGGGTAGGGGCCTTTTAGCCAAGGCTGTTTCTTCTAGCTGCTTCCTTTTGTAAGGGAACTTGTAAGCCACTTGTAAGGTAAAACTGCAGCTTGCCTGTCTCCTTGTTCTGCCCCTTCATGTTTGCGCTGTGCAGAGCAAGAAGGGCTGGGCCGTGTATGTCTTCCTGTTCCCCTTTTCTGGATCTCAGTTTGCTTTGCTTTACTGTTGCTTTTTTGTGCAGTCTCTTGATGTAATTAAGTGGGGAAGGAACCTACTTTGGCACCTTTGCCTCCTCCGTTGGGATCCTTCTGGCCACAGAAATCTGGCACTTGATGGAGTAATTTTCTAGAACGGGGAGAGTGCTCCTCCATTGAGGGTCCGAGACACTCAGAGATTATCATCCATGGTGCCTCTTAGTCATGTGTATCCTGTGAGCCCTTGAACTGTTGCCATTGCTACCAAGGAACTAAAATTTCAGTCTTACTTAAGTAGCTGTATGCAGGTTGTAGCCACTGAATTAAAGAGCATAGGTCTGAAGACTAGAAGGACTCCTGGGTCATATAGACCAGTACCAACCAACCTCCTGTCCAGCTAACTATACATATTCCCCCAGTCCCGTCTCCTGCCCCCAGAGCTGGGAATCAAACCCCTTCAATGAGCTCTGTGCCCAGCCTCCACAGCTTAGATGGGAGCAGAGGCTGACACAGGCCTTGGAAAGCTATAATGATGAGCTGCAAAAAAAAAAAAAAAAAAAAAAAAAAAAAAGCAGACCCCCAACTGAAGAGTCCTGGATTCTTTTTTTCCCCCAGCATGGTTCGATTCTAGAACAGAATATGCTGGGCTCCCGAGTTAATCCTTGGAGAGATGCATTTGCCAGCCGCCAGCGCCTTGCTCCATTCTTTGCCAATAAAATCTTTGCAAGATGCAGATGAGTGGTAGATGTGTTATCAGGGATAACCTTGAATCTGATCTAATTTATTAGTAAATCATTGACAAGCTTGTGTTATCGGGAACATGTTACTTGTGAAGGGCCTTGTAATTGATTACAAAAGCCACCGTGCTTTGACATTTCTGCTGCAAAGATTGATGACAGCACCAGCAGCACCTGTTGTGTATGCATGGGTGGGGGAGTGCGTGTGTGTTCATGGGGTGTGTTGAGTCTAGGGTTTTTTGGTTAAGTAATGGCTGATAAAATACAGCCTTATACCATCACCTGGGCACTGCACTCATCCTTTATGCCCAGGTACCAACAAAAGGCTCAGATGTTGGCATAGTAGGAATGAAAACCAGCGGCTTGGTGTCCTCAAGCTGCCCTCAGCTGGGGGAGATGAAAGCAGAACCAGCATTAAGCAGTGATGAGTGTTCCAAAAATATGAAGCCTATAGGCTGAAAGTAGTGAGACTGGGTGGGGCCCGTTAGATGGGGCTAGGAACAGGCCTGGTGGGAAGCCAAGGGGCCAGTCAGCAGCTGTCTGGGAACAGCAAACATTAAGAAGTCTAGCTTCAGAGCCGGGCGGTGGTGGCGCACACCTGTAATCCCTGCACTTGGGAGGCAGAGGCAGGCGGATTTCTGAGTTCGAGGCCAGCCTGATCTTCAGAGTGAGTTCCAGGACAGCCGGAGCTACACAGAGAAACCCTGTCTCGAAAAACAAACAAACAAACAAGAAGTCTAGCTTCAGAGTCTTTTGAAACCTTTTTAGTAGGCTTCTAGCTGTTGGTGTCTTTCTATCAGAAAAGATGCCCTGCATATCCATTTTATAGCGGCTCCCACTGTCCTTGTCCCTGTCAGTGTCATAGGCCCTGACCCTGGACCCCAAAGAGTGGCTTTGCTCAGGGGGCATTTTCAGCCAAAGCCTTGTGGCTGGCCTTCTTCCTGCCTGAGTGTCTGTTCTTCAGTGGTGATCCCACTGGTGGCTGCTCCTCTGACTGCCCCGTCTGTCTGACACCCATCACGGAGCCTCTTCAGCCCGAATGATCTCCTTCTGTCCAGGGACCACTGTTGGTATCTAGCAAATGTGCCTCTTGCCTATATCATGCCTCTTAGATTCAAAACCACCCTTTCCCTCATTCCCTCCCTGGTCCCTCCACCCTTCAAGGCTCTCTTACCTTCGCTTCTTCTTGGATACATCCTTAAGCCACCTATTTGTGACAGGAATCCATGTTTTCTGATCCAAGCACAGTGTGTTTGTATTAAGTCCCCTCGGTATTCTGGAATTGTTGAGTTGGTGGTGTGGTTGGGATAATTCCAGTGTGTGAAAAATGCTCTCTTGATCCAGGAGCAGTTCTAAACATGTGGGTCTTGACCCCTTTGGGGGTTGAATATCTGATGCCCTACATATCATATATTTACATTATGATTTATAACTGCAGCAAATTAAATTTATGAAGTAGTAATAAGACAATTGTATGGTTGTGGTCACCACAGCATGGGGAACTGTATTAAAAAGTTTCAGCATTTGGAAGGTTGAGAACCACTAGATTCTAGTGGCTTGGCCTTTAGGCTCAAGGAGTGTAAAGTTTGAATTAAGAAACAATAATTTGGGGGCTGAGGAGATGGCTGAGCTGTTAAGTGCACTGGCTGCTCTTCCAGAGGACCCAGGTTCAACTCCCAGCACCTACGTGGCAGCTCACAGCTGTCTGCAATTCCAGTTCCAGGGAATCCAACATCCTTACACATGCAGGCAAAACACCAAGGTACATAAAATAAAAATAAATTAAAAAAAAAAAGGAACAGTAACTTTATTTTAGAATGTAGAAATTCCCCCACCCCCATTCTTCAGACGAGAACTCCCTTCTGTTTCTTTCAGTGCCCACCTCTCTTTGGCAGTATTTTCTTTCAGTCTTCTGGTTTCTCTGAGAACTGAGTGTGCCCTTCAGGTGGAGTGAGGCACCAGGGGCATCTTGTTAATTCCTGATGCAGCTCCTGAGGGGTTGTTTTGCTGGAGTTGTTTCCTTGGCCCTTTCTGGTTGGAAGGCCCTGGCCCAGACATTTCTAGCCCCTTGATGGTGCTGCTTGCTGGGGTCCATCTAAGACTCTGCTACATGTTGGGCCGACATCCACTGCTTGTCCCAGAGACCGTGGGACCAGGTGAGCCTTGGCTATGCTAGTCTCCCCCTCCCTGCCTGCTGCCTCCCATCCCCAACGTTCTTCCATCCTAGACCTTGAGGGTTACCATGCTGCTGTTGCTTTATAGTTGGCTCCAAGTACAAGCACATGCGCACAGAATCTCATCTCAGAATGGCAAAACTTTGCCTTGATTTTCCCACAGTCTGCAGAGCCTGATTTAGGGCCGCACCAGGATTAAGTAGGATTACCAGCATCTTCCCTCTGTCTCTCTTGTGTATCTTGTATGAATGTGTCCTAATAACTATTGATATCAAGTTCATCCCTCAAGAAGTCGAGTCCGACCTTTAGTGTCCTGCTGAGGCTGCATTTTGCTGATGTGTTTTTCTTGCAAGTAAAATCAATGCAGATAAATCTCAGTAACTTTTCGTGCATGGTGAGGTGGTAGGGCCCTCTGTCTACACAGTTGCCATAGTAGGCTCTTCTGTCTATACAGCACACCTGCATCCCATGCAAGGCTGTTGGACCAGCATTGATTAGCTGATCCACTACTCTTAAAGGTCATGCTTAATCAGGCTGCAGGCATACTGGAGAAGATTCTAGAGTTTCTGGGCACTGCAGTTGACTTTGTGTTATTCTCTGCTGCTATTTGTCTTTAACAGCACATCCCTAATTCACCAAGCAGGTAGGCCTGCACTTAAAGGGCAAAAACCTGGCGTGCATTTTTATCCTGAAAATTAGTCACAGCCTGTCGGCTGTGTTTAGGAGTGGTAGGGTTCACTTCTGGAAATCCTAATGTAAATGGGCTGATACCCCAGCAGGCTGTCAAAGCCCTGCTCTCCGCCCGAGACTTGGATGCGGGAGGAAGTGGCCATGGAAATTGTAAAGTAAATGGACTGACATCCCAACAGGCTGTCAAAGCCCTGCTCTCCGCGCTTGTGACACAGATGCTGGGGGAAGGACAGACAGCGGCCACCGAGTGGGCCAGCTTCTCCAAACAGTTGATGAAGCAAGCTGCCAGGGGCACGGCTCTGCTGCTAGCCCTTCATGTTAAGCGTGGTGCTGTAGAACAGATGGAGAGGAAGAGGCCTCCTTGACAGTTCGGGAGGGTGGGGACCTTTAAGTTATGAGGAGTCAAAAGAACACTTTAGTTATTAGCTGCATTCTGGATGACAGCCTGACATTCCGTAACTGTCCACAGCAACCAGGCTGCATTACAATGACACTATTGCAAATGTCTCCTATTAACTTCTCCCTAATAAGGAGAGATGGTTTGATTTGAATAGTTCTGAATAATTTCACAGTATTTATTGCCCATCAGCTGTGGGAATGCTTCTTTCTTGTCATGGTGGTTGACTGGAGGACCAGAAACAAGGGCTTCCATGGTTCTGCTGCGAAACAAGCCCCTCTATCTCATGCCCAAGAACCTTCCTTATTCTTGAGGGGAAAAGTTGGGCTGAAAAAATCTGTAATATTAATGTTATTAATATTAATATTCTGAGAGCGAATGTTGAATGTTTGTAAGATTTTAGAAAAATTAACATTTTTTTGTGTAGTGGGTAATTATAGTTTTCAAAGAGGTATGTGTTCATTATCCTATCTGGAAAAGTATAAAGAAGAAGAAAGGTCATCTATAATCTTGCCACTTAAATATGGGTCCTGCTGCCTGCTTTTCTACTGGCCCATTTCTAGGGACATATATTTGTTTGTTTGTTCTTTATACACCATGAAAGTGACCTTGCCTCATCTTCTCCTAGACCTTAGCAATTTTGTATGATATTTATGACAGCGTTACATGGCATCGGAAAATTAGACATTTAAAACAAAAGAGCCCAATCTTCCATTCAGGACATGTACCACGATTTACCATGTTATTTCCCTGTTGTTGGAAATTTCAATGGCTGTGCTTAAAAGACAGATGGGATCAGTGCCATGTTTAGGACTGTCTAAGGCCCCAACCCCAGAGTGATTACTGGTCATGGTGCTGTTTTCTCACTTCTAGGATTTAAACAAGCTTTTTACAGGAGTCCAGATTGCCACCTCATTGCAAAGTTGTTAGCTGGATCAAGAGGGTTGTGTGTGTGTGTGTGTGTGTGTGTTTGCATATTGTGCTCAGATCTTTAAAATTTTCAAGCATTCTGGCTGAGCCTATGCGAGCTGTGTTGACTGTCTTCTGTGGCCTTACACACACCCCTCTGCTTGGTGCTCATGCTCACTCTCATGTTCCCCTGACTGTTGCTGCTTTCTGCACCTGTGTTCTGCCTCTTGCTATCTCAGCACACACTGAAGTAGTCTGTTCCCCTCATTTTCTATGGGGTTACTGGAGTGAAGTGCAAAGCCCAAAGGCACTGAGATCTCTGAGGCAAAATATATCAGCAGATACATTCATTTTATCATGGTAAATTTGAATTTTTAATCTTGATACCTTTTAAAGATTGCTCTGGAATTTCAGGCCAGTTTGGTCTCTATATAGCCAGTTCCAGCGCCACCATCTACCAACCAACCAGCCAACCAGCTAACCACAAAAGGAGCTGGAGAGATGACTCAGGTTAGGAGTGTATACCAGGTTCCATCCCTGCATCAGGTGCCTGTCACTCCAGCTCCAGGGGACCCAGCTAGCCTCCATAGGTACTGCATTCACACATACAGAGCCCCCTATAGGCACGGGCTAGAATCAAACAAAGAACAGCAGCCACAGGATCCTCCGAGGTGCTTGGAGCTGGGGCTGCAGTCAAGGGAGCTCACTTCTGCGGAAAGGCATATGGGAAGGTGTTGCCTGGAAACTGGACGTTGTCCCTTTCCTTTCAGTTTCCAAGGATCTGTGGCTAGTATGGAAACTGTCAGAGGACTGTAGTGTTTGCTGTGACAAAGAGAGCTCAGGGCTGCTGTGCTCACCTCGCCTCATCACTGATACTAACACGACGGGACCACTGATCACAAGGAAGGCTTTAAGAAAACCCCATTTGAAAGGCTGATGATGGCTTTTCTGCCTATGTGCAGTTTTGTGAGTTTGGACTTGTGTAGATTTATTGGACCGAATACCACCTCTATACACCACCTCCAGCATCCAGAACAGTTCTGTTGCAAAAAACAAAAAACAAAAACAACAAAAACTCAAGCATCCTTTGTAATTCCCAAACCCATGGTGTGTCCCTCAGACTGTCATGTGTATCTGAGGCTGTCCCGTCGCTCTAGCTTCTCTCAGCAAGCATGGTGCCTTGAGTCCACCCATGCTGCTGGTGGATCCCTTTTATTTTTCATAGCTCTGCGCATCTTGAGATACACACATTGAAGGACAATTGCTTGTCTTTGTTAAGTGGTGTTGTAGACATTTGTATGGATTCCGTGACTTTCCTTTCTGTGTCATATATAGCCAAGGACTCTTAGTATTCCTGGTTTACAAAGTTCTCCTCCCTTCCCTTCCCCTCCTCTCCTCTCCCCTCCCCTCCCTTCCCTTCCCTTCCCTTCCCTTCCCTTCCCTTCCCTTCCCTTCCCTTCCCTTCCCTTCCCTTCCCTTCCCCTCTTCTCTCTCCTCTCGTCCTTCCTTACCCCTCTCCCCTTCCCTCCCTTCCCCTCCCCTCTCCTCTCCTCCTTTCTTACCTTTCTCCCCTCCCCTCTTCCCTCCCGTCCCGTCCCCTTCTTCCTTACCCCTCTCCCCTCTCCTCCCTTACCCCCTCCCCTATCCCTCTCCTCTCCCTTCCCCTCCCTCCCCTTTCCTCTCCTCTCCTCCCCTCCCCTCTGCTTGCCTCATCTCTTTTCTCTCTTCTAGAAGCTTCATAGTACACATTTGACATTAGACTAATTTTGAGTTAAATTTGACTTGTGGCACGAGGTCTGGTGGTAAGACTGCCCAGCCGGCCTCTCATTGCTGTCGACTGTTGTGTGTGCATTTCCAGGCTCTCCAACTCGGTCCATGCAGGGATTTCTTTTTTTTTTTCTTTAAAGATTTATTTATTATTATATGTAAGTACACTGCAGCTGTCTTCAGACACCCCAGAAGAGGGCATCAGATCTCATTAAGGATGATTGTGAGTCTCCATGTGGTTGCTGGGATTTGAACTCAGGACTTTCAGAAGGGCAGTCAGTTTTCTTAACCACTGAGCCATCTCTCCAGCCCCATGCTGGAGGACAGGGCTTTCACTGTCCTCAGGCCTGCCTCATGCTGGACACACATGTCCTGATTATTGAAGCTGGTGGAGTGCCTAGAAATTGGTAAATTATGTTCCTTAACCAGTATTTCTTTTCATAAAAATTGTTTTAGCAATTCTGGGTCCTTCGCATTTGATCAGCTCCATTCATTATTTCCCACACCCCTTGCTCCTGAATTTTCGTTATTCTGCTTCGGGGATTTCAGAGATGAAAGTGCCAGTCCTCGGGTTCTATCACCGTGCAGGTGTTCCTTTCCATGACTGCCCACCCTTGCTGTGGATGAGGCATTCTTACTCCTTTCCCTAGCTGGAAAGCTCACAACACAGTGACAGGCCCAGAGAGCACAAAGGCAGAGCTTGGGGAAGGGCTGTGCCTCCACACACAGCTCCTTGAGAGACTTCACGGGGCTTCCTTTGCTGCTACCAATGCTGCTGCCGCTCGGCTGCCATGGCTTAGGGCCCGGGGCAGAGAATAGAGAGAAGAAAAGGCTCAAAAGGAGAGAGATAGAGAGACAGACAGAGACAGACAGAGATAGACAGAGACAAATACACAGAGTGTGTGATATCAAGAAAAACAAATGTGGGCTCCTGCTTGCTGTGTAACCTCCTTCGAGTTTCTGCTACGTCGGGGTACAGCCCACACGTATGCCGTACATCTGACAGTCAGTCCTGGACCACTGCCGTTTGTTTTCCTGCTGTTGATAGATGGGCTGCCTGGTGTATTTTCTGTTACAGATTTGCTGCAGGGTGTCTCAAGCATATCTCTTGGCACACGTGGCATAAATATTTGTCATTGTTCATTGAACGCCTACTATTAAGCTTTTGTTTCCTGTGAGTCTTCCTCATTTGTTGACCATTTTAGATTTTTGGATTTTTTTTTTCACAAATATCTACAGGGTTTATGTTTTTATTGGTGGGGTTTATTGGTCTCTTCTCTGTGTTCTTTCTTTTACTCTTAGAGATCGATGGGAGACAGTCACAGCTGCTTTCTTGCCACCTCTGCTGTGGGTTGATCTTCTACTCTGAACTCTCAGATATGGAGAGGTATTTCAGGTGCACCGTAGGTTACAACTCTTCTGCATTTTCATGGAGTTATATGAATTTTAATTTTTCCACTTAATGGCAGGCTTCTCGTTAAATAAAACTGAGCTAACAGTGGAGAAGGTTTGGGAGGGTATGGTGGTCGGGTTCCACAGAGGAAATTGCCAGCCATGAAGTTGGCTGGGGAATGTGCACTGTTTCTGACCACGGCTGTCCTGCAAGTGTGAGAACAGCAGGTGCAGCTACTGTGCTTAGAGAACAAAATTACCCATGAGCCCATGTTAAGACACGCGTGTGTGTGTGTGTGTGTGTGTGTGTGTGTGTGTGTATGTGTGTGTGTGTGTGTGTGTGTGAGAGAGAGAGAGAGAGAGAGAGAGAGAGAGAGAGAGAAACCAAATTCAATTGTATGGTTCTTAAGCAGAAACTTTGTAGATGACAGTGTTGTCTTGGTGTCAAAAGATTGAGCCTTTGGGATCCACTGTGGCTGAGTTGCATTATACTCATGTTCCAAAGTGTTGCTTGCCAGTGTGATCTTATTTATAGTGGGCGCCCCCATTATTCTCCCTTATTCCAGGTCTCTGTCTCTATCCTTGACTATCCCTCCCAGTGCCATGCAGACACCTCCTTGCCTATAAAGAAGAGGGCTAATCCTCTTCAATTTTAAAGAACAACCTTGACCAAGGAGTCTAACTGGGCTTCCAGATGGGAAGCCAGGACTTTCTGGATGGTTCAGGTCTGTGTGGACTTGAACACTGATTCCTTAAAGTGTTTATCCTTCCTAACTAGGGCCAAAGATTCTTCTGCAGCAGAACCTGCAGTGCTGCCCCACCAGCAGAGGAATGAGAATGGGGTGGCTTAGCACACTTGGGAAAGCCCAGAATGTAGATTTAGGTGGGCCCTACCTTATTCTCAATTAGAGTGAACACTTGTGTTATGACATGTACAAAGACACAAAGGAGAGGTTCTCCCCCAGCATAACAAATCAGAAGTTGCACACTCTTTTAAGTCATTAGTGCAAGCAAGCCAGGTAGCCTCTGAAACCTGGAAATATATCCGGCCACCATTTCTGGAATTTACTTGCATAGAGAGAAATTTATAGAGGATGTCTTAGTACCACTAAACAGGCACCCTTACCTTGGAGTCCCCCAGAGTGAGCTTTGGTTGGTTCCATTTATAGCTGTTAGGACTGGAAATGGAGCTCGTTGTTTGATTGATTCCAATTCCAACATAATATGAGGCTTGAGGTCCAGGACAGCCTGCAGTCCTGACCTCTGTCTGGATGAGAGTGGCTAAGGACGTGATACATGCCAGCATCCCAGACATGGAGGAGCTGGCTGCCGCCTCCTCCTGGACCTTCAGCTGAGGTTACCAAAGGCATTCCTAGGGAAATTGGAGTTTGCAGGTTTACCACCTTAGGGGGTTCACATTCTGGGGGATACCAAGATGGGTTTGTTTGGGCCAGTGGGGTGCATGACTATAGGTGCAGGTTTCTTTTGGCTAGTGAATCGCTGCCTGGATCGGGACCATTTAGTGATAACCTGACTCCAGGTTCTGCTGGTTCCATAGGAGTGAGTTTTTTTAAAAACAAGAACTTTGTATAGAGAGCTTGATTGTATGTGAGAAGTGTGAATCAACACAGTGACTGCAGTTTTGCTTCTCCCTGAGGAGGGTCTGCTTCTGTCTCTCTGATGATCACTGCAACCTTTTCTGTGACTCCCTCTAGGCACACCAACATATACTGTCTGAATTTTGAGTTTGTTAGTTCTAGAAGGCAGACATCTCTATTCTTTTTAAAATTTATTTTTATTTTGTTTTATATATTTGAGTATTTGGCCTACATGCATATCTCTATACCATATGCCTGCCTGGTGCCCATGGAGGCCACAGTAGGGTCTCATATTCCCTGAAACTGGAGTTACAGAAGGTTGTGAGCTGCCACAGGGGTGCTGGGAATTGAATCCAGAGCCTCTGAAGAGAAGCCAGTACTCAACCCCCAAGCCATCTCCAGTCCCTGTATTCCTTCTGCTGAAGGCTAACTGAGACACCTGAGTCTGGCAGGAAGGGTCACTGCCACATTGGCACTCACACCTCAAGGCTCCTGTGGGTGGTAGGCGGTTCCCATGACCTCCAGTCCTAATTGAGACTGTGACCACTCCCAAAGAAGAAGTCTACTTTGGAAGCGTTATTTTCTTTGCTGAGATTTCCTTTTGCCTCCCTGGCTCTCATCAGAAAGCTTGCCTTGCTTCGAAGGGTAAGGTGGCTGGGGTCTATGGAAAGTCTGTGTCTGTGCCTTCCTGACTTAGAGTAATGGGTGCCTGATGAACAGGAGCAGAAGCGCTCTCTTTATAGTCAGTTCCGTGGGTTCCCATGAGTCATCTTGTCTCAGAAGACAGCTGGCCTCTCAGAAGTTCAAATGTTGTGAATTTTCTACCACAAGTTTTGGAAAGTTTCACAACTCAGGTGAACATTGAGATACAGGTGGATTCTAAGTGGAGCCCAGCAAGGAAGGCCCCATTATAGTAGTACCTGGTGCCAGGGAGCCCACTCAGACCTAGGGTACCAGCCAAGAAATGCCAAGAGCATTTATTCCAGTGAAGACTCAATGTGGGGAGGTTGCAGTTGCTGGATTGTGGATTTTGGAGGGGCAGAGGCACTGGGGTCTTCAGCCCAGAAACCACTGGACTGTGGTACCTGGTTTTCTGAATGTAGAGACACTGAAATCTTTACTCCCAGAGACTACTAGACTATACTGCTTGGTCATCTGGATGTAGAGACACCGGAGTCTTTAGTCCTAGAGGCCACTGGCCTGTGTAGTACTTGGTCATCTGGGTGTAGAGACACTGGGGTCTTCAGCCCGGAGACCACTGGACTGTAGTGCTTGGTCATCTGGTTGTACCCTGGAGTCATATAGACCTTGTTTGGTGCGACTTGGAGCAAGGGACTTTGCTCTCTGAGCCCTGCTCTCCTACCCATCATGCATTTCAAGAAGACAAAAAGACACTGTGAGATGTTTCTCTAGAGTCTGGTGCATGGTATGCATTAATTTGGCCATTGTCACCATCGCTGCCATCCTCAACCTCCTCGTTTTGTAGAGGGAGAAACTGAGTCCCAGTTCCTATGAGCAGAGGCCAGGCCGGGACTGCTCCTTTCACCCGCCACCTGCCCATCTGCACTCAGCTCCAGATCACGTACTGTCACCTCCTCGGTTCTCTGCGGTGCCGGCAGATCCTGACAACAGATGGTGCTGTTCTGAATTAAAACAATTTAACTCAAGATCCATCAACTGCCAACATCAAACACCCTTAAAAGAAGGAAAGAAACTCATTATCAAGAGTATTTAAGCAAAGTAGGTATTTAATCTATCTTAGTCATTTGCATTCTCGGGGAGAAGGAAGTCAGTGACTGCAGCTGCCGCCACAGTCCAGGCCTGCCTGCCTGCCTGCCTGCCTGCTCTGTCTGGCCGCATCACACCCCCACGTCCTTGTTTGCCACACAGTACTAATTTGGACTTGGGTCCTTAAAGAACAGTCTTTAAAGCTATGCTGAATATTTGAATATTTACACATTTAGAAAGTACTCTGTTGCTTTTGTACCTTTGTGAAGCTTTGGTAGGGCATGTGGACACTGTGCGGGGTTGCTTGCAGTGCTGGGCAGAAAGGATGTGTTAGGCCAAGTTTGGTATTGCAGTGGAACACCCGAGGTCTGTTACTTCTTAGCAACAGCAGCTGAAAGGCACACACACAGTAGCTGGGGAAGGACCCTCTCCCTCCTGGCTCCAGCACTTTCTAACGGAAGGCACCACAGTGGCAGGGGCATGTCTGGGCAAGAGAGGTCACATAGGCATCTAGGTAGAGAGAGCAGGGCCGCTCCTTTAGTATAACCACCCTCTTGGAAGCCAGCTTGCTCCCACGAGCATCACAGCCAGTGCTTCTAGAGCCATCCCAGTAGGCGCTGCCCCCTAATGTCTCACTGGCCTCCAGCATTACCACTCTGGGGACACGGCCACACCATGGCAGGAATCACTATGGTCAGTCTACTAAAGTCCTATTTCTTGGCATGACCGTCTCCTGTCCTGCTGCTGCTGTTCCCATGGTCCTCTTGCAAGCACCCTACCCTAGGCCCTGAGCCCCAAGAAGGCCAGGCCTTCTTTACCTTGCTTTGTTGCCTCTTTTGCTCCTGTGGTTGGGGATGTAGCTTAGCTCTTGGAGACCAGGCAATGGATGCTCCCCTTCCCTTGACTGAAGCATTCATGGCCTAATATTAGCTACTCAAGGGGCAAGTGAAATAGTTGTACTGTCTTTCCAGAAAAGTCTGCGCATGGGCAGGGAGCAGGAGCCACGCGTGTAGGGTGTGCTGGCGGAGGAAGCACACTGCGTGTATACTCTGTAATCCTTTGTCCCTTCAGTGTTTCTTACCGAGTCTGTGGTGTCTGTGACACAGGTTCTAGCCTGACAGGCTGAGAGGTCTGCTTCCCATGTAATGCAGAGGCGCTCCCTGCATATTTGTTCTCTGCCTCGCACTTTGCCTGATGTACGAACCAAAGCCCTATTTGTGGAATATTCTCCTGACATTTGTATGGGCAGGCTGTCCTCCAGAACTGTCTTCCTGGGCAGGCCTGCCAGGACTCAGCTAGCTGCTTCTCTGGCTCACCTCTTGGTCCAGGTGGTGTCCCAAGCAGCTGTTCAGAAGAGACCTACCTGCCACAAGGTCTCCATCTAGTTTGGTTCTAACGGTTTTTCCATAAGGAAAGCAAATAAAGATGCGGAGCAGCATTTGCATTTCTATCTTTTAATAATTAATTTCCCCAGCACTGGGAAGAGACTGAGACTTAACAGTTGCTTGAGAGACCAGGGCTTTGTCTGATCTGTGTCCCCTGTGCTAGGAGGGGCACTGAGCGGTCCAGATGAGGGTTACTGGCCATCAGTCTACCTGACAACATTTTGAAGAGTCATGCATAAATGTGTGATATTGGTGTGGTAGCCTCAGGTTTACCATAGCATACTGTTGTGTGAGTAAGTATGTGGCAGTGGTGTGGTAGCCTCAGGTTTACCATAGCATACTGTTGTGTGAAGGGAACACTGTGTTGTGTTCTCTATCAAAATGCCCTCTTTTATTGACACTCTTCATCTTCCCATGAAATAAAACAAACAAGACATGGAGCATTGATGTTGTAGAGCTAGAGAAAAGTTACAGAGACACTGTGTTACAAGGGAGGGCGCTGGATCATAGAGGTGAAGGGTCTGTTGTCTTTAGTGAAAGCCTAGAGAGGCAGGAACCTAGTCCTGAGTGTCCTTTCCTTGGGCCAGCACTGTGTGACAGAGCTTATGCACAGGGAGGGGTTGTTGAGCAGGGCACATCTGCCTCCTGTTCTTAGGGCATGTGTGTTGGAGCATGTGTGTGCATTCTCTGTGCACACTCACTTGAAGTAACACTCCTTTTCTTAAAGCACATATTGGCTCCACAGACACCCTTGCCATCAGATAGTCCAGGTGATATAGTCAGGACTCATTCTGAGACCTCCCCAGACTCCATGCCTCTGTGTGGGAGGACAGTGTGACATGAGGTAGGTTGGTATGGACATGGGGTAGCACAGTGTGGACACAGGACTCTACAGCTGCAGCCAGTAGAGGCAGTGCTGATACTTAGTACTTGCTGTGTCCTGCAGACCGAGGACAGGGTCTGTTAGTTCTCCCGCTTAGAGATGAGGAAACGTAAAACGTACAGCAGCTTGTAATACAACTCAGCTCAGCACCCTCCTGACCATCCCAAGCCTCACGCCTTCCAACAAAGCCCCTCACACAGGGCTCACCTGGAAAATGGCCAGCTGGAGGAGAGTGAAGTTAGAACATTCATGCCCTGGCCTTACTCTGCTCTTCAGTATTGAGGCCTGGAAAGTTCTTTCCCACCTAGAGATGTACTCTACATTCCGATGGGAATTATTTTGACACATGGCATTCCTTGTAATTTAGAAGTCAAAGTGAAGGCCAAGAGGCCCAAGTAGGGCTATTTAATTGCACGCAAAGGCTGACCTCCATGTTCTTGTCTTGGACCTGCATGGACTTTTGCTCTCCCTTGCTGTATTGCTTGTTGGCCAGCAGGCAGAGTCTTTCAGCAAGGACAGCCGGTTTTCATCTCTTATCTACCTCAGCTCTGCAGCGGCTCCCATCTTGCTCTTGTGAAGCCCTCGGTGATCACCCCTGAACTCTGTGCTCCCTGCTCTACCATTACCTCCGTCTCCACTCCCTGGCCATCCTGGGCCTCTAGGCAGACTGTTCTTCCACACATACCTATGTCTGTCTCCTTGTTTTCTGATCTCTCCATCTTCTCAGCGAGCACCATGTTTAACATTGTGCCCTGCTTCCATGCCCTGTAGAAACCCTAGCATGCCTCATCTTCCTGTGACATTCTGTTCTTCCTGAAAACTGGAGCTTGGGTGTGTGTTCCTCCCCTAGAGGTGGTCTTTGTCTTTCTGCCTTGCTGTATTCTAAGTGTGTAGAGAAGCACCTGGCACATGTAGGGAGTGGCCCACTGATACTTGTGGGCTGGATGGGGTGGGTGGATGGATGGATGGATGGATGGATGGATGGATGAGGTATAGACTTGAAAAAGCCACTTTCTCTTTGGGTCTTTAAGATTTCTAAAGTAAAATATCAGCTTGTACTAGATGAAATGTCATCTCCTCCCAACTGTGACTTCTGTCGATTCTCTGCATCTAGTGGTGTTGATGCGTCACTCACCACCTTCCCCCACCCCAGGATGTGGGCTTCCTGGGGCAGGCAGGATCTGGCTGGTGTTGAGGAGGCAGGTGTCATGGTAGTGCTGTTTCTGGGAAGGGAACTTGAGCTGTGGCCACCCGAACACGCGTGGAAGGCGTGCCCCACTTCCGCCCCACAGCAGAAAGCTCCACATGTTTTGCCCATTTTCATTTGGTGATGTTTCCTGGGGACTCTGCCATGCCGTTGTCATTTCCCTGTGCCAGCATGGCAGCTCTCCTCTCCTGGATGCCACCAAAGCCCAAGCCCATTGTTGCTGTAGGTTTGTTTGCATATTGCACAGCCATCTGCTCCTTTACCATCCAAGCTTTAGGTTTTGAAATATGAATTGCCAGCCGCTCCAAGAATTTCAGTGGCGTTTGCTTTGAATGCCAGGAACTAGACTTTGAACTGCTAGAGCCACCATTGCGGAGGCTCTGCTTCCTCTTGATTTGGGAGGCACAGTGGCAGGAATTGGGACTGGGCAGACTAGTACCCAGGTGTCTTGAGATCTCATACTGCTGTTCCTTTCAGGCCTTCATCCAACAGGGCCTCCAGGTCAGAGCTGTTTGAGAAAGCCCCGGTGTGCACTAATCCCCCTGCTGTAAGTTCGTAGATAAAGATTCCACATATTTCAGTGGTTATTTGTTATGCAACTCCAGTCCCACCTGCTCCATGGTAGAGTACATGTGTGCTGTGTGCTTCATCCTGTAGCATCTCTTGCAACAGCGTCCCTGGCCAGGTGCTGCCCCTGCTCCTGCCCTAGGCCCGCTGGCTCACCCTGCCCTCGGCCTCTTTCCCTAGCGCACAGCCATCACATGCTGCCCCCTCCACTTGCTGTGCATTTATGGTGAGCACTTCTCGCACTGTGTTTTTCCTCTGTTGCATCTTTCACAGAGGCTATCAGTCTTTTGTTTTGGAGTGAGTGAGCTGTTTAGTAAGACTGTAGCTCCATGAGGTTCACGGTGCCACGGAACATTGAGCTCTTGGAGCAGGGTGAAAGGTAGGTTTGCACAGACAACCATATAATGATGTTTGCACAGTGTGATGTGTGTCATGCCCATGAGAGACTGGGGCAGAGAAGGGCACCTGCCTAGGAGTGCTTGGGTGGAAGGGAGGGCTAACTTTTCCACGGTGCTCTTTCCTCAAAAGTCAGGCAGTGTTAGCAGAATCCTGATTGCCAAGCCACTTAGCCAGCAGCCGTGCACCATCCAGAAGATCTGTCTTTCGAGTGTATCCACATGCTCTGAGAGATTTGACGTTCCTATTTATTAAGTGTTAGCCAAAGAATGTTTTTGTTTTTCAGCTCTCTTTTCTGATGTTTCCCAAATGTCTGTTTTTCTACTTTAAACAGTCCCCCACATAAATGCAGTTCAGTCTTTTTCTTTTGAGGAATCTGCAGTTGTCAGAGTATCAGCTCAGGGAGGCTAGGCTGGGCATCTGGGATGGTGACAGGAATAGATCCTTTTGGGGGCCCATGGTAGAACTGGCTTTGCTGCAAGTTGCTGGTAATAGAAACTAACCAGGCTGAGTCCATATCACTGAGGCTTTGGTCTTGTCATTACCCAGGAGACCTAGAGCTTCTGCCACCCCTCTGCTGAGGTGGGTTTCAGCACTGACCCTCAGAACGCTGGGGGCCTCAGGTCAGCCGCGGGTGGCAGTGTTCCCCTAGTAAGGATCTGCCATCCTTACATTCTGATATGTTTCCAGCATCTAGAAATGTCCGCAGCAGTGCTTACAGAGCTCTGTGGACTCCACCCACGCCCCCTCTCCTCCTGTTGCTTGCTTGGTGGTGTTGCTGTCTGAGTTAGGATTTCTGCTAAGAATGGGACAATCCATAACTGCTTTCTCCTTGCTGCTGGAAAAGAGGTGCTCTTATCTCTACCTACTGTTCCCAAGCTTGCTGTCTGCAAAGGCCAGAATTGTATCTTTCCTTCTGTCTCGTTCTTGGTTGGGTTTTTCTTTCACTTTGCTATGCTGGTAATCAAATCCAGGGCCTTGGCATGCAAGACAAGTGAGCCAAGCCACACCCTCAGCTCAGCTGGGTCCTTTCCCAGCACTTGCTCAGGATCCACTCTAGATAGAGCCTGCCTGATCGGTTCTCCACCGAGGGAGTTCAAGGCTAGCTCCTGCTTCTTGTGTTTGCATAACTGCTACACTGAAGATACTGGTATGAAAGCTCAGACCCAGGCACATTCAGAGGAAGGATTTTGAGACGAGGGCCACTGCATTTACTATCTGGTAGCCATTTCCCTCTGCCCTTACCACAGGGGCTTGCCTGTGTTTACATCACGCTTTTCACAGTCTGCTTCTTGGGTTTAGGTTATGGATGAGAATAAGTACACAAGATTGTCCTCTCATGTACCTAAGGGAGGGATCTGTGTGTAGTGGGGACTGTGCAAGGGAGCGTTAGTTAGAAGGCAGAGCTCCATGCTTGGGATCCATTAGGCCTGTCCTCCCCTCCTCCCTCCTACTTGCACAGCAGGGTCCAAAGGAAGAGAATCAGGTTGGAAAGAAGAGTAGATGTTCCGACATGGGCTCATGCTGGCTTTGGGAGGTTCGCCACTGAGGTACATTGCAGGTGTGATGGAACCTGCCTGTCTCTCACCTCCTGCTCTGTCCCTGCTCCTCTGGTTTCCTCTGTGATACTTCTGTATCCTTCAATTTCGTGATCTCTGCCACCTCTGCAGGAACTCTTCCATATGCAGTGGTTGCCTTGCCACCCCGACCGGTGTCCCTGGCGTAGTTTCTCTGTGTGCCTTGCTACCAGCTCCGTGGTTTCCTTACTGCTTTTTCAGGAATGTGCGCACCATGCTATGGGACCCCTATTTGTCTTTGGAACTTATTCTCAGCACTGACCCCAGTACAGGGTCAGATGTTAGGACGCTAGATGCCTAGTCTGTGTTTACTAGTGATGTTCTAAGATTTATATATGAGGTTAAATACGTGCTGATTTATCACTGGGTGAGTGAAAAGTCTGGTTGGCAGCAATGCACATCTGTAATGCTTCAGTGGTTCTCAACATTCCTGGTGCTGGGACACTGTAATACAGTTCCTCATGTTGTGGTGATCTCAACCATAAAGTTATTTTGTTGTTAATTCATAGCTATAATTTTGCTACTGTTTTGAATTATAAGGTAAATATCTGATATGCAGGATATCTGGTATTCAACCCCCAAAGGGGTTGTGAGTCACAGTTTGAGAACTATTAGTTTAAATGTTGTGAGCTTAGCATCAGCAATATGACTTTGGGCAAGTGACAGCTTCTTTTGGCCTCTTCCGCATGGGATGGGATGTGGGGACACCTTCCCCTGGATTGCATTGTGAAGGCATTATTAATGCTTGATGTAGCAGACACTAGAGTTCTGTTATGGTCATTACTGTTTTACAAAATACACAGACCAATAGTCTTTTGTTTTGTTTTATTAGCATTTGTTAATTGTACAAAACAATGTGTTTGATTATGACACATTGTTGCCATCTGTAACACTGTGATGCCTTTAACCCCTCTTACCACATCCCGCTCCCCTTCCACTGCTCTCTTCCCTGCCCCCAAGCCCTCCTTCTACCCTCTGGATTATCTCTGCTATTTTCTTTTCATTATTGTTACATGCACACACACATATGGATATATAGAAATACTACCTGCTGAGTTCATTTGCTATTGATCATATGTTTGAGTTTTAGGGTTGACCACTTAGGATTAGAGAGCATCTCCCTGGGGAAGACTGCTTTTCCTTCTCTCAGTCCATTAATTGCCTGTAGCATTTCCTGTTGGCTTGGGCCTTATGGGATCTCACCTTTGTTCCATGTTCATGCTGTTACTGTGCAGGCCTTGCTTAGGGAACTAGATTGTTAAGAGGTCACGGGTGGCGTTCTATGTCCTTTACAGAAGATACAATCTTATAGCAGATGTCCTGGCCCTCTGGTTCTTAAAGTCTTTCCACACACTTCCCACAGTTTTCTCTGCGCCTTAGGTGTATGGCTGTAGGTGTGTCGGCTGGAGCTGGGCACCCTGTGGCCAAGCTTTGATGAATTGCTGGTATAAGCTAATAGAGTACAATCAGAAGTAATACTGACTCAGTAACGTGGCAGGAATAGGCTGTCCTCCATGTTCCATAGCTTCACTAGTCCCAGGTACGGCTGGCTTCATAGTAGCACTCATGAACTAGTCTGAAGTCCAATTAGACAGCTGCTGGTTACCTCCAGGTGTCACCCCACCAGGGCACCTGTGCAGATGCCTGCTGTGCTAAGCCAGCAGTCTTGATGCACCATTTCTGGTCATATAGTTCTCTTCTGAGGTGAGTCTGTAGCTGTTGTGTGCATATGCACACCCACTCTAGGGACTGGAGCACACTGTGGATAAACTGAGCCACTGCCACAGATTGTTTTAACAGTTGACATGTCAGCACAGGCAGAGCCTGTTTGCTACCTCCGACAGCCTCTTGGGTTTGATATTCAAACAGCGGCCTGTGTTATATCCTTTACCTTGAGTCTGCTTCTCATTAACCTGCGCATGCCTGGCAGGAGAGAGGAGAGGTCACAGCCAGTGCATAGTCAGGGTCTCTCCCTAAATCTGCCTTGTGCCAACAGGGGACTGTTTCTAAGTTTAGTACATGACATTGTTGGGGACACATGAGGCACAGTTAAGTGGCTTTATGTAATGTCTTAAAAACTCAAGCTGTCATTCCGAGATTCAGTTCCCCGTCAGATGCCCCGGTTTCGAGCTTTCTTTCTGTCCAGCAGTGAGGTGGACTTGTGACTTCCCTGCACACTTCTTTAGAGATCACTTTTCAAGTTGCCCTTTGTCCATGGGCAAGAACACTAGCGTGGCCTCAGAGTCAAGGGCGAGGCTTGTGAAGAAAGTAGTTCCCACAAGGTGAGAGCAGTCTGTTTCTCTGCCACCACAGGTAACCTTGGCGACCTTAAATCCTGTGTCTGTGCTTAGATGAATTTGCAGTCTTGATGTGTCCACGAATATTTAAGCCCTTCTGTGTTTCCCCTTGACTCTAATAAAGGTAATCACTTGTTTTCTGCCTCAGACCTGTTTATATTTATGAGAACTAATGACACATTGTATCTAGGGAGAAGAAAGAAAAAATTCCTCCTGATTTTGAACTTGGGGTGGGCAGGGCAGTGAGCTGCATCCTCTTTTCCCACATATTTAATAAAGGTTGCTGTGGTACTCATGGCTTCGTGACTATTCACGTGGGGCTGCATGCTGGCGCCGTGTGCCGCTCCTGAGATTGGCACTGTTATATTATTAATAGTACTGATCACACATGCCTTGCATTTAATATAGAACATAAGAGGCTCACCTTCCATGAATGAAAACTCTCAAATTGAAAGTGTGGATGCCATAAAAATTTTAAAGGAGGAAATATGCTGTGATTTAACTTTTGGAATAAAAATAGTGCATTTTTAATCAGCAGGCGTGAATGTCCTTGGGTTCCTGAGTTAGGATGGCAGAGAAAGAAAAGGTCTCCCTTCCTTTTCCCTGTGTGCTGAGTAGAGACAGGATAGACAGGATTGCCCGGAACACCAGGATCCTAGGGTGCACTGACAAAAGTGGAGGACAAACTGCCTCGAAGCTGCTGGGAAAGCAGCTGGCCCCTGCCCGGTCTCCTGCTCCTGCTCGTGCCTGCAAGAGCCAGGCACAGTTGGAGATTTGTGTACACAAATGCATGCGTGGAAATACCATGCTCTGATGACATTCCTTGGGGGGCGACCTTTGATGATGAATTTTCTTGCCCTTTTTAGGGGAGGAGAAGAGGAGGCGGGTGGTACTTCACAAGACTAAATTTACTCAACTTTTTTGGGTTTAAATTTCTTTAGGGGAAAAAAAATGTCAAATGATTGTAGATCCCAAACTGTCTTTGTTGGCATTTGAATGGCTCTGTGAGTCCAGTGTAGGGAACAAATGAGAAGGAAAGGCTCATCTGCTCACCGGCGCGGCCTTGAAGCCGAAACCCCGGACCACAGTGTCTCAGGGACCTTCATGATTTATATATTGTATGTGATCTTTTCTTAAACATTGTTAACCTGTGCCCTTTACAGACAATGCCAGGTCAGAAAATGTCAGGGGAACTTCAGATTGCTTTCATAATTGTGTAAAGAAAATTGTTGTCTTCAGGATCCGGAGCCGGTGGCAGGCATCCTTTGTAGATGGCATGTTGGGGAGCCAAACAGCACTGTGTGCGTGAAGCTGCCTTTAGCTGGTGGGGAAAGAAAAATGTTTGAGTGAGATTTTTCTTCTGGCCTCATGTAGTTCTGAGGAAGAACATACGTTGTTGTTCCCTGGTGGGCTGTTGTTGGCGCCTACTTAATTTGTTGGGAAGGCGGATTCTTCAAGCAGGAGGCCTTCTGAGGCTTACTCCCAGGCAGGCCCTTTGTTACAGCAGGGAAAGGACAGGCAAGGGAGCACGGCACTGCTCAGGAGGAGAGAGGGCAGTGGAGGCAGGAAGGGGATGAGGCGGAAGAAAGCCCTCCTTCCAGAGGGCTGTGGTCCCATGTCATGGAGGCTGGTGCTTGGATGGGCCGTTGCCTCCTGGGCCTATGCACTGCTCATTGATGAAGGGAGGTCTGGAGTTGCTAGCATGTTTAGTCACAAGATGGCAGGGGCATATTGAGGCACGAAAGCCTGTCTTGTATCCAGGTCAGAGGAAGGCAGACAACTCTGTGGCCGGGCCCGGCGGCGTGGCTCGTGACTTGTGTTTCGAAACAACCTTGGTTACTTTGGTTCAGCTCTTTCAGAATGAAGAAAAGGAAGCTCACACATGTGGGCCTGGTCAGCAGCTTGCCAGATTTCACCAAGCTGAATGCTGAGGCCACATTCTTTCTTTTCAGTTTGCTTTCTCAATAAACACCAAATACAAACCTATAAAAAGAAGCCTAAAAACCTGACATTTTTCCCTGGGCATAAAACATCTCACGTGGGTACAGAACTTTCCCATTGTCTTTCATCTTTATTTTTGGCCAGGGGCGGGCACTAGTGGCACTGAGGGCTGTTTGTGTGTGCCCAGTGCCTTGGAGCACCTGGAAGCTCAGTGCTGCACACCCCCCCCCATCTGATGGAATACCCAGCTCTCCCTCACATTGAGAAGGCTCGCCTCATTATCTCTACAACCTGAGTGAATTTGCGAATTAATTGATGTGTGGGAGGGAAGGCATCTGCTATTGTAAGATCCTTTAGTTGAGGCAGTAAAGCTTGAAATAAAATTAAGTGTTACTATAGTAAACTAATAGTTCCCAGGTGACAGAGCTAGTTGTGTCACGTGGGGGACATGCATGCTCATGACCTATGTTGTGCCCTGGGTCTCCTTCTTCGAAGCAGTTTTGTGTTCATCAAAGGAACAGTTGTGTACATAGTTTAAAGGAGACTAATACTGCAGACTTCTCATAGAAGACTGGTCCCTTGTCTGGCTCTCGCCATGTCACTTCCCAGAGGTAACTGAGCTTTTCTGTCGCTCTTTGCTTTTGAATCTTGCCTATGCTGCACTGAGTAATTTGCATAGGCCACTTTAGATGCTGTGTGGCTCCATGGGAGAAGAGGAGGGTTTGGCACCTGCACATCACATTCTCCCCAGGCCTTGCTTGCCTCTGATGACGTCAGTTTACATGATGGATGCAGTAACTACACCACGCAGGGTGCTGCTTCTTTGTGAAGATTGGAGGGGTGTCTGAGACTCCTCTTTTCCAGCTCTCCATGAATCCCAAGAGTCTGCGTTAGCCTCTCCAGATTAGTGTCTCATGGGAGTAGGGATCTGGGGGACTCAGTAGAGATTTAGGCAACCCGCCTGTTTCTATGCCTACACCCCCAACCCCCTGCCAGACACCTTCCTCAGTGTGTAATTCTGTGTGCCATGCCACTTGCTGGCTTTTACCTCTTCCACCCTCCTCCACCTCTCCACAATGTGCAGAGTTTTGGTGAGCTTCCCTCTGCCAAGGGTTGGCCATGCATCCTGTCTGCTGGGCTGCCCCCTGAGGGCTCATGTGTTGAAGGCTTGGTCCCCCATATGTAGAGGTGTGTCTTTTAGGAAGCAAACAGGTCATGAAGGGTTGGACCTCACTGAAAGATTAATCTACTGATACATTTATGATTTGACGGGCTGTTGAAAGATGATAGGAACAGGATGTGGGACCTGGATGACACGAGTGGGTGTTTGCTGGTATGCAGTGCTAGTCTCAATGCAAACAAAGGTATCAGAAAGCCTCTGAGTTTTCTAGTTCCTTGCTTCATGGCTGCTTGGCTGTCTCCTCTGCCACTCACCCCACTTTTATGCGTTTGTGTCTTCCCCTCAGACCATCAGCAATGGAGCCAGCTAGATGAAACATGATCCCAAATACATCTTTATGTTGATTTTTTCCAGGGATTTTGTTACTGACACAAAGCTGAGGAACTCAGGCTTTGTGTTTTTCCCTTCTGAATGGACCCTTGTGCTCATTTATCCCCACCGTTTCAGGGACTTGGGGAAGGAGTGCAGGTGAATATGTTTATCCGCCATGTTGAGCCGAGAGCCTTGCCTCCCATTGAGGCACCCCCCCCCCTGCCTTGAGTTGTGCACAGGCTTATCATCCTGACTTTGTGCTTAAAGGGAAAGACCTGGAGCTGGAGATGCAGAGGAGGAAGGCCTTCTCTTCTACATTAACTCACAACAGCCCATCCTGCTGCCTCGGCTTCTGGCAGTTCAATCTTCTGGACTGTAGTAATTGAGGACAGAGGCATATGGTTTGTAATGGCAACACAATGGAAGCTAAGCTTGACAAAGAAAGTAGACTTTATTAATATTGGAACCACTCTCCAGTGTGGGGCTAGGGACAGTGTGACTCTCACACCTGTGCAGTTGGGCCTTTTCTCCAAGTGGTGTCCATCTGACACCACCCCTGCAAGTCACTTGTGCTGTTTCCAATAAGAAGGAAGATAAATTCCTTTGCACACCTCTCCTTGGGTTTGGAAACCAGAACACAAACTACCGATTTGATCTGCCCCCTGCCTTTGGGAAATGATGGGCTGTCTGTGTGGGATCTGGCCTCGGCAGCCCACCTTTCTCTGCCCTTGTCTCTCCCCATCTCAGCCAGCGCATGGGCCCTGGCCTGTGAACAGTGAGTCCCAGCTTGCACCTCGCTCCTGCTGTAGCTCCACTCCTGTTGCAAGGGAATGTACAGTGCAGCTCACAAGGCTATCTCAGACCTTATTAAAACATCATTTCCCCTGCCTTGTTCTCAGATTTCTGTGCTTAATCATAGAAAGGCAGCTTGCTCAAATATACATTATTCTTGTTTGGAAAACTCTTGTCGGCTTGTCTGTCTCCTCACCCCCTCTGCGCTTTGTAACCCTGCTTCACCAAGGCAGGACTTATTAAATATCATAATTTGCTCGTTGGAGAATTATTTGTAAACTTAATTAGCTCTGTCAGTGTTTGAGTTAATTTTCTCCCTGAATTTCAGCCTCCCAGGTCCTGGTTTTCTGGACTCTGTCCTGTGTCTGTTAAAGACTTTGTAAATAGTTTTGAAATGCCAGTTGGTGATATATAGGCCTCTTTAGCATTTCTTTGATTTATGTGCAGTGCTGTGGAAAAAGGCAAAGAAAGCAAATTATATGGGGAAAAATGTTGCCAATCTTCACTTTTTTTTTTTTACCTTTAGTTTTAAAAAGTACACTTATCAATCATGTCTGATGGATTTTCTTTTTTATAAAGATTGAAAATTTAACTATTTGAAGACTCCTGCAATGCAGGGTCTGTATTTGCTTAGTCACGTGTAGCTGAGCACCGGATAGGGAGTCTGAATTTCGGAAGCTATCTCCACTTGCCCCCAAAGGCATCATGAAAAGAGCAGAGCTGACTGAAAGGCTAGATGCCTCTTCATGCTAGAAGCACGCCACATCTGTATCTACACCCCTAGATTCTTGTGGTGAGTCGGGCACAGCTCAATAAGCTCACTGAGATTTGTCCAAGAGAAATTCTGTTGCATAGTAAATTCTTATTGCACTTATTCATTAGGATGCGTGCACACATCCCGGTACAACTTATGGGAGTCAGCTCTCTTCTTCCACCCACTGTGTGACTTCCAAGGACCACAGGCTAGTCATCAGCTTGGCATCGGGCACATTGACTGGCTGAGCCATCTCCTGAGCCAGTTTGATGGCCTCCAGAGAGATATGGAACCAATCAGTGACTCTATACATATTTCCTAAGATTTTTCCATGATGGGTCTCAGGTTTTAGTGTGTCTGAGACCCATGTGCGCTCACTGGTATTTGATATGAATTCTTAGGGCATCTCATAGAAATTATCAACCAGCAGATTTGAGGCAGGGCCTTATAATCTGCACATGGGATCAGCACCCTTTGGGTGCTCTGATGCCAATGAAGCAGGCTGGCAGGGGTACCGAGTGCAGTACACCTACACCCCACAGCATGGCACAAGTTCACAGCCCCATAGCCAAGGCCTGGGAGTCTGAATGTGTTTTGATTTTAGAATTTTATGTTCTAGAAAGGTAGCATATTGATATCCCATATATAACACTAATTTCTCCAGCGGGATCCAGGATAATACCTGGTAATCAGATGGTGTGCTGTAGAAATGTCTGCCTCTTCACAGTAAGTGAGATAAATTAAGATTCAAATAGATTCACATCAGTTCATGGCAGGTTCTGCTGCCACACGAGTTCTGCGCCTACATTGATGAGAAAGCTTTTGACTTTGAGGACTTTCATGCATTTTCCTATTTCAAGAAGGAATCCTGGCTCTGTGCTGGCAGCTTCTTGTCCCGTCCTCTGCTCTGGGTGTGAGACAGCAGAAGGCAGTGAGTGGGTGAAAGGTGTGTATACAGCTAGAACACTCCCGCAGCAGCAGCGGGGGCTTCTGGGAGAGCAAGTGCAAGTCCAATGCAGTTGGCTCCTCTAGAGCTGGAAAAGCAGCCAGTGGGTTGGGACTCCAGGGCCAGCAGCTACAGTTTGCTAGACTGGTAAGCCATGGTTCCATCTTCCAAGAGGCCTGGCTGCAGACGCCTGTCCCGCTGCTTCCCCCATGATAAACCCTTACTAACTGGGCATCCTGAGAGTGACTGCTCCTTGTAACTGAACTAACCATGTAGCGGGGACATTAGAGCTGTCCCCCACCCCGTGCCCGCCCTTCTTCAGGACCTAACTCACCCCCAGCATGGTTCTCAGCATAGTCTGAAGTTTACTTCCTATCTCTTCTGGCTTTTTCCCACTAGTCGAGCACTCATTTCTTTATAAAATCTATCGAGAGGGCATTCTGAGTTCTCGATGGCAGAGTGTGTGTAGTGGTTCGAGAACAGGTGCTCTGCAGGCTGGCCAGATACCAGCCTTCCCATACCTGTGCCTGTGCATGCCTGTGCCTCGGCTCCTCCCCCTCAGCTTAGCATTAGTACCAGTGCTTACTTACACGGCTATCAAGCTGATCACTTGAGTCCCCAGCTCACAGTGAGCCCTTGCTATTCTCCTGATATAAAACACCGCCAAAGGTTCGTGTACTGGGGCATGTGATTGTATTAATCAGTGGATTGATTAATCCTTGTGGTAGATTCATAGTATGATGGCATTGCTGGGGGTGGGGGAGAAGGGAGGCAGGAGGCATGGCCTAGTTAGAGGAGGTAGGTTATTGGAGACATCCCTGGGAAGGATGGATCCTGTCCTCTGCCTCTTCCTCCTGTCTCCTATTTTGCTGCCTTGAAGTGACAGGTCTCCTCCACATGCTCCTACTACCACACATTCTGCCTGACCTCAGGCCTACAGTGAGGAGCAGGCTCACCGTGGACAGAAGTTGGTCTTTCCTCCCTATACTTGCTTTCTCAAGAGTCTTCTCAAGGTTGTGAATTCTAACTAACAAACTTGTGCATAATTAATGTTAGTGGGGTTGTGTGTGTGTGTGTGTGTGTGTGTGTATGTGTTTATCACAAACTAGCCACTGTTCCTGACAAGGGAAGTCTCTGCTCCTAGGGGTTTGCACTAGATCGAAATCTTGGCCTAAAAGCAGATCTGCTTTTAGTTTCTAGCCACATGTAGCCCTGTGCTCCGCATCTGTCACACCAGCACATTCTCAGCATATTGCTATTGAATATCCACATGGGCCTATGCAGAGCCAGTGGGACATGGGTGGAATTCCACGTGTTGTCATGCCGTAATGTACAGCGGCAATAGAAGAGCAGTTTCCGAGAGGCACAGTGCAGTGTCTGGACTAGCTTGAGGAAACCCATGTGAAAGGTGGCCTTTGTGGTATGGAGGATGAAGCCAGTGGCCTGTTCTTCCCAGCCCTGGCCCAAGGATGGCTCCTTTCCATGCTGAGCTCTTTCCCTGGGTGGGCACAGTTGGGTATAGTCATTTTTTTTCTTTTTAATTTTAAAAAATATTTTATTTATTTTATATATGTGAATATACCTTCGCTGTCCTCAGACACATTAGAAGAGGGCATCAGATCCCATTACAGACAGTTGTGAGCCACCATGTGGTTGCTGGGAATTGAACTCAGGACCTCTGGAAGAGCAGTCAGTTTTTTTTAACCTCTGAGCCATCTCTCCAGCCTCCAGTCATGTTCTAGATCTTCCCTCACTGATACCGTTCCCGCCCAGCTGCTGCTCCAGTGTGGTTTGGTTGCTTGCTGGTTTCTTTCCAGGAGATTGGATTGGAAGGGTTGAGTAGGCGCCACCACAGCTTCAGAGGAAGTGGTCATTCTTCCAAGCTGCCCTCTTGGGCCAGGGTGTGGCCAAGTGTATTGTGTGTGCCTGGCATGCATTGGGTCCTGCGTGTAGTCTGTAGTGGGAGGGAGAGAGAAGGAAGATGCGTGGGAGGGAGGAATAAGAGACTAGGAAGGGAGAGAAAAGGAGGACGGCTGGTGAAGGGAAGGCGGGCGGGGGAGAAAGTGCTGCTCTGCCTTCTAGCCTAGCCGTGGCTTTCTCGAGGCCAGAACTCAACCTTGTCCTCTAAATCTTTTGTCCTAAGCAAGCTTTCCAGTCATCGGCCTGTTCCAGGCAGTGGCGCCAACCTCAGCCTGTCAGTAGCAACCACAGATGACATAGTTCAGGTGTATGCTTGCTGCCGGCCTCTGCTCAGCCCTGTTCACCTCTCGCCAACTCTGAGGACTCGGGGCCAGGTTTCTTCTAGAGCAACTGAGCAGTGTTGAGAAGCAGCACTATCCTAACAAGAAGAGTCTTTGGGGGTGGGGGTGGGGGGTGTGGACTGATGAATCCGTGCTCACAGAGCACAGGCTTAGAGGGCCTTTGGCATGTACCTGGGCAGATGACTACACGCCCACAGTCTCAGAATTAAAACTTTTCTCTGCCTGAATCATGTTGATTGGTAAATAGAACACTCACTCTGATATTTTGCTTGTTTTGAGTGAAAAACATCCCTACTGGGTGACTCTTTTTTCTTCAAGGATGAAAAAAAAAAAAAATCACAGCCCTGTATTTGTGTGGGGAAGTTCTGGCACTTAATCTGACCACTGTCGGCCTCTTCTCATTCTTTCTGTGTAGACAATGATCCGGGTCCGCCACTCAGTGCTGCAGCACCCATGGCCTAGCATGCACAGTGCCCCTAGTTCAGTCCCTAGCACCACTGAACCAAACCAAAATCGAAGCCAGTGAAAATCCTTTAACAGTCCCACAAAGAAAGAGAGTGGTTCTGTGAGGGAGGGGCTGTGGGAGGAGACACTGGTCTCACCTCACTGAGATCTTTGTGATCCTCTCCTGATGGCTTTACACATCAAGGTTGAGCTAACAAGCCAGGCATTTAGGGCAAGTGCAGATTAAAAGGACCAGTCAGGACAGTCTATTAGAGGGCGCTTCCTCACCGGTGCCCGCTGCCTTCTGTTTACTGTGCTCCAGGGCTTCTGAGGCCCCACAGAGTCATTCTTCTTGTTAGTGAAAGGTTTACTCAAGATGGGCCAGGAGGCGTCTCTTCCCGCCAGACTGTCTTCCTTCCCTGTGTGAGGAGAATTCTAAGTTGGATTTCTTCTCAGGGCAGCTAACAGCTGCATCTTCCTCCTTCTCCCACCCTCCCAGTTTGTTATCCGGTGTGGGTAGGGTGACAGGACTTGATTAAGAAGGGACCGGCTAGCTAGCAGGATGAGGCACTTCTGAGTATCGAGCCTTCTCCCAACCTTGGACAGCTTTGGTCTCTTCCTCTCTGCAGAGTGGTAGGCTCTTGCTTGAGGCTGAGAATGGTGCCCTCTGCAGACTTGGAGAGCAGCTGGGTCTACCTGTGTGCACAGTGCCAGACTGGACTCTGTCCACATCACACCACTTCATCCTGAGGTGTCCTTGGCCTTCTTTGTCTGTCACTACCATTCTCCACAGAAATGTGAAATAAGAACACCCCCACACACACACACCTCAGGGAGTGGTTCAGTTGACAAAGACAATTCTTAGTCCCTCTAGATGAACATTGCTGTTCACAGTGGGCTGATAAGATAAACACAGGCTCTGAAGAGGAGAAACTCAGGACCCTTTGTGTGTAGCTCGCCTTCTGACTGTAGGGCTGTCTCCTGCCAAGCTCAGTGTGGAGGAGAGCATCTGCTGTGCAGACTGACCATTGCCTCTCTTGACCTCAGGCACTGGCCTCATGACTCCTTTACCTTGAAGAGCTGATGCAGCTCATCAAAGGAGCCATAAAACGGTGCTTTCTAAATGGCTTCTCCAGTTCCTGGCTTTTGGGGGTCTTTCGGGCCTCCAGACTAAGGGCCATCAGCTCCCCTCTACTCCCGCCCTCTCTCTCTTCTGGTCTTTGCAAGTCAGTAGTTATGTGACTCCCTCCTTTTGCCATCTTTGCGGGGGTGGGGTGCATGGTAAGCACATGCTGTGCCATGGAGCTGCACCCCAGCCCATGTGTGTCCTCTCCACTGCCCTGCGCTCCTCCCCACATCTTCTTCCTCTGGTAAACAAGCACTGGGAAAAGGCAGGTCAAGCCCTGGCAACCATGTGCCTCCCCCCACCCCCCAAGAAGACTACTGGTCAGTGGGGAAAGGAAAAGCAGGGGAGCTGCGTATCACAGCATTGAATTGGCGCTTACCTCAGAAGCAGGCAGTTCATGACCGGGAAGGAAGAGGAGTTTTATGTTTCCTTGGTGAAATCTAAAGGCGGCAGCAGCAGCAGCAGCAGCAGCAGCAGCAGCAGCAGCAGCAGCAGCAGCAGCAGCAGCAGTGTAGTATTCGTTTTTCTCTCTGAAGGAACCATCCCTTCTCTGACTACCTGTAAAAGAAGAAATTTATAATGATTTAATCACATTCAGTTATTTTCATTGTTTCATTCATGGTAATCTTTTAGAGATCCTGTCTCCTAGTTGACACCACTTGTCAGAGCCGGTGCTGAATGAAGCCTTAGTGTCTGAGTCGGGTTCCTGCTTTATTCCTTTCTCCATTGTATAGCCTCCTTTCTCCCTTCCCCATGCCTCAGCCATGAATGTTATGAAGATAAGAGTTATCTGTCAGATCACGTTGGGGTACCCATCAACCTGGGATTCACAAGGATACTCCTGCCCCTCCACTGCTAGCTTTAGCTAGAGATTGTGAGAGGAGTGAAACAGCTATTTCACAAGCAGACTTACATTCGCAAGCATGGATTTTTGCAGTAGAAAGCCAGATTCAGATTGTGTTTTCATAGAGGAATCTTTATTATTTTTTTATTTGCATGTGAGCATGTAGTGACATTTTTGAGAACTCTGAAGTTTGGCTTCTTTTTAAACACAGAAATAATAAGATTACGTATCTGTTTTAATCCCATGTGTGGGGATATAGGGCTGCTTCAAACTGACCACAGCAGCCGACCATGATTTGCCTTGGGCTCTAGCAGAGGCACAGTTTTGCCAGCTGCAGATAGTGCCTGCATTTGTGTGACATTTGCAATTCTGGGAAGTTTTCAGAGGGTACATAAATTCGAGGATCCTGAGAGGTGAGGTTGGGGGTTGTTGGTCATTTAGGGAGGGTGATTGCAGTTTGTTGATAGCAGTGGTCAAAGAAGAAACAAAAGATTCAGAGAGTTTTCTAATTCCTCTCTCCCCTCTGCCCTTGTTGCTCTCCTATCCAGTGTTAGGGGTGAAACTAAGGAGATAAAGGGTGGGAAAAAGAACCCACAGAGTAGTAAAGGGCAGCTACGTGTGTGTGTGTGTGTGTGTGTGTGTGTGTGTATGTGTGTGTGTATGTGTGTGTATGTGTGTGTGTGTATGTGTGTGTGGGGGGGTGCGGTGCATGTGTGTGGAGGTCAGAGGACAGGTCGCAGGGCTCCTTCTCTCCTTTCACCACGTGGGTTTCAGAGACTGAGTTCAGGTCATCAGTCTTGGTAGCAGGCGGTGTTATTTTCCAAACCATCTTGTCAGCCAAGAAGTCTTTGTAGTAAGTAGATGAGGTGCACATTGTGTCTTACTGGGTACAGAGTGTCAGGGTAAACAGGTAGTGTAAGCGAAGCTGCTGCTGAAAGCATGAGGGACTTTTGTGTCCAAGAAGATGATAGGCACGGGGCCCACCATGCTGCCCTGAGAGGATGATGGGCACGGGGCCCACCATGCTGCCCTGAGAGGATGATGGGCACGGGGGCCTACCATGCTGCCCTGAGAGGATGATGGGCACGGGGCCCACCATGCTGCCCTGAGAGGATGATGGGCACGGGGCCCACCATGCTGCCCTGAGAGGATGATGGGCACGGGGGCCCACCATGCTGCCCTGAGAGAATGATGGGCACGGGGCCCACCATGCTGCCCTTAGGAGGGTGCCATCTTAGCTCTGTCATTGCCCCTCAGGCACATGTGTAATCTTTGAACTGCTTTATAAGTGTTGTTTTAGTCCTATTTGTACTTCATGGCTACATTAAGTGGTGGTGGATGTGTCATTGTAGTTCATGCTGTTCTTATAGCCCATAACACATGAATGGCCTGGGCAATGAGGGCTTCATACAGTGAGGTTGCAAAGTCTAAGATCAAGGTCCCTGCAGATTGGGTACCCAGTGAGGATGGTCTCCCATGTGTGCCGCCAGCCACCCTCTTGATGTGTTCTCATCCAAACAACATAGTCCCTTCTCAGGGTGACCTAATCTCATGTCTTTACTGCTAAGTACAGAAGTGGGGCCTTTAGTAGACTAGAGTGACAGAATCATCAGCCTATTAGCCATGCAGCTCTTTGTGACCCTTGTGTAGCACCTGGGTGAAAGCCTCATGTGACACCTGCTGGCTCTTGGGAGACAGCAGAACATCTTGTCTTACCTCCCCTTGTCCATTTTTTGCTTAGAGGTCTGCTTATCTTCCTTTTTGTGCCTGCCTTCTTTCTTTCCTTCTTTCCTTCTTTCCTTCTTTCCTTCTTTCCTTCCTTCCTTCCTTCCTTCCTTCCTTCCTTCCTTCCTTCCTTCGTGATATCCCCATGATGGCTCTACCTTCAGTTTTAGCTGAGTTAAGTGTGTTTTGTTCCTGAATGTTCAGCCACATGAGTGATTTCTCCCCTTGCTGATTGGCATTTTGAAGTGTGATTGTATGCATACAGCTGTGGTGTAAACAGGAGCAGGTGGGGACAGCCTATTAATAAAGGCGTGAACTCCAGGAAGCACCAGTAGAGCAGGTCCATGCATTGATATGTCGGAAAGAAACCCGAATGGCAGTGAGCATATCAACACAATGCCACAGTGGAACAGGAGGCACAGCCCTGCTTCAGGGCTTGCTTTCAGAGTAATTGAGGGGCCTGAGTCCCAGCTGCCCGGTGGAGAACAAATAGGCAAAAGTAAATTGGAGGCCTCCTTCTTATGGTTTATTTATGCTGTCTTGACCAAGTAAAAAGATTATTTACCTATAAAAGCTCAACTCAGTGGTTTAAAATAAAATAATGGGCTGTTTGAAAGTAGTTCTGCGAGATAAAAGGGCGACCGAGGCTAATGCCATTATCTGATATTTAGATTGAAACCCAAGCAGAACAATTAGATTTATGGTATTTTTCTGTAGTTGTTTTCCTTGGCGCAGACAATGCCAGGCAGGCTTCCCTGCTCTCTTCCCAGAGTTGGGCTCAGGAATTGAGCTTCACAGTGATGCCGTGCTGTCTCATTAGGAAGCTAAGCTACTGCAGTAATGAGGGCCAAAGGTCTTTGCAGCTCAAAGCTGTGATGAAGTATTCCTGGCTTTTAGTTCCAGTTGGAATTTAATGGTTTGGGGAAATAGGACTGTGTGAAAATCTCAGTTAGCTCTGTCCACCCATGTTGCATAGATCTATAGAGTGTGTGCTTAGATTGCAGCTCTGGTTTTTGGTGTGTTCTCTGCTACTTTGGAGAGATCTATCTATCTACCTATCTTTCTGTCTGTCTATCTGTCTATCTATCAATCATCGATCTACCTACCTATCTTCTATCTACTTACCTATCTTTCATCTATCTATCTATCTACCTACCTATCTACCACCTACCAACCTATCTATCTGTCCAGGCATCGCGGGGCCGGTGATCTACGAGGAAGTAGGTCATAGACTCCTTTGCTTTCTCATCAAAAGCCTGTGTGTAGTGAGTGGTCCTGGACATTAGCAGTCTGGGTAGCCAACAGCATACTTGGTAGTCCCGAGAGACATTTCCTGAGTCCATATCCCAGGATAACAGTTATGTGCTTGGAGAGGGGCTAGAATGACAGGCAGAGGGGACTGTGGGGCTCCCTGCCCTTCTCTGTGTCTTCCTCGTATCCCTCAGGGCCTCTTGTAAATGAATCCTCACTTCATGCCAAGAGATGGCCTCCCTGTTTAAGGATTGGGTGAATCCTTGAGAAGGAAATAAAATCAAAGTTTGATTGATCTGGCTTTAAATTTTCAGATTTTTTTGAATGTATATTCTCTTAATGTGGGCTCCAGGCCATAGGGCAAGGGTAGAAAGATGTTGCATTTGGAGAGATGCTGTGGCCTTGGACCCCAGGGGCCCTGTCTTAATTAGTGCATTGAACTTGAGCAGACCAAGGAATTTCTTTCTCATTTTTGACTCATTGCAAAACATTTTCCTTATTTTGGAGCAAGTAGAAGCCATCAGGACAGCAGGGAAGACATAAAGCAAGCCGAGAACTAAGCTAATGGCCCATTGAGTGTTTTAAAACACTCAGGTTTCGACCAGGATCTTGGCATTGACTCCTGCCACCTTATTTTCTTTGATACGGTTTTCTTTAATATGTACTACTGCTTGTGATTCAGAGCATACTTCAAGCCAACTGAACTTTGACCCTAGTGGTCTAGGTTCTTAGAAGAAAGTTCTGTGAGACCTAGGCTACCTAGAGGAAGAGGCTTGGGTAAGCCTTACGAGTGCTGTCTTGAGTGTGACAGCCTTTGATTTCACTAGAGCTGCTGTGACTGTGCCCACTGATACTGCCCAGAGAAAGCATGTGGGAGAGTCACTGGGCTTCCCCTGGGCTTCTGGCTGTTCCCTCTTGCACATCTCAGACCGCTGTATGGAATGCCGCACTAATTGCACATGACTTTGTGATAGAGGGCGCAGATACAGCATGGAAGGTTAACTGAAAGGGAGAGCCCACCCGTCGTCATCCCTGCCAGGCTGAGAGTTTTCAAAGGTGCAGCAGCTCGGGGTCACACATGCTCCTGTAAGTAACCCCTCACCTATACTCTGTAAGCCCAATCAACTCATTTGCTCTCCAGGTTGGACTTTGGGGTTGTAGTTTTGGGGTGGGGCTGCTTATGTCTCCCCGTGGATCACCTGTTGTATGACTGCTGGGGAGGTGGGATTGCTTTACCACCCACCCTTGTGCTGGAGTCAGATGCCCTCCCAGCTCCTTTAGATAGCTTGGTGTGTTCTAGAGAGGGGTGTGGGGTGTGCAGCCATAGGCTGTCCTGGGAGCAAAGCCCAGGAGCAGTTTCTTGAGAGGATGCTTGTGCAGGCTCTGTCTCATGGACCTCCTCCTGACAATACTTGGGGCATCTCTCATGGGCAGTGAGTCTTAGCATTATTTACAACTAGTTGCCATCAGAGTGTTCCTAATTCTGATTGGTCTTTACTCAGGCAATGGTAAGGTGTTGAAGTTTTCCCAGGTCTAGAGGGCTTTAGGCTGAGAGCTGATAGAACAGTCCAGGGAGAAGGTAGAAGGCTGAAATTAACACAGTGGAGTCCTAACTGGAGTGCCCTCAGCCCCAGAGAACAGAGCGAGCAGCTGTGTATGGTAAATGAAGACCCCCATCTCTCGCATCCACAGCTGTGTGAAAGGTGCCAGGCCTGGCTGTTCCATTTCTTGTTAGTGAAGAAACAATCCTGCATGGAAACATCACATTAGAATTTTGCAAGTGGCTTTTCTGAGATGAAGCTGTTTCCGTGCCACAGACATTTGGAAGGGAGTATGTTTATTGAAATATATTTTTATAGAAAATATTACAGAACCTATAACTGAAAATGTATGGCAGCGTTTTGTGGCATAATATGTTCTTAATGTGTGTGGATTTGCTCTGAACCCCCTTCTGCTTCAGAACCATTGGCTGGGTAGACATTTTCCAAGAGTCTTTTTAGATCTAAACAGTGTTCTATGGAATGAAGTGTTTGGTGCTTAAATAATGTATAAATCCAGTTGGACAGGAGCTGCCTGTCAGTTTTATTAACTTTGACCTTTCCGCCCATTTTAAAGGTGGTTCACTTAATATTTAATGGTCCCTTATAGATCTTGACAGTTGGAGCCATGTTCCTGGAAACCAGGATCTTATATATGATTAACAAATGTCACTTAATCATTATGAGTCAGCTTGCAAGGGCAGGTTCTGTTCTTGAAGAAGGCAAGTGTTCCACCTCCATGTGCTTGTGGAGCTGCACTGCATGCTGTATCCTCCAGGATGGGGAGGCTTCGCAGGACCCTGCAGAGACAGGCAGCAGGCAGCGCGCAGCGAGGCTGTTTTGCTTTTTGTTTGTTCGAGCAAATGATCTGAGTGATGCTGGGTGCACAGAGCCCCCTTGCCACTGCAGTTAGCAGGCCTCTGCCTTGAGAAGAGTCAGCAGGCCTGGATCGGCTGAGCTTGCATGGACAAAGAAGATGGAGAGCCAAAGGCAGAGAGGGTTCCTTGGCCAGGATGGACCCTGCCAAGCTGTCTCTCCCTTCCTTCCAGAAAGGCCCTTGCTTATTGCTCTCACTGCAGATTCTGGTGGGGAGGATCGAAGCCCAAGCAGCTGACATTTTGAAACATTGTCTTTCAAACTTGTGCTGTCCCTTGCTTCCATTGATTTCCCATTTAAGGAATCTGAGGGAGAAAACCAAATCTGAGCAAAATTCATTGGTCTAAGATGAGTTGTTAAAGCCAAATTATGCTCTTCTCTAACCTGTGAAGAGGCCCTGCTTTATTATGAAGGCCATCTGTCTTTGTCCTGTCTGGGGTGGCCACAGGCTCCCCACCAGATCCACCAGGTAAACCCAGTGCCAGCTAGAAAGTAGTATGGGCGCTCCAAATGCAGCCAGCGCGCCTCACGGGCCGGGGAGCTCGCTTCTCCTTTATAGCCGTTTGCAAGGAACAGATCATTGTAATCGTCTTTGTCTTTTCCCTGTGTGCAGCCGTGGCTTAGGTGAGGCCGTATGTTTTTCAGAGCTTTATTGCCCTTTGCATCCAGGCCCAGCCCTTTATATGCGGTGGTCACCATTTCATTACCAAAAGCCGTAACACAGCTGACTCAGCAAAGAAAATCCATGCCTTGGAAAAGCAATCGGGGAGAAATTGATTCAGAATGAGTTACTATTTGTATGTTTAGTTAATTCTAAATATATATTCTAAAGACTTTGCTTCATTTTAGAGGAGGGGGAAGAAGTGTATCAGCTGTTAGAAATGGTCTTGTTCCAAATTTTTAGCTTAGCATCTGCACATCTGAGTGTTTTGTTTATGTCTGTTCAGGACTGGGATACCTGTCAAGGCTAATTTTATTGTAGAGAGATTGATGGCAATTCTTAGGATCTAGACTACAAAAGCAGAAAAAGGTTACTGTCACATGTCACAGAGATGAGTTTCATTTGGCAGTGTGTGAGACTGGGGGGACTATGTTTTCAGTCCAGATGTTGGGATGGCAGAAGTTGGGGTCTGTCTGGGGAACCAGGGAGCTTTCTGCAGTGTTGGCAGATTTTTGTCTTGAGTGGAGTGTCGGTCACACAGATCTATGCCTTTGTCTAAACCAGTGATTCTCAACCTTCCTAATGCTGTGACCCTTTAATACAGTTCCTTATGTTGTAGTGACCTCCAGCTATAAATTTATTACTACTTAGTAACTATAATTTTGCTACTGTTATGAATCACAATGTGAATATGTGTTTTCTGGTGGTCTTATGTGACCTCTGTAAAAGGGTCATTTTACCCCCAAAGGGGTTGTGACCCTCAGGTTGGGAACCACTGGTCTAAACACATCAACTGGTACATTTAAAATGCATGTATTCCACTTTACACAAACTAAAAGTACGGTGAGTTTCTATACAACGTTGTCTGGGTTAGAGCTAGGATGTGCCACTTCTCCCCTCCACAGAAGTCAAATACCACAGGGAGTAAAACAATGTGTGTTAAGCAGCCTCAGGCTCAGCAGTTTGCCCAGGAATGAGCAAAGGGTTCCGGCCCCAAGCCCACAGCATATATGTAGCTTCTTCTCTAATGCACAGTTCGGTGGCCTGTGAGTAGAAATGGAGTTACTGTCTGCCATTCCCTCCAGAGCCTGAGTCTGTTTGTGCAAGTTGCTCTCAGATTGAGTCCTAAGCTGGCTCTTATCCTGACACTTGTACCATCTCCAGTGGGAAAAGTGAGTCCAGAGAAAGGTGTGCTTGAGCCCTGTGACCAGCTGAGGTCCTGGCTTACCACAGCCCAGGATCAGTCTTATAGTTTTCATTATAAGCAAGAGTTCCCAGAACTTACTCTGTGCCTGGGAAAAACTGTCCAGATCTTATTAGCAACATGCCGCAGGCTTTCAGGCCACCCCTTGAAACACTGGGTGAATTTCCACAGCCACATCTCCCCAGTCCTGCTAGTATTCAAAAAATGTGCAGTGCCCTGCAGCCCCTCTCTCTGTGCATGTCTCTTGGTTCAGGGTGCTTTCTTCTGTTTGTAAATCAGTGCAGCAGTGCTGGGAGGTCCTTTGCTATCTTAACCACTTTCAATTGAGTCCAGTTTCCACTGGTGCGTTCTTGCTGTGATGAACAACTTTGCTTCTGTTTCTCTTCATCTAATTATCACCTTAGGAATAAATTCCTTGCAGCAGAATGTTAGCAGCAGTATTTGAAATAACATAAAATGTGTAAGGTGACAGAATGGCCCGGGGTTGATAGTATAATGCCTGCTGCCCTGAGCTCATGGAATGCTCTCTCCCTCTTGTCTACAGCTGCAGTACCATGCAGGTCTAGCGTCTGGCCTTTTGAATCAACAGTCCTTGAAGCGCTCTGCAAACCAGATGGGTGTGTCTGCCAAGCGGAGACCGAAGGCCCAGCCCACCACTCTGGTTCTCCCGCCTCAGTGAGTGAAGGATTTGTGGAGGGCTTTCCACATGTGTGAACATTGCTTTGTTCTCTTTTGGAGTTGGTGGGAAGGTTTTGGTTTCCTTCTAAATAGTGTCTTCCTTTTTAAAAGAACTCCAAGACTAGAAAATGTAACCTACCTAAGGTTTTCTGGATCAGCTGTGACAGTTCCTAGTTTACTACGTGTCTGGAATGATTTGCCAGCTGAGAGTTCTAGGTACCTCATATCTTACTATTTCCTCAGACCAGGTCTGAAGCTGGCAGAACTCCAGTAGATCCGACCTGTGGGCATTCTGGTAAGCACAGCCTAGAGGACATGCTTAGCTGACATAGAGTTAGAACTAGGCTGGCTGTGCCTTCGCCTAGTAACCCATGTGCTCTTGTTTTTATCCCTAGGCGGGCTATAGGCACAGCAAGCCACGTGCTTTTCCATTCCTGTCCACATCCCCATAGCCACCAGTTCCAGAACCCTGGGAGAGTCCTCAGGCGCAGAGTTGGCACCCGAGCTGCCTTTGACCCTATATTGAGTTTTGTTCCCACTTCTTCAGAGAGTTAACTTTAGCCTGGTACGGTGGCATGTGCCTGTGAGTCCCAGCATGTGAGAGGCTGAAGCGGGGGATCTCTGTTTAAGGCTACCTTGGGCTATATAGTAAGATTCTATCTCAAAACAAAACCAAAAAAACTTTCAAGAACAAAAAAGACAGTTTTGCCAGTCCTTAAACTTCATATAAATAAAGTCATATGCTGTTATTTGTGCTAGTTGTGTGTATATGTGTGTCTGTATGCGCGCACACACATACACACACACACACACACACACACACACACACACACAAGTGTATGCACTGGGGATTGAACTCAAAGCCTTTGTCTGCTAAGAATGTGTTTTTCCACTGAGCTATTTCCCTAGATCAGCATAAAAATAGGAGGCATGAATGTCTTTTTTTCAACTCCTTTTAATAGTTGTTGCATCAGTTGGTTCAGCTACTTGGCTGGCAGGCTGTGTGCTGAGGTTTTGCTGGTAGGCTCTCTCCCAGCGCTGCACACCTCAGCAGGGCCACACTTGCAGGGACTGTGCAGGCCTCGGCCACCCCCACCTGTCACTCTCTTGCTGCCCTGCCTTTGCCCCGCCCTCGGCTCAGAGCTGCATCTTTACATGGAGGGCTTCTAAGGCATGTGTGCTCATCTTTGCTTGGGAGCGCATTGATCTTGTCTGGTTAGCAGATACTTACTATGCCTACTATGTGCCAGGCAAGGTTCCAGGTCTTGAGGCTGTAATTACAAGCAAGATGGCTACCAATAACATAGTTTCCAGTTATAATTAATGCTGGGAAAAGACTAAAGAGGAGTAGAGCGTGGGAGGAGGGGCCTGCTTAAACAGAGCGGTCAAACAAGGACCCACTAGCAGTGGCTGAAGACAGAGACTTGAGGAAAGAGAGGGCTGAGGAAGGTCCCTGTGGCTTTGCAGCAGCAGCACCTGTCCACAGCTGTCTCTAAGTTCTGTGGACCTCTCAAAGCCTGCATAGGCCAGTCAGGACAAACAAGCAGCACTCTCCTGGGGGTTTCTGCATGCTGCATGCATATGCATAGCCTGCATTCTTTAAAGAGGGGCTGAGAAGCAGAGAGCTTCTTGCAGAGTGTTACTCTGTTGTTACATCGCATTGACTCGGTGACTCTGCACATCTCAGCACGCAGCTCCCTGAAGTCTGATGGGCCTTGTAATCTGTCATTTTCCCTGCATGGATTGTCTACTGAGGCAAGATGTTTGGCAAGAAGTGAAAGACTTTCTAATGGTCCCTTAAGACCGAAGCCAAAAAGTGTTTGTTGCTAACTCTCTCCTGACAAAAGTCAGTTCTTAGTCCATCTGTTCACCATTTGTTAATTTGCATTGGCTTGAAACCTGTTTACAGGTGACATGCTATTATGAGGACACTTAGAAGCTATTTTAAGCACTAAGGCAATCAACAGACACTGTTCTGATGCCAAAGGGAAAGAGAGAGAGGAGTGTTCACAACTGTCACCGTACATTTATAATAGATCACTCAAAATACTTGGTTTCAAAGTGAGAAGTTGTTACAGCAGCCCAAGAATACAACAGCGGAATGATTTCCTGTCCACTGGAGCCATTTCCTGCAGAGATCGACTGCTCCTCTTTCACATCTGAGCGCTAGAGCTCTCAGCCTCCTTGAATCCCCTCATAGAACTTCAGCCTTATAGGCAGGATCTACATCAGACTTGCACACAGCTCTTCACTGTGGTTGATGTTGACTAGGAATAGGACATGACAGAGATGATGGCCTACTGGAATCATGAACATTTTTAAAAAATTAAACAACAACAACAAAAAACAACCCACAAGTAATAGATGTGTAATATAAATGTAAAGAAAAACAAAAGGTAGCATAGACATCATACCATCCCAAGGAAACCCCTTTTAAGGTTTGGTGGATTTTTTTCGTTGTACACACACACACACACACACACACACACACACACACACACGAGAGGGGGGAAAGAGAGAGGGAGGGAGGGAGAGAGAGAGAGGGGAGGGGGAGGGAGGGAGAGAGGGGAGGGGGAGGGAGGGAAGGAGGGAGAGGGAGGCGGGGAGGGGCGAGGGAGGAGAGATCATTTTTATAAGCAAAACTTTCCAAAAGGGATCAAATTAAGATCTTCTTGTTTCTGTGCTAGTGTGTCATGAAGGCAGCATGGCATGACCTCTGAGGTATTCAAACATGCATGCTAATAGTTTAATAGTCGAGCCATCTTACAGAGTACATGATCACCATAGGTTCACTTTGCCATTAAGAAAATTCCTGAGCCTCTGTGAAGCGTCCAGATTTACCAAGGTTGCTATATTAGTTAACTGCCACTTACCCCCAACCTGCCACTCTCAAATTTAGATAAATTGCCCCGATCATGTTAGCAAGAAGAGGCACTCTTTGTCCTGTCATTCTAGGTCAGGGTTCTGAGAGTGTCTTGCCTGGGCAGGTCTGACTCAGTGTCTTAGTGTGTTTAGCTAGGGTCATAGTCATCAGGAGCTCAGCTCAGGTCACCAAGGCTATGCAGTGACCTCAGCTGAGCTCTCTGACTATGAGTTGATTTCTCATTTGAACATTCTGAGAGTTCGGCAGCAAGCCAGCCACTGTTGGCTGGTGACAGGAGGTTGTATTTCCCACATCACAAGCTTCTTGAGTGTCGTCAGGTATGGCACTGGCTTCTCCAAATGCAGCCGACTAGGGATGAGCCAAGAGGAGCTTGTCCTTGTCTGACTCAGCCTTAGAGTGTCTGTTGTCCACTCTTCTGTTCATTAGAGATGGTCAGTGAGTGCTAATGGCATTCAACAGGAGGACACAAACTGTCCTTTATGAAAGAGAAAGTGGCAAGGGAAAGGTCAGGGAAGGGTGGTGAAGAACAAGCCCCGTAAGGTCCGTTTTCTTAGCCCACAGGTGTCAAGTAGGAGCCTCAGAGAGCACTGAGGTGCACTTCGGCTTTTAGGAGACTAGAGATGGGAACAAACGAGTCATGGGGTATCAGGAGTGTGCCAGGTCCTGTGCTAGACAAGACCCATGTTCTCTTCAGGGTGCTATTGTAGAGGGCTATCCTCCGAGCATAGCAGCCAACACCATCGTTTTGCTGCAAGAGACTCTCAAGGCCAGGCTTGTGGGCCGTTGGCCTTCCCTCATGGAAGAAGGGGCCAGGGTCGCTGACCTCTCACTGCGGTCCTGCAGGCTCTCTTCTACGCCTCCCGGCCACTGGCGTGTAATTCTGCCCTCCCTGCACTTGCCCTCAAGGGATGAGGAGGTGCTGAGTGACCCGATTATGGCAGTCAACTGAAGAAGGGATCTCTGGATGCTGAGTCAGGGAAGTCAGCGTCCGGCCTGGGCTGAGACTGTCCTGCGGTATGACTGCTTCAGGGACACCTGTACTCTGAAGCCTGTTGAACTCAGCTTGGGCTTCTGTGGAACCTGACTTTGATTTTTCTTGGAGCTTTTTAAGGAGAGGGTAAGTGTTTGTAGACGTGTACCTGAGTGAGAGAGTCCCAGGTCAGGTGCTGAGGAAGAGCCGTGTGCAGACCCCAGGAAGTTTTCCCAGGTTCCCCCCTACCATCTTGACCAGACTTCTAGGTTTCTAAGGCTAGGTGGGCTTTAATCAGTGAAGAAAGCAGCCAGGGCCTTCCCAGGCTTGCCCCATCTTGCAGCCTCTATGCTGGCGCTGCTGAGCCATGCAGCAACCATGAACAGGAATGTCGGACAGTTGTAGAGTGTTTTTCAGATGCACTGGCTTGAACAGCAGTCCCCCCAGACGTGGTTGCTCCTGTGTGTTGGTTTAAAGGCTCACCCCCACTCTGCCCAGCTCCCCACTCCCGAGGATGTGTGCACAGTGTGGGACTGAGCGTCCTCCCTCTAGCTGTCCTAAGTGCTCCTGCTCAGTAATGTTGCTGGCAGAAGGGGTGCTGTTTTATCAAAAGAGGCAGGCATCCTGTTGCTATGGAAACATTGCTGTACCTTTGACACCCCCCCCACACACACACACACATACACACATTGGATTGAGGTTGGCTTCTGTCTTATTTGATGGGTCTGTGAGTTGTGTTCGGAGACCTGTATTTAGTATTCATCAGGGGTAGCTGTGTTGTGCTCTCTCCCAATAGCAGGTTTGGGTATGCTTCTCTATTGACATGGGATGCTAGTTTGGATTGTGTGGTCAGGCTGACAGGTCCACAGAACTGTGGCCTCAACAGCTAATGATGAACTGGCTTTCAGTGGCCAGAGATGAAAGAGCCCTTTCTGCTCCAACCCAGCATGCCTCAGCCTCATTTAGGTTTGAGGGGAAACTAGTTCTCTGAAAGGTTCCTTTCGAAAATACTACCACTAGGCCATGCAGGCAGGGTTAGCATCACCTTCCTCGAGAGGAGCAAGCCATTCTCTGCGGGTTGCCTACCCTGCACTAGTTCCCTGTCCGTCTTCCTTTTCTGTTTGTCAGGGTTTCCTTTCCCTTGACTTGTTCCTCTTAGTAAACAAAGCGTACTAGTTCAAACTATCTCCCAGGAACGCTCTCTGAGCCCTTTGCCGCCAGCTCCCATGTTATCCAGCTCTGCTTTGCAGCCTGGCTCTCAGAGTTCATGTCTTGTTTCCTCTTTTCTCTGCTCCAGTTGCTGTCCCTAGAATGGCACACACTGGATTGCAGACTGTGATGTCTGTCTCCCATTTACTCAGTGTGGAGCTTTTTTTTTTTTTTTTTTTTTTTTTGGTTTTTGGATTTTGGTTTTTTTCAAGACAGGGTTTCTCTGTATAGCCCTGGCTGTCCTGGAACTCACTCTGTAGACCAGGCTGGCCTCAAACTCAGAAATCCGCCTGCCTCTGCCTCCCAGAGTGCTGGGATTACAGGCGTGCGCCACCACTGCCTGGCTTCAGTGTGGAGCTTTTGAGATCTACTCTGATTGTGTGTATCAGCATTGCCTGACACCTTCAAGGGAGCTATGTTCACACCACGTGTGTTTGAGTAGTACTATCACTATGGTAAACATGGGCGACGCAGTTGCTGGGAAGAAGTACCATCAACTTAGGGCAGGGAGAGCAAGCACTCACCTGTTCTTAAACACAGTGGCCTTTTCTGTGCCACTGAATGTGCTCTGGGACTTGAGGCAAATGAGGCAAATCTCCTGCTACCACTCTACGTGCCTGGCTCCCGAGATCACCCGCTCTGCGTGCCTGGCTCCCGAGATCACCTGCTCTGCGTGCCTGGCTCCCGAGGTCACCCACTCATGGGCCCACATGGTCACTTTGTTCCCTGAAGGCTCACATTGCCTTTTGTTTAGTAGAAATACCAGGGAGCAGAGCAGTGCTATTGTGTGTCCTGGGTGTGAAGGGGGACGAGGGAGGGACTGTGAGAGCTGCTGGTCTCCAGCAAGGCAGTGCTTATGTGGGAGGCTGTCCTGCCGCTCTTGGCCTCTGGACATGCTCTCTCTTCTCTTGATTTTAAGATCTGTTTAAGATGGAGGATTTGTTTTGTTTTCCATCTTTGTCCCATCAGCAGCTGTGAAGTCCAGTATTTTGTAGCACTATCATAAAGTCATGTCTGTGGTGACTGTGAGCTTACATCCTTGTGGCGATGGTAGTGTTGTGGATTGTTTTCACTCCTGAGACTATTTTGAGGGCCGAATGTGGTTTTTAATTGATATTAATTGGTGGTGATTAATTTATATTAAATTCATTGGCCTTGATGGTGACAGGGGCTTCAATATGACCCTGCCTCTCTTTCACCGGAGCTAAGTTCAGTAGTCTCTGGCTGTCAGAGGCTTTCCACAGCTCACAGCAGCCTCAGCCTGTCCTGGGGCTGTGGCAGAGGCAGAGCAAGTGTTTGGCCTGTGCTGATGTCCCACAGAGGAGGGAAGCATGCAGATGGAAGTTTGCTGAGTTTGGGGGAAAGTTGTCAAAACTTAGGTGGAAATTCACTAAGCCTCCCTTTCCCCATTGGTGAGCATTAAGTAACAATATTCATTAAATACCACAGAGAGGCTGTGTAATAAAGAAATAATCCTAGGCCTCGGTGGCTGCAGTTCTCCAGAAGAGCTGAAATTGAGAATATAATTAAAGATTAAAACATTGTTTGCATTCTAGAACATGGAGAGATCTTTTCTCTCCATTGCGGGACCATATTAATAAGGAGGAGATCAGTTTCCAATAACTGTTGCTGCTGAGGCTCAGTTATTAACACCCGTTACGTCTGAGCTTCTGACTCAGGACTTCTGCCCTTCTCCTCCAAGACTGGCTAGCAGTCGCAGCCTTCCTCAGAAGCAGCTTGCATGGGTTGGGGAGATGCCCAGAGGGCAAAGGGTCACTGCACAAGCATGAGGAGCAGCAGTCAGAGCTGCAGCACCCGTGTAAGAAGAACCTACTGTATGCCCATCTGTTTGATCTCCGGAGTGTGAAGAGTGTGGTGAGATAGCCAGGGTTGCCTTTCTAGGAATCTCAAACCCTGCAGCCCCTGCTCCCCTCTCTTGTAGACACAGTAATTTTCAGTTTCTTCCTTTTAGCCAGTTTGCATGCAAAGACAAAGATATTGATGGGAACTCTGTCATAGTCAGCAATGTTTATAACTGTGGCTGACGGGCCACCTCTACCCAGGGACAGATAGGAAACCGATGCATAGCTGGCATCTGGTCTCCAGAGCTTTTGAGGCCAATCTAGACACTCAGCCTCTCAGGGACTAGGACAAGAGCCTTTCTCCACCCAGCCTCGCTCCCTGGGCAGTAACAGCCCAAACATTATTTCACTCTGTCTTTGCCGCTGCTTGCACCTGCTAATTTCCCAGTGCTGTTGAAATAGACTTAGAAAGCATTTTGAGGCCAAGGGGTGTGGAATCAGCTGCTTTTTGGCTCTATCTCCTCTGCTCTTTAGAGTCTCTGTTTGAGGAGAGACACGCCTGTAATCATTGTTAGGCTTATATCCTTGTGTTATTGGCAAGTAGAAGAGGAAAGAGACTCTGCGTCTCTGAGGTGGAGGAAAGGTGTAGTGTGGTTCCTGTGCAGAAGAGTACTCACTCCTCATCCATAAGGCTTAGCCCAGGCTTGTCCATGGCACCCAACACACTCTCCCTGTCACCCAGGTTCTCCACAGTATCCCAAGCACTGGGATGTACTTTTCTTGGCTGATAAGGCTGAGAACACCTTTCTCTGTGTCTCTGTGTCTCTGTATCTCTCACTGTCTCTGTCTCGCTGTCTCTGAGTGTGTGTTTGTGTGTGCATGCAGAGTAGAGGTCAACCTCTGGTGTCCACCTAATGTCCACCTTGTTTGTGGAGTCAAACAAGGTACCTGAGGTACTATTGGTACTCTTGGGGTACCTGGCCGGTTGGCTCTTAACATCCTTCTGTGTCTTTCTCCCAGGTAGTGTGATTATAAATATGAAACATCATGCCCAGCTTTGTATATAGGTGCTGGGGATCAAATTCATGTCTTCATGCTTGTGCGGCAACTACTTTAACTACTGAGTCCTTGCTTAGCTTCCCAAGAATGCTTATAAGATGTTTTAGATGTGATCGCAGTACCCAGGGCTCATAGTGAACTATAGCTGTACATCCTGAGTATTTAAGTGGCCAGGAACCGAGGGCCATTAGACAGACAGAAGAGGGTTGTAGTGGGAGGTGCAGAGGTTGGGCTTGGAGCCTTCCACAGAAGACTGGGCCCAAAAGCCAGCCTTAGCATACTGTGGAAGAGCAGGCCCTTGGGGCTGGTGAGCAGGGCACAGTGTGTGGAAAGTGGTATATTAGGAAGATGAATCAAGTGGCAGGTTGCAGATGAATAAGCTAGTCCTTTGTAGCTGTTTAAAAGATAATTGGTTCGTGTTACTTATCTTTTATCCCCTCTCTTTGGGCAGGAAAAAAGTCTCTGGGAGAAATAAACGAGGAATCCCTCATAAATATTAATGCAAAAATCTGTCCGTGGAGAATAAATATAGGGACATTTTGTTTTAAATGCTCTATATCGTTGCGATTCATTAGCATATATGTTGTAAAAGCCGCTTCTCTTCACTTGAGAGAACTGTGTTCCAGTCAGCTAATAGCCACAGAGCAAACTCTGTAGCTTGTCGGGACTGTAGTACTTGGAACATATGGCAGAACTGTGCTCCTTGTTTCAGCCAGAGGGGTTCTGGTTCCTCGAACTCAGAGGACTGCCTGTCGAAGGGTGCCTGATGTTCCCAACCCCCTTCCCATCTGGCTCTTCTGGGACCTTTGATTCACTCTCCGTGTACTCCTGTGTCCTTTCCACTCAGAGTGGGTGAGGTATGTGGACAGCCAGGCCAGGAGCATCATGGCACAGAAAGGACTTGTAAACAGAGAGAGGAAACATTCCTCTCAGGGCATTCGCAGCTTGAGGTGCTCACAAACCTCAGGCAGAGTGATGGATGGGCCACATTCACTTTAAATAGGCCAGCATCCTGCTGCCAAGCATGCGGTCAGCATACCGCTGCTGTTGGAGTGGGGTCCTGAGACCGTCTTGTTGTGTATGGTGCTGCTGGGCTGTCGGGCCCTCTGTACTCTTGCCTGTGTTTATATGTTCGCCTATGCCCTTATCTGCAGATAATGGAAACTGAGTGTTGAATCTCGCGAGTCCGAGTGCAATTTTCCATGTGAGCCTGAATGTGATAAGGCCTAACCCATGTCCCACAGTGGGAGAGCAGCGTGCTTTCTTCCCAGTTTCACGGACAGAAGACTCTTGTTGCCACAGATCTTAGGAACCTCAGCATGCTTTAAGTTTTTTAAATCAAGTTAGAAACTGCTTTTCACTTAGAGGAGTCCTTTCCAGCTTCTCGTTGGCAAGTCTAGGCTGCCGGCACGAGTCAGGTAAGGACTCTTGGAATGTGAGTTCTGGGACGCTTCCGAGTGTTTATCTGAAGAGGTCTCAGACTGTGGTTGACTGCTGAACCCTAAAGCAGCAGACAGCAAAGCTATGGATGATGGGGGCTGCTGTATCTGAACCCTTGTGATAAAATGTTGGGACTCTTAGGGGTGTGCTCAAGACAGGTGGCACGGAGACCACCCAGCTTTGGTGGCAACTGAAGCTGTTAATGCCCAGCTCTGGGCAGCATGGGCACCTGCAGCCCTCAGGGACAAGCTTTGGCCCCAGCACTGCCCCATCCTGAATTTGTCTCAGACTACATGTAATACAGACAGACCTGAGAGACTCTGCCTTCTGTAGATACTGAGTCACAGAGCAGTCGCACAGACTAGGAAACACCACCAAAGAACCTAGCCGTTAAACCCGGAGTGGGATGTGCAGCCTGCAGAATCAGTTTAAAATGATATTTCATTGCGCCCTCTAATTGCATTTCTCCTTTACAAGGTGATTTTATCCAGGAAGACAGCTGTCTGCTGTGGCTATTACATCACTGGCCATTACTGGGCAAAGGAAGAAAAGAATGGGTGGTTCCTAGATGCATATCAGATAGGCTCTGGTCCTTTTAAAGCATGGCATCAAGGTTGAGTCACAATAAAGAAAGCTATGGCTTCATTATGTGTTGAATTTTGCTTAGTACAAGTCTTCCCCAACAGCAGACTTGATAAAGTAATTGAAAGTAAAGGGTATTTGTTTAATTCTTTTACATAACAAAGAGCTGAGCCTAGGATTTTTAGCTTTTCACACCATAGGGTTCCCAACTAAAGCCTGGTGAAAGTGAGACTCTGAAATCCTTCTGTTCTGCCTGTGCTGCAAAGCAATTCCTGTGATCTCCTGCGGTGCCCCCCACCCCACAATGGCCATTAGTAAGCTATAGGCAGAAGGAAGTCATGAAAGTCTCCTTCTAGCATAGAGGTGGTGAAGACACAGTGAGCCAGGTTTTCTCACTTTCTCACTTTCAAAGAGTCCAGAAACTCACAGGCCCAGGGACCGATGTGAGATGCAGCCTGGGGAGGCAGTGCCTGTGTCTCAGCTGGAGTTCCTTAGGGCAGAGTGGACTCTGGTCTTGTGGCACCAGTTCACCCAGCACTCACTGCCAGTAGATGAACACACAGGAGTTCTTGGCAGTAAAACATACTGTTTGCTCCCTTGTCATATTGACTTGTAGCTTGCTAGGACATAAATCTTTTGAATTGGGTCTAGTGTGGAAACAATTGGATATTTTCCTTCTGTCTGGAGGCGTGGTGTAGAAGCAGCGGGAGTGGGCAGGATCAGTCCTACTCCTGGGCACAGTGCAGACAGCCGGGCCAGTGCAGAACAGGCCCCCAAGTAAAGGGGAGAGATAGCCACAGATAGTCACAACTGCCCATTGGAACCATACAGGACGCTTGGGAGAGAGACCCAGCATTCTGGTAGTAACAGCTGCCAGGAGGATTCCTGCAGGTACCTGAGATCCAGAGAACTAAGACAGCCACTGAGATGTGTTCTCCAGGGGGGTGCATCTGGAGAACCCATGAGAGCAAGCTTGTCATATGCAGCAAGAGGAGCACTGTGAGGAAAGCTTGCAGGGCTCACCGAGGCAGTCATGAGGCCGGCTGGGTTCAGCTCAGGAGTCCAGGGTCAGGGCTCGTAATCTCCTCATTCACTTTAGCCTGTGACTACAGGAAGACAGGGCTCTACTCTCTCTCATTCTTTACTGTGCTACTGTCTGTAATATTCACGTAGTTAGTCTGTGTAACCAGACATGCCGCTCTGCCCCGTGAGTATTGAGAATTAGTATATTTATGAAATCACAAGTACACAATTTAGATTTTTAAAACTAAATGTGTGTGTTTATATCCATGTGACAGTTGTATTTTTTCTTTATAGCCATTATTTAATAGCTATATTTTATGATAAATCATATGTATTTAAATTGTGAAATAATGTATAAGTACTACTTTGCAATAATCAAGAAAATGAAAATTATTTCCCACCTCAAATATTGTCCCATGTCCCTATATATCATTCCTCTTGTAAATTGGTTTGTATTTTCCAGAACTTTATGTCTGTGAAGCCATATAACATATACCCTCTTTTAAAAAATCTGTTATTACTTGGCCTGACCACTGAGATTGAGCCTGTTGTTGCATGTAAACAAAAATGATCTCATTTCTGTTTGTGACTGTACAGTAGTCCACTGAACACCCCACAGTTTATCCCTTTGTCTTGATGACAGTTGGGTTACTTGGATGCTGTGAATAAAGCCATTCTGACCTTTCACATACCAGGCTCTGTATGGACAGGTGCTTCTGTTTTCCTGTATATGAACTTTGGATCACAGTATCTTGGTCACATCATAGATATATGTTTAACTTTTTAAGAAGTTGATAAGCAATTTTCCAAAGAAGTTGTATCACTTCACATTCCTAGCAGCAGGGTTAGAGGGTCCAGGCATTGCACGCCCTCACACTTGCAGGGGTCTAAACGCAGAACTTTGTCTGTGTTTTCTGTTCCTTAGCTTTGAGCTCTTGCTGGCTCCCTTCCTGGGTAGCTGTGATAGCTGTGGTCTGGAGTGGCTCTTGATGGTAACGGGCAGCTAGCAAGTTTGCTTTGTTTTTTTGTTTTTTTGTTTTCTGTAAAAATACTAATTTTTGAGCCACTGATGTCTAAATTCATGCTATTCTTGCAATTCTTTTTGTTTACTTTAATTTTGTTTGTTTGTTGGAACCCATCTTCCTGTGTAGCCCTGGCTGGTCTAGAATACTATATAGATCTAGCTGGTCTCAGGTCTGTGGTGAACCTCCCACCTCTGCCTCCGGAGAGCTGCGATTATGAGGGCCGCTATGCCTGGCTCCAATTGACATTATCCTCACTTATTTGCACTAAATTCTACTTTGTGTTCACTTTCATGATTCAGGGAAGAAAACCTGATGCCCACCAGGCTGGATGCTGGGAGCTGGGTGCAGAATAGTCATCAGGGGCGAGTAAATATCCCTACAATCATAGTAAGGAAGGCCTGCTAAGCAGACACTCCCCCTGCTCACCCTGTCTCTCAACTTTCACCCAATGACCTCATTGCCCAGTGACCTCATCCTTAACCTCCTGTAGCAAGATTTGGGTCTCAGATCAAATTAAAAATAACTTAATCTTAAACTACAGAGAATATACATGTGGGTGGTCCCCGGGTTTTCTCTTGTACAGTGTGAAGAGAGACTCCCAAAATGCCACGCAGGTCCCCAGGTCTCTCTCCCAATATGTTCTGGAGCTCCGGCGCACCGTTGAAGGGCTCTGACTCCTGGCTCTAGGGACTTCCTTCATGGCAGCTTTTCCAGCTTTCCATGTGGTGGGTAAAACTGAGGATTTCTTGCCATCAGAGGGAATTGCAGGACACCACGGCGCTCTAAAGAAAATAGCCCCGTCATTCTCTCATGGGCTTACAGTAACATTTACTTCATTCTTACCAATACTGGGAGCATGATTTCCAAACATGGTGGTTCTAGAAAGCTCTTCTCCCCATTTGGCACAAAACAAAAAAAGAAGTTGATTTGAAGTGGGAAGTGAGTTTAGACTTGGGCATGTTGGAAAAACTGTAACAGTGAAATTATATAATACATTAAGTTGAAGCTACCAATTGCATTTTCTCCCTCCTCTAAACCTCTTCCTGTCGATTGAAATGGGCCTTACCCCACAGGCTGTGCACAAATCTGACTTTCCACGTAACATGTGGGCTGGAATAAGTTTTCTCAAAAATACGGTTTTTTGGCAGATTTTTCTTTTTAACAAAAGAACACTTAGAATTTAGAGGTCCCTTATGACCAATTAATTCAATGCAGTTTGTTCAGCAGACATGTAGACACTATGCAGAACTGTCCTTACCCCAAAGGAATTTCTGTATTCTTGAGGAAGCATATTTGGGGCACCATGAAACTCAGACTAGAAGAGCCAGGAGGCATCTCTTCCACCTCCTCCTGTTAGGGAAACTGGCTGCAGAGTTCCTGGGGTTTATCAGAACAGCCCTGCTTGCACCCGCTTCTCTCGAGTAAGATGGATTAGGAGAGGCAGACAAAGCCGGGATCTAGAACACAGTTAAATCTTTCTTTCCCTATGATTTGCATGGTCTCTGAACCCTTCCTCTGCTGTGCTTTGCTGTTCTTAGAGGTCATCTCCCCACTTGCTGGAGACCTGTCTGTGAACCCAGTCTCAAGCCCTCGGCTCCTGATTCTTTGCAGGTGGAAGGGCGTGGCCCCCTCTATTGCCGAGCTTTATGCTTCAGTGTGTCTGGCGGCCCTGGAGCTTGGCCCAGTGCACACTGCTTTTTGGCAGAGGCAGCACTTTATCAGCCAGGATGGACAGATACTTCTGTGCTACAAATGAGTCTAGATTTATAGCCTTAGAGTCCAAGGTGTGAGATGACAGCTCACTGGCCAAAGCCAGTCAGCCACAGAGGGAAAAATGAGTCAGTCTGAAGGTACAGTCACTCTCCTCAGCTCTAGGCGCTCACACCCTGTCCACATTTCCCCTGATGCAGAGCTGGGTGTGAAGATTCTGACAGTTCCACTTGCTAGCTGTACAAGGCATGGGTGCTAAGGTATGGTGTGTTTATTAGGGAGTCAGTGCTTGGGAAAGGAAGGAATAGAACAGGTCTAGGCTGTAGGAGAACAGTTTGCCTGCATCCAACAGGGCCCTGACCTCCTCGGAAATGTCTGGAGCCAGCACTGCCTGGAGGTGCCCTTCTGTATCCTGCCTCACTCAGTCCGAAGCTGCAGGGGCTCCAAGAAGGCTATACTGCATGCAGCATCCAAGAGGCTTCCGCATGCAGCTGGGGCAGGTGCAGAAGGAGCTGGACAGTGGAAGCTGACTGCCCCCACAGCTGGCCACAGGCTGAATCTCACCAAGCCTGCTCTGTAGCAGCCTCAATTCTGGTACCACACGGTGGTGTTTCAGAATGCTAGTCACTGATTCTCCACCCCCAGAAGCATGCTCACACAACCTCCAACACCAATGGTGAATGCCGTTGCTGTCCCTGATGCTCAGCTGCTGAGCTATCATTCTGGGTTCTACTCACCCTTCGCTGCAGAGCTGGCCCAGGGAGGCACACACCTTCATTCCTGCCACATCTGAGCCCCCATTACCCCGCTCGAAGATCGGGCGCCTAGAGTCACAATGGATGAGTATACTAGGACACCATGAGGGTAGCCACCTAGATTCCTCCTCATTCCACTGTGTGCTTCTCAGAGCCAGTGTTGGGGCAAGATGATGACACCCCTGTGTTCCCACAGATTCTAAGACCAGGATTGCAGAGTACCCTGGAGGCAGCCATTACATGATACAGTGGAACTGCATCCCCCCGGTCAAGGTATGTGGTCAGAGTCCCAGGAGAGGGATGCTCCAAGTCTCTTCTGAGTGTAGAGGCATTTCTCTTGGTTCCCCTTGACTCCCAGACCTGTGTATTGTTTCCCTCAGAGGCACAGCATCCTACTGATCCTCTCTGGTTTGATTGCTATCTTGTATCTTGGGGATGGTACCTTGTCTTTGCATAGTGCTATCATGGCACCACAGACATCATTCTTCTGAGAGTAGACTGCTAGCCCTCTAGGTTAGAAAATGTTTTATCACCAAGCTTCACCAAGCAGATGTTGGTTGGCGTCCTTGAGGAGTCACCTGCCTTGGCCACTCAGTATCAGTCTCTCTTGCTGGCAGATATTGGTTGGCATCAGTAGCCAGATCACTTCAAGATGGATATGTTAACATTCAGCCCATTTCTGCCACCATGGCCACCTTGAGTGGATACACTGGGCAGACAGTGGACTGGGAATCTGTCTTCTCGTTGCCCAGTGCCTTTTTCTTGAGGGTCCATGACAACATGTGGGCTCTTCCACCCTTTCCATTCCCCATGTGCCCATGCACATGTCTTCTGTCCTTATCCCGACTTACCAATCTAAGTGGGCCACCCATGAGACCATGCATCACATAACCTTCACTACTACTCTATTTGGACATACACTATTGCTGTACCACCGATGCCCCACCACCGGGCAGTTTCCCACTCGTTGATGATTTTGAAGCCAACTCCATAGCTGGTGTGTGCATTCAGTGCTCACTTAACAGAAGACACATCCATCTGTAGGCCAAACTTGGGCCCTTTCTTTCTTTTTCAGTCGACCACATGGGATTCCTTTGCTCAGACATAGATGATAGTCTTGGGGTGGGGGCTGGCACAGCCATGGTGGGCTTTATATTGTGGAAGAGGGCAGGAAAACTCTGCCAAAGAAGAAAATCTAAGCTGTGTACATTATGTAGAATATGAACTGGGCTCGATTCTGTCTTTGATTGGGATGAGGAAAGAAAATGCATTTACTCTGAAGTGGTTTTGCCAACCTTCAGTGCTGACATTCACAAAGGCACTCCTCCGCTGACATGTGTGCAGTGAGGCCCTCTGCCTGTGGGCTGTAATGATCTCCAGGCCTCCAGAAGCCATCTGGTTTCTGCAGAGGTCAGACTAGTGAACAAAACAGATAAGGTAAAGACCAGTAGCCCACACCCTTGAGAGTCTTCAAGCAGATACTGCTCTCCAGCATTGCAGAATTGCCTCTGACACAGTATGAACTGGGAGTGCAGCAGTGACTGGTCAGACTGTTGGGCCTTCCCTACTCTAGTGGGTTTTACCCACAAAAGACTCCATATGGTTGTTGAGTAGACTGTCAGGTATGTCGATCTGAGTTTTACCCCATCTGTGTAAGTACCCATGTGTCCCCCCCTCAACAAAATTTCAGGTCTGTCCGAATTCATGTCAACCATCGTTGGCTCTGCAGTGGGCTTTGAGCTTGAATAAGATGGTTGTCTGCTGGCGCCACTTCTCCTCACCTCCCGTGCTGGAGCATCAGGATTCATTCCCCTCAGTCCCCAGGACCAGGGTCTGTGCTTTGTTTGACTCTATCTCCCAACATGGCAGATAGTGTTTGAAACAGAAAGAAACTCCACAGAAAGCAGCTCAAGAAACTGCTGTTTATTAATGGGTTTAGGTTAGACCCTGGGGATAGAGAGAATCCCTGGTTTTAGTGCTTAGAATATGTGGTAGATAAAAATGAGGTGAGGAAGGATCGGCCCAAACTGCCCAGCTTCTGGATAGACTGAGTCTCAGCCTGGGGTTTCTGTTTATCTGTATGCCATGTTCCCCAGCCTCTTTGAAATCACTCATTTTAATCCTTTCCTTTGTCAAACAGGGTGCCGATAATGGAAACATAGCTCGCATCATGTCCCAGATGGCAATCACTAAGTGTTAGCTATTCATATGTCATGGCAACTATTATATGTGGTGGCAGCAGTATGTCCCAAATGAGTTTTGTGAGTACTGAGTGTCTCAGGATTCCAGCAGAGAGCTGTGACAAAGGGTCCACGGTGGAGTCAGGCCCTTGTGCCTTTCTTCTGTGCAGTCTCTTTTCAAAGCAGGCACCAAAAGAGATACAGTGTAGATTGAAATGTTTGTTAGAACTTGGCAGAAATCCAGTCCCTGTTTGCACATACGTGGTGGATGAAAATGAAGGATCAGTCCAAAAGGCACAGCTTCTGCATAGACTGAGTCTCAGCCTAGAGTTCTGGACACTACATCCTTTCCACACCCATAACCTGTGGAAAGACACCTGCCTGTGTGGACAGTACCAAGACTGTTCTGTCTCCTCCATGTACACCTGGGCCAAGCCATGTCTTCCCCATGCACATGTGTTTACTCAGTGTATACAGAGTACAGTTTTCCTCCCAAATAATGCAATTAAAAGTAATGTCATCACAGTGTTCCCTAGATGAACTTATGAAAGCTCGCCTAACAGACAGTTGGAGTAAATGTCTCGGTTGCTTATAATTAATGAATCATGTCGACACTGAGAAATCTATGCACGCCTTCCTGAACCTTCAAAGGAAAATTAAATCCTACTTTACATGTTTTTATTCAAAGTACATGTTATTATTCATTCACATGTTGTGTGTAGTGCCTTGAGATAGCAAGAACAGACCATTTACAGAGTCAAGTGAAGATTTACCGGTCACGCTGGAGTTTAGCTCAGGTCCCTTTCTGCAGTGTGAGTAGGAGGCCTGCTTAAAGGTGTGTTTCTTATTTATAACATTCAGTTAGAAATTAGTCCGCTTTGAATCTCCACAGCAGCCAATGCAATTAGCATGCTTCTGCCTCGACTCATAGGGGTTCCTGCTGGGTTCAAGGATATGGAAGGAACAGCTCTGTAGAATGTCACTTCTGAATGGTTGTGGCTGAGGGTATGCCTCCCTCAACAGGTGCAGACTTAGGTCTCTCGTGGCACCTGCATTTTGAAACACAGCTGTACTTTACCAGCACGCGTCTGTTGTTTTGTATGGCTGCCCCCAAGATATTTGGGTACAAGTCGCAGTTAGGAGAAACTGTCAGGAGTTGTCTTGGGAAGGAAAACAGCCTCCTCTTGCTGTGCTCTGGGTTCTGACTGAAAAGCTAGGTATGCCCTGAGCTTTATCTCACACTCAGGTTTCTCATTGTACCCTGTAGCCATAATGCCGATTACACTGATTAATGAATTGACCACAAGTGTTTATGGATTTCCCACCCATGTCTGATTAGTGCACAGAGTTATATGCCCTTGGCTATGAAGAATTTATAATCTGATTGAAGGACTGTTTTCAAATGCAGGTAAGAGAATATCAATTCCTGGTGATTTGTATAGACTGTCTGTCATGAGCGTGTTGTGAGCTGAGGTCCTAGGAGAGGGTCAGCAGCCAGCTTTGCTGTGTTAATGGAAACCCTAGATCTCAACAGCACCTGCATTTCCTAGGCAAGGCAGACTTTCAGGCCACGGTGCATGGAGTCAAGGTGAAGATACTGCCCTCTTGTAGGTAACATGGGAATCGATGGCCGAGTGTGCTGTGTGGGATACAGGCACAGATCTAAAAGGACAAGGCCATTTTGACCTCTGTCTCCCCTCAGGAAAACTTAGAGGATGCTCAGCAGACTTTTGGGGTGAGCCTGCTATGAAGTGACAAGGATCTCAGACACGTAACAAGGTGATTTTATGGCCACACAAGCAACACACTCTCAGGAGCCTAAGCCAAAACTCTTGGGGGAAGATCAAAGACGAAATTCACATAGAGGCTGTCCTCTGCGCAAAGCAGCTGCCTGCAGGAGGGTGCCATCGGGGTTCACGTCCAAGACTGGCTGAGAAGCTAGGGCTGCACCATGGGTGTTTTATTGTGGAGTCTCTTCAGGCTCCACATGGGCAGAAACAACCGTTAAGAGCTCTGACCCCTTCACACAAGAGTGGAACTGGGCTTTGGAAGAAGCAGATCTCCTGTAGCACGGGTGTGGGGAAGAAGTATTGGGGCCGCTGAGCAGGACAGCCGAGATCAGAGGTGGGGCTTGTTCTGTGTAGGTCGGAAAGAAAGAAGGCAAGCAGACCAGTGTGGGCAGCTGCGGGGCTTGGTGGCTGAATTCAGGATTTCTTGGTGGCAAGCTGAGGCCCGTCCCTACTCATGTTAGCAGCTATGAAGACCAACAGTTAGCTCGCTGGAATAGGTAACGGGGACTTGGTAACAATGTTTGGGGTCCACATTGTCCTTTGCAGTTAAGAGCATTTATGCAGTGGGAAGGGGAAATGAAGCAAGATAGCAAGGCATGTGTGACTGTCATCTGCCTGGCAGGGGTCTGCTGTGACTTTCCCTTCCTTGTGGGAATGTTTGAACGTCTCTGTAGCAGAGAACTGAAAACATAGCAAGGCTCACAAAAAATGTGAGTGGACCTGGTGCCACAGAACGGTGATATTAGAGAGTGGTGATGGTAAATTCCACCTTCTGTGTATCTTACCTACCGAGCAGTATCCGAGCAGTTGACTGCAGGGCCTGCTGCCGAGACCTCTGACACAAGCAGGGCTTTCTCAGGAGAGGGAGGTCCCAAATCCTAGAGCAAAGTCAGTCTCCGTGGTGTGGGCTCCCATCCCTCCCTGTGAGGCCTGTTCTCAGGTTCATCAGCGTGCTGTAGAGCTCTAGTCCCTGGTGCTTCGTCCACAAAGCACAGAGCATTGTGAACTTTAAATGAGGTGAAGAATCGTTTTATGAATGCACCTCCAAGTGCATCCATGAGAGCGTGTGCAGTGTGGTTTAGTGTAGAGGTGGCTTTGGTGTGTCAGTTATTCTTAGGTGGAGACGTAGCAGAGACTGCCCCATGCTTTCACCATCTTCTAGAATCACAGTCAAATGTTAGAGAATTTTAAAAGAAGAAAAAAAAAAAAACCAAACTTGTAGTTTGTGTGTCCCTCCCCTCCCCCTTTTAGAGATAGGATTTCCCTGTGTAGCCTAGGCTAATCTTAAAATCACTATATAGCCCAGGTTGGCCGTGAACATTTGCCTTAGACTCCTTGTGCATTGTGATTATGGGTAGATGCCACCATGTCCAACATTATTTAACTTTTTTTTTGGGGGGGGGGGCTTTTTTTTTTTTTTTTTTTTTTTTTTTTTTTTTTTTTTGGTTTTTCGAGATAGAGTCTCTCTGTGTAGTCCCGGCTGTCCTGGAGCTCACGTTATAGACCAGGCTGGCCTCGAACTCAGAAATCCGCCTGCCTCCCAAGTGCTGGGATTAAAGGTATGCGCCACCACCACCCGGCTTTTTGAGGCTTTTCAAGACAGGATTTTTCTGTGTAGCCCTGTCTGCCTGTCTGTTCTGGAACTCACTCTGTAGACCAGGTTGGCCTCAAACTTGGGAGACTTGCCTGACTCTGCCTCTTGAGTGTTGGGATGGTATATGCTGCCACCACCTGGTTTATTTAACATTCTTAATATGATTTTACCTTTTGATTACTATGTTTACTGCCTCAGTGGAATCCAAATTAATGAGATCTCCTTGTACCCTATCCAACAGGGAGAAGCCCAATTTCACGCAATATTCATCCTGACTGTTCCTAGCATTTTAATTATTTGCTAGTGTGTCAAAATACTGTTCTCCTGACAGTTGGGACAATGTAAGTGGGAATGGAGAAGTAGAAAATCAAGTAATCTACAAAAAAGTACGAATGCCTTTGAGACTCCTAAAAAGGCTGGTGTGCTAGACGCTTGCTCCCTGGCACTGTCGGCGTGTTGTTTCCGGAAGCTGTGATTGCTCTAAGTCAGAACCTGCTGAGGATGAAGCCCCCGAACCTGAAGCAGCCTACAGCTGGGTCCTTCCTGTCAGTGCTCCTCACTGAGCAAATGCCCCACCCTCTTTGGGGATACAACATACCCAAGGAGTCTCCTGCCGGGTACACCCCACGACTTTCTACACAGACTCAACCCTATCCTTTAGCTTATGCCCTATTTTAGTAAAGCCTCATTAAAATGTTGGGGTTTGCTTCAGCAGCTAGTCCTCACTGCTGACATGTAATAATCTTGCCCTGAGGAGCTTTGGAACACACAGAAGATACTCTGGAGGATGCACTCTAGCCTTAGACTCTACCTACTTGCACATTTAGTTAAACAAGAAAAAGCCCAAATATGTGATTCACCCACATCAGTCATAGGAGGGAGGGGCTTGCAGTCAGGGCAGATGGTACAGAAGATTATAAAATTGTCACCTGAGTCCTGTTCATGACACCTATTCAAGCTAGCAGCAGTACAGTGTTTAGGAGAAAGTTTTCCCCAAGAGTCTTTTGTTTTGTTTGGCTTTTGGTTTTTGGTTTTTGGTTTTTTTCAAGACAGGAAAAAAACCCTGGCTGTTCTGAACTCACTTTGTAGACTAGGCTGGCCTCGAACTCAGAAATCTGCCTGCCTCTGCCTCCCAAGTGCTGTGATTAAAGGTGTGTGCCACCACCTCCCAGCTAAGGTTTTTTTGTTTTGTTTTGTTTTGTTTTAAGATTTATTTATTTATATGAGTACCATCTTCAGAGGAGCATCAGATCTCATTACAGATGGTTGTGAGGCACCATGTGGCTGCTAGGAATTGAACTCAGGACCTCTGGAAGAGCAGTCAGTGCTCTTAACTGCTGAGCCATCTCTCCAGCACCCACCCAAGATTCTTTAACCTCAGCTCAGTATCATCATCATCATCATCATCATCATCATCATCATCATCACTATTACTTCATGTCCTCTAGGAAAGGTCATGAGTCTTCCTTGAAAAATACTAACTACTGAGTCACAAAGTGCAGTGAGTGGAGGGATCACCCAAGGTGCTCCAGTGGAGCAGGTCTTTAGTGACTGCCTGTAGGGTGGAGGGATCAGCCCAGTTTCTCCACAGTTGAGCAGGTCTTTAGTGACTGTCTGAAGTGAGTGGATTCCTACAGGAGGCACTGGGAATATAACTCTTCTAGCTGATGGGTTCTAGTAGGGAATCGCAAGGCCGTTTGTCCATTTAAGTGCACAACCAAGGCCAACTACTGGTCAGAGATCACTTTATTATAGGGTGTAGAAATCCTCACTGCATAGCCAACCAGCACTCAGGGTTAGTGAGCTTTCTTATTTTGTTTAGGAGTAAGCAATTATATATGGTTAGCAAGAACTCAAGACTTAAGGGTCTGGAGTGGCTCTGTGTAGTGGCTGTTCAGTATGCAAGCATAAGCCCCCAGTCCAGATCCTCAGTGCCACATAAAACGTCAGGTGCAGTGGACACAGGTCAGTTACTATGCCAGGGAGGCCAAGGCAGGAAGGTCCCCAGGGGCTGTCTCCAAAGATAAGGTATAGAGCCATCAAGGTAGAGGCCTGATGGCAACCTTTGGTCTCCACTACACACACACACACACACACACACACACACACACACACACACGCACGCACACGCGCACACACACACACACACACACACACACACAGAGAGAGACAGAGACAGAGACAGAGACAGAGACAGAGACAGACAAAAACAGATAGAAAAATCAAGGGTTTTGCATATTATATAAAGTTGGGGGAAAAAAACCTCCATGTGTTAAAAAGAAAGATGATACAGTGTGACCCCACACACACACTAAGAAAACAGAAGGACAAAGGAACCCAGTACTGATGTAAGACTGGCCATAATCTGATGCCAATGGATAACAGTGGGATTAATTCTCACCAAAGGAAAAAGAATCAGGCAGCCTCCAATGATGCATTGCTCTGCATCACATGCTATAGATGGGCACAGAGGCAGATTCTGTGCCCCGACGCAGAAGACCTATGAGGGACCCTACCTATTAAGTTCAAGAGACACCATGTCAGTGGTCAAGAAAGGGCAACTTCCAGCAAGAGAGTGACATCCACAGGAAGGCCTGATGGGCCAGATTACCAGCTGTGTGGTGGATAGGAGGGGCCAGGAGAGAGACCAAAACTTAACTTTAGGAACCCTTGGCAGATCAGGGTGATAGAGACTCCCACAAGCATGAGCATGATTTCCATAATGCCTCCCTGTCCCCATCATAAGTGTGCTGGCACTCCTGCAGAGATGCCATCCCTTAGGGTCAGAAACAGCTTCTCCAGGCCCTCTGCAGACCCCTTCTCTGCACTGACTGGCTTATTATCTTATGTCCTGTCTGTTGGCATAGTTCAGTTTGAAAGCGGGCCCTTGTCTTTGTCACCGCTATAGCCCAGAGCCTGGAACATGCTTGCCAAACCTCTGCTGATTTAGGAAATCCTGCAGGGTACCTGCTCTATGCCATCTGTTGTGGGAACTCTTGAATACACTGGCAGTCTAAGCATAGACCCTACCTTCTAGCAGAGAGCACATGAGTAGGTAGCGTGCAGCATGCTGGGAGGAGGGCAGTGCCTCAGGGAGAGTGGAGCTGGCAGAAAGGGCCCAGAGAAGCCAGCCAGGGAGAGTACCTTGAGGTGGTGACGGAGGAGCAGATGGGGTGCTAGCCATGCGGCCCTCTTGGGGAAGGTGTTTTAGACAGGCACGCCAAGGACAGGGGTATTAATAAGGTAGGTTGGGGCCTTGCATGCCAAGCTTGGACTTCCTCCTGAGACTATAGGCCTGACCCCAGCCCTGCTCGGCCACTGACTCGTGTCTGGGTCAGCTGAGTGAGAGGAGTTCGGGCTGTGGATGACCTTGAGCCGCTGCTCATCCCAGGCAGCCCTGCCATGGCGTGCTGCACACTAGAGCTCTTGTTTTATACATTGTTTTTTCAGGTGAACAATATGTGCTAATCTCAATTATTAAAAAGTCCATTTAGAATATTTATTAGCACAAGTGAATTCAATTATTTCAAATATAGAAGCAAAATATTGTACACGATGAAAATATATGATATAATTAGACTATTAATGAAGACATTCACATACCTCTACATGATTGAAAATGAAAGCTTAACAGTCTCGAAAGGATGGTGCTAAATATTTACATATCTGTCTGAGGCTCACATTTTAGATGCTAAAAATACTCATTGTTAATGATGGAGGAAGGGGTAGGTTTAAAGAAGTATTATATATTTGTCACACCAAAGTCAGAGCCACTTCCGGCAAGTCCCCCAGGCAGTCTTTGAGGTAGAAGTACTGCTGGAATCAGAGTGGACTCTCCGCTCCGTCCTGAAGGATGGGAGCCTGCTGGGGAGGTCTGCCTGGGAGGTGGACCACTGCTGGTCTCTGCATTGTGAAATCTGTGGAGATGTGACAAGGAGACTGAGTGCACTGAGTGCAGTCCGGGAGGAAGGATGGACAGCAGCCCAGGGTTCTCCTCCCAGGAAGGTCTGCTTTGGCTTGGCTCATTGTTCATGCTTTTCTGCCTCTGTCAAACAGTGGTGAATAGAACTTGAGGGGTAGTGTTGTAAAATATGACAAGAGAGGGCGGAGTGACAAGCTTCATGCAGCAAGGTCTCCTGGGAACTTACCAGGGCTCAATCCTCTGTCCATTGTGCCACCCCCAGGAGACTACATGGTAACAAAGTCATCAGGTGATTAGTCTGCTTATTAAAGTAGAAAAGGGGACTGGAGAGTTGGTTCAGCAAGTGAAGCACTTGTCTTGTAAAAGTGAGAACCTCGGTTCAAATCCCCAGAGCTCATATAATGCCAGGCATGGTGTGCACATCTGTAACACCTGTGCAAGGGTGGCAAGATGGGAGATAGGGTTGTTCTCAGAATCATGCAGGCTAGTGTACAAAATCAAAAGCCAAAGATCTTTCTCAGGGTAAAAGGCAAGGACTGACTGCTAAGGCCCTCTGACTGTCACATGTGCGCCTTGGCATGTGTGGGCTTGCACTCACATGAGCAAACAAATCATATACACACATACACAAGTTGAAACTAGAAAAGCTTTGGCTTAGTGCAGTGATTGGCAAGCCAAGGTTCACTGGTCGTGCGTGCTCAATACAGTTCTGTGTAGGGTCATGTCCACTCATTTGTAAATCCAGAGACTACGCAGAGGTCAATTTTTGCCACAGAGGTCATGTGATCAGAAAGCTAAAAGTATTTGCTCTCTGGACCTTTAAGAAAAGGACTGTTGGTCCTTGGCTTAGAGGACCAGTTCTGGTCCTGTGTCCTGGGCTCCTGTCCACAGTGCATCTCTTCCTGGTGTAATAGTGTAATGTAATGGTGAGGCACTGTGTGCCCCTCATGATTGAGACCCATTGCTCTGGAGGACTCGCTCACCCTGTCCTTGATAGCACGCTGTGATTTACTAGGGATTCCCACTCTGGTCTGGCCCAGCCGGCCAGCCGTTCCTCTGACCTGGCCACTTGCTTGTTTACCGTAACTCTTTTACCCTGGGACCTCAGCCCACTTTCTGCCTGCTGTGGCCTCAGTGGCCCCTGAGCTTCTTGGGTACATGCTGGGTCTCCGGGGAGCAGAAGGAAAGCTGCTGAGGGCCAGTGCTCAGGCTGGGACTGGTGCTCCGTGCCACTGTGTTCTGTTACTCAGAGCATTGCCAGACCTTGTCCTGTGGGCCATCAGCTGATAGACTGCTGCACATGGAAGAGTGCACAGAGTGTGCAAGACATGGTATTTGCTGTTTGTGTGGACAATCTGTATGTGGGAGTGGGCCTTTCCCCAGGTGACGTCCTACTGATTGGAATCCTCTTTCTCTAACACTTCAAAATAAAGGAGGAAGGAAATGGGGTCAGTTGTTAAATTTGGTTGGAAATCTGAGGCCTGGTTTTTCTTAGAAAGTGTGCCAGTCCCTCACCTGGCAGTGTGCCCTTCTTGCCGTATCTCTTGCCGTCTTTAGCAGTAGTAGCATGGTGACTCGGGGCCTGCAGAGCTGGTTATGTTACCATGCTTCTTCATGGTGCCTTCCTATCTCACGTCCTGCTTTGCTCCGTCATTGTATTAGTGTGTTAAATATCCTCTTGCTGACGCAGATGCCCAAAAGCCTCAGTATGTACAAGAGTGTATACGCGCGCGCACACACACACACACACACACACACACACTCAAAAACACACTGTAAATCCTGAACCCTTTCTGATGCTTCTCTCCAACGAGCAATTCCCTCTCCAGTTAGTTAGGGTTGGTGCTCACAAATGGCTACATTTTAAAATAAACTCAGAGAGAGGAATCCTATCATCTGTGCCTCCTGTGTGTCTGGCTTCTTCATTATCAGAAAGTGTATTCTAGTTTCATCTTGGCCCAGGGGCCCAGATTGCAGCTGTCCAAATGGCTGGTGCCTGTTTTGAAGGAGAACATCTTTACCATCACTCAGGGCAAGCATGGAGATAGAGTGTAATTTAGCCAAGACAAATAATGGTTTCTCCTAAAACTTGCAACAGTGCTGTGACTGAGCAAGGGTTTATACAAGGATGAGGTAAGTTTCATGCAGTCACAAGTGCGAGTCCCAGCCAGCAGCTCTGAATCGCCTTTATATTTTGGGTAACAAATTTGGTGGCATTCTTTTTTGCAATTAGGAGCCCTGCTGCTTGGAGATACCATACCCTCATCCAGATTGAGTTGGGATAAAGAAAGTTATGCTGATTTCTCTCTCTCTTTTTAAAGTGTCTAATCTTTGCTTTCAAAATGTGCAAATTCTGTCAGAAAACTTAGGTGACTGAAACTCTTCCCCCAGGGTTTCATTTTCTAATCTGCTCCATTGAGCCATTTCTTCCACTAACAAGGACTGAGACAGCACTGGGCTGTCTGCCGCCAGCTGCCATCTCTGTCGGAAGGCACTCGACTACCAAACTGGGCAGCAGGGAAGAGGTTAAAGAACCTTTTTCAGAATGGGACCAAGCAGGCAAATGTGTTCCAGCCCCTTTCCAATAAGCAGTTAAAATGCATTTGAAGACATTTTCCATGAGAATGCAGCTCACAGATGATTGACTGCTGTGTGCTTACTTTTAAGAACTAATTGGAAAGCCTCCTGTGCCTGGCGGGTTCCTCCCACCAGTGAAGAGTGATAAGATCTTCTGTGCCCCCTTACCTTTTTGCCCTGAGGTCCCATTTGTTTCACAAAAGAGGAAGGGCAGGCACGTGAAACTGCTCGCTGTGGCTGTGAGTCTGTGCCTGCCAGCCTCCTTTGAGCCTCCCTCAGCAGTGGAGTCTCTTAATCACACAGTCTTCTGCTGATTGCAGGAGTCCCCCTTTTGGGGTCAAAATCAGGTGTGCTCTGAATGAGAGGAACAGTTTTGCCTGCCCCAGCATTCGAGAGCTAATGACAGGGGCGGCTGGTTCGTTTCCAGAGCAGCACAGCGCTTCGAGCTGAGGCTCTGGCCCGGCCCTCCTTTTCTCCTCTCTGCCCTCCACCCACGTCCCTTCTTAAAAGCCGCTTGCACAGTGTGAGCTATGTTCTTGTTAGTGATGTGTTTGTACTTTTGAAAACTCACAGACCAAAAACCATTTAAAGAGACAGTTAAGGTTTGAGGCTGTAGTTCTTAGGAATGTGTATGGTTTCATTATGTTTTAAGTAAAAAACAAAATGATAATTTAGGCAAAGCACATAGCCAGGTTTTAAGAACCCAAGAGAGAGAGAGCCGGGCGTGGTGGCGCACGCCTGTAATCCCAGCACTTGGGAGGCAGAGGCAGGCGGATTTCTGAATTCGAGGCCAGCCTGGTCTACAGAGTGAGTTCCAGGACAGCCAGGGCTACACAGAGAAACCCTGTCTCGAAAAACCAAAAAAAAAAAAAAGAACCCAAGAGAGCCTGTAGGTTCCTGAGATGGACTCCACCCTCTGTCCATACCCATTGGTCTCTCTGCCCATCCCTCATGCCAGCTTCTGCACTAGTTGTAGAAAGAGCCCAGTCCAGCAAAGTGGCCCGTCCAACATTGGTGACTTCGCCATCGGGCAATGCATAGGAGTACTACATGGACTCTCCGCTTCAAAGCAGGGAGGTCCTCACTGGTGGGTGGGCCCCTCATCTCCCCACCCAGCAGTTCCTTCGTTGAGCACCTCCTGTGTTTCAGCTCTGCACAAGGGTGGCAGCAGACAGAGTATGACCAGGATCCCCTATGTTGTCTACCTTCACTAGAAACATTCAGATTCTTTTAGAGAATGGCTTTTAATATTCAATGGCAGGGTAGTGTAATGGAGCTTAGTTGAAAAAAATAAAATGGTAGTGGTTTTGTGTATTTCTAATATATTCAGAGTTTGACTTAAATTCTCAGATCTGTCTCAAATGAAATCAGATTTGTACAGGTACCCTGGCTTCTGAGTGCTTTCCTTGTATTGTTTTGTAAAATGAGGCAGAGAGGAGGGTGTCAGATCTGTGTTTGACCAGCATGGGGGGACCTGCGCCCAGCCTTGTGTGTTGAGGAGGGTCAAGTCATGCCTACAGAGCGCCCGAACCCCGAGGGTGGCTGGGGGAAAGTAAGCAGTCAAGGATTCCAGTAAATCCCAACCCTGTCTCTGTGGTACATGCTTGTGCCCCAAAGTGTCACCAGGCAGCTGCGGTCCATGGCTCTCTGTGTGCGGGTTGGCTGGTGGCTCATTCCCTGTGTTAGAAGGACCTTCATGTGGCTGCTCTCTGTACTGAAGAGGAAGGCCGGGGCGCAGAGCTCATCTGGCTGTGTTAGAGATGCCAAGAAAACTCTCGTCCTAAAGGTTCTTCATGTTCAGACTGTGAACCCCTGGACAGTGGCTGTCCCCATCTGTGCTTGCCCCCGTGTGTGTCTCACTGTGCTCAGACCTGTGTTGGATGGCTGTCTTATGTCTAGGCAGTCACCTCCTTATTACCCCAGCATAAGGCAACCACTTTACTTCCTTTTGTAAAACCTTCTTAAAGGAAAACTTTGAATGTACACAAAAGTAGACGGATAGTGTAATGGGCTTGTTCACCCAGCTACACCCAACCTTTTCTGTGATTTTGCATCTAATCTAAGCTATTGTGGTTATTAATCCCTAAATATTTCACAATGGAGCCCACAAATGTAAAGATTTGTAAGACGCTAACACTCTTAATGAGGCATGACCATAGTGTGGTCACTCTGCTGAAAGTCAGACCACAGCATCCCCAACAGCTGCCCTGTCAATTTCAGGTTTCCAGTTGTCTTCTAGGTGTCAGCAGTGGTTGTTAATAGTTTGAATTGCATCCAAACAGAATTCACATCTGTGATTGGCTGGTAGTCTTCTGTATCTCTATAAAGTACCCCGCCCCAAACCCTGCCCCTTCTCTTTCTGTGAAATGTTGTTGTCTAAGAACTAACTTCTTTTCTGTTGTTTGGATTTTGCCAGTTGTGTCCCGAGGCACCGTTGGCTCAATTTATACATTTCTCCAGAGTCGAAGTGATTTGCTTGTTTGTTTTTTCGATGTCATCTCCGATGGCACAGTGCCCTGTGAGAACGAGCAAGGTTGCTGGCTGTTTGACTTTGTGCTGGTGGCAGTAGCTGGGGCTGAATACAGGGAAGTATCATAGTGATGTTGTGGCCCTGCTCCTGACAAGAGGGGCTTCCTTTTGTCCCCAGCTGTGTGGGTGTCAGCCAGACAAGGACATCAGAAGAGATGCTTTTTGCTTGCCTTTTGGATCCTGGTTTTCAACATAGAGTTGGCTCTCTAGCTTCTTTCATTAATGACCAGTTGCTTCCCCCCTAATTTGTTATAAAGTGATTATTACTCTGGGTAGAAACATTGATTTCTGTGGAGAACTGATGTGTTCGTTGCCTTTCAAAACTCCATGAAGAGACAGACTGCTATACAGCTCTCAGGCCAACATCTGACTCTGAGACTGGGCAGCTCATCAAGTGCCCTAAGAACTGGTGGAAATCGTGACTGGGCAGTCAGTCAGTCTACCTTTGTTTGCAAAGGGTTAAATCCATTCTTGGCCAAGTGTCCAGACCAGCTTCCTTGTCTAAAGAAGGAAAGTGGGCCCAGAGAGATGGCCCGGTGCCACATCATAGTGGCACATGACAGCTGGCACCTAAATTCTGTGCTGCAGGATGGTGCCGTTGGCAGTAAGCCAGGGTGACCCTGCTGTACGTCAATCCAGAGCCGCCTTTCCAGACTTGGCCTGTCTGGCTGTCCTGCATGGCCCCAAGGTGGTTAGGGAATTTGTCCTATGAGGACTGTTCTAGGAGAAGCAGCTCTTGAACAAGACTCCAGAAGCACAGCTAGCATGACCAGCAGCCAAAGGGTTAACCATGAGGCCTGGGATGCCCGACCAACAGTGAAGCAACAGTGAAGAGTTAACCTTGGGACTTGGTTGAATGGCAGGGGCAAAAAAAAAAAAAAATGGTCAAGTTCATCCTTGGAACTGACATCAAAGTGGGACAGCTGTGACTAGCGGCCCAATTAGTGCTTCTCCTGTTTAAATGGGGCTCCTGCTAGCTGAATCTTGCAAGGCTGTTGTGATCAGGCTTGGGAGAGCAGAAGGGAGGAAGGGCTCTTCCTAATTGCAGTGTTCTTAAGGCATAATGATGTGTTTTGGGGGCCTTTGTGATTAGATAATAGCACTGTAGGTTAGAGATGGAGCCAGTGAGGCTCAATGCTGTATTTGCTTGTTACTGGCTTGGTGTCTTTTGGTAGGCTATTTCCATAATCACTACAAACAGTTGATATTTACAGATCCTTTAAAAAAAAACAACAAAAAATAATAAGCTGGTCAACAGTTTAGCTTCTCAAGGAAGCAAAGAGAGTCTGAGACATTTCTTTGCTAACTTCCCTAAGTCACCTGTCTTTACTAACAGGATTGCTTTTCATCCCCTGGCAGGGCCTGTGTGTGTGTGTGTGTGTGTGTGTGTGTGTGTGTGTGTGTGTAAGGAGAAGAGTGGGAACTAATATTGGTTTCACATCCTGTTATGGGATTGGTGCTTAGGACTCAGGGTTAGTCCTGGGAAGCTAACCCATCTTTCAACTCAACCTAAAATTTTGGCTTCTGGGCCTCTTCTCGCTCGTTCTTGGCCTTTGACCTTCAGAGCATACCTTCTCATCAGATGGTGAGGGTGTAGAGAGAATGCAGTCTGCTCCTGTGCACTTAGAGCTGGTGTGTGCTCAGGGCCTTCGGTGGAGTGAGACAAAGCTGAGTTCATTCCAGTTCTCTGAACGAGTTGAATGAGGAGAATCCCCGCCTGTGGTGAATGAGCATTGGAAGGCCAGGATTGTGTCGGCGGCTTTGCTTACCCGGCCCTCGTCATAGGACTCTGCCACTGCTGCACTTCACCCACCTCTAGTCTAAAGCAAGGAAGCTTCCAGCCAGGGAGCTGACCTTTCCCCAGACTTTATGATTAGCCTGGGGACTTGATCACACTGCTTCCCCCTAGCACCTGTCTCCTTCCATCAGGGCGGTCCCAGGGTTCACAGCTGTACCACTGGTGGGTTCTTCCACTAGTGAATGGTGATGAGGGAGACAGCTCAGCTGGGACGAGCCCCGGCACCCGTGTAACAGGCAGGCATGGAGTGCACCCGTGTAACAGGCAGGCATGGAGTGCACCCGTGTAACAGGCAGGCATGGAGTGCACCCGTGTAACAGGCAGGCATGGAGTGCCGTCTGTACCTGAGCTGGGGCCTGAGCTGGGCTCAGTGGGAGGCGCTGCGTCAGAGAACAGAACAGAGAGCAATGGGAAAGACACTCTTAGGCCTCCGACCTCCACATCCTCCATCACATCTCCACACACATGAACATGTACATGCACCGTGCTCCCATGTGCTCTGGTCACAGCTGACTGTCAAAGGTCAGCTGAGCCTCAGCTGCAGCAGAACACCTGGGCTCACTTGCCCTATGCGCAGAAGGGGTGTGTGGTTTTAGCACCCATCCTTCCTAATGTATCTAAAATACTCATTACTTCAAACCTGGCCCACCGGAAGCCCTTATGGCTGTGAGGGAACAGAGGCAACCAGACTAGTGCTTCTCAACCTTCCTAAGGCTGGGATTCTTTAATACAGGTAGTTCCTCATGTGGTGACTCCCAACCATAAAGGTATTTTCATTGCTACTTCACAACTGTAATTTTTCTGCTTTATGAATTGTAATGTAAATATTTGATATTCAGGATATCTGATAAGCGATCCCTATGAAAGGGTCATGCAACCACAGAGGGTCGTGTCCCACAGATTGCGAAGTACTGAACCAGAAGATTCCTGTGCTACAATTAGAGTGCTGGGAGCAGGGGGCAGAGAGCAGACACTGGTGTCAGTTTCTGCCTGATTTAACTGACAAAGTAGCTAAGTAAACTTCCTTTTGGCAGTTACCTGTTGATGGCTTTGCTATCTGTATGCATTATAGCCCAGTCCCCCCACTCTGACCTTGGTATAAATCTGGTGAAGCTTTTGAAGTGTCGTTTTAGAAAGCCAAAAGTGCATTGAGCAGCTAAGTTTCCCCTCGTAATTCTGGGTTTCAGAAAGGAGTTAAATTGTGACATGGCCAAGTAACAGTGTCTCCTTTCCTCCTGGGCCCACACCACTGGGCTACCCATCCTAATTGCCCTCCTGTCCACTTGAAGCTAGCCTCAGCTCCTTCTGCCTCATATACATCAGTCAAAGCATCAAGTCATAGTCCTGACGTTAGTGACTAACCATCCTTCCAGGTGCTTCTCCTCGTTACAACCACCCAAGCCCACTGGGGCCTCCAGAGTCTAGCTTACCCTCCTCTGGCTTGCCCCACCTACCAGACTTTTTTCTGCCTTGCAGCTCTCTGACTGTTCTTCCTTGATCCAAATGCAGTGTGGCCTCTGGATGCCTGCTGGTCCTCCCGTTTCCATGTGGCAAGTGCTCCCCCACTGCACTCTCTTTATTATTTGAGCGAGCATAGACAGACATAGAAGCAGACTGATGAGTGGAGCCCACAGGGACAGCGCCCCAGGTCCCAGATTAGCGCCGTTTCGCCACGTTTCCTTCCAAGCCCTTTGTTTCTTTCTAGGGCTCGCTTTTTGTTGGTGGCGCCATAGTGTTTTAAAGCAAATCCCTGATGCCTTGTCATTTTGCTCCTGAGTACTTGATTCTGTGAAACAGGAGTGCTTGCCCTTGTAATCATATTCCCAATAGCTCAGTTGACAGAAGGAAGGACAACTCCCCAGCTTGTCTCCTCAGTCTGCTCATACCTGACTCTCTTGGAAATGCCCTTTGCTTGGTGTCTGTGGTGCAGACAGACTCCGCGTGGTTGTTTTGCATGCGTGGTCTGATTGACTCCTCTGTCCTGGTTCTGCAGCTCGGATTCTGTGATCTCTTGGCTCTGTTTTTCTTTGTTTCCTTTCTTCCTAATGTTCCTCGCCGTCTCTGAGTCCTAGCATCCATTGCCTGTGCTCCTGGCCAGCTACCTCATTTCCAAGGACTTCTCTGTACCCTTGGTTTTGTTTGGTTGGTCGGTTGGTCGGTTGGTCAATCGGTGTTTGCATCAGTTAGTTGTTCCTTATTCTTTTAGCCCAATTTAAACTCATTGGTTCTGGTTTTTATTGGCCAGTGGTCACTAAGGTAAAGTACTGTCCTGTTAGAGTTTTGTATTGTTGTACTGGGTAAAGTAGAATCAGGATTCAGCCTTGTCCTCATTTGGGGCTCTAGGGCAGTCCTCCCAAACTCCCCAAGTACCTAGCACTGCTCTGACTCTCCATAGCCACAGGGCATCAGAAGCTGTTAGCTGTACCACTTGGTCTGGATCTGTGACACTCTGTCCTGCTCCTAGCATGTTTGCAGAGGACTGCTTTGCCGAAAGGTCCAGGCCCTTGCTGAGCGACTGCTCACACACACCCACAGGACCTCCATTTGGGACCAGCTTTTCCTGTGCCCGCCTTTCAGTGTTCTCCTTCAGTTAGGGACCCTCCTGTGTTGGTAACATTTCCCGATGGCGTCAGGCTCTGCTAGCCCTAGGAGGTCCTGTGCCCTGTGATATCAGGGACCTGGCTGGCTTTGCTGGAGCTTCCATCATCTCTCGCTGCCTTACTTACTTAGTTTGGTTTCCAGGAGAAACTTAGGAAAATCCCACAATTAAATTTAATTAATTTATTCAAATTAGGTAGCTTCCTCTTTTGTACCACTGCCCCCTTTCAGGTCTCTGTGATATACATTGCCCTTTGACGTGGGTCTTCACCCGGGACTTTTCTGGTTGTGTGTCAGAACCATCATGCTCCCCCTGGGATATCCCTTGGGCTGAGTACAGTCTGTAGCTCCACTGGCCTCTTCCTTCACCACTCCAGATATTGTGAGACTTTCCCCAAAAGCTCTAAACCTTTTTACTATGATTGTAGTAAACAGAAAATAAAAGAAATCTTTATCCAAAGGTACTTAAATTATAAAATGCAAGGAAAAAACTCCATTAAAGATACTAAATTAATAATGAAATATATGCTGAAGTGAATATCTACAGACATAAAGGTCCTGGCTCACCTGCTCCCAGCAAAGAGAACAGATAGCTTACTGTGATTGAGTCCTGTGCGCATGGCTGCCTTGTGTGTGTGTGTGTGTGTGTCTGTGTGTCTGTGTGTCTGTGTGTCTGTGTGTCTGTGTGTGTCTATGTGTATACCTGTCACATATGTGATTAAAGACAGTAGTAAGTGGTATCTGAGATAGTCTGATCGCTAGATTCCTTCACAGGCATGATGATAAAATAGGAAGGAAGACTGACCTAGGGCCAGAAACAAAGCCAGACAACTCTTCTTCCCTGCCCTCCAGTACATGAGCTTGGGCCTACCACTTGCTTAGTGGCACTAGGTTGTGTTCCATTTGTAAATCAAGGAGCTTGGGTCCTTGACTCTGAGGATAGGATTCTTGTAAGTCTAAGTCGCTATTTGCTGAAGACAAGCGGTAACCCTCCAGCACAGAGGACGAGGCTGTTCTGAGCTGGTCTCTGCTGTAAATGGAGCTCTGCGAGTGCGCAGAAGCACACCAGAAGCCCAACGATTCCGTTTAATTTTACAATTACCCATTTGCAAGTAGCCACGGACGATTTCTCGTTGTTGATTCACAGTGGTGGTGTCATGGGGGATGCGTTTGAGAGAGATTTCTTGGAGCAATGCAGTGCTGAAAATAGAGCAGGCATTCCTGGAAATTTTGAATTAACACCCACAGATTGGAATGGCCTGGGGTTTGTGTTTTGAATAAGCTTATGGTGCAGTGTTTATTCGGACGCCGTGAGGGCCTGGGAGGAGGCACTAAGCTGATGACAGCAGCGATCTCGTCAGCACGTGCCATGTGTTAGAGCACTTACATACGCTGTTACTCTACCACACTGTGGACATTATCCTCATGTCCTAGGTGAAAGCGGAGATGGGAGAAAGCTCACCAGTGCCAGGCAGCTAGTGCAGAGCTGAGGGGGCCATGGTTGCCGTGAAGAGGGGCTCAGATGGTCTTCTGGTACTGTGTCTGCTCTGAACCCTAGGCATCTATGGAGTCATTCTGTATTTTCAATGCCACATGGACGCTGCTGTTCCTTCTTCTACAGAAGAGGAGCCTGGGCACAAAGAGTATATGGCTTAGCTAATTCAGATCCTCTCATCAAAGAGCCCTGGGCTTGGGAAGTACCTAGCACCCGAGTTCCTACTGCTGGACCTAGTGTCCCAAAGTGATTGAAAAGGCATTGAATGTCTCAGCCAATTTCTGCAGATGTTAGAGCAGGCCCGAGGTGAAGGACTTAAGCCTGGTTCTTCACACCGAAGAGCACACTGAATTCTTTAGCCGTGCTGCATATGACCTGGAGCTCATGCCCCACCCCCTGAAGTCCTGAGTTTTAGGGCCATTTACAGAAACACATTCTCAGTCACAGGTGTCAGAAGCATATTGCAAAGGATATGTCCTCTCTAGGATGACCATAGTCATCAGGGAGCATTCGAGATTCCCAGCTCCTGCTGGTCACCTGCTGTTGCATGTACATGACAAGTATGCATCAGTGCCAACTTGTTTAGAAAAGTGTACACTGGAAAGGTACTAATGCAGAAAGAGAATCCAGGGGCTGTGGTGGTGTGCTCTTAAAAGATTTGTTGTATTTTTGGCTCTGTGTGTGTTTGTGTGTGTCTGTCTGTGTGTGTTTGTGTGTGTGTGTGTCTGCACATATGAGTGTAGGTGCCTGTAGAGTCCTTGGAGCTGGAGTTACAAGAAGTTTTGAGCCCAGGTTCTCTACAAGAGCCCCAAGTGCTCTTAATGCTGAGCCACCCTCCAGATCCCTTAGAGATATATCTCCATGAGGATTTTTAAGTAATCCTTGCTGACAGTGGTCTGAGGGCTGTCATTTTAATGGAGTCGTTTGTGTTTGCTTGTGTGAACTGTTTCCTCCCTTCAGGTTTGTCTCTAGAGAAAGTGAAGCAGTGCCTTTGAACATGCAGTGACTCAAGACTGGCCAGTCTATGAACACCTGGACAAGGGCACTGGGCCACCAGCAGAGAGTCCAGGGCAGCAGCAGGCTATCTGCCCTGTGGATATTGAGCCGGTTGTGTAGAAAGTCTTTAGGGGTTTTTCAACTTGAAAAGAACAAATTTGAAATAAATAAATTGACCCATTAACCTGTTACAAGAAGGTTCCCTCTGTGTTTGGTACCCAGACCATCTGAGATGAGGTCCACTAAGCCAGACTGTAATAGATTTTCAGGGTGATATGTGGACTGTAAAGTGACCATTAACCAACTTGCTTTGTTTATGAGAGCTGGGCACTTAATGACACTGGCCCTGAGCTGGAAACACATTCCACTATGGTGTGTTTCAGTGTGGCGAAGCCATTGATCAGATGAAAATGACCAGTTAGCAAGTAAGTGTTTCCTGGGCCGGAGGCTTTTGAATAATGTGTTCTTCAGTTAAAAACAGCACTTTAAGCAATTGTTTAAACCTAACCATTTGGGAACAAGGGAGAGAGCTTCATGAATAATTTATTTTCAAAAGAAAATATTGAGGGATCTGAACTTATTCACCTTCCAACCCTTCTGACTAAAGTGGAAATAAAACCACCAAATACTAGGATGCAGACCAGTGGAAGTCAGAATGCAGACAAGATGTGCAGAAGCCTTTGCACTGCATTCTTTAAACCCTTTGTGGAGAAAGATGCAGGCATGTAAACAAGAGTTTAAAATAAGAGTCGGGTCTGGAATCGCTGGAAGGGGTGCAGGATTTTAGATGTAACATTGAACATACATTTGCATAGTGCCATGGGAAAGCTTGAAATGCAGGTAATACGTCCTTGTGTCTGAAAGGACTCCATCAAAGCAGCCCAGTTTGATCCCATGTGCTTAGACATTATGCGATATATCCACTTTCTAAACCGATCACCATCTTGTAAGAATGGTATGTCCTTGCTTCAAGGTTTAAGGAGAGTTTGGTGATGTGCAGCTGTGTGTACCATAGCAGTGAAAGTGCTCCACCCCCTCACCCTGTGCCATTGAGGACTCACAGTCTTCTATCTGTGGTCCTGACTGGTGGCCACAGTGATTTGCTCTCATGGGTGAAATCTCATTGGCCATCTTGATATTGGAGTTAACCTAGGCACAATGACCCTGAGAGGCCTGATGGTCCTCACACCAGCACTGACAGTGGCTGGGGTTTATTGAGCGGCTACTCTGTCTAACATACTTGTCAGTACTTACTGCTGACATTTAATCCTGGCTGTCTTCTGAACTGGGTATAGTTGTAGCCTTCATTTATAGATGACAAGCTGAGGCTGGAGTACTCAGTTATGAGATCTCAGAGCTAATGTTCTTGACCCATCTGGCATCCATATGACAACTTCTTGGCCATCCTCACCTCAGACCAGAAGTTCTTGTGCCAGATGAGTAGTCCACACCATGCATCGGTGCACACAATATTCACCACCCACTTCAACTCCACAACAAAGTCAAACACAGTGATGATTCAAGAAGAATGCTAACAAGCCCAACCAACATTCCTGATAGCAGATTTTCAGACGCTCAAAGCCCCTCTCACAAAGCTTGTTTTCTCCAGGTTGTCAGGGTAACATGGTTGGAAACATGTAGCACACATACCCGCAACAGCCAGGTGCCCATGCTTATATAACGAGAGCGAGACACGGGGAACACTATATAAAGCACAGGGCTTGGGTGGATGTTCATAACATTAACACAAAAATTAAATTGTTTTCTTGTTAGGATTAAACGGAAGTCTTTGTTTTACAAAGACACCCATGTGTGGCTGGTGGGGGGGATTAAGTGCTATCACCAGAAGATCGAGCCAGGAGTGTCTGAGCCCTCAGCTAAGAGAAGCCGTGTTCTCCAGCAGGGATGGGCGTTGGAAGGGAGGCAGCTGGAACCCATTCCTTTCGCCAGTCCAGAGCGAAGACTTTCCGTGATGCAGGAATCTCGATGGTCCCATCTTCTGTTTCTGCTTGCTGCTTCTAGGGCCTTTAAACAATTTCATGTTTAAGATAGTAGGCTTCCCATTTTGGGCCAGTCACACTTGAAAAATAACCCTTGAAATTATGTGAACTTAATTTCTAGCCGTTTTGTTTCAGAAATACTAACCTCAGGGGGTCTTTGTTCTCTACACTAAAACTTAATCTATTTGGAAAATTCCATTTACTCTTTGTAGAAATGGACCGGCCATGGTTCCTGTGAATGATACGGTTGCTATTATCCCTGAACACTGTAAAATGACCTTTGAAACAGTTGGGTAGGACCAAGCAGGAGTCATGCCTGGCTGGGAAATGGCCAAGCAGACACTATGCCGTGATATATATATATATATATATATATATATATATATATATATACACACATACATATATATATATACATATATATATATATATGTATGTATATATATATTTTTGGATTTGTAATTTTATTTGGAATTTTTTTTCTTACAAAAAACTAAGTAGATGGATCAATTATGTTTACTTTGGTGCTGAAATGTCACCTACATCTGCAGCCTGGAGAGTGTCAGTTACCTGAGATGCAGGTATGAAGAAGATAAAGTCGTTCCCCCACAGAGAAGGAAAGGACATTTAACACAATTACTGATTATTCAGAAGGTTTGTCAGAAAGATTCCAAAGTGCAGGCTAGCCCCTTACCTAGATGCATCTGAGTATGTCTAAGCACACACTTTAAACACACACATTATTTTCCCAAAGTATATCCAAGAAAATAGACTGACATTTAAACAGTGGCCAGAGTTCACTGCTGAGAAAACAGAGCAGGTAAGTGGCTCCCACTGTGTGGGCATGTTCCAGATGCCTAAGAGAGCCTGTGAACCCTGCCTCTCAGGGGAAGTGCTGCTCTGTGAGCTTCTCAGGGGTTGTGCCATTAAGCTCTGGAAGGAGAAATGCCCTCAGAAAGGTCAAGAGTTCTAGTCCCATGTTGCCTTCAGCATTTTGTAGCAGGTACTTGTTTTGTGATCAGATGTGACAGGAACAACTTCAGGAAGGAAGGGACAGGCCATCGTGGTAGGAAAGGCTTGGTGGCAGTGTGTGGCCGCTGGTCACATCACATCTGCAGTCAGGAAACAGGACGGGTGGATGCTGGTGTTCGGCTCTCTCCTTGTACTTCAGTTCAGGAGCCAAGCCCACATTCCAGGCATGGCCAGAGGTGTGTCCCCTAAGTGAGTCCAAACCCAGTAAGGCTAGCAGTGCAGAGCGTCCATCACAGCTCCTCAGAGGAAAAGGTTTGGGGTAGGAAGCACTGTAGCTGCCTTCCAGCTCTAGACCCATGTGAGTCTTCTGGGACCTGTTATTGTAATCTGAAATCTGTCAAACTCAAAGCATGTTTCCAAATGTGTTCCATCAAAGAAAAAGGATTGCTAGAGGTCACAGGCCACATGCTATCATCCTTCCAGCATGCATGGGTCCTAGTGGGCCCAACCTGGTGTTAAGGGACTATAGGAGCTTCCCTGGTCAGTGAAGGCTTAGTTTCCCCGTCATGTGCCCTGTTGCCTTCATTAGGCCCTGACACACAGAGGCTAGCCACCAATTGTTATTTACTGTAGAAATCTGGGGAAAGCTGTTTCTCAGAGCTGTCAGCAGGTCTTAGAACCTTCATGGGAATGATGAAAAGTCCGCCACACTAATCATCAGCAAACACTTTACATTGTTCAACAGCAAAGAATCTGCCAGTCTCTTTGAAGACCACAAAGAGAGAGCCCTTTGAATTAGAGCTGGAAACTACCAGAGCTTTCCAACCACACAGAAACTCTGCGTTGTTCAGAGCCACCGCCCAAGCTGTTTCCCTCTCTCTTCTCTGAAGGTCTCTGTGTGCCAACCTGAGCTAGCATCCCTAGCCAGCCCTCTGTCTGGCACATAGTGGTACTGGTGAAACCTGGGCTTCTGGACAAAGCCTCCTTCAAGCTAAAGGGCTAATGATGTCTCCTTGCTGTGGTTTTCATTTAGATGGACTCTCCAGGGCACAGTCTCAGTCCCCTAGCCTTGCAGGAGTAACTGTATGTGATTGGCCAACTGTGAGTTTGAGTCCCACATCCTCTCCTAGCAACCATTCACTCTTACAGCCATGAAGTCTAACCTAAGTGTGTCCCGCTGTCACGTTAATAGACCATAACAAGCTGTCCCCACTCAGGGCCTCCTGTTTCCATGTTTGAGGTGCCTGTGTCCCCTGTTCTGTGTTCTCCTTGGTGTGAGCTGCCTCTCTTTCCTAGTTGGGAAGGGAAGTTTGTATACCTTGTTTCCAAAATGTGACTGGCTGGGTTCTCCCAATGCCTCCTCATTAGGTACATCACTACACTGCAGAGACTCCCGAGACACCCTTACATGTCATTTGTCCGTGTTCACACAGTTCCAAGGACCTGAGAGAGAGCGCCACAGCCTGGCTCCAGAGCAGTATGCTCTACCAACTGGAGAGTCCCATGTGACTCCCATGCGAGTGTGCATTTGTGAACACACACACACACACACACACACACACACACACACACTGTACTTTACCGCATTTGTCTGTGGTGCTGTTGGGAGATGGATAATCTCAACGGAACAGAGCAGGGCTTTGGTTATGGATGTGGGCATCTGAGATTTTAGAGGGAAAGGACCTGGTGCTTATTTTCTTCTTGTCTTCCATTTCTAAAGCTGTGACCGCTTAAGTAAAATTGTTCTCTCCCTCCTCTCCTAAGAGCCTCCAGTGAAGGAGAAGTTAGGGGTAGGTTCTGATTACCTGTGCACTCTGAAGACCCTAGACCCTACGTGGCTGTGTTAAGGCAGTGAGTGCTGGTCTATAAGCTCTGGTGGGCAGACACCCCCTCTAAATTCCTAAACTGAAAAACTGCTTCCTGAGGTCCTTGATAGACTCTCTTCCTCAGCCCACAGGTGCAGTTGCTGGTACGCTCTAGCCCTCGTCCTTCAGAGGTTTCCCGTGTAGCCATGGGTCCTTGAGAAGTTTCAGGTGATGGACCCCTGATCACTGAAGGCAGTGTGCTCTATACTAGAGCTGTCCTTGGGATGATCCTGCTGTTAGACATACTAACAGATTTTACTAAAGTCCATTAAGTCTGATATGGAAATGGGGGTTCCAGTTAACGGAATTCTCTACAGTAATTACCATTCAGAGATGAACGGGTCTTGAAAGCTATGTGATTACATGCAGTAACCTCTTAGGAAATACATGTTGAATTGTCCAAAGCTAGAATGAACCATAGAGATCATCTGGTCCAATCAATAGGAGACTGACAGCAGGAGGAGCCATTGACTTGCCTAATGTGGCAGTGGGTGTGTAGAGCCAGAATGTCATCCCTCATCTGGGCTTTTCTCAGTGAATGTCCTGCCCTGTGTGTTCAGGCTGAGGTGAACTGGAAGAGAACACGGGGGCTTGAAGGACATAGCCGCTCGGGTCCAGGGTTAGGTGCATAGTCTCTGGGTGTACATGTATGTGCAGCATTCGAGACTTTGGGTGTGCTATTTCAAGGTCTTCATTCAGGACCACCCACTGGACAGAAATGTTCTCCTCCTGTGAGGGTCAGGCCCAGGAGCTGCCCCATACCACCCACCCTCATGTGCTGTGTGCTGCCTTCCTGCTTTGTTAGTGTAAGGGACTTCTGCTGTGCTCTTCTGGGTGTGCAGGACTAAGTGTGTCAAAACCACTGCCTGTATTCAAATGTTCTTGACGCTCTCTATAGTCCAGGGGCAGATAGGCCCAACTGGATCTGTCTTGCAGAAACTGCTGCGGTAGTGCCTGCATGGGAGTCTGGGAGTCTTCACAAACCGGGCTTGGCTCAGGAGGGCGGTACTGATTGCAGTCTGGCCTGCATTTTTTTCTCTGGGAGGATTTGGGGGTGTTGCTGGTGGGTTGTTTTGTTTTCTCTTTAAATAGCAAATTCACTTTTAAGCCATTGCCCTTGGAAGCTGCAGGAACAGCCTGTGGACAAATGAGAAAGCGGTGTTGTCTGCGCAGGGCTGTTGAAGTGGGCTGCCTTCAGCAGCTTGAGCCCCTGCTTACAGCGCTGCTTTCTTGTCACCTGGTTCAGCAGCTCTGCTGGCTGGGTGGGCCGGCTCTGTTACTGAGCTTTTTAAAAGGCACCCACCCCAGACACAAGATCACTACTTCTGTCTGTCACATGACTTACATTTTTTGAAGTGGCCCCTTTCATCTTGGCTGTCAATTTTATTGACATATGTATTTCACAATATCCTCTTTTTAAAATATATATATATATATATATATATATATATTTATTTATTTATTTATTTATTATATCAAAGTACACTGTAGCTGTCTTCAGACGCACCAGAAGAGGGCATCAGATCTCATTATGGATGGTTGTGAGCCACCATGTGGTTGCTGGGATTTGAACTCAGGACCTTCAGAAGAGTAGTCAGTGCTCTTAACCACTGAGCCATCTCTCCAGCCCCACAATGTCCTCTTAATTCTGCTTTTGATGACTCTGGAATCTGAACATTGTCCCCAACTTGTCCCTGTTCCTGGTAAATTCCGAGTCTCTGTTTCCTTCCTTCCTGAATCTTGCTGTGGTGACTGACTGTGTCAGGGCTTCTCTGCACTTCACAGGTTTGCCAATACTCACTCGTGTGCATTCTGATGCCCTTCTGCTTCTCTGGAGTTACCTTGCTTCCCATCCTATGACTCTTAGATGGAAGCTTAGCTACTCAGTGCTTGTAGAAGTACTGGAAAGCTAAAAATATTCCCCTACAGGTGGCATTACCTGCATGCCACACATTATAATGTATTTTATTGTCATTTAGTTCAAGATTATTCTCTAATTTTCTTTGTGATTTCCTCTTTGGCTTCTGTGATTTCTAGAAGTCTGCAGTTTAATTTTCAAATAACCTGGGAAGGAATTCTGATGTATTTTGCTAATGGTAATAATGTCATTTTTGGGCAGAGAATGGATTCTGCATGAATCTGAAACTTGTTTTCAGCCCACCCTGCTTCTATTGTAACTTGTACACTTGGAGAGGCTGTGTATCCTGCAGCTCACACAGCTGAGGGCACCCATGTGGCTCTCCTGTCTGTGTCCTTCCTGCCACTCAGAGGACTGTGGCCTGTTCCTGGGAGCCTTTCCACTTTAGGGTGGTGTACTGGCTGGTTTTCTGTGTCAACTTGACACAGGCTGAAGTTATCACAGAGAAAGGAGCTTCAGTTGGGGAAGTGCCTCCATGAGATCCAACTGTGGGGCATTTTCGCAATTAGTGATCAAGGTGGGAGGGCCCCTTGTGGGCTGGTGGTCTTGGATTCTATAAGAGAGCAGGCTGAGCAAGCCAGGGGAAGCAAGCCAGTAAGAAACATCCCTCCATGGGCTGGCTCTGCATCAGCTCCTGCTTCCTGACCTGCCTGAGTTCCAGTCCTGACTTCCTTTGGTGATGAACAGCAATGTGGAAGTGTAAGCTGAATAAACCCTTTCCTCCCAAACTTGCTTCTTGATCAGGATGTTTGTGCAGGAATAGAAACCCTGACTAAGACAGGTGGTCTTATCTCCTGGATCACAGCTTCTTAAAACTTTTAAGCTTTGTGATTTCTCCTTTTCACTGGAGAAATCTTTCCATGTCCCTCAGCAGAAGACATATAAAATAAGCATGCTCATCAAACTTTTGCTGATAAAAAGTCATGTTTATTTTAAAACGATTCTTTGCTGGGCATATAATTTTATTATTTACTAAAGGTGAAAGAAAATTTACATGCCAGTTCAATGGATGTATTTGTTTATTTTACATAAACAATTCAGTCTTGGCTGAGGCTGAGACCCTATGATGGTACAGCATATTCAACATCTTTATAGTCACCAGTGCCTTTTCTCATAAATGCATCACACAAACTAGCAGAAAAATCTTTAGGACCATTCAGAATTTGTTAGGAATTTCACCATAATCTAACACCAAAATTCATTCTATGCTCTTCTTTCTTTAATAAATCAAGCCAACAACTCAAAGAGCAATTTTTGTTCTGACACAACAGTCATCAGTGTGCACTACTTTGAAGCAGGGCAAGAAGTGACAGCAGGGACACAGTGTCTTCACTTCCATAAGACAGTAGGAGCAGAACGTGATGTATGTGCAGTGTGAGCCATGCAGTGCATACATACCGAGGCTTCACTCTGACCCACAGTACTTTGGGCATATGCAGTGTGAAGCGCCATGTTGTATGTTCAGAACCAAGACTACAGTGAAGTCGTGTGGTGTGCCATGGGCAAGTGCTGCTGAAGCACCTGATTCGTGATACACTTGATCTTGAATTTATTCTAGAAACCCTTTATAGTTGCCAGTGGGTTGCAATCCCACAGTTTAAGAAGTTAGGTTTGGGGCTGGAGAGATGACTCAGCTATTGAGAACAGCAGAGTTCAGTTCCTGGCACCCATGTTGGCCAGCTCGCAGTCACCTGTCACTCCAGCTCCAGGGAATGCAGCATGTCTGCCCTCTGAGGCCAGCTGCACTCAGGTGCAGGGACACACACACACACACACACACACACACACACACACACCTACACAGACCTAAAAATAACACAGGTAAATCGTAAAAAATAATCTGGGTTCCAAGGTAGTTCATTCTTCCATTTTTCTTTCTCTCTTTTTTAAAAAAGAAGTCTTAAACCCCCCCCCTTGCTTACAAACGATGGTCTCCCCTTTTTGTTTAGAGTAGAAATGTAAGGACCCATAGGTGGGGTTTAGGGGGTTTGGGATGTGGTTAGTGGGTGGTCAAGTGGTTGACCTTAATTCTCTTCTGACGAGCAGTAAAAGAGTTCATGCAGGATCTGACAGACTGCCGTGAAGTTAGTTCTAAGTTTGGTGAGCTATGAGTTTGGGCGAGGCCACCATCCACCTGTAGTGGATTGTCTTAGTCACTGTTGTATTGCTGTGAAGAAACATCATGTCTACAGCAACTCTTACAAAAGAAAACATTTAACTGGAGCTGACTTACAGTTTCAGAGGTTCAGTCCATTATCATCATGGTGGGGAGCCATGGTCCTGGAGAAGAGCTAAGAGTTCTATATCAGGATTCACAGGCAGCAGGAAGAGAGAGTGACAGTGAACCCGAAACCCCAAAGCACACCCCCAGTGACAAACTTCCTTCAGCAAGGCCATGCCAACTTCTCCTAACCCCTCTCAAGTATCTAATCAGCTAATACCTGATTTCTGTTTTGTTTGTTTGTTTTGTTTTTTGAGACAGAGTTTCTCTCTGTATCCCTGGAACTCACTCTATGGAGCAGGCTGGCCTCAACTCAGAAATCCACTTGCCTCGGCCTCCTGAATGCTGGGGTTAAAGGCGTGCGCCACCTCTGGGCTTACTACCTGATTTTTAAGCACACAAATATCTGAGCCTTTGGGGGGGGGCCTATGGTGTTTTGAATAAGAATGGCCTCCATAGGCTCATTTGAATGTTTAAGGTGTGGCATTAGGAGGTGTGGCCTTGTTTAGAGAAAATGTGTCACCCCATGGGGGTGGGCTTTGAGGTTCAAATGCCCAAGTCAGGTTCAGCCTCTCTCCTCCTCCTCCTTTCTCTCTCCTCCCTTTCTCCCTCCCCTACTCTGTCTCCCTCTTTCTCTCTGCCTATCTATCTAGATGTAGAACTCTCAGCTTCTGCTCCAGTACCATGTTTGCCTGTGTGCCAGCATGCTACTCGCCATGATGAGGATGAAACCTCTGGACTGTAAGCCATTCCCAATTAAATATTTCCTTTAAAAGAGTTGCCATGGTCATGGTGTATCTTCACAGTAATTTTAAAAAATCCAACACAACTCTAGGATAGAGGCATTCGCATTCAGACCACTCCAAGGATGCACCGTCAGTTTGTTTCAGGCACTGGGACCACCATTTCCTGTGTCAGATAGAATCCTAGGTTTGGGCTGCAGCCATATTGCCCTGAACACACCTGATCTGTGATCTTGGAAGCAAAGCAGGGTCTGTTATATGGTTGTTAGTCATATGGGAGAATCCTAGATATGGTTCCACTGAGCGCAGTGTTCTGGCAGTTTTTAACTACTCAGAATATGCCAGAATGGCTGTGTGTATGCCAAGTGCTGGGGCTACTTTCCCTCCTCCCCCTGAGCACTGGGCGTGCTCCCGCACATTCTCAGACACACAGCCCAGCTGCCCAGGGGTCAGTTGGCACAGCCCTTGCTTCCTGGTCTTGCTAAGCTAAACACTCCAGCCTCTTGAGCATGCCTGTCCATTTCTCCTCCTTCACTACCTTCAGGTGGAGGGATGGGAACACCTTTTGTAAGGTACTGAAGGGAAAAATCATCTAGAACAAAGGAAAAAAAAGCCACAATTTACAGATAAGCAAACCTATTTTGCAACTAAGCTGTTGTTGAATTACCTGCTTTAAAAACTTAAAAATTTTTCATACTAAACCTGTGTAGCTGTATGATTGAGAAAAATGGTATATATAAAGTTGCTGGTTTTTATTTGCTGGTTATTTTTTTTTTCTGTGTAGATGTTGACATAAAAATGTTCACCTGCTGTCACCTACAGCCAGTTCATATGTCACCATGCAGATATGTTTGTCACATTTCGGAGCACGTGTGAATTTGACAGTGAGAAGCTGGTTAGCACTTGGCAGTGGTCTGAGAGAGTTCTCCACCTGAAGCTTGGAGGTATCAGAGCACACAAGAAAGGATGGGGCTGGGGGTGGGGCTCAGTGGCAGCGCATGTCCTTAGCCTGAGTTCCATCCCCAGCATGGCGAAGGGTGTGTGAGAGGAGTAGAAGTGAAGACCAGACCTGGGGCCTGCTTCTCACCTGCTGCTTCTGTTTGAATGAAGCCGATTTCTAGACAAAGTCACATCCACAGCTAAATAGTGGAGGGAAATTCTGCTGATGGAATATTGTTTAATTAAGAAACAGAATACATAAAGGTTCACTTCGTTAGTAGTCAATAGTGTGCAGATTGTTGTTACCGTCAGTTAACCTCAATGTCTGGGTCTCCTATTTCATACTCTAGCATGTGGGACTTTGGAGTTGCTTCGTGGTCTGTGTTTGACATGGTAAGAACTTACTGTTCTCGGAGGAGACCGAGTGGCTGAGGAAGCTGTGTGCAGCCGGGTGCCTATTGACCTCCAGCACCTAAGCAGCGCCTTGAGCTCTGTTCAGTGGGCAGAGGCTTTGCTGTCCATCAGAGGCTTTGCTGTCCGTCCTCCTGTGTGAGGGGAGCATGCTAAAAAACCAGTGGGTCAGACAGAACGCCACAAGGTGTCGGCAGCTTGGATGGCCCAGTGCAGCTGGTTGCTGGTGGTTTCACAGGTAGGTAGGATACAGCTGACTGCACTGCCTCTCACACAGGTCCCCTCTGGCTCCCTGCCCTAGCGGCCTTCACCCATGACCAAAAGCAAGTTAAAGAGAAAGCAGTCTAGTCTAGCTTATAACCCTTAGGTCACGCTCCATCACTAGGGGAAATCAGGGCAGGTCCTCAAGGCAGGAACTGAAGCAGAGGTCATGGAGAAGCAAGGCTTACTGGCTTGCTTCCCGTGGCTTACTCAGTTCCTTGGCCCTCCCATATCAGCCATTAATAGAGAAAATACTCTCCAGTTTTGCCTACAAGCCAATCTGATTGAAGCATTTTCTCAGTTGAAATTCTCTGTTCCCAGATGACTCCAGCTTGTGTCAAGTGACCACTCACCAAAAAAGCAACAATAATAACAACAACAACCAGGATACCTCATTTGCCCAAACACAGACAGAAGGTAAAGAGCAGAGAAGCCTATGGGTATAGTCACATGACATCACCTATCAGGGTCCAGCTTCCAGAGGAAACCTCCACCCAATGCTTTGTGTGTAAGCTGAAGAGGATGTGTGGATAGGGATTGTCACAGAAGTGAGCAGGAAACAGCTACTGCCACCTTTCTGCTGTGGGGACAAAGCCGCCCAGTCCATGTGCCCTTGCCATGCTGCCGTGACTCTGCTGGATGGTGGGATTGAGCAGACACTGAGCAGTGCTGCAGCCCTTAGCCAGCACTTGCTGTTGACCGTAGAACCAAAAGCCTACCCAGCACAGTGCAGTCCAGCGGGCTCGGTGAAGACACCCAGCACAGATGGCCTGGCGCCTGGTCTGCTTACTCAGGCACACCTTGCACTAACTCACATTTTAGGATCTTGCCTAAGTGAGCTGCCTGCCCGCTCTCCCAAGCACCATGTTAGGAGGGGTTCTCCCTTCTAACAGGAATAGAGTGTGATGTTAGAAAAAACAAAAGCCCGGAAGAGTCCCCGGCTCTCAGGCTGTTCTCAGGGTTTTCGGGCTCTCACTTTTGCCAGGGAGGAAGACAGTGTTTTGTATAAAGGGAGCAACTGATATTAGCTGTGTATTAGGAGCTGAAAGCTTATGTGTTGCAAACATCCCTCGCCACTGGAAGTAAGTAAATGATGGTCTTATTTGTGAGATGCGAAACCAAGGCCAGAGAGGACTGAGTTGAGGGCAGAGGAAGACTGAACACCTGGGTCCCTTGAATCCTAAAGCTGCCATTTGTCGGTGTCTGCTGAGAGACCGCTGTGGCGGCAGGAGCAGCACGGAGCTGATAAGTGCTGAGAAGGGTGAGTGGTTTTCAGTGGGGACCTCTGAGAAGTTGCATTCAGCAGAGACGTGTGGGGTGTTGGCTTAGGAGGAGCAGTTGGGAATTCACCGAGAGTGGTGGTTTAAATATGCTTGGCCCAGGGAGTGGGCACTAGTAGGAGGTGTGGCCTTGTTGGAGGAAGTGTGCCGCTGTGGGTGTGGGCCTTGTCTGCAAGACAGTCTTTCCTGTCTGTAGTCCGATCAAGAAGCCAGCCTCTCAGCTCCTCTGGTGCCATAGATGCTGTCATGTTCCTGCCATGATGATAATGGACTGAATCTCTGAACTGTAAGCCAGCCCAGTTAAATGTTGTCCTTATAAGAGTAGCCTTGGTCATAGGGTCTCTGTAGAAGGAAACCCTAAGACTCTGAGTTCTGCTGTCCATCTTCACCCCAGTTCTGCCTCCTCCTAACCTGTTTGTCCTATATCACTACTGTCAGCAAGGGACAGCCTCACTGGGATGCACTTGCTGTTAGGTGACACTTTCTGATTTAAAGCTTTGACTTGTAGAAGAAACAGTCACAAGAAACGATTTGATTCACTCTTGTGATCTTTTTTTTTTCCTTTGATCCAATCTGATTAAATCTCTCCAGTTTAAATAAAACCAAGTGTTTATTGAGCATGTTTTGTGTAGAGACATCCCAGGGGCTGGAGATGGGAGCCTTAGTCTCTCCTCAAGGAATTGTCTGATGAGTCAAAATATAACAAGACAGCTGTCATACAAAAGCACACTTGCCCCCCCTGCAGTGTTTTACAGTTTCCTAGAGTGTGCTGACCCATTGGAACAACCAGTGCATGTGTGCTTAAGGTTTTGTTTCAATAAGACCAAGTATGTGTACAGGGATGGTGATCACTGCAAACACCACCTCTACATTCTCAGGGCAGAAATGAAATCTCACTGTATCTGCAGGTAGCAGACTGTCCTGCACTCACCATCTCAGAGTACTGAGCAGGCTAGTGTGCACACGCAGCCGGCTGATCTTTAGCTGTGATGGGGGATGGGAGGGAACACTGCTAGAATTGGAAGTGGCAGTGTTCTCTCACATCCATTCGCCACCTCCAGCGCTTTGACCGGATCCTGAGGACACGAGTGACAGGTGACGGAGGTAGCTGCTGTAAAGTTCCTGTTTAGAGGTTGAGCCTGGGTGGTTTTGTTGTGGAATGGGCTTCCCCCTTCCTCTCGTAAGCATTTGAAGGGTTCACAGCGAAGGTAATGAAATCACTGTTAACCCAGTTTCCTGCCATGGCAACTATCAAGTCCCTGTACTCAGCGCTAGAGGATAGCCACTGGAGGAGCAGAAAGGGCAGAACTGTCAAGTGGTTACATGCTGTCACTGTGCGTCTGATAATGTCCTCACTTAGCTTACAACCACAGGGTCCTCACAGGCCCAGGGACACACTGTAGTCTCTAAGAACTCTCTGCTCATGGGCTCTCCGTTCAGCTCACCCTGAGCTGGCTGCTGGACCTGCCTTTCTCTCCCTTGTACAGCAGGAGTTTTGCCCTGCTCTGCTCCCTTCCCGGAGCTGGGGAAGGGTGCGTGAAAGACCAGAGAGTGTTGCTCTCTGGCTCCTGGGAGAGCCAGCTCAGCTGTCCAGTTCCTTAGAAGCCTGCTCACTCCCCAGCAACGCTCCTGTGAACTTGTTGATCATTGAGGAGTGTAGGCCTTTGTAAGTATGTTAATACAGAGATAGATAGGGCAGCTTTACCGAGAGTAACACCTCTAAGTTACTCCAAGAGGTGTGTGTCTAAGTTAGAGTTTCTTTTTCTGAGATTAAAAAGTAGTTTGGGGGCCAGGCGGTGGTGGCGCACGCCTGTAATCCCAGCACTTGGGAGGCAGAGGCAGAGGCATAGGCAGGCGGATTTCTGAGTTCGAGGCCAGCCTGGTCTACAGAGTGAGTTCCAGGACAGCCAGGACTACACAGAGAAACCCTGGCTCAAAAAACCAAAAAAAAAAAAAAAAAAGGAGCTTGCGGGGAGGAAAGGGTTTATTTCATCATAACTGTCAAGTCACATTCTGTCACTGAGGAAAGGCAGAACAAGAGCTGAGGACAATGCAGAAGCTGTGGAGGGAGGGACCTGTGGGCTCAGGTTTCTTATGCAACTTAGGACCGCCTGTCTGAGGGTGGCACCACCCACAGTGGCTGGGCTCTCCTGCACCCCATTAATAAAAAAAATTGGTACAGACCTACTCTAGGTCCGCCTTGAATAGGCATTGGTTTATTGAGGTTACTCTCCCCAGATGACTCTAGAGTGTGTCACGTTGACATAAAACTAACCAACACGGTATGTATAAAAAGTCCCCTTTTCTGGTGGCATTTGGCAGGTGTAGTTCATGAGAGGTCCCGGAACCTGAGAAGCTGCTGGACAGATAGCAACCAGGCTTGACTGGCCTCAGTGTGTGCTGGCTCAGCTTTTGGAACTGGAGGAGTGAGTTCCTTTGCTTCCCTGAGTGTTGACCTGAGTGTATAAAGTACTATGTGCACACATTCATGAGCTACGAAGTAGAGAAGGTTACCCACCCCGGCCTCTCTCATTCCTAGGGAGCCACTCTTCTCAGACTTGCCAACCCTCCTGTGTACATGTGGAGTTTCACAGGGAGGTGGTTAAGTGCATCTTCCTTGGGTGGGGTCAGCTCTCATGGTGGGTTGGGAAGGGCATGTTGAGGGATGGAGAGACTTGAGCGGGTGCTCCTGTTTCTGTCCTTAGCACATCCATCCCCACCTTCCAGCACACAGTTTAGCAACTGCCTTTCATTTCCTGAGAGAACAACCAGATAATCTTCCATAATAGCCTTAGTACCAACATTTTACAAATGTGGATGCAAACGTTTGACCTGCATCTCTAGTCCTGTTTCAACCAGCCTCACTCCTGTGGAGTCACTAGACAAGCCCCCATCTGCTCAGCCCACTCTCAGAGGCCACTCGGGCTCATGGGTATGGACAGGTGTGGGGAGAAGTCTTCACTCCCTTCCAGATCTTGCAAATGTCTGTTCATGGTCACTCCTGGCTTTATCCTCTCTGGAAAATTAGTTTATTAATACATGCATCCCTAACTCTGAGGGTGTATATGGGCGGAGAAAATGAACAGCATGGATCTTACATGCTGTGTGGGGTAAATGCTATTTAAATCTGGCTGGAGCAGCTAAGCATCGCACTAGCATGAGATCATTGGCTTGGGGCCAGGTTTGTTGTGTTTGTGGGTTGGGTTGCCCCCCTCTTTTGAGGAGGGGTCAGGCTTAGAGAGCTAAGCCATCTGTCCAGTATAATATTTTAAGTCTTTAATAACAAATCATTTGCAATATATCTTACCGCGTAGAGGAGAAAATGAATATTTTGCAGAAGCGTTATCTTTAGAAATGTCTTCCCCATTACCTTTGTCATCGTTTTGGTGGTGTTGTCTCCATTTGATAGTGCACATCTTTGTACTACTGTTTTGCAGAATTAATTAGTTCATTAAAAGTGGCATTTTAAAACCGGTGTGACTGTACAGTGTGCTTCTTTAGAAGGCTTTTGCTTCTAAAAGGCATTAAGCTTCTACAAGAACAGATGCAGGGCTTCTGTGGACAGACATTAAGCCTCAAGACTTGAAAGGCTCTCTGCCGCTTCCTTTGAGTGTATTTTCAATGAGCTTTGGCTGCCATTGTGCATGACTTTCCGTGGTTAATGTAGTGACCTCTGCCACACCTTGTCTCTTCATCCGCTGCAGAGAACTGTGCATCTCATTGCATAATGGCCTAGCCCGGGTCCACGTGGCAATCTCTAATGTACTGTCTATCCATTCAACAAGTATTCAAGGAGCACCAGGCACTGTGGCAAGGAGGATAGTACAAGGAAGAAAGCAGTCACATGACCCTCGAGAATTCTGTAGTTCCTGTAGTTAGGCCTTAAAGAAATAATCACTCACAAATTGTGTAGTTAGAAATGTGAAGAGGTGACAGAATTTGAAAGTGCAATGTGAGGTAGGGTGTACTGATGGAGAGATATGAGCAGGACAGGGCCAGGGATGACTTTTCCTGAGGAGGTTAGCCTACGGAAGAATGACCAGGGCTTTGTGTTGGGCCTATCTGGGAAAGAGTGCTTCAGGAAGATTGTTCTGTGTGGGAAGGAGGTGGCAGCTGAGGCTGGAAGGGAGAGACAGCTGCATTGAAGGCTCTCCTGGGCCTCTGAGGACTTGAGACTTGAGTCCTTTCTGATCCCTCTCTCAGGAAAAACAGAGGATGCTTTGCCTAGACAAGCAAAGGCCCCTAGAAGGCTTGGCTGTGTGGCTTTGTCCTGCAAAGCTGGCACCTCTAGTCAGATCACTTCTAAGGTCCTGTGAATAGGCACATAACCCTGGTGTGGGGAGAGGAGTTGTTACAAGAGGTGAGTGCTGAGGGGACGTGGGAGGAAGGGATGCTCACACACTGATGGTAGACCGGTTGTGAGTGCAGTGCCAAGGAGACGGCAGGAAGTTCCTCAGAAGGCTAAAGCAGAAGCACTGCGGGACTTAGCAGTCCGGCCTCACAGGCAGTAAGGAGAAGCATCTGCACTCCCATGTTCCTGCAGTCTTAGTCACAGTAGTCAAGATCTGGGATCATCACATGTGCCCATCAACATATTAACAGATAAAGAAAACATGGTGTGGGCACAAATGGGACTTTGACAAGAAGGAAACCCTGTCAGTATGGAGGAACATAAAAGTTGTGTATTAAATAAGCCAGGCACAGACAGATTATATAGTACAGGATGTCATTCATGTGTCAAGTCTGAAAGAGTCGAATTCATAGGGGAAGACAGTATAATGGTGGTTACTAAGGGCTCGGATGGGAGAGCTACTGGGGATGTTGTCTGAAGAGCACGAATGTCAGCAGTAAGTTCAAAAGATCCATTAGAGCACAGTGGCTACAGTTAGTGATAGGTCATCACATTCTTGAAAATTGCTGACAGAAAAGGTAGCATGTAGGGGGAAGCACGTGTTCATTAGCTTGATAGTAGCCATTCCATCATGTGTGTGTGTGTGTGTGTGTGTGTGTGTGTGTGTATTTCAGAGCGCACTCACAGGGTGCAATTTTTAATCTGTCAGTTAAGTAATAAGCTCACCTAACAGCTCCATTACAGAAGTATGATTTTAAGATTCACACAACTGTTAGATGTTATACACACTGCTATAATTGTGATTACTTCAAGACTGTGATACAAAGATACATACATACATACATACATACATACATACATGCAGGCGGGCAGAATGCACACTCTACAAAGAAAACCAGAGACCTTAATTCTAGAAGGGTATAGACAGGGATACTTAAATCAGGGTCCACAAATAGACTCTTAAAAGTTATAAAGCACAGAAGTTGCATGTAGGATGTCATATAGTTAGTTCTCAGTACCTTCTCCTAGAGATCTGGAACCTGGGGAGACTAAAAACCATCAGTGAAGGACTTAGGAGGACCCAGCAACCGCACATATTTACAAAAGCCTTTGACCTTTGGGAGAAGTATCTGAGGAGCGTTCTGCCAAGCTGATACAGCATGGCTCCATGGAGACGCTGGCCAGCCTGCAGGACAAGAACTGTCTTACAAAATGGAATTACCTGCAGACCACCTCTTGGAGATGCTGTCAGTGGGTCACTAGGCTAGAGGACTTCTATGGTGCTAGTGGTCTTCAGTACTCCGGTGAAGGCCATTTAAAGAAACAAGAAAGCAAGGCTTAGGGCCCAGGTGTGTGTTATGTTGAGGGGTGTGAGTAGAGAGGGTGGGCTCTGTTGCCACAGAGACACTGAGCAGTGAGTCTGCAGTCCCATCCAGGAAGCCATTGGGGACCTCGGGAGAGAGGGGCTCATTTCCTAAACCACTGAGTACCTAGTCTTCATTTAGGGATAGGGCAGAGAAACAGAAATTTAAAAGTTAGCTTTCTGCCTGAAAATACTCACACCTTGAACCAAACCTGTGATTTTTAGAAGTTTGTGTTTCCAGGCTAGTTCTTAGGCCATCTAGCTGAGTGTTGGAGTAAAGGAGAACCCAGCATCTCCATTTTTGAAAGGATCCTGTAATGTAAATAGGAACAGCAATCCTTCCAAGTTATTACCCTGTTAACAGGTTGACAGATATGTGCAAATTGTGACTCACTGCTCAATTTGGCTCCAAATTAATGTCTTTCCGTGCGGGCCGCACAGGCCGCGTCTGCTCAAGTGTAAACTCGTCACCGCTGCGGTGTGCTGCTTGTTTGCCTCCACTCCAAAGGTAAAAATTAAAGTCATTTGATTCTGCCACAAGTGGGGTGTGACATATGGTGGCAGTGTGGGAGGAAAGCAAGCCGTTCCTACCTGTCCTTAGCCTGGCTCTGTAAGCGTGCTGCTGGCGTACTCTGCGAGCACCGTACAGACACGAGCAGCGCCCGCTGTCTTGGGAGGCAGCATTCTAGGAGCATTGCCAAAGACCACCCCACACACCAGCCCCCACTCTCCGCAGAAAGAAAGCCATTTTTGTCTCCAGACTTTTAATCTGGTGTGGCAAGCCTCCCTGGTTTCTGTCAAGTTACTAGTGGCTCATTTGTATCTCTAAGGCTGGGTCTATTTAAAAATGAAATGTTTTGATTTCTGCATCTAAAATCTAGACACTGTTTTCCTCAGTAAAGGTGCAGCTGACTTTCTTTGGTCTCTTTTTGGCAAATGCATAATGTCACCTGTAACAAAGGAATCTGCATCTCCTTTATGTTAGGCCTGCGAAGAAAAACAGTCTCCTTAAAATTCATTTCTGCTCAATGGAATTTTCAAATGAACTTACTGAGCCTTATCTAAGATCACAGGCAGGCGGGTGGGCAGGGAGGAAACCACAGAAAACCCACCCACCCTGAGCCTCTTCCCTGTGCCAGCAGCAGATACCTTCCTCGGAACTATCATTCCTCTGCCACAACCTTCCCTTCCAAGTAAAAGTCCCTATGTATTGATAATAGAGTCCAAAAATGAGCAGGGTTGCCCACTGCAACTCTAGATGCCGTGAGCGAAGTCTGGACCTGGTGGCTGGTTTGGAATTCTAGGAAAGTACAGAGTAAGGTTGCCTCCAAGTTTGTGTGTGGTCCAGGATCGTCACATAACCCCACTGTTGGGGTTTTCCCGCCTGCTAAGGAGCCCGAATTTTCAGGTGGAATGCTGAAGGCTTCAAGGTGAAAGATACAAGACAGCAGGTTATGATGGTCTTTGTGTTGAACTTGTGCATATTCATCCCGCTCCCCTCCAGAGCTATGATGGCTATTGATTGGACACGATGCACAAGACGCTGCCTGCCCCGCACATTAGCATATACTTAGCCGGTGACCTCCATTCACACGGGACAGAAGCTGTTTGCTTCTGCCGAGTCTGAAGAAATGGGTTGAAAGCACACATACAGATTAGGGGAAGTGTCTAAAAGGGAGCATCACCAGCGCCTGAGTCGGCATGGTCTTGTCATACATCTTCTGTTGGTTCTGTAGACACTAGGCAGTGCTTCCAGTCACCTCCGCAATTAAATTAGGCTTAGATGTCATGAGGCTGTGAGTTAGGGAATCACCAAAGATCCCCTGACTGTTTCTCAGCTACCTAGGAAGGACACTTCTGAAGCTGTTACTTCTTAGTAGGGTGGGGCCTTACCTTGAAGAAATGTCTGGAGCAACTTCAGCTCTTCTGTCCTTTTGAGAAGGGCTGCTGCTGTGGTCCCATGGAATCTGTGGGCTACTTGAGGTCCACCAGAATCCCCGACACCACGTTCCTCAGGAGCACCCCGGCCAGCACCACCCTCTTCATGCCCACTGCCCACGCCCTTGTTAGTTACCAAGCCTTCTGCAGCCTCTCCTGCCCTCCTCCGGCAGGAGAGCCCAGCAGGACAGTCCTGAGAGCCGCCTTCTGACTTCCTTGGCAGACACGTTGCTGTGTACTTTTTACCAGATAGCTTTCTTCGCTCTCCCTCTCATGAGCCTCAGGTTTCCAACTGAAATTTCATATCACATAACCAAGGAGCTCGGCTCTGCTTTCCCCCCAAAACTATATCTTAACATGCCCCTGATGTAGAGGGTGTAATTTAATTTACTATTCATTAATTGCTACTTTGGGGTCTTGGCTGCTGAGTCAGAGGTACCTTCTGTGTTGGTGTAGACAGACAGTGAGTTGGCAGGGTGTCCTAGGTAGAGAGCAGAGCCAGGTGTGTGTGCTGTGGGCTGGCATGCTCCCAGTGAGCCTCCACTGCAGGGCAGGAGGGCTCTTGGGACCACCCGTCAGCGCGCGTGTCATCTGTGAGTCCTCATGCCAGTGATCTCAGTGAGTGTTAAGCCCTGGGAGATGCAGGCTCCACGGTCAGGGGAGGGATGAAAATGGAGCTGCTAGCTCACCTGATGTATTTGACTATGCTAAGAAAGGTTTTAGAGTCAGGAGTTTAGGAATAAAATGGTAATAGGGACATAGAAGGCTGGGCAAATAAAAGCCAAACAAATCCACAAAAATGGAAAGCACCACTATGGGTTTGACTAGAGAATGCATAGCTTAAGCACGGGCCTACAGTGTGCCTACCGTGCCTACAGCGGAGTCCTGTAGAAGAGACATACATATCCCAGTGGAAAGTTAGGCAGCATTCAGGCACTTTATCTAAAATATAAATATAATCACTTAAAACAGAGCCCCTCTGCACAGGCTCATGGGTGGAAAAAGGATATATTTTCATGAGGGACCTTGTGATCTTGTCTTCTTCAGAAGGTGTCACACTAACTAAAGGTTGGCTATTAAGTATGAAATAATAGTCTTCCAGCCTCCAGCAGGACTCCAGCTCATACTTGTGTACTTCTTCCACACCCAGATATGTCGATGACGTCATCAGCCGTATTGACAGAATGTTTCCAGAAATGTCCATTCACTTATCGAGACCCAATGGGACTTCAGCAATGCTTCTGGTAAGACCTGCTTGCCTGTTTGTGGGGACATGTGGAGGAAAAACTATCTTCAAATTCAGCCCCCTGTGGAAGCCGAGATGACACAGTCAGTAAAGTGCCTCCGTTTGAACCCCCAGTCTCGTGCACAGCCAAAAGCTGTGTGTGGTAACAGGTACTGTAAGCTTAATGCTGGACAGTGGAGGCAGGAGGGCCCTGCAGCATGCTGGCATAGTGGCCCAGCTGAAAGGGTGAAACACCTTGCCTGAAGAAAAGATAACGGGGAGTGTGACAACTGGATTCCACCTCTGGTCCCCACACACCACACCAATCTATATGGTTTCTCATGCTGTGGTGACCCCACCCTTAAAATCATAACATTACTTTTGTTGCTACTTCATAACTATGGTTTTGCTACTGCCTTAAATTGTAATGTAAATATCTGTTTTCCTATGGGGTGGAGACCCACAGGATGGAGCCATTGCTTTGGCATAGACACTGCACTCTGAAATCTTGCTTTTGAGCACATTGCAGTCCCAGGGAGGAGTTAGGGAGCGAGGGAAGGTACTATAAGCTGTTTGGCCTTGAGCCCGGTCACATGACAGCCTCCCCAGCAGCTTTGGGTACAGTTTGTATTTTCTCTAAGAGATTCTACTGGGTGATTCTCAGCTGGTATCCTGCTAAAGAAAACAGACACACTGTGGCCTCAGGACTTTGTGGTCCATAAAAGTTGTTTACCACCCTCACATGTTAGGAGAAAGCCTCTTGCCCTTCTGCTACCACTGACTTCTGATTCTGTTGTTTCTGTTGGGTTTGTGCCGAGCGTTCTGGCCTCACAGTCCGCTAGTGTTTAAATTGACCAAAGACAGTGTTCTTGGAGTCCAGTGGCGTATGGATGGGTTGCGGCATCCATGAGGTTTCTGGTGTCTGTGGTGGTTAGTGCCTGAGGAGCCCCTCTTGGGACACACGTTTCTCGGCAGTATATACAGGGGGATCAGGAAGGCAAGGCTCTGCGTGTAGCACTGTGGCCTTAGATTCCCTGTGAACCCCTGCAGCTATGGCATTCTCTTTATGGACCAGTCACCCAGGTAAGCCATTCCTCACCCAACCCTGCCCACTTGGAAAAGCTGATTGTTTAGGCGTGTTTCTTTTGACTGGTGAATGGAAAGGACGTGAACTTCCTAAGTTTGCAGTGTTTCATTTGTGTGTGTATTTGATATATAGATGGGTTTCTAAAGTCCATTTGAGTAGTTTTCTCATCTTGGGATAAAATATAAAGAAAATGATATCATACAGTATTCCTTTGATAGAAAAACAAAGCAGTTTTCTTTATATAAAAGGTATTCCCTGCTTCCCTCAAGCATACCCATCATGCATGTAAGGTCCCTGTAGACCTCACAGCAGTGCACAGGTCCTGTTAGCAGACTCGACAGGACCAAAGAGTTAATAAAGATAAAAATAAAGCATCCTCAGCAAAATAGGTTTGGTCACATAATTTCCAGGTCGTTGAGCTTCCATTTCATGAAGAGGATAAGAATCTGGTAATGAGTGGGATGAGCAGGATTAGAGGCAGGCAGGCAGAATGCTGAGTTTCTACCACCTGACAAAACAGGCAACTTGGGCCTCTTGCCACCTACTCATGCAGCTTCTGTTCTGATAGGCTGATAAGAGAGGTTGGGGCTCTATGCAAGGGAAAGACTCTATTACACATAATATGCTTAACTAACAAGAGCTGTTCAGGTACATGCACCTGTGGCTAGCTGTGTCACCTATCTCGGTGACACAGAACTGCAGACAGTGGCTCTTGTTCCTAGTGGAGGTAGGTGATTCTGTCGGGATCTCACGGCAGGTGAGTGGCCGCACTTTGGCCATGGCTGCTTTATTTGGCTTCACCTTTTAGACAGTGGCATTGCCGCAGGTTGCAATGCTCTAAAACGATCTTCTGGATGGAGGTGGGAGGCGACCTTGAGGGTGGGGGAGTCAGGACCAGCTGCCGCCTCCTCACAACCTTTGCTAGCCAGCCATTCCCTGACTTCAGCAGCCATACTTGAAGATCTGTAGTGCACCACCACAGGAGACATAGGCAAGAAGAGAAAGGCGTCCTGGAAGAGGGCTCTGGAAAGCTGGGCAGCAAGCGGACTGGTAGGAAGGGGCAGCTGGGGGACTTGGAATAGGACAGCCAGCAGGCTCCGTCACTTGCCAGAGCCTGCACTTCACCCATGCTCTGGAAGTGAAGTGACATTTCATCCCAAAGCTGGCAACAGAGCCTGTCCAGAGCACGTAAGCAAACAGCTGTTTCATGGTGCAGGGTGCTCCCACAGTGGAGATGGAACAAACCCAGGGCTCCAGGAAGCTCCGGACATGGGGTGAAACAGCACCTTTCTGCTTCCCTGGGATTTCTTATCCAGCCTTCCACCCTCATCACCCAGGAAGGAGCTGCCTGGCGGCCTCCCCTTGAAGCTTCTCCCTCCCTGTGTTGGGTAGACAGTCAGGACTTCACACTAGTGTGGAGAGTAGAGAGGAAGTAACTCCTGAAGAGCTGAGAAAGCAACCCTGCACCTGACCAATGAGCTGCAGGGTGGACGGGCTGTGGCCTGCGCAGCCTCATCTGCCCTCCCAGCAGCCCAGCTGTGTTCATCTGACTGAGATCTCGAGACCCGCAGGGTGTGTCATCTGAGGACAAACCACTCATTCTGATGGCATAAACAGATCTCTAGACTACCGGGCACTGTGCTGGTGACTATTTTTTTCTTTCAAAAAAAAAAAAATGTAAATGGATAGCTACAATGATTGGTATACCATATATGTAAATTAAAAAGCTCACCACTTAGTTGAGAAGCAGGGCAGAGCCAGCATGTGTTGTTCCCCATAGCTTTGCCACCTGAGGTCACCTTCCTGAGAATGACCCTCCTCCCTTGTACACTAGTGTGCTCTATGTGCATGTGTCCCTAAGTGTCATGCAGTTGTGAACTGTATAAAAATAGTACCATGCTATGTGTGTTGCTTCTGCCATGTATACTGTTGTCGGGTGCCGTCCATCCCATGACTCTTCACGTGGTATTTCTGATGCCAAGGTATGCTGGGATTCTTTCCAGCTTTGCATTTTATGTCACATGCACGAGTGCATGCACACAGTCTTAAGCCCCAGTCAAAGTCTCAGTTCCTCCAATTTCACTGATATTAGAAGTCTCCAGTTTCTGCTGTGTGAGTAGAGAGAAGGCTCTTGCTTCTGCATCTGCAGAGGAATTGGCAGAGTCACTGACCCAAGCATGGGCGAAAGGCAAGTCTGGGTGAAGCCAGTTTGGTGTTCTCACTCTCTAAGCAATCACTGCAAGGCAGTCTGCAACTGGAGATCCCACAGCTTTAATTGGCAGCCTCTCCACTGCGTAGAAGGCACACGGGAAGCAGGGCAAGTTGACACTTTCTGGTGCTTTTATCTTAAGCAGTTGGGGTATGTTTGGCTCATCCAAAGCCAAAGCTGTTAGTTTGTAAACACCGGGGCTTCAAGCCCCTTAGAAGCAAGAGCCATCACCATCCACCCAGGACATTTGACCTGGGAGGACACTGACCTTCTTTACCACCAGGGTAGCACATGCATTCGAGCTGGGATGAGGCTAGAGGCAAGTAAATGCCTAGTAAAACTAGCTGAATACAGAAAGGACAGAAAGCATGGTCCGCCTCACGGGTAGGCTTGGTCCACTGACAGAATAGAGCTCCACCCCTCTACCTCCATCCTGGCTCCTTGAAAGGGACTGAACTGGCTTGGTCCTGAAACCAGCCAGCCAATTGCTGGGGAAGTCTGCTTTGGTGTCTTCATGAGCCTCAGGTCTCATGAAAAGGCCTGCGGCCCCGTGCACCAAACTGTAGCTACTGTGCCCCTCGTGTGCAGCACACAGCACTCTGCTTGCTGGGAGAAGTCCTGCTGCTGTGTGAGTTAGTAGCTCGTGGTTTTAATGAGCGCTGTTGCTGTTCTCTGAAGGATGATCTCAGTCATCCAAAAATAAATCTAGCTGTGTTGATATTTAGTTTCAGCTAATCTACCGCCTAACATCCCATTATTAATTTTCCTCCAACAGTCAAAATATTGTAAGAGCTTAACTGAGTCAGACTGGAGCAAGCTGCTGCCTTCGTGCATCACTTACAACAGCATCATCTCCAGTTTTTGACTGATCAACTAGGTATAAGAAAATAAGAAAATGGAGCGTTCACTATAATGTTTGAAATTACCCTGGCAGTTTATAATGTTAATTTAGATGTTAATTTGGTTTGACAAAACCTCAAGTTTTTGTACACATCTCTCCAGAGCTACACCTTAGCCCTCCAGCCTCGATGATACCTTCTTTCTTAAACTGTTAGATAGGCTACTCCCCGTGTCACTCTGCCCGTTGTTTGAGGTTGGGAGACTCCCTAACACCTAAACTGTTCCCCTGCTGCCATTAGGACTTTCTCACTGAGTTCAGTAGCTCTAGTTGGTCCTCAGGCTCACTGGGTAGTTTCCAACAAATGCACATTCCTTGTAGGCCACTCAGAAGTCCTGAGTTGGTGGCCCTGTGTAGACCCCTAGATCTCCATGTGCCCTGTTCCCCAAGAGCAGCTGGGGCTGTGGAGTACATTTTGAGAAGCATGTTAACTTCTGGGAGAAGATCCACGTACACATTGAGAACCGCTGCCCTGCACCCAGCAGTTCTGCTTCTGCAAGTGAGTCTCAGAGAAACTCTCCCAGGATCGCTTGTGATACAAACACACGTTACTAATCAGACACCTTCTGGCATGTCAGAGTGACACTTGAGCCGGGCTGGAGAAGAAGCTCATCCTACCATTTAGTGAATTCTTATGCAGCAGCAACAAGAAGGCATAGACCTCAGTACTGGAGTTCCCACACTGCCAGGGCTGCCTGCAGTCTAGAGAGTGGGACCAGAGGCCAGCCACAGTGGCCTTACCTGTTAGAACGACAGGGTTCCAGAGCAGGAGTGGGTTGGGAATGTGGGAAAGAAGAGAGAGAGATGTGGGGGGTGGGCAATGTGCTAGGAACCAAGGTCCAAGAGAGGTAACCCAGGGCAAGAGAAGCTCATAAGGCTCAGCTGGAGTACAGGAAGACAGGGCAAGAGGGAAGACAGAAGCCCACCCCAAGTCAGGCTTACATCCCAGGCTGGGAGAGGGATCAGAAGGTTGTGAGGTTTTGTATGGTCTTATCCTAATCTTGGAGTAACACATGCTGCTGCTGATCCAGGCATGACCCTTCAAATTTATCTAATAATAACGAGGGGCTGAAGAGATGGATTAGTAGTTAGTGCTTGCTGTTTTTCAGATGGATAAGAGTTCAGTGCCTCCCACAGTGGGGAGCTCACAACCACCCGTAACTCCAGCTCTAGGGGTTCCAGTGCCATCTTCTGGTCTCCACTGGCATCTGCATGCAGGTGCACATATACAGACACACATGCACGCATAAATATTTCAATGTTTTAAAATCTTTAGCAATATAGAACCTGCTTCCACGAGCAGATATTCTATATTCTATATAGAATCCACAGCTATACTTGCTGGTGTGAGCTCCCCCACCCATCCCCACACAGGAAGCTGTACCCCCTCCCTTTGTACATCACTCCTCTGGGGAGGGGCTAAGCATAATTTTTTATGTCTCCATTTGTTTGTTTGTTTGTTTGTTTTGAGACAGGGTTTCTCTGTGTAGCCCTGGCTGTCCTGGAACTCACTCTGTAGACCAGGCAGGCCTTGAACTCAGAAATCTACTTGCCTCTGCCTCCCATGTGTGTGCGCCAACACTGCCTGGCTTATGTCTCCATTTTTAATTCAATATATTTGCAAGATATTATGTTGTTTTTAAGAACTAATTTCTTACTCATACTAATTTTTTCACTAACGTTTTGCCCGTTGTTTTGTTTAGTACATTTCATTCAAATTGCTGGGGTACTTATTTTTCTGATAGGAAATATTCTGTTATTTTGTTTACAGATTATTTTTTGGTTTATTTATTTATTATATGCAAGTACACAGTAGCTGTCTTCAGACACACCAGAAGGGGGCATTAGATCCCATCTCAGATAGTTGTGAGCCACCATGTGGTTGCTGGGAATTGAACTCAGGACCTTCAGAAGAGCAGTCAGTGCTCTTAACCACTGAGCCATCTCACCAGCCCTTGTTTACAGATTCTTATAAACAGCTCTGCTCAGAGTATTACTGGCCCTTGGTTTTGGTCCTGATGACTAAAGGTCACCTCCTCCTCCTCCTCCTCCTACCTGGTGTCACCTCTGCTTTGGCCTTGCTCTAGATCTCACAGTGATATTGCCTGGCTTGGGGCAGCATTTGTTCCTTTGATTATTTGTTTTGTTTTTAATAATTTTCTGAGATTATAATTACATCATTTCTGCTTTCCCTTCCTTCCTCCAAACTCTTCAATATTAATTCACCCCTTGCTTGCTCTCTTTCAAATTCATGCATGACCTCTTTAATTGTGGTGATGTGTGTGTGTGTGTGTGTGTGTGTGTGTGTGTGTGTTATTTGTAATGTTACTATATGAAGTTACGGTGGTCTTTAACTTGATTGTTGCCTCCTAAGAGGTATGTGGCAATCCCTAGAGATATTTTTTATGACACTTTGGTGTAGGCATCTAAGTGAGTGGAGACTAGAGGATCTGCTACATGCTGTCCTGCAGTGAGCTGGAGCTGCCCAGCAAACCAAGACAGTGGTTGAAGCCTGGCTCAGGCGCTCAGGTGCTCACCTTCCAGACAGTTGCACTAATTTATACCTACCAGCTACTCTGGATTCTGGGCTTCTCCCAGCACTCTAAAGGATTAGGCCTTCTTCATTTTAACTGTCTATCAGACGCTCCTGACATCCCCCCCCCCCCATGCCATAACTCTGGGCTGCACCAGCAGTGTTTGCTGGAGTGAGCAGAACCTGAGTTCTATCACCTTCGTTACTGAACTGATGCTATGGGAGTTCTATATCTCTAACATCCCATTTTACAAGCCTGGTAAGAAAACATGGGCTTTGTGCTTCTCCACGCTTGTGATTCTTGTGTATTTCAAATGCATGGGAAGTGTGCGTGTGTGTAATTGTAGAGACTAGAGCTATCTCTCTCTCTCTCTCTCTCTCTCTCTCTCTCTCTCTCTCTCTCTCTCTCTCTCTTCTATCTCACTTCTATACTTTTTGAGACAGGGCTTCACTATGCAACCCTGGATGGCCTACAACTCACTATGTAGCTCAGGCTGGCCTCAAACTCACAGAAATCTATCTGCCTCTGCCTTCCAAGTGCTGGGATTAAAGATGCACGTTTCCACGACAAGCTTTTATCTACTTTTTTGAAACAAGTTCTCTCAGAGAATGTGGAGCTCACCATTTCAGTAAGATTTCCTGGCCTGGAAGCCCTCAGACTCCAATGGTCTAAGCCTCCAGTGCTGGGATTACAGATTACACTGCTTCACCTAGATATGTGCTGGATCTGAACTCCGGTCTTTATGGTTGGACAGCAAGCACTTTACACAGTATGCTGGATCCCCAGTCCTTCCTCTTCATTTTTGACACACAAAAAACCAGTTTTTTATCAAATATGGCCCTAAAGATATTTGTTTCCAAAACTCCATTCTTCTAAAGTAGCAATTCCCAAATTGTGATCTGAGGGCAAGAAGCTTCAGAGACCCTTCCCAGGACGCCAAGAGATCAAATCATCTGCTTTAAGGCAAATGGGAGGCCTCCCACTCCATTCCTCCTACACTGATTCTCATGTCCACAGTGGAGGCGTTCAAGCTCCTTAATGCTTGAAGGACACTGTACTAGGCTCTCTGGCCGGCGGGTCCCGTGCTCTAGGTGCCTCCATTCTCACTCCTGTCACATAAGTACTGATAGCTCCGTCCCTTAGATGCAGCGGCTCCTAGAGATCTTCAGCCATTCTCAGTAGAAAGAGGTCCTGAGACCTGAGGATGAGAGCTACTGCTTTGAGAAGAAATGTCTTTGAGTATTGCAAACATCAGAGCAGCTGAATGGTGGTGTGCACACTGGATCACTTAAGCCCTGGAGTTTGAGATCAGCCTGCAGAACATGGGAAGACCACAAAAATAAAAGAAAAAGTAAAAGAAAAAATGTATCTAAGACAATATATCAGAACGATCTCAAAAATAACACTCTAAGATGCTTATGATGGCACTCATGATTAGAAACTTAATCAGCTACTAAAACACTTGATGCGAAATAAAAATAAGAATTTGGGACTTCCCACCAGATGATTCTCTTTCTTCAGCCAGTTAATTCTGTAGCCAGGAGATGAGCAGAGGACAGGTGCCTGGGGGACGGAACCGCACTGGGCAAAGCGAGGGCAAGTCTTGCCCGAGCCCTGTCTTAGACGCTCGGACTTGTGTCAGATGTTATCGCTTTGCTAGGCATGGTCAGAGCCTCATCTCTGTTATATTTTTTAGAAGTGTATGCTGAAATATGTACATCAAAGATGTCATGATATATGAGGTTTGCGTCAACATGCCTCACCGGCCACCAAAAAGGAAGGCGAGATGGTAGATAGAGTAGGGGGAGCAATCACAATCATTTTGCTTTTAAACACTCTCTTCCTTTATTCTTGTGCTGTCTATCCAAAATATTATAGGAGACTATGCACACCCAAGTTTCTTTATGTGCACAGTACAGAAGCCATGAACACATGAAGCCACAAAACCATGCCATAACTTCAGCCAGAAGGCCTGCACACTTTTTAGCAGGAATAAGTACACGGTTGCAGAGAGCTTCTTGTGCTGTCACTGTCACCGTCTACAGAGTGAAAACTGGCCTCCACTGTAACGCACTGTGCTACACCTACAGAGAGTTCTAGAGCAGTTTACTGGTGGCAGAGGCAGGCATTGGCAGGGAAGGATGAGACACACTTCACAATGAAGAATAGTCTGAATTCTGTGCTTGTCCAGTTTTATAGAACTTTGCACATTTCAGGGAGAGTGTGTACTGGCATATGCAGTTTCCCGTTGTATCAAAGGCACAAGTTGGAACACGGGTCCTGGACAAATGGGTGGGTGGGTGAGAGAAAGCCTACCGGTGTGCAGCTGGAGCCTAGGTACAGAGTGTCTACTCTGCAACCCCACAGAGCAAAAGACTAAAGCTCCACTAACAGACACTGTAGTTATAAAGTGACTGTACTTAAGAAAATGAGAGCAGTATCACAAAAATTCTAAGTCTAAACTCAAGGTGCAAATAAAAACATTCACGTAAAATCTAATAACAAGCACTGGGAGAAGCAGACTGCTGAGAGAATAACAAGAAGGTGACAGCTGGAGAAATTATAGGGATGGAGCCCAGGCTAAGAGACCGTGTGGAAACCATCACACGTGCGTATGTCAGAGATCTGGGGAGAGCATAATAGGATAGAACCAGTGTGTAAAACTAGGTAAACCCAAAAAGTAAAGCCAAGGCCTGAATGTAAGCACTGAAAAGAACCATTCGGCATGGTTACCTAGGAACCACCAAGTCTAATCTACAGCTCAGGAATCATCTTGCTTCAAAGATAAAACAGTGCCTCAGGACTCCCCAGCAGGAATTCAAATAACTTAGAACCCCCCCCCCAATCATCCAATTTTACAACCATTTGCCATTACACTGCTCAAAACAGCAAAAAGGCTGGAGAAGTAACTCAGCAATGAAGAATGCTCATGGCCACTTCTGATCTCATGCCCCACTGTCCATGCCCCCCCCCACACACACACACACTCACACTCACGGACAAGTGCGCCGATACATATGTACTAACTCAAAATAATAAAAAATAATACTTTTTAAAACCAACAAGGAATGACTCATCAGTTAAGAACATTTGCCACTCCTATAGAGGTGTTGAGTTCAGGTCTTGGAACCTCTCTTGAGCAGCTTAAAGCCACACAAACTCCAGGTCCACTTCCAGTGCCCTCTTCTGACCTTCCCTAGGCACCAACATGCTTGTGGTATGCATACATATGTGCAAATAAATATTCAGACATGTAAAATTCAAAAACTACAGCAATTTTCAAAGAAGAACCAGGGACACGTGTCCTTTCACATACTGAGGCCAGAGCGAGGCCATTTGAGCATGTCAGGATTTTGTACCTGTGAGCCTCCCTGGAGCATCCCCAGCCGAGAGACAGTGGGCTGCTCGGCTCTGGGGCAGACTGAGATGGGTAGAAGCACGGTAGCCATGATGGGGGGAGGGAATCTGTAAGCACTGTGTTTGTGAGGCGTCCATAAAGGTGCAGATGAAATAAGTGTATTGATTTTGTGTATACAATCAGTGAGAATCAAGGATATTGTTATATACTAAGAAGCAAGAGGCCAAAGTGACACATAAGAAAGTGGGGTCTGAAGGCGTTAGCATGGAGAGGTGCAAAAATAAGCGTGGAAACTACAGACTTAATAAGAAAACAACGGGCTGGGGAGTAGCTTAGTGGTAGAGCATTTGCCTAGTGTGCGTGAGGCCCTGGGTCCCATCACCAGCACCAACAGAATGAAAGTAGGCATGGTGAGTACATCCTACTTTCAAGATGAGGCAGGGGACTGCAAGTTTCAGGTCAGTCTGAGCTGTCTATGATATATTATTGTCTCAAAGTATCCACACACAAGAATAAAGGAGAGAAGAGATGGAAACTCGGGGTGGGGAGTGGGGATACCCATACCCAGGAACACTAAACATGTGATATATCTAACTGTGGTATCAAATTGAGAACACACATATTAGTCACATCAATAATACGAATACTAACAGACTTTCAAAGGTGCCACTAAATTTCATAGGGAAAAAGAAGTATGTATGCATTAAAGAATAGGAACAATTGCTGGGCGTGGTGGCGCACGCCTTTAATCCCAGCACTTGGGAGGCAGAGGCAGGTGGATTTCTGAGTTCGAGGCTAGCCTGGTCTACAAAGTGAGTTCCAGGACAGCCCTAACTACACAGAGAAACCCTGTCTCGAAAAAACCAAAAAAAAAAAAAAAAAAAAAAAAAGAATAGGAACAATTAAAAAGGGAAGAAACGTGGATAGTATTCTTAAAGCACACCTAGAAATCTATAGGAGTCAAAATAATGGCCCCGGCTTATAGTGGACAACCAGACTAGAAGACAAAAATACACCATAGCTAATGTGGAAATGGACCAGATGTTACAGGTGATATCTGTAGTCAATGGAGGCACAGCCACAGAAAGAACACCTTCAGAAAGTCAAAAAAAAAAAAAAAATCCTATGAAACCAAGATAGCTGGCAGGCTGGGAAATATATGTAATAAGCGTCCTGGGTGCAGAGATACATCTTAGAAATCCTTTTGCTAATTTTAAAAATAAAGCGGAAATTATTAAAATGGAACTTAAGTGGGGAAAGCCTTAGCATACACACAGCAGTTTTAAATAGATGAAAATATGTCCATCCTCATCCTCAGAGAGATGTGGAGTAAAACTTCATCGAGAGCTGTCTCCTGCCCACCAGATTAGCAGTACTGAACAGGCCATGCCTACACTCTGCTGTGGAGGCACGGGAACGGCTTCTTGTCGATGCTGATGGCCATGTGGGCCACTTAGAGGAAGACCTTCAGTGTCTGCTGTATCCCTGAAACGTGTGTGGATTTACCTTTGACCAGCAGGGCTTGTACAAGGAGGTGACCCTGAAGACTCCTTCCAACAGCATAAAAGCCGGTGTGTGCAGCTGTTAGTTACCGGGTTGTTTGTGAGTGCAAAGTCTTAGGGTAACCTGCACACTCTGAGGAGGGTGACTCAGGAGATCAAGAAGCAGCCACACAATGGAGCCACACAGCTTCTGTTTTCATCTTTGAAAGATGGAGGACCTGTGACCTATGCGAAGTGACTTCCAGGGTGGGCCATTATTTGAAGAGAAAAGCAGGTGCTTTATTCACTAGAGCCCATCTTTGTAAGGAGAGAGGAAACATCCATTAGCGCACGTGGAGGGACAGAACTGGAATGAGGTAGTCTGCTTAGGGGTGTTGAAAGAAGTGTGTCAGGCAGAGTACTGGGGGGCGGGAGGGGGGGTGTGCATGCGAGTCGGGCAAAGCGACTCCGGAGCTTCTGACTAGATGTCCAGACTAGGATGTTTATCTTTTTTGCTTTTATTTTCTAACCCAAAATAATACGATTGGAATTAAAGAAAGCTAAAGATATTTCAGTCAATCTATGTGTTCAGTCCTTGAGGGGTGGGGAAGAAAGTAGAAAAGCAACTGGAGAACCTTTGAGCCTGGGGTTGACCCAGCCTTTCTGCTGTGCTAGCTGTGGGCTAAATAGTGAGTGTTGGTGGCAGCTGGCTTCACATTGGTAGGGTTGGTATGCCTGAAGCCCTGTGTGTGTAGAATAGAGCACATACTGAGACAGGAGACCATCTCTGGTGCTGTATGGCAACTGGACTTATCAGTATAAACAGAAATGCTGCTGTGTTTGTACATGCAGGTGTGCCCCTCTGCTAAGGTCCAGATGAGAGTGCCACTCCATCCTTGTATTGGGCTCTGAACGCCAGTCTGACTTACTGGCAAGATCCCTTTGAGTAAGCAGCAGGGGACAGGACAAAATGAGCCTGGGGCATCTCACTGTGCCAGAAAATAAGGGAAATAGCCAGAGAATTATTGGGGGTGATAGATAAGATACCATTTCAAAGAGGCACTCGCTAAGCACACCCAGGACTTCAGCGTACCAAAACAATGACATCATGATTATAAACTACAGAGTCCAGTCCTCATCTGTGAATCTGCCTGATAAAATGAACAAAGTATTGGGAGGCATCAGTGTGACCTCACAGTAGCTGTGAGGAAAGGGAGCTTAAATGTGGAGAGAAGGGGGAAAGGGGAAGGGGGAAGGTGTCAGATTCTGTTGTGGCTAGGAGTTGCAGGCTCCTTGCTAGAGAGGAACTGAAGACTGAGCAAATGAAAACTGGGACCAAAAGAGGGACAAAGGCCCCAGGAAGCTGTGTGTGATGGTTTAATGTTGTTCCCGGGTTTTGGCACCATATGATGGGTTATAAAAGAGAGAAGCATGGGACATAGTGCAGCTGAGAGGCTTTAGAAGTACTGGCGTGCACACTGTTAGTACTCTGTCTAAGCTCCACCCCACAATTACCTGGCAACAGCCAGGTATGCCCTGCCCCATAGACCTGGCCCACTATAAAAGGGGCTGCTTGCCCCTCCTCTCTCTCTCTCTCTCTTCTGTGGAGATACACGCCCATACCATGTCCATCCATTTGAAGGCCAGGGGCTCTGGGCTTTGTGGGACGGTGGCACTCTGGGTAAGTGCTCCTGGGCATCACCCAACCCACTCCTCTGCCGAAACTGCTGTTCTAACCTCAGTGCCCTGCTTGGGTTGTGAGGGCGAGACTTTCCAAAGGAAGTGTATTCCCAGGAAAAGGCCTAGAGCTGAGTCCTCTCCAGAACTTCTGGGGCCTCCCAGAACAGCTGCCGTTCCCTCTCAGTGCTTTCTGTTCATTCCTTTGTACATTTGTGCTCCTGGGAGACTTTCGGGGGCCTACAGGTCAGGTGGTGTGAGGTGCTGTACTCATACATGGTGGCCCCGTGGAGGGTGCAGAAGGAGCTGGAGAGTGGAGGACGACCACTGTCTCATCACTGGTGCTGATGGCACAAAGGAAGTACTGTGAGTCTCAGACACCAAGTCATTCAGGCAAGGGCACACATGGTTTTTGTCTTGGTTTCTAATTTCTCCAAGTATTTTATGCTTTTTCTTGACCCTCTCCCCAAACTACTAAGTATTCATTGTATCTCCAGCTTCTTTAGTTAGTTATAGGACAGCCCTTCACAGAGATGCTATGCACCTGTGTCCATTTACGGATCAGCAGGATATGAACAGGTCCTAAATCCCCTTGAAGTACTGCCTCTAAATTGATAACAGCCTTCTTGAGCAGCCTAGGCTGTCACCTTCGCCACAGAGGTCAGCCCCTTTCTCAGCAGATACCATCCTCAGCGTTTCCAGCGATGCCCTTTAAACCCTCAGCCATTTGCATGCTCCGGCTGCTGTGTCCAAGGACCTGCCGAGGGCGGAGTCCAGCTCCTAGGCTGCCATTCGTAGCAGTGGATTGAACTGTTAGGGAAGGCAATTTCAATACCAAGGGAGCTTGGTTTGGATGTTGCTGTCTAAGTGTTTGTGTATCTGATGCGAAAATGATGTGTGGTAGAAAGAGCTGCCATTGGCCTCTTTGAGGCAAGGTGAAGCTGTGCATTCACCATTCAGAAGACTGCCCTCCTGGCCTTAACTGTGTGTTTGTCTCAGGCTGTCTAATTTGATTTATTCCATAGTAAATGCTGGACCAGTTTTCAAGCCAGATAACTTATCTTATACTCTGTCCCCAATTTGGCCTTATTTTGTTCCAGTGTGTCCCCTTGTCCTGCAACAAATGTTTATTGATCAGCCATTGAAAGATAGTCCAGCCCCTCCTCTCCAGCAACACTGTCCCCAGTCATAGCCAGGTGCCACCTGCACACTACTCCCTGTGAGCTGTGTGCTCTGCCTCAGGCATCTCCTCAGCAAGATCGTAACTGTGCTTGGTTCTGTCCTCAGTACTCTTGCCCCTGCCTTTTCCTTCGTCTCCTGGTCCCCTTTCCTCTGGACACTGCTCACTGTCCTCCACCAGAATGATCATTCCACAGAGGCCCATGTCCTCTGCCCCCCGCCCCCGGCCCTGGTGGTGTTCAAGAGAAGCCTCCTTACAGATGCCTGTGTGCTTGACAGCTTGGCCTCAGATTGCCTTCTCAAGCTTGTCTCCTCCCCTCTCCTTCCTGCCTGGCCGTGCCCAGAGCTCTCTGCTGTTGCTCATAGCCACCTTGAATGAGACCCTTTTCCTTGTACGAAGCAGGCCATTGTCTTGAAGACAGTTCAGCATTCTTTGCTCCGACCCGACCTGCTAAATGCCGAGAGTTCCCTGCATTTATTGCAACAAGTAGCATCCCTCCTTCTCCACGGGCTTCTAGGAACTGCATACCTGCGTGCTTCAGCGCTGTCTGCCTGCGCCCTCCCCTTCCCCCGCAGAGCTACCCTGCGAGCTTACCTTCTGCCTGGGCAGCCCCTCCCTCTTCTGTGCTCCTCCAGCCTTTATACACTTGCATTGGCAGATGTGCTGCGTGTCACCTACAGATCTTACAGAGTTGTCCTGCTTTAAAACACCATTTAACAGTACCTGCAATCTGAGGCACCACTGTGCACAGCCTTTATAACGCTCCTAAAGGGAAGGGCTGAGATCTGCCTATGAGCATATTGTGTTGCATAACTGCAGTTAGACTTCCATAGCCCTAGCTACTGAACCTAGGACCTTTACAAGGCAAGGTTCTCCTGGGACGTTCTACCACACTACAAAGAAACAACCTCAATTGTCGCTGGTCTTGGTAGAAAGCACCAGTGTGGAGCAGTAGGTAGTACTGGACCCACGGAGCCCTGTGATTCAAGTCCTACTCTAACCTATATGCTCTGCAAGAGTGCCTTGTGCTTCCAGAGCTGGAGCTTCTCGGAAGAGTCCAGGCTGCTTTTATCTTTACATGATCGGGTTGTCTTGACTCAGATTTATACACAGCAGTTGAATCTCATTAGCCCAAATTCACACTGTGTAGACCAAGCATGTAAATAAACAGTTGAGACCTTCCCAGGCTGTATTAAATCTTCAGCCCATTTCGAAGCAATGCCTCTTAGCAATTTACTTTACTCTTTGCACATCTTAACACAACACCCTAGTCTACACTTGTGGCTTTTCCTCTTGTTAATCTTTTCATTGGATCCACAGAATAAGATAGCATTTACTCAGTTCCAGTCCAGGTGTCATGTATAGTCCAGCTGTTGACTGCTGGGTTAAAGGATGCGCATAAGTCTGCAGCAGAAAGGCCGGTGGCCTTGTGAGCTATATCTATATTTAGGTGACTTTATTTAGAATTAGTTATACTGACTGTTTTCTGAAGTCAGATCTTCAGATTGCCTGGGTGCTGCTTGGTTTGTTTTGAGTGTTTTCTTTGGTTCATACAGTATAAAGATAGAGCCCTGAGCTCACACACTCTGGACAGGTATTCCCTCCAGAACCTCTGGGGTGAAAAGGATCTGGAGCTCCTAAGCAACCTGCTGCCCTATAGTGAACACAGATCCTCAGAGAGGCCCTCATAGCAGGTCTTCCTGGAAGGGGTAAACTGGAAGACCATGGAAGCAGCCAGAAACAGGAAGGAAAGCTGGGCTCCCCTTCCCACCCCCAAGTATCCTGTGATGGTTCCTACCAGCAACAAGCCTGCACACCATCTGGCCTCTCACCAGCCCCTCACCAGGAGGTGTCAGTGCCATTTCCTAGATGGGAAGACTTGGAGTGAATAGGGACCTTGACGGATCAGAGCTTGTGTCCAGTATGACCCAAAACTGCAGTGAGAGCCCGGTCCCCTCTGCCACCCTCTGCCATTATCCCTGAAAAGTTAGATGGATTCAAAAACATACAAAACGCTCCTAAAACATGTAGGTGACTGGGGGAAAGGGGGAGCAGAATGTGTTGAAATGTTTTGAGTTTTATAAAGCTTTTTAAAAGAATGATGGTTTTGATAAAATTTAATTTTGGTGGAAAATGTTTTCTGAAAATACTTGAGATGTTCCCAGTTCTCTTTCCTCCCTGCACACAGGCTTTATCAAATGATTGTTTTGTTGATAAATTTAGTGTTCAGTTGGGACTTACATGTAGATTGTACCTACCCTCAAAGGGAAAGAGGATTTTATAGTTTCCATTCATTCTCATTAAAATCAGAACATTTGCATCTTAGCTTTTACATCTAGTTCCAGGAATTTTAAGCAGTCTGATTGTATGGAAGTGGGTCGTATTAATTGCAAATGGGCTCGACATCTGCTTGCTAACATGGAGGGCTTTTTTTTTAGCCCTGTTTTGTTTTTATATACGATCTACCAGGGTGATTAGGCAAGAGCTACGGCTGGTGCTGTTAGAAGGCTGGGTTCTCAGAGGCTTAGAACGCACCCATAAAAATGGATTTAAGAGCGACTTTCTCAAAGTTCTTGAACCAGGAGCAATTAGACATCTGACACTTGATAGGTTTTTCTCCACAGTCTGTTAGGAAGCTGTCTTCTGGCCTTGGAGCTTCCGTTAATCAGCTGCTCAGGAGCCAAGGTTGTGGATCCCTGGCCCCGGAGTAAGCATGGGTGCGCTGCCCACAAGGCATGAGCTGGGCTGAACGAGGTCTGCTGGGACCCAGGCAACTGGTGACTCACTGAGTGGACAACTTCCTTCTTCCCTAATGCTACTGGGATGGTGATGCCCAAAGTGGGTTTCTGCATACTACCCTCTAAGAAAGCCAGGAGATACAGATTACATGCCGAGGCACTCGCCAGCCAAACAGCCAAACTGTTTGCTTGGTGCAGTTCTTTTCAGAACCTTCTCTGAACTGGCCTGTGAGCACTGACTCCCTAAGGAGGCAGTTTGCAATACCACTTCTAACTAAGTAAGCACTTCACCTGGGCCAGTCTGACTTACAGCAGAGGCACTGCCTGGCCACATCTAACCCCTCGTTATGGAGTGTGCTCCACGCATTGTTGTCTTGAAGAACTTCCCAAATACTTGAACATTGGTAACTAAAGCAGCTAATGTCTCCTGGATCAGAAAATTATTGAAGAAGATAATTGGCTCAGAACCCACCCTCTCACCTTCCCCCCTTCTTCTGGATTGCTTGTTGGTTGTGGTGGTGGTTGTCGTTGTTTAACTACCATGTAAAACTGCCTCTTGTGTGTGACAAAGTCAGGGAAATGGGGAGATGGTGAGTGACTAGCCAAGATTAAGGAAGGACAGAAAACTATGGAAAGGATGGCACGTCCCCTGGAGTGGGTGACATTTCCCCGCCGTGCTTTCCTAACCCTGCCAGCAGTACCTGTGTCTAGGAGGGTACAGCTGGCATTTGCTACATGAATAAATTGTTAAATGCCCTGAGGTCTCTGTTGGATGGTCCTGTCTAATGATGCACCGTGGAGCCTAGTTAGCTAGCCAGTATGGACGGACTCACTCCTTCTAGAATCGGGGCTTAAACACGAGAACGTTTCTTTTTCTGCAGATAGCAGATAGCCATCTCATGCATGGCAAAGCAGATAGTTGTAAGAGTTAGTGTTCAGGAGCAGGAAGGGGCTTAAACCAGCGGCTCCAACCCCTTCCTCTCTGTCTTGGGAAGATGGCAGGTGTTAGGAGTGAGACTGGCTGTCCCAGAACCGAGCAAAGCTGGTTGCTGTACCAAGGGCAAGCCTGCCCCCAGGCTGGGGTCTTGAACTCACTAACTCCTGTCGCAGTGCATGTGGTAGTGGCAGGCGTCTTGTTGCTGAAATCCTCCTTCCAGTGCTCGGTGGCTCTGTTCCCCCATTGGTGCCTCTTCCCACAGACTGTGGCTTGTTACCCAAAGGAAGGATCCCTAGCTCACCCTTAATACGGGGAAATCATTTAGAGCACTTAATTTGGGCTGACTCTTTATTGGTGCACTATTGCAATTAAGTTAGATTAATGAAAGGTAAATTCCAGTCTATACATGAAAAAAAAATGTCTTGTAAAGATCCTAATTAGAGTGTGTGTTTATTTAGCCTATCGTGCTTTAATTGCATCCGTCTTGCTATTTACAAACAGGCATCATTAAAGAGTAATGAGTATGTGAGGAGCATTAATACTAGCACCAGCTGTGGGGGGGGGGGCAGTGGAAGTCTGCTGCTGGATATGATTTTCAAATGAAGGAGAATGCGGAGTGATGCTGGCGGGGAGGCAGAGCCAGCGTTATGCAAGGCAGCAGCGTGTCCTTCGCTGCAGAGGACTGGCTGCTTTTAATTTGTTGTGGCAGTGTAATCTGTAGAAGGAAACAGACACCTCACACCGTCGTCTGCGACCTTAGCCAGCCATGCCTGCCATTGCCCATACACACTGGCCCTGCACTGTGGGACAGCTGCCCTCAAAGCCACATAGGTTCCCGGGAGGCTGGAAAAGCCATGCAAGGTGTGGGGCTCTCCTCACATTACACAGCTCTGGGCCCTTTAGCAGCCTTTCAGAAAATCCAAACATGCAGTAAAGTGAGAAATAAGCTTCTGGTGTTTCCTGGCACCTCTAATATCACGTCTCAGTCTTACATAACTTCGCTTGTTCTTGGAGTTAGATGCCGCCGCGTCTTCCTTAGGTGGGTGCTTAGTCACTCCTGTCTGCCCCCACCTGACGGAAGTGCGGAAAAGCGGAGGTTCCAGATGGAAAAGAGAGAGCATGGAGTGCCGGAGCCGCGGTGATCGCTCTCTCGTTTCTCTCATTCTTGGTGTGCTTTCTCTTCGGCGGCCGGGGTATGACTCAGTGGTGGTTCATGCTAGAGCCTGGCTTTAACTCTCAACACCAAAAGTGAGTAAATACTTCCTATTAATCAGGTTTCAGGACCAGGAATGTGGCTCAGTGGCAAAGTACTAACGCTTGAAGTCCCGGGTCTGATGCCCAACACTGCCAAACAAACAAAACCCACGAAGCAGGTTTAAAATCCAGGTGTGGAGGAACCAATTCCATCTCTCAGAGTCCTGACTGCATAGTGTTTATAGGAATAAACTAGAATCTAAAGTGCAGTGCCTCGGTTTCCCCATGTCCAGCTTATTGCACACAGTGCTGGAACTGCATCCTATATAAATGCTAAGTGCTGGTGTGGCTAAGAGGCTAGAGTGGCGCTTAGATTTCTCCAGGGAGTCCTTGGTGAGTTGAAGTCCTGGCTTTAATTCATTTTAAATCAGGTTATAGGAACTCACAGTTTTCAGTACATTTTAGGTTTATCTTCAAACAAACTCAGCTTAATTTTAGGCAACCCTAAACAGAAGTAAACAAAAGTAAAATGTTTTTATTCAAACCACCCCGTGTATTTAAGGGCACAGCATTATCCAGCCCAGAAGTGCCCGGGTGGGGCTGTGGACATGTGTCTTCTTTAGTTGTTAACTTACAGCTGTTCCCATTTTCAGCTCAGACAACTGTGGGGCATATTTTTCCATTCATACTAATTGAATTTTAAAGTGACCTTGTCCATGTATTGATTTGAATTAAAATTTTCTACATCAAGGTCAAGTTGGCATACATCCTAAGGACAAAATATTAAAAAGCCAAGTGCTGCCTAACAGGGTATTGGTAGAAAAAAATAGAGATTTAACAGAACCAGGTTGCCCCCTGAGGGCACTGTCTACTGTTCTGACGCTGCTGGCAGGTCTATGTGGAGACTGCCATCAGCTGGTCCTCATCATCATGGCGTCTACTCCTGTGGTAAGTCAGCAGAGAGCACCTGTCACTGGGGCTGGCCTTAAGACGTAAGCCTTCTGCTGCACACATGCCACCCAGGAAGGCCAGGATTCCTTAGACTGTGGGGTTATCACTAGCCCTCTGTCTTGTCTGTCTAAGACCAGCCCCTCAACATGGCTGCTCCTTGACATTTCAGAAGGAGCTCAAACTTTTCACAGGAAGTGATCCTTTCCCTGTTTTTCTCCTTTGTCATCTCAGGAAATACCCAGGCCATTCAATTGTCTGGGGCTCAAACTGGGCACTGGGATGACTCTTCACTCCACTTCCCCTCATACTCAGTCTAACAAAGTATGACATTTAGTTGTTGTTGTTGTTGGTGGTGGTGGTGGTGGTGGTGGTGGTGGTGATGATGATGATGGTGGTGGTGGTGATGTGTGCAAGCGTGCTTGTCACATCCATGTGGAGGCTAACACTGGCATCAAACGTCTTCCTTGATCACTTTCTGCCTTTTATCTTAGAATAGGATCTCTTATTTCACTCCAGAGCTCACAGGTTCAGCTGGTCTCTAGATAGCTTGTTCCAAGGATCCCCTCCCTTATGCTGGGATTACAGGTTGGCATTTATGTGGGTGCGGAGATACTTCTCATGCTTGCATAGCAAGGGCTCCACCCACTGAGCCATTGCCCGAGCCCCAGATCATGTCAGTCTGTGGCATAATCCCACCCTACACAGGTGCTTTCCATGGTCTCTTTATGTGCTTTCATGATCCTCCAAGAAGCAGATGTTGTTTAACTGTACACATCAGACATGTCACTCCTTTGCCTGGCCTGCGAGATCTCCCTTGTCACTCAGAAATAAATACCTGCAGGGTGTGGTGGCACATGCTCTTAATCCCAGCACTCAGGAGGGAGAGACAGGCAGATAGATCTCTCTGAGTTCAAGAGCAGCCTGGTCTACAGAGTTCCATGATAACCAAGGCTACACGGAGAAACCATGTCCTGTGGTGGAACAAAAGAAAAAGAAAACAAAAACAAAAATGTCCGCATCCGAGCCGGCATGGCCCAGGCCTCCGTCCAGCCCACCCCCAGTTTGCTGATGCCCCTTCCTTGCTCTGCCTGCACTGGGCCTGGGCTGCCTTGGTCTTAGGAGGCTTCCATGAAACTTGAGCCAACCCTTTTCTCTATTCATCCTGTCTTCTGACCCTGTACAGAGCAGTGTTGTCCCCACCACCTCCTCTCTCCTCCAGGAGTGTGCAGACATCCCTTGCCATGCTCCATCTTGGCACACTGTGGCTCCTTAATAAACACCTGTGTGCGCAGCAGCTGCTAACATCTCGTTCTCCACACATCACCCTTTCCTGAGCAAGTCCTTTAAGCTGTCGCTGTTCGGTTCATTTCCTTCGTAACCGCAATGGTCCTTTATCTCTTACCTGTCTGTCTGTCTCCTGCCACTAGGCCATCAGCTCCATGAACTGTCTGGTCATTTACCTCTCTGCTAATGCCTGGCCTGCACATGATACAGATCAACACATCAATGGGGAAAGAATGTAAAGGGCCAGGCATTTGCATTCCAAGGTAGTTCTGGGCCCTTCGTCTGTCTGCCTGTCTCTCCTGCCCCTTCTCTCCTCTCTTGCCCTCTCCTAGCATTGCCCTTTCTCCCTTCAAGTCCATGTTTTACTGCCCAGCTGCTACAAAGAGTCAAATTAGCAGGCCCTATCAGGACGTGTGGGAGCAGAGCCTTCTGTCAGGCCACTGTGTGATCCCTTGATGCCAATGCTACACCTAATCCAGCTGTTTCCACCGCACACAGAGGGCCTTGGGAAGGGACTTCACTTCCTGACATATTCTGTGCTAGGTTCAGGTACAGGGTGCATACTGTGGAGGGTTGCTTTCAAGGCTGCTAAAGTGCCCATTGTTTTCAGTATGGTTAGAAATCATCAGGATGCTTCTCCATCAGCTAGCTCCGGCCCCTCCATACTCGTGGAAGGGCCATATGCATATATATCTAAAAATTAAAGCAGACTGGATTTGATTTTAGTAATCCCTCATACCACAGAGAAGGCCTGAAGGAGAACAAGCCCAGGGCTGGGAAACATGGCCCATCCCCTTTTCTTTGGATTTCTGTTGATGAGCAGGAGAAAATAGGATTGTGAGAAATTTTATGTTTATAATACAAAACAGAAAATTATTTTGTAACTCTCTGTCATGAACCTTTCTATGAAACTTGCCAAGCAGCTAGGTCTCCTGTGGCAAAAATACTCCTGCAATCGGGCAACCTTAGATTTTCTAGAGACGTAAGAGTTAAGGAAAGTTTAGAGTGCCCAAATTGCTAAGGTTGTCGGCTCCTTAGCAAATGGCTCCAGTTTACCCATCAATGGACTAAGCCGCCTACTGAGAGACAGCCCTCATCAGGTGGGGGGTTTAGTAACTACTAAAATAATGACCCATCAATGGACTAAGCCACCTACTGAGAAACAACCCTTATCAGGTGGGGGGTTTAGTAACTACTAAAATAATGACACAGTAATATAGCAATTGCTGCCACGCAGTGAGCTAACGACATGATGCTGCGAGATGGTCGGCCCCACCCGAGTGTCCTCACACAGGCCCCACCCTGGAGAGGGGACCAGGCTTTACTAGGTGGCTTCTCCTAGGCCACACCATTCCGTTGGTAGCAAAAGAGACTGAACTGCAGAGCCCCTGGGTCTTTTGCCTGTGGCAGGGGTCTGTCAGGAATGACCCAGAAGACTGCCGGCCGAGTCCTTACCCATCACTTCGCACGCTCATAGCCACCCTTGTCCCTTCCTCCCGTCAACCAGCTAAAGAAGTGGGCCATTTCCTAAGGAGAGCCAGTGGGCCAGGCCAGGATCTGCACAGGAGTCTGGGGAGTGCCGCTCTCCCCCTCCTGTCTTGTTGGGCAGACTCCTTTTACCTGCCTGAGAGCTATGTCATCCTTGTGAACAGAACTAAGACAACCACCCCCTGCAGCCGTTTGACTTGGTATCTCAAACTTAGTTTCCAGTGGGAGTCTCTTCCCAGTTTGAGTTTTTCTTCCTCAGATTACCCTTTATGTATGTCGTGGTGCCCTACTGTGAAGCACACAACTGAGTCCTTCTCTTGTGCATACCCTGAAACTTGGAGAGACTCAGTTTCCTGGGCTGCTTTCGGTGCCCTAGTGCTTTCTTATCCCAGCCCAAGTTCCCTTGGGAATGCGTTTGCTGCCCTGCCCTCAGAGTCCACACTAGCTCCTCCCTGCCCCCTCCCCTACCTTGCCAGGTACCACAAACGGTCTCTGTGCTAGACCCCATCCTTACCCTGCAGGACATGGGTCTCTCAAAGTCAGCCTGGCCCAGAGGCTTGTGTCTGCAGCCAGCCCCACCTGTTTTCCTAGAAAGAAGCAGCTGCCAGCACTGTGTCCTCGGGCCCCTTGCTGCTGCAGCTTCCGGCCTGCCACTCAGAGGCACAATTCTGCCCAGCATGACTCTAGCAGGGCTGCACACATCCAGCAGCTGTGTAGAATCCAGAAGGCTGGCTTTTTTAAATGCACTAAAATTAGACAAAGCAGGTACATTATTAGCGTCTTACCACAAGGTTGGGAGTATGCACAAAGCCATTGGTGAGGGAAGCCAAAGTCCTAGGGAGTAGGGTTTAGAGCTACTTAGCACAGTGCCAGAGAAGATTGCTGGGAGGATGGAGGGTCAGGTGACTCCTGGCCCTGTGGTCACTGTTGCTGGCATTTGGATTCATGTGCTAGGCAAGTATGGGGAAACAGTGAGAGGTAGCTCCCGGCCTTGCACAGAGAAACAGCAACGTTGGACTCCAGGATCCAGCTTCCTTCTGTTAAAAATGGAAATAAGACAGCTGCCCGGGCTGCCTCCTGGGTTCTTAGAGGAGTCATGCCCTATCCACAGGGAAAGAGGTGAGGTATGTCATTCAAAGGAAAGGCCCAAACGCTGTACAAAGCCTGGGTGGCTCCAGGTGCTTTCTCCTGTCGAATCTGAGGACCTTCCTTGGGATGGGGGAGGGGAGTCCTTGGAGCACTCGTGGGGACTGCCCCTGGGCACAGTTCTCTCCACCCTGAGCCCCATTGTAGCAGAAGGCTCTGGGACACAGGACTGTCCTCCATCAATGCTCTGTACAGACACTAAGTGCTCCATGTGGGGAGCACCTGGTGACCTCCACTTCTGTTCAGGTACAGGCCATTTTTATCATCCCCCTAGGGCTCAGTTTATTCCCTTAACAGTGACAGAGCTGGGGTTTGGAGAGAAGACTTGGTAGTTGAGAACACTTGACCCAAGTTTGGCCCAACACCCACATCAGGCAGCTCACAACCTCCTGTAACTCCAGCTCCAGGGGATAAGATACCTTCTTCTGGCCATCACCGGCACCCACACATAGGTAAAAGCAGTTACTCCACCCCCGACCCAGTGTGTGGCCCAGGGGGCACATCTCACATGATAATAGTGAATATATTAAGGGTCCCTTAGCACCCTTTGCCTCATTCTAGTCTTCAGGGTTAGTGCAGAGGCAGAGGGGGGTTGAGGGGAGAGGAGGGGAGAGAGAGCCCACACACCCCTCTCCCTTTCTGCCTCTCTATCCCAAAGCTTTCTTAGATGGCAGCAGGCCCCTTGAGGCCATATTTGTATGGGGAAACAGCATTCATGGGTTTCTTTATAGGAATGGTTGGCTTTTAAAAATAAGACACCCTCTCCCCAAAGCAGGGCTGAGAAATGTAGCCAGCTGTCAGAGGAGCAAATCCCGTGCTGTCCCCCTGCCCTCGGGCACACACGTGCACTCTGCTAGGTCAAGGGCCATCTGGCCTAGGCTCTTCAGCATGTGGCTCATCTCAGACTGCTGTGGCTGCACAGACTGCAGGGACGAGCGTTAAGCAGCCTCCACTTCCAAGAGGTGGCTACTCCCCCTTCAGCCACCAGGTCTGTTGGTGTCAGCGCTGAAGCAGGAATTTCTCTCGGTGACTTTCCTCACACTTTGTCTCCTGTCTGTGATATTCCCGACCACAGTGAGCTAGAACCCTCCTGGGAGAATGCTGCTTGACAGGCAGCTGCAGATGACCGCCATCCACCCAGAGCGGCTGCCCCCCAAGCCTGGCAGCACCAGCCTTGCAGACACTCCCTGCGCTGACGAGGCCAGCGGGAGGCTGGCTGGTACCTTCCCAAGTGCCCTCTGGTCCTGCTCAGGAAGCGTGGTGCTCCCTTGACTGTGTGCCACTTACACTCGCTGTACCAACTGCCACGGAGTGCTGAGTGCGCTCTCAGGAGCTGTGCTGTGCAGTATAGAAGAGTGTTACCTTGGCAACAGCAAGCGCGCTTCATTACCAGATGGTATTAGCTTTTATCTGTGGCACCCCATAGCCATTGCCAAGAATCAACCCATAGCCCTGTCAGTGAGCATTGCTTCTGACGATGGCAGCGTTGGCTACATGTAGAAAGACGTCCATGGTCCATCTGCAGGGTATTGTAGCAGTCCGTCAAAGCCCAGGGTCCGACAAAGCCAGGCCAGAGACTTACACATATTCCACAGACAGGAGCATCTGGCTCTTTGGAATGACACTGAGATTAGAAAATATGCTGTAGAATGTGCAGCCAGCTCCACACAGTGGTGACCATTGCCCACTCTGCCACGGCGTGCTCAGAAGGACGCTTTGTGGTCGTGCTCGTCTTGAGACGAGCACTGCGACCTGCATCCCTTTTTGTTTTAATTTCCTCAGCCAACCCCTCCATATATCATTTCCCCTTTGAGTAGACAGGCCTAAGAGACTGACTTATCCTGTGCCATACTGGCTGCTTAGCCTGTGGAATAGAAGCCCTGGGGAAAGAATAGGCCTTGACCTCTTCTGCCCAACAAATGGCCATTCCTGTGGCCGGTTAGATCCGACCTGCCGGCCTTCTGGCAGCTTTGAGTCTTCCTTGGCCTACAGGCTAGCAGGTGCTTTCTGCCAAGCGCCCATCCATCAGACTCACTGTTTTATTTGTCCTGGAGGGTAGCATCCACAGTCCACAGCTTCCCTACAGCCCAAGTGTGGCAACAGGAGGCAGGGTGAGCCCAAGTGGTGGCTCACTGGCCTGGATAGCAGTTCTGGTTCCATCTGTGCTGGCTGACTGGCTGTAACTATTGTTCCTTGAACACATGCACAAACACACACACACACACACACAGAGAGAGAGAGAGAGAGAGAGAGAGAGAGAGAGAGAGAGAGAGGAATTATCTGCCAGGCAGTGGTGGTACATGCCTTTAATCCCAGCACTTGGGAGGCAGAGGCAGGTGGATCTCTGAGTTCAAGGACAGCCTGGTCTACAGAGTGAGTTCCAGGACAGCCAGGGCTACACAGAGAAACCCTGTCTTGAAAAACCAAAAAAAAAAAAAAAAAAAAAAAAAAAAAAAAAAAGCCAGGGGCAGGATGCTCACCAGCCCCTAGGACTGCTTAAGGAAACAAGAAGGTAGTCATCAGAGAGGCAGAAGCCTGCAGGGGACAAGGAGACAAAAAGGGGATGCTGAAAAGTCATCTTTCTAGAGCTAGCACCAAGTTGGCCTGGAAGAACTAGGCTTGCTGTCCAGGCTGAGGTTTTCTTAGACCAGTAGGGTTTCCTTTCAGCAAATCTGAGATTTCTCACCCCATCAGAGCATCCAAGACCACAGGCCTCCAGTGAGCTCTGGGCCAGGCCTGCCTCCAAGGTCTTGCCTTGGCATACAGAAGGTGTGCACCTCAGGCACTGCCTTCTAAGGAAAGGCAGAGTTACTCCAAATCCTATGGAGAGCCATATGCCCCTACATAGCAGTACCTGTCTTCCCTGGCACTGTGGGAACCTTTTAGATGTTTCTCTTTGTGTTCAGGGTACAGAGAGTATTGAGACAGGGTCTCCCTGTGTAGTCCTGGATGTCCTAGAGCTCACCATGTAGACCGGGCTGGCCTCAAACTCAGAGATCTGCCTGCCTCTGCCTCCCAAAAGCTGGGATTAAAGGTGTGAGCCACCACGGCCAGATTTTTAGGTGTTTTCTTAGTCCACGCTGTGCTTCAGTTCTGAGAATGAAGAGCTGACCGCAGGTGTGGGTAGCACCTAGCCACCTTCCTTTCCCTTCAGGTTCACTTTGAGGTGGTTTCTCCGCTCCCAGCAAGGCTGCTGGGCGCCCGCTTTTGCTCTCTGCGCTGTAGTGCATGTGTTATACTCATGGCTGGCCAGGACACAGATTAGCACCTATGTGCTCACCAAGCTCAGAGGAGCCTGGCCTGGGGGCGCGCTGGAGCAGGCGCTCATCCCGGCCGTGTGTACACTCATGTCTCCACAGGTGACCTTGGGGAAGGTGTTGAAAGTAATCGTTGTCATGAGGAGCCTGTTCATCGATCGCACAATTGTGAAGGGGTATAACGAGAGCGTCTACACAGAGGACGGCAAGGTGAGTGGCCTGGAGTCTTGGGGAGGGGTTCTTCCTTACTCTGTCCCAGAACAGAGTTCCAGGTGAGTGATAATCATAACCAGCAAATCAGCACTGGAGCAATCCATGAAGTCAGCATGAAGAGGAACCCTTGATAAAAACTATTTCATTCTCTCCGCTTGCTGTTTTAAACCTCTGCTCGCGGCAAGCCCAGCGCCCTCACTTGAATTTCTAATCGAGCACCTTAGACCCCAGTTGCCTCATTAGACATGTCTTCTGAGGAAATAGATTTTTTTTTCAAGTCAGCCAGCACATCAATAGCCCAGGGTTCCTCATTTTGCTTTTCTTAGATTCGTGAGGAAGATTCAAGTTAGTTTGACACAACCCAATGACACTCTCCTTGACTCTCACAACGAACGGGCCCTTGGGAAGTCACATCTCAGCTGCACACTGAATACCTCAGCAGGAAGAAGCAGCTTCTTCCTCAGGTGATCTGTCTCACAGAACACTTACTCTCCACAGCCAAACGTGGTGAGGGCCAGGGCTGAGGTGAGAGGCAGTCCTTCCCCAGGTGATGGCTTCCCTGGAAAGTTCACTCTGCTGGACCTGTAGTTTCCTGAGTGTGCACTCTCCATCTGGCTTTGTGGGAAGCAGCGGAGGACACTAATGAGAACTGGCAGCCTTCCTTTGTGTCTGCTCCCAAGCTTGATGCACGCCTGCCCCACAGACCCACCCAAGCTCCTCCTGTCCCTCTCCAGCCTGAGACACACACACCCCTTCCTCTCTTGGGAGCTTTTGCTTTCCTCATTTCAAATGTTAACATTTTAATGTGTTTGGTAACAGCGATTGCGACTTAATGACCACATTATAATGAGAATAGACAGTTCTTGAAAAGCAGGTGGTAGAAGTGGCTTTGCCTGTAACAGCTGTTCTGGTGCTGTGCTAAGGTTAACATGTGAGCGAAGCACCCAGCATCCCCGCGTGCCACAGACCACGGTTACCAGAGGAGTGATTGTTCTTCCAAGTTCTTTACCTGGTTTGCGTAGGTCTCCCAGTTGATAGCAAATCATTTGTTGGGAGATGTCCTTTTTCTTTTTGAAAAAAATCATACTGTCCTTCAAGCAAGAGTGGAGAGTGAGTGTGCCGGTCTGGGTGGGCATGGCCTCCATGGGATTCTAAATTCCTCCTTGGTCTGGTGGGATTTCTGATTGCTGGTCCACTCTAGGAGCCAGGCAGGCAGGCTCAGTGCACACCTCCCAGGAAGACCCGCCCTTGCCGAGCATGTACACGTTCATTTCTCTTGGGTCTTTTCAAGCCTCAGGTTGAAGATGCTGTAGTCACACCTGGTATGAGACAGCTGCTGCTCCCTTAAACAGGGACTGGAGAGTGAGAACAAAGAAAGGCTCTAACTAGCACCACACTTGCGGAGTCACCAAGTCAGGACACAATGAGCCACACCCCAAATTCAGACCAGGAGTGGAGAGTGCCACTGTGTGTGCTGCTGGCGCACTCGCTGCCTGTGAGGTTCTGGTGACCAGACCCCAGTTGTTCACAGTAACACACGGGGACACCCACATTCTCTCACTGGGAACACTGGTACTTTATGCTGCACTCAAGACAGAAGCATTCTCTACCGTGTCCCTCTTGAAGGCTACTCTGTGGCCGCTGCTGCCATCCATACTTTGTTCTTTCCCATCTCTTCCTCGACGTCTCTTCCCTGGGGTTCTCTCCTCCCTCTGCTCAGTCCCGTTAGCTGTTCTCAGCCATGTTGCCTACACAGAGATCACCCCTTCTGTCTGGGCCTCTTCGTCTCTGTCTCGGGTTCCTCGTGCCCCTGGTCTTGGTTAGCTCTTCTACCATCCAGCTGCCTGAGCCTTCCTCCCTGCCCCCTCTGAGGGCTGGGCAGTCAGCAGGTGTGGCTCTCCCCTCTCTGAGGTCCTGCACTTTGCTCTACACCCCAAGCCCTCTGTCTGCCCCCGGCATCATCATTCTTGCCTTTGCCGATCTGACTGCTGCCCTTGCTAACTTGCATGGAGGCTCCAGTGTCCCTGCCCTCAGCCTGTGGATCGCTCTCCTCATAAACACCCATGCATGCACACCGTCCTAGTGCCCCAGAGCAAGAGGTAGGTATTAATGGGTTTTAGCTACAGAGCAGCGCATGCACCCAGGTTTAAGAAACCTTGGGCTCCCCTCTATCCTTCTTTTGCAGACCCAAGGATTCAGCCCAGGGCCTCTCACAGTTAAGCAAGTGCTCTCTCCACCCCAGCCAAGAAGTTACGTGTGTTTGGACACTCTTAGAGCCTTTGCTTTATGTATATGCCTTACAAATATCTTAAGAGGTACATATTTTTCTCACAAGGTCACTAAGTTCTTTTGTGGTCCCAACTTTGTCCTCAGAGCATATTATATCAGCAGCTTATACAACATGCTTCTGAGATCTGGCTTATGGAATGGAATCCAGACACCTTTGCAAGATCTGACCCTACCTGCCCCCATTCTCTGCATGTAACCTGCCCACTCCCCAGCCGTGGTGCCCACCGTGGCCCTAGGACAGCCAAACTGTCACTCACATTTGCCTATTCTGACTTTCCCTAGGAGCTTGCTCTCCTACTCCACCCCTGGGCTCATCACTCCTCCCCCCTTTCCCCTTCCCCTCCCCCCTCTTCCCTCCTGCCAGCTACTAACTTAGCTGACTCCATGAGTAACTCCTCCCATGCACTTCCAGTGCTCAGCCTGGCCTCTTGGCCATACTTTGCCTTAGAAACTGCTCTCAGACTGACTCATGTTACAGAATGGGAGGCTGGAACCTAGAGTGGGGAGCTGCTTGTGTGAATGAGTCCTGTGACAATGGCCTAAGGGTAGACCTTAGTGCCTGCAACAGCCTGGAAACACTGTTGTGTGTGGGAGAGAGGCTGATGGGATGGCCTGCCTGAGAGGCAAAGTTGCTTAGCTGAAATGGAAACCTGAGGAGTCGGGAAGCAGCAGGCATTAGAATCATAAATGCTCAGACTAAAGGGACACGGGAGCCAGATACACAGCCTCCTGATTCTCCACTGCAGCAGAAAGTAGGCATTTTGAGGGAATCTGGGTTTGAGGGTGGCTTGTCTCAGAGGGTGGTGGGGCACTGTCTCGAGCAAGGAGGTCAAGCATGTTGCTGGTATAACAGAAGTCATCACATGCTGAGGACCGTCACACGAGGTCCACACTAGAGTGTCTGAGTACGGCCCGAAGCCTGTCTCCCCAAGGCTGCTCACCCATGTGACATGTCTTAGCTGAGGATCAGATCTGGTTTCTAACATAAGTCTCTGATCCAAGTCAGGATCCTGGGGGAGACTGTCCAGCCGCAGGGCAGATCAAGTGTCGTCTCTCCAGATGTGCAGAGCAGAGCACAGTTGGCATCATGGGATTCTAGAACTGTGTCTGGTTATCCTGAGTGAGTGGGGTCACTGGGTGCTGGTTCTCAGGTTAGCAGCAGCCTTGGGTGCAGTGGGGTCCTCACTGAGCTGTTTGTACATGTCTACAGGGCGTTATTTTTACTGTGCTCATTACAGGCAGGCACCTCTTGACCCCTTTTGCACTGTGTGCATGGACCCATGTAGCAGGTGGGGACCTCAAAACAATACCAAGCAAGACTGGCAGGGCCAGGCCTCAAGTGGTAAAGGAGCTTTTTGTGGGCCGACCAGCCTGAGGCTGACTGCTCTCACGGCTTCATTAGTGCCAGTTTCTTAAGCATTTTACAGAATAGAAGACACTGCAGATGCCCAGTTCTGAGTGCTGAGCCTGCAGTGGGCACACTTGTGTCACACAGTGTCAGATTTGGAAAACAGCATTAGAGCTCAAGGTCTGCTCTTCGACAGAGCCCCGGCAGTTGGGAAGTTGCAGCCTGAATGTGTTCAGCTGCACCCTGGCCTTAGGACTTGTCCTGCTTGTTCCTCAGCCTAGAGTTCACTGGATTGACTCATAAAGCTGCCCATGGCCTTAACCTCTTACCCTGTGTGGTCCGCTCCTGCCCTCCACCCCCCACCCCGCCCCCGCCACTGTGTGCTAGTCCCCAACACAGTGTCTTTAGTGCTGAGGTGGTGGCCAGCCATCCCCTCCCCCAACCCACAGTTTCCACCCAGCTTTTCCCACCAATATCTGTCCCCACACTGTCAACTTGCACCTTGCAGTAACAGTCACTACCTTGATGCCCTCCCTGTCTTTACCCATGATGCATATTTTTGATATCAAGCACTGGTATCCTCATTCCTCTAAGAATAAAACTGCTGTTCAGACTTACCGACCTCTCTTGGCTGCAATCAGGGAGCAGGGCCGTGACTCAGCATGTTAACAGGCAGGGTGTGGGAACACCTGGCCATTGTCCTGATTTTATATCAGTCAGGCTGAACAGATGGAAAAATAGAAGTGTCTCCGTTGAATTTATCTTATTAGGGGATTTAGGTTATGTTAATGCTATAGCTTCATTAATTACCCCATATCAATAAAAAAAAGGCAGCTTTTAGCCTTCGAGCATAAGAGAGGAGAAGAAATGGCGGTATCAAAGGGAACCTTCAAAGACAGCCAGAGCTGTCTCCAGGGTAATTTCTGATCCTGCATTCTTCCCACTTCAAAGTTGGATATGTGTGTGTGTTTGGGTCGAGGGGGTTGGGGGAAGCTTGAATCTGATTTCTCTAATAAGTGTTGGCATCAGCCCCGTTTGATATTAGATGCAGGGAACATTTTGATTTGTTATAGCCTTTGAAATTGTTCAGACGACCTTCAGAAAAATGGCCTCTTGTTACTTGTGGGGAAAAGGGTGAGAGCCGGGAAGGGGGATGAATCTAGCCAGGCTCTGTACAGCGGCACCCCAAACTGTGCATTCAGCACTTTCCTGGTAACAACCGCATGTCCTGATTGAAAGTGAAAGTTGAAGAATAATAGAGGTGTAGCTCTGCTCTCCTGGGAGGTGTGCTTCCTCTCTTCCTCTGGGAGGTGGGCACACCTAAGAAGATGACCACACACAAGTTTTTCGTGGTGCTGAAACCTTGGGCAGCTACAGAGAAATCCCTCACCGGAGCCTAGTTGTATCCTTAACCCAGGTGGACACGTCTGTCTTGCAAGTCAGAGATCTCTCTAAAGGTTTCCTTTAGAGGCTGAGGCCCACTGTGGCTCAGGAGCTTCATTTGGAAGTGTCCATTTTAGATCATTTACAATTCTCTGTGTGTGCTGCCTTTTGAAATGAAATAAAGAATTGATAACTTTCTGATAAGCTGCCAGCACTTTCACTAAATGAATGTTAGCGGCAGTGACTGGCGGAGCAGCAGGCCTGGCCTGGGTTTGTGAGACTGAACTCTGTAGGAGCACCCCAGAGAGGTGGGGCAGTGACATTGTGGGGGGCCCGGAATAGAGAGGCCCTGGGCTTCTGGAAACAGGTCTGCTCCCAGACTCCCCACTCCTTAGCTGTGATGCTCTCTAAGCCCCAGTTTCCCCATTTGTGCATCAGTGCTGGAAGGGGATCCTGCTGGCTATAGCAGGAGTAGGAGATCAGCAAGGACAGGGCGACCTTGCCTTTGGTGTCTGGCCATGCCTTTAGAGGGCTTTGGGTTTTGTTTTGTTTTTTGTTTTGACATGTTGGTGTCTTATCCTAAGGACAGATATGAGGACCGCACTCATCTGCAGGGTTGCATTTCACTCCTCGGCAAATGGCCTCTGCCCACACCTGAGCACACTCCGCCACAGCGCCCTCGGCTGCCTCTGGGACTACAGCTTCCTCCACCAGGCTCACAGGCAGCTCACCCGGCCCTGTCAAGTCCTTCAGACATGGCCCAGTGTTCTGAGGGGAGGACCACTCCTTTCCTGACATCCCAGTTCCAAATAATGTCTTGCTCACTGAAGGTTTGCACCTTCTAGAATGTTCCCTTTTTAATATTGCAACTAGAAAAAAAAAAACTCTTAATAATGCTTGCCTTTGCAGCAGATAAGCGAGAGCTAATAAATGTTCACTGAGCTCAGCCTGGGCTTCCTGAAACAAATTTCTGAGTCCTTCCTAGCCCTAAAGAGAGACTCCAGAACTCATTTAAAGGGCTTTCTCTAGTATAAACCTAGCAAAAGATCAAATATATGCCCCCTGACTCAGGTTCAGGGCAAAAGGGGATCCCATTGTTGCTGGGTCCCTTTCTCAGCTGTGTACTCCGGTAAATGGACTGTATTGTCCAGGCCTAGCTGGCCCAGATGGTAGAAACATCCTCTAGCATTCTGAATGACTTGTTTAAAACTGCTGAAAAGGCCACACAATGAATAGGCCAGGAGGGTTTTGAATATCCAGTTTGCAGAGTCCATTCTTAATGAAGTATCTGATCTTTTCTCTAGAGGTCTTTCAGGGTTTTTGTTTTGTTTTGTTTTGTAGATTTTGTAGATATTGAAGGTCTCCTAAGATGATTGTTTAAGTAAAGTCTGCAACTTTGAGTGTGCGCAACTCCCATCTCCATGTCTTTGTGGCTGGTATCCTTGTGGCAGAGTGCTGTGTGTGGTGTGAACAGGCAGGAGGTGTCAACAGTGCCAGCTGGAAATGAGAAAGAAATTGCTTCTGAGTTCCAAAATGGATGTGGCTCTTCCTGAAACATTGATTTAAAGTCCCTGGAATCGAGATCTGGGGAGAACTAAGACATGCAAAGTCATTCCCATCCCTTCCCTTTTCCCTGCCCCTCCCCTGGTCCCTGAGCAGTCTTTAAATGCTGCATTCCTTAAGCCCTGGGTCACCAAGCCCAACTCTGCCCACACTGGCTGGCAAGGATCAGAATGGAGAATGTGGGGAACTAGATGTGTACATTCTTTTACTTTTATTTATTTTGTCTGTAAACCTGTGCATTCAGAGACGAGAGGGCAGCTTGCAGGAATCCGTTCTCTCCTTCACCATGTGGGTCCTGGGGTCATTAGGCTTAGCAGCAGACGTCATTTTCCACTGTTTTTGTCAGTTACCCTATATACTTGTTAACCTCTAATGCCTGAAGATGTTTCAGATTCTTTTCCTGGTCCATTGGTTTAAAGGAGACAGAGAGTGGCATTTGATGTTGCCTCTCTAGGGGCAATTTGGCACTGGGGACATGCTGTTAGGAGGTCATGGGAATATAGCAGGAGGAATAGAGCATGGGTGCTAGGGTACGTTCTCCCAGTATGGGTATGTGCTCACAGATCCATGTTACCTGTCAGCTCCAGAGCTGGGCTGTCCCTCTGCCCTCCACAGCCAGAGCCCAGCCATCCTGCAGGTAACCCTGACAGTCACTCCGCCCTTCAGCACGTACAGTGGTCAGGTGCCTGAGACTTAACAAGAAACCAATCACAAGTGAAAAGGACCTGGAGAGAGGAATGTGTGCCAGGGCGCAACCCAGCTTCCAGTTTCCAAAGTCTCTTCAGAGAGCCATATTTTGGTGTTTCCTCAGAACAGCAAGGACTCTGAAGTGCCACACTCACTTCCTGTGGCTCAGAGGCATGTCCCCATGCGGCCACTTCCCCTGCACCCTGCTGCAGCAGATCAATGTGACAGCCTGAGCTGCCCCAGGTTCGTCTTACAGTCTGACCACCAGTCAACCCCAGAGACAGGACCAGGAGGCCCGTTCACTGGCTGTTTCAGTTTGCTCAGTTCCTGACCTCATCATAGTAAAGTCACTTGTCTAGTAGCTCTGGGGCACAGAAGGCCTCCTCACTTGTCATTACCCGTGAGTGGCAGCCCAGCCCCTGCAGTCTCTGCCTTAGAGGAATTCTGGGTTTGCCATTCATCATTTGTTCTGAAGTCTTGAGATATGCAGCCAGATTTGTATCGGTTGCCATGCAGTGTGGGAAGCAGACGTGAGACCCCAGTGGGGACAGGAGAGTGGACTGGTTCCCCTGAGCTCCACCCACATCTCCTCTGGGGCCTCATGCTTCCTGTGTGTGCAATCCAGTCTCCTTAGATCAGGGCCTTCTAAGCTAGCCAGTTCCAGAACATTCTAGGGTGCTGCTGAGAGACAGATAAGGAGCTGCCTCACAAGCAGCTCCAGCCCCCCAGACTCAGCAACGAATGTGTAACTTAAAACACAGAGCTGCCTGGCAGTGGCGTGGTGGCATCTCTGACGCTTGCCTGCCCTTGGGACCCTTTTCCTCCTCTGGTTGCCTCTTCTAGTCTCAATATGAGGGTTTGTGTCTAGTCTTAAGAACTTGTTATGCTGTGTTTGGTAGACAGCCCTGGAAGGCCTACTCTTTTCTGAAGAGAAGCAAAGAAGGAGTGGATCTGGGGAGAGGAGAGGTGGGGGTGGGGAACTGGGAGGAATGGGGGAGGGGAAACAGCCAGGGACACAATTATGAGAGAATAAATAATAATGCGGAAAACCTCCCCAGGGGCTGCCAGTGCCACCGGGCTTGAGCAGCCAGATGACACTGCCATGCCTTCTGTGAGAGGTGAACTCCCTCTTTATCTGGAAAGCCAAGGTCATCCTGGAGACTAAATGAAGGCGCGTGGAGGGCCTGCTGAGACCCTCGAGTGGAGGACTGTCCTCGCACTATGGTTCGCTCTACCCAGCAGTGGTCCAACACTTCTGCCCACAGGGTGGTCTTTACTGTTAGAAAAACTAACTTCTCAAAAAGGAAGGAAGTAGGTGTGGGGAAGAATGTTCTGACTGGTGACTGTGGAAGCCTTCCTGACTGTGGTGGCCGAGGGAGGAGGAGCCATGTGCAAGCTTGTGTGATGGCCGCTCCAGGCAGAGAGCGTCGGGGTCAGGTGCTTCGGCACTTCAGGGGTCCAAGAGCCTTGGGGAGAACTGTGGTCTACGGTGGGCGGGGATCTCAGCCCATGGGACTGAAGTTGGGTGGCCACAGAGCCCTTCATTCCGTTCCTTAAGTCACCTGGAAGTTGGTTTAAAAAAAAAAAAAACTTGGGCATGCCACAGCAGGCCTTTGCCACGGGCCTTCTCTCTCACTGTTTGGTTTCTTTGGGTTGACTGAAACTGATGCTGATTTTTCTCTCTCCACAACAGCTAGACATATGGTCCAAATCCAACTACCAAGTATTCCAGAAGGTAAGCGTTCCTCTGTCTTACTCAAGAGACGTGGGCAAGCGCCGAATGCCTTTGGGTATAAACTTTCCCAACTCAGAAACTTTTTAGAAAGCGAAGGGAAGAAGAAAGGTTGGGGCTATGACTCAGCCGAGGTAGAGTGCTTGTCTGGAGCCCACAAAGCCCCGGGTTCTGTTGACATGGTGAAAGCGGGAGAGCCAAAGTCTGAGGCCGTCCTCTCCTGCACAGGTTCTCACTCCCTGAGCTACAAGAGTGGGGCGTGGGGGGAACCTGACATGCATTTATATGACATGGGGAAGCAGGTAGTTTGGGGATGGGTGGAGCCAGGGAGGTGTGTGGAGTGGTGGGCATACTTTGTTTCTGAAGGAATAGCGGTAGTTATAGTATCAGAGCTCAGATGATTATAGGCTCATGGGGACTCACTATGTGTATAGTATAAACGATAGCAAGTAAAAACTTTCAAATGATGCCAAACTCTACCGGGTCTTGAAATGCAGTTTCTCAGACCCTGTGGTTGGCCCAAGGGCATGGAGATGGGTGAGAAAAGCTGCCCGCGTCCAACAGAGCCTACTCCACTCTGCCTCCTGCCCCCATGACTGCTTGTTTGGCTCTTTCCTGCAAAGCCATAAAGAACTGTTAAGAAAACTGAGAAATGGGGATGGAGAAGAGTTTAGCAGCTAAGAAGGCTTGTGGCTCTTCCAGAGGACCTGGGTTGTTCCCAGTTTACATATAAGCAGCTTACAAACTCTAACTCCAGTGCCTGCATGATCGGGTGTGTTCTTCTGGCCTCTAAAGGCAGAGGGCACTGCACACACATGGTACACGGACATACATGTAAACAAAACACCCATACCCATAAAAAATTAAATGTTTAAAATTTTAAATGAGAAAATATGTGAGAATTCAGTTCTTCAGCTCCGAGAGGGGGAAGCTCCTGACACAGCATGGCCCCACTGCGTGTGCGGGGTCACTGCACCCCAGAGCACCTGGGCCAGCTCCCTCCAGGCAGCAGCCCTGTCCACTGTGCTCTGGACTGGCCCGACAGTTGCCACCTCATCTGTTCTCTTGACAAGGACAGCAGTGGTTCTCTGCAGCCCTCTTCGCTGTTGCCGGGCTCTGTGCTGGGTCCAGGAATGCCAGGAAGATAACACAAGTAGACAGGCTGTCCAGGGGCTGTGCCAGACGGCCAGAGGAGGGATGGCCTTCAGACAGAGTGCTTAGGGGGATTCCACGAGGAGTCTTAAAGAGCCCTGGTCAGGCAAGTGTCCCAGGCTGGGGACAGAATGTGGATACTGTTCTCTGTTTGGTAAGAAATACCCCAGGGACACTCAGAGCTGGGACACCGCCCAGGTCCTTCCCTGTGCAAGTTGTATCCCAAGTGTGCCAGGAGGCATAGGCTTTTTTTGTTCTCCTAATTAAAGTGGAATTTGCATAATATAAAGTGAGCCATTTTAAAGTGAATAGTTCCTTGGAGTTGGGTAAAGTGACTTTTTCTGCCAGCCTCTGTCTAGATCACCAACATTTCACCTCTATGAGAGAAGCCCTGGCTCAGGATGTAGTCATCAGAGGCCATGGAGGCTACCCTCTCCTCAGTCACTGTGACCATAGTCACATGCACAGGAGCATTCAGGAGTCCTGACCTTGTCACACCTGATAAAGCATGCTGCCCTGAAATAGGGCTTGCCCTACATCAGAAAAGCCAGCAGCGCCTAAACCAGAGGCAGGACTGTTAGAGTTCAGAGCAGAGGGGAGGATGCTGGATGCTGGTACCCAGCTCTCTTCCTCTTTCTATTCAGTATGGGACCCACCAGTTTGAATGGCACTGCCCATATCCAGGGTGGGTGCACTCACTCACACAGACACTCTCTCTCTCTCTCTCTCTCTCTCTCTCTCTCTCTCTCTCTCTCTCACACACACACACACACACACACACACAGAGAGAGAGAGAGAGAGAGAGAGAGAGAGAGAGAGAGAGAGAGAGAGACACAGAGGTATGTTTCCATGGTAACTCAACCCAGTTAATTTGACAATGAACCATCACAGGCGTTGGGGCTTCAGAAGATGTCATCAGTGGTCTAAGGGAGTAGATCAGTTGGCATGTAAGGGGAGTTAGGGGAGCTGACCAAGTGTGTGCCCCAATAGGGTGACTTAAATAAGATCATTAATTAGTATGTCTTGAATGTAAATTGCGTATCATAAAGTTATGTGTTTGAACTAGATGGTAGCACATTTTCAAGAAATTATAAAACTCGGGAGGTCAGGCCAGCTTGGAGGAAGCAGTGCTGAAGGGCAGGCCTTGAGCTTGTGCTTCCAGTCTGCTTGGGAGGAGTGAGGTGGCGTGGGGTCCCGGCCGTGCCCTCTGTGGCCCCCGAGCCCCCCTGCTGCTGCACCTTGCTTTCCCTGTGGATCTGCGCCCCAGACCGAGCCCAGATGAGCCATCTCTCCCTTGTTGAGTTTTGGTCACAGTGCTGAGGAAAATAGTTATAACAGGGTCTGTCTGGGCCACCTGTGCAGTTCTTGCATAAAGCTCAAAATATTTCAAAAGCAAGAACATTGTTTAACTGAAAACATCCTTGTCCCAGGTCTGCTAGCATCCCTTCACCCCACTGTCCCTAGAAACATAATGGGACGTAGCCTCGCGCCCTGGCCCAGAGTTGAATGGAAGGAGCTGTGAATGCCACGCCCAGCCTTCAGTGCCTAGGACCTATGCAGGCTCTGCCTGCTCGCTCAGCTACCAAGCTGAAGCTATTCGCATGGTTGGCATCACTACCACGGGTGCCACCTCAGCTATAAACATTAGTATTTTCCATGTTGTTCTTGACAAATTCCCCTCCATTGTGACTGCAAAGAGAAGGAAAACCACTCATTGTCAGAAGAGTCAGCATCATTAAAACTGGTGTTTGTCTTCCCTTTAACCTTTGTGCCCTCTGTGGCATAATAATAATGAATTTCTTCTCTAGACCCTACAATGGCCCTCAGGATTTCTCAAACCCTGCAGCCTATCAACCTGCAGTCCAGAACCTGGGCTTTGGTAGTGAACCCTCCCTGGGAGTGAGGTGGCCTTGCCGTGGGAGTCCTTTTAGAACATGTGGGAAACTTATTAGGGGCTCAGACAGAGTGTGAACGGGGATTTTCTGAAGCACAGACTTAGACTGTGCTACCATGTTTTTACCCACCCCTCCCTGGAAACAACCTGCCATGCATTCTTTGCCTGAGCGTGCAGACACGCACAGCGGTAGAGTCTAAGATGGACAGTTGGAGAGGTGCATGGCCACCCGCCAGTCTCCCTGTGTACTTACATGGCTGTTGGCAGTAGTGAGGATGGACTGACCCACATGCTGGTGCTTTACCCACCCAGAACAGTGCCCAGACACTCTGGGTTCTTCATCCTCTCTCCCTTGCCCTATTATATCTAAAGTGCTGGCCTAGCCTGGGCTAAAGACCTCCACTACATGGATGTCAGTGTTCTCATAGAAGGAAGGACAGGTAATGGTGAGGTCTCTGTCTCCTCTCAGGGGCAAGTAAGACTTCCTGCCAGAGATTGCCTGTGCTGTCAGATGGAGGGATATCTGAGAAAATAATGTACTACAGAATCCAGCTTAATCCTCTCAGGAAAGCCTCTGCTAATCACGTCCCGTGGAATGGGTATGGTGTGATGTCACATCAGGGAGCCTGTGCTCCAGGCTTGCAGGAGGGGCTGGTGGCAGGAAGAAAGTGCATCTGGCATCCTGTCCCAAGGGGCAGGATGTGTTATCCTGTTCCATTCCCTTCCCACAGTCAGCCACATAGACAGCAGAGCTGGGGCCACCCCGCGCAAGGCTAGTCTGTCCTGCACAGCCTTCTGAGTGACGGGTACTGTTGGGACTCAGAGCCCCAGATCACAGGGCTGGTTGGCAGCCAGTCTAAGCTTTGCTTTCTAGGACCTGCCCTTTCTCACTTCTGTTTTCCTGTCCCCCACATAAATGTGGTGTGCGTGTGTTTATTGACAGTGCTGGTAGTGGATGCTGACCGAGAGCATGGAGAGGGCTCTCCTGCCCCTGTCAGCCCAGGGCAGTTCCCTGGGTCAGGAGGGCGGCTCACTGTGACAAGGAGGTCCTATCCCCTGCGTGAGGGGACTTCGGCAGAATCGCACACTTCCCGAAGAGCTTGACCTCAGAACAGACTGTGTTAGTACACCCACTTCTGAGACTCCCTGGCCATTGAAGGAGCTTGAACCCCGACCCCACTGCCCACTTCTCTGAGGGTGCCTTCCCTTTCCTGGCCCCAGTGTTTTGCTTCAGGTACCCTTAGGAAGGCAGGAAGCCCCTGAGCTTCCCTCTGGATAGACAGGGACTGGTGCCTTATAGAGCCAAAGCAAACTTACCTATGTCTTTTTACTTCATGAGCCGGGGCAGTGGAGCGCAGGACACTGTTACATTGTCCAGAGGACTGTGCTCAAGTCCCTCAGTCAGCCTCAGCCCCTGAGGAGTGAAATGCCTGCCTTTGTCTGAGGACACTGACTGTCGGCAAGCCTTTGTCTACCTTACTCCGTAGCCTCCTACCCAAGTGCAAAGCAGGGGCTGCTTGGGGACAGCTTGCTGTGAGGCTGTGACTGCCAATAGGTGCCTGTCATTTACTGCACTGCCCCAGAGGCGCCGTGCACTTCATCCTAGGGCGAAGCAGCTTTTTATAGCCAGTGAGTTTCCAGCAGTGTGGATTCAGAGAATGAAATATAGAAATAAGGAACCCTCTGAAAGGCCAGAGCCACAGAGCCAGCAGAGGCTTCAGCAAGCTCGCATTTTCCTGCCATTTAAACTCTGCTGGGCGCTCACTGTTCTGACCTTTAACCCCCTCATTTCAAAACAGTGTGCATTTCCCCAGCGTCTGCGGGGAGTGAGAGCCGGTCTGCAGCCACGCCACTTGCTGCATGAAGTCCTTGCAGAGGCTAGAGAAAGGTGAAAGCAGAGGCACAGGCAGGGTGGGGCGTGGAAGGTCTCGAAGGAACCAGTGTCCCCTCCTAGGGGTGGGAACAGATCCTAGCCATTGGCCTCAGAAGTCCTCTCTTAGCCGTGGCCACTGTCCCACAGGCAGCAGACGGGCACAGAGCCCACCACGTCCTGCACCAAGCAGACAGCCGGGGTGCCCGTGGGTGCCCCTGCCCTCCTCGCCTCCTTGTTCAATGGCCAGTCTTTGATGTGAAAGGCGGGGCCTTTCCTGGCGATGGTCTCTGCCGGGATGCCATTGAGTATCCATCCGGCGCTTTGCAGGAGGGCGGGTGGAGTCAGCCCGGAGACTGGCGCTCTAGGAGGAGGCTGTGGGTGTGCTCTGGGCCCTGCGTGACTCAGTACTTCCCACAGTGCCCTCATATCCAGGCCGAGCTAGCCAGCTCCAAGTTCTCAAAAGGTAGCCATCCCAACACAGGAAACTTCCGAGGACAAGAGCCCTCCTCGTCCTCTCTGAGACTGATCTGGGCATGACCTGAGCACAGGCCCCTGCTGTGGCACCTCTCGTCATTCAGAGGGCTCACTAACTAGTCTCTGAGTCCCCCTGCCATCCTCCTACGTTTCTCTTCCAAGACCCCTGGTCAGGATGCCACACCTGGAAGCCCAGAGAGGCAGAGGCTGTGGTGAGACTTTCAGGCCACACCCTACCCAGGTCACACCCTACCCAGCCCTTGTACCAGAAAGGGACCCTCACAAGTGTGTCCCAAATGGGCAGAGCTGAGGGGACAGCTCTCACAAGTTCCAGGACAGATGAACAGCTTCATGTAGACAGGCAGGTTCCTGATGATGGCACATAGGAGGAAGGTGTGTGCTTGGCTGGGATTGGTCTGTTGAATTGGGGGAAAGAGAGGCAGAGGGCCCCTTAGTCATCGTAGCGGATGCTGTGCCCTCAGCCACCAGCTGGTCTACACTGACTGGGCCAGCTGACTGTCCACCTAGGCCTGGGAGCCAAGGGAAGGAGGGCGAGGTGCTGGGGCTGCACTGGTTGCCCACAGCTCCAGCCACCACCTTCGCTGACGGCTGGCCCACACCGGCCCTTCCCAGAGCAGGTGTCCCGTCTCTTTGCCTTTACAGGCCTGTGCCCCTTTCCTTCAGGCTCCCTGCTGGGCACAATGTGGTCACAGCTCAAGTACTCACATGCCCCCAGCCATGTGTAGCAAACAGACACAGGGAGGCCCAGCCAGCCCAGTGGCCTCTGATGTACTGAGTAACCTCAGAAGTGGTTTGTGGATTTCTGCCATTCGAGGGGTCCCAGGGCAACCATTCAGCATCTCAATTGTTCCCTTCTTCCTGGAGGGAAGGGACACAGGACAGGCCATCAGATCTGACAGTTGCTTCTGGAAAGACTGGCTCCTCCCACTCCTGGACCCTTGCCCCCCATCCCACAGCTCCAGCTGCCAGCACGGCTGGCCCACACGTGCCAAGGGCTGCTGCCCATCATGCCCCTGTAGTGACTGTCCCTGCAGAGCCATCTGCAGGGGGTCAGATCCTGGCCATGCCTCCTCACTTTGCTCATCCATGTTAGAGAGAGCATGCTGTGAGGACAGCTGGTATCATGGCTAGGACATATAAATAACCTTCGTGGACAAGTGATGCCTCCAAAGTGACCTTTCCTCCTGAGGAAGGCCCCCTCCATCTCCTCTGCTCCCTGTTGGCCACTTTCCCTTGCATAGGACTCCCGGCTCCGCTCCACAGTGGACTGTGTAGTTGAGAGCACGGGCTGTGCTGTGCTGTGCTGTGCTGTGCACTTGCTGTGTGCTGTGCTGTGCACTTACTGTGCTGTGCTGTGCACTTGCTGTGCTGTGGACCTCCCGCCAAGAATGTGTCCTGTGTAGGTTGAGTTCCTTCCTCTGCACAAAGGTGGAACAGGTCACACCTCCTTCATAGGGTGTGTGTTGTGAAGATCACCCATGGGGAGGGGCTTGGCACTAAGCTTTCCTGCCATGCATGTGGCACGTGCTGCTGCTGCTGCCTCTGCAACCGTCACAGGGGCTGAGGACCACAGAACCTTGAGTCTACAGCTATATGTGCGTGCCTCCCCCTTAAAGAGAAGCATTATTTTTTTTAAAAAAGATTTATTTATTTATTTCATGTATGCATGTATCCTGTCACTGTCCTCAGACACACCAGGAGGGACATTACAGATGGTTGTGAGCCACCATGTGGTTGCTGGGAATTGAACTCAGGACCTCCGGAAGAGCAGTCAGTGCTCTTAACTGCTGAGCCACCTTTCCAACATGTGCATGTCCCCATTTTAAGGGAAGTATTTTTGTAAACTAAACTGAAAATCCAGCTACCATGGCAAGCCCAGCCACTCCCACCAAAGCCTCCTCCATCTTCCTGGCCCTGATATCTCTCTCCCTAGCCAAAGAGTGGGCAGCTTTGGTGTGAAACACACAGGAATTAAAGCTCCAGCTGTACCTGCTGAGCAACTTGACAGGCCAGGACCTGGGACAGTGCATACTGTCCTGGGGGCATGTCTCCCTCCAGTGACACCAACCTTATATGGCCTGCAGTGGACACACTGGTCTCCACGGCCAATGTCTTATTGCTATGTATCTGATGGAGAAGCAGGTGTGACTGTGTCAACTCCAGAAATGCGGCACCCAGTGAGGACGAACAGTTCAGGTGTCTCCAGGCCAAGATTTCTTTTTTGATTTTTGAGACAAGGTTTCTCTGTGTAGTCCTGGCTATCCTGGGACTCACTAGGCCTCGAACTCAGAAATCCGCCTGCCTCTGCCTCCCAAGTGCTGGGATTAAAGGTGTGTGCCACCACCAAGATTTCACTGGCAGTCAGCAGCAGCCAGGCATTTTACCATCTGGAAAGCGTTAAACTTTTCTCATCTAAAGAAGAGCCTCAATTTCTTAATCCTGCAAAAATGTCAAGGACCCACCATGTGGCTCTGCTCAGCCCTATGATGTGAAAGTGTGGAGTGGTCAGAACCTTGGAGAGTTCCCTGGCCCCACCAAGCCGTGTCCCTGCCTTCCCAGGCTCCCAGGCTCTCTTCCCGCCCCAGTGCTTCATCCTTCCCTTCTGCTGCCTGAGGCCTTCCTATTTAATCCCTCAGCCTGGGTCCGATGTTTGTGGTGTCCAGTACAGAGACATAATCCTCTCTAATGTCCAGAGCTGACCCAGGACAAAATTGCAGCCCAGGTGGCCTCGTTCCCAGAGGATGCAGCCTAGAGATGGACCATTGGTCACAGGCCTAGACACAGTGCCAGACTCAATTACCCAGAGGGCTGTGGAAGTGCACACAAGAGAACTAGCCCTAAGGACCAGGGACCAGGGAGCCACCAGACTGAATATCAGTGCTGAAAAGGGCATAGAGAGAAAAGCATTCCAGCCAGGGTCAGACAGCAGTGCTGGGTTAGGCAGGATCACAGGTCACTGCAGTGTCAACCATGGGCTGGAAGGAGGCCAGGCACACCAATCTATGCCAGGATGTGTAAGCACAAAGCCAGCCATAGAAGCCATCAGCAGCCAGCCGGCCTAGGTCCAGGGAATGGAGAGCTTCCAGACATCAGTGGTGGTGTCCTGTCTGAAGCTCTAAAGGGTTACTCTACCCTGTCCCACCCAGTTGCTCGTTTTTTGGAAGCCCCAGTTTGTACCTGCCAGAAACTGTCTTAAGCACAATGCATCCGCAGGCTCGTACTTCTCAAATGCAGGGCTTGATCTCAAAGGTGTGCAAGGGAAATGAGGGCTGATGGAGCCGCCGGGTCTGTCTCCACCTCTCCTCTCTGACCCAGCTAGCCTGCTGTTCATGGCCCAGAAGACCCAGACCAGCATGACCTGGCCCCAGTGACAATGATAAGCTCTTCAGAGCCCATGCAGATGACTCCTTCATCACACAAAGCAGACTATCGATCTTGCCAGAGTAATCCCCAGTCCCTGTGGGCCTCTGGGCTTCCTCCTCGGCCCCCAGGCCTGCTAAGCCTACAGCACACAAATCCTGTCTCCGATTAGAGACTAGGGCTGCATAATAAGTGGTAAATCCCCTGCTTCCGCCTTCATCCCTGTTTTAGAAGCTTCTGTCTGCAATGCTCCCATGGCCCCCAACACCACTTTGAGGACTTCAGAGCATTCCAGTTTTGAGATAATGGTGACTCCTCTTTTCATAGGACGAAGACTTCTAAGGCCGCCTTCAGGATTCATCCTAAAGCTTGTGCAGGGATGCTAGCAGGGCTGCCATCGCTTAAGCCCTTAACACGCCAGGCTCCCATAGCCAGCTCCAGAGCAGTCCCACAAGGGTGGGACTGTGTTGTTAAAATTCTTGGGGAGCCCCAGATGCCTAGGCTGGCCCCTCCACACTGTTAAAGCATCTTCACCCTCCTAAGGTTGCGTATACTGCTCTGTGCAGGGGGGAGGCATGAGCACACTGGTGGCACAATCAGTTTGCTGCCAGCTCAGAGGTGCTGCCAGCCTTGGCGAAACCTAGAGCTAGGGAGGGGAGTTAGCACACCCAGGGCCTTGTAAAAATGCATCACATCAAGGCACCAGGTGGGCACCTGGAGGGAAGCAGAGACATAGCACCTTTCTCGCTCTGGCATCTACTGTCTTCCCCCACCCCAGCCCCTAAATTAGTGGTAGCTAGCATAACGGTGCACACCGTTAGTCCCAGCATGCAGAGGGAGAGGGAGAGGGAAGTGGATCCCTGTGTGTTTGAGGCCAGCATGACATACATAGTAAGTCCTAGGCCAGCCAGGGCTACAGAGAAAGAAAGACCCTCTGGGTTTTTTGGTTTTTGTTTTTTAAAAAGAAAAAAAAAAAGAAAGAAAGATCTTAAAGTCACTCCTGGGAAGGGCCAAAATGGTGCTTCTCCTTAGCTGAGTGGTGGCAATGGGTGACTGGGAGCCTACACTGAGGACCTGCAGGACCAGGCCATCCGCCCTCGCCCAGGCTCCCCACCCTCCACCAAGTCAGTCTGTCTTCACAGCATACATCCATGGAGGCTAGTGCAGCCTGGAGCTAGACCCCGCCACGTTCTCTTTCAAATGAACAGCTGTAGTTACTTGGGTCCTTCCTTTCCCTGTTTCTGAGCCTCACAGGGGAATGCTTTTAATAGCGGCCCCACATCCTTAGCTCGGCGGGGACATGCCTTGGGCATTTGGTTCTAAGTATAAACGAAATTGTCCAGTAACCCTTGCTCTAGAAAGGACCGAGGAGCCGGGCGGTGGTGGCGCACGCCTGTAATCCCAGCACTTGGGAGGCAGAGGCAGGCGGATTTCTGAGTTCGAGGCCAGCCTGGTCTACAGAGTGAGTTCCAGGACAGCCAGGGCTATACAGAGAAACCCTGTCCCGGAAAAAAAAAAAAAAACAAAGAGAGAGAGAGAGAGAGACAGAGAGAGACAGAGACAGAGAAAGAGAGAAAGAAAGAGACAGAAAGAAAGAAAGAAAGAAAGAAGGAAAGAAAGTAAAGAAAGAAAAGGAAGAAAAAGGAAGAAAGGACCGAGGCACTGAGGCTAGCTCACCTAGGGCTACGGTCCTGCCCCCAGTGGCCTGGGCTTCCTGAGATCCTGACTTCTTCGGCAGCACCCCTCAGCAACCTCTCAAGGCTGGGTGGTTCCTGCAAGTACTGCCTCCCACCCGAGAGGTTTCCTGAGCCCCAACAACCACTCCACGTGGGAGCAGTGCGGATGTGAGATAGGGGAGGGGGGACGCACACAGCCGAGGGTCCCTGCTGTGGCCTGTGGCTGTTCCTCCCAGCTGCTGATGGCTGTCTTCATCCCTCACTTGCAGACCCTCCCCTTCAGGGGGTGTGCTGGGCAGCGGTGCTCTAACAGCCTCCCTCTCCAAACTTTTCCTAGCTCACCACTGTGGCACCTGGGCTTAGGGCAGGGTGTGTCCCAGATCCATCACTGGACTCATGGCCTCTGCACTGTCACCAGGACCCCCAAGCTTCTATGCTTTGTGCCCCCTCTAAAGCACTGTGCTGCAGTCCTCCTCCCCATGTGTACCGGGGCCGGAGATGAAGCCAGTCGTCCCCCTGGCCAGTGCAGTGGAGAAGGAGAGCCTTGTGCTTAGCAGCAAATAGGCAGAGGCTGTAGCAGGGGAGGAGCCCTGTCCAAGGTTTGGCTGTCTGTCCCAGCACTCCCTCAGAGAGGAGAGAGCCCACATTTTGTCACCACTCAAAACACCTATCCACTCAAGAAGTCCTCCAGGGGGAGCCTGCTGGGTGTGGGTCAGAGCCTGGCCCTTAGCTCAGGTCAGTGTGGACTGGACAAGCCCTGCCCCGCTGCACAGTAGCCACATAACCTAAGTCCCTCTACCGACATTGATGTGAGGGCTGAGTGAGGTCAGATACTGCCCCCTCCCCTGACCCGCAGAGCCCATGCCCATGGTCATCCTATTCCTAGGCCGGCCAGGACCAGGTATAGAGCAGTGAGCCTGTAGCCCAGAGGGCTGCCACACGCACTGCCCCTGCCGCAACTCCACTCGCTTTCTAAAACCTCTCCAGCCCGGAAGGGAGGCTCGGGGCACTCTGCACCTCAGGATGGTAGAGGAGCTTAGGGACACTGCTTTGACTGGCAGCCCTTCCCCAGAGTGTTGACTGGCAGCTGCTCCAAGGTCTTGTGAAAGAGTCCTTCTGCGCCCCCATCCCCACCCCACTCAGTGCTCCGCCATCTGGGTGCACAGAGACTTTCACAGCCTTGAGCTGAGGCAGAGAGACTTGAGTCAGCCCAGCCGGCTGCCTTGGCTCTCCAGATGGGGACCCACAGGGAGCCAGGCCGGGCCTCTGGTTCCCCGCAGTGAGGGGACGCAAGGCTGCCCATGGTGCCCTGCCTAGTCCGGCCTGCCTGGTACTGGTGCTTCCTTCCCATCCCCCACGCCGCCTGCTCTCCCTAGGATCCAAGGCTTTGATGTTTTTACAAGCTTTGTTTCAGCCCAGCACTCAACCTGCGCCAGGCATCCTCCTTGGCCTTGGTCTCTCAGGAGCATTAGTGCTCTTCCCTGGCCTCCCTCCATGAGCAGGCAGCTTTTATCCCCGGGAACGTCATTAGCTTACAGCACAATGGGCCCAAACCTAGGTCCTCACAAAATTAGTGAGTAGCAGTCTTTTGTTACACGGGCAGGTTTGTTCTACATCTTCAATCCTGAACAAAACACAACTTTGTTATTGAAAGTGTAAAACTACTTTATTCTCTCTCTCTCTCTCTCTCTCTCTCCCTCTCCCTCTCTCCCTCTCCCTCTCCCTCTCCCTCTCCCTCTCCCTCTCCCTCTCCCTCTTCCCTCTCCCTCTCCCTCTCCCTCTCCCTCTCCCTCTTCCCTCTCCCTCTCCCTCTCCCCTCTCCCTCTCCCCTCTCCCTCTCCCCCTCCCCTCTCCCTCTTCCTCTCCCTTCCCCCTCCCCCTCTCCCTCTCCCTCTCCCCTCCCCCTCTCCCTCTCCCTCTCCCTTCCCCTCTCCCTCTCCCTCTCCCTCTCCCTCTCCCTCTCCCTCTCCCTCTCCCTCTCCCTCTCCCTCTCCCTCTCCCTCTCCCTCTCCCTCTCCCTCTCTCTCTCATTGAAAGTGGAATAGAGCTTGAATTCTGGGGAGAGGGCATGGGTGGGGCTTTCCCCAGTACTGGGGCTTCAGCCATGGGAATCAGAAAGCCAGGAATGGAGCTGGGCAAGTTGGGGAGACTCGGAAGTCAGCTGGCTTTGTTGCCTTATGTTAACATGTTGCTGAGATTGATGGTGGGATATTGAGAGACTAAATGACCAACCACATCAGTTACCAGAGAAAAACCTGCCACCATTTGACAGTTAAAGAGAGTCCCTTTTTTTTTTGGTTTTTTTTTTTTGGTTTTTTTTTTTTTTTTTTTGTTTTTGGTTTTTGGTTTTTCAAGACAGGGTTTCTCTGTGTAGCCCTGGCTGTCCTGGAACTCACTCTGTAGACCAGGCTGGCCTTGAACTCAGAAATCCACCTGCCTCTGCCTCCCAAGTGCTGGGATTAAAGGTGTGAGCCACCACCGCCTGGCAAAGATAGTACTTTCAATAGGACTCTTTGAAAGAAGACTAGATGTAGCCAGATGGCAGGCCAAGAATGGCCAGTCCAGTTAGTGCCCTGCCTGTGCATCAGAGCCCGGCTCCTCCACATCTGCAGATCATGTACTCGGCCGGTCCTCCTGGCAAGCCTGGACATCTCAGTGACATGGACAGGCCTTTCCTGCACCTCACTCACAAGACCTGGACCACAGTCTGTCAAGCCAGGGAACAGGAGCTCAAATACAGCTTGGGAAGCCAGGCCTGGAGCAGGGGTCAAGGGCCAGGGTCTAAGGCTTCAGGCATTGCAGGAGACCCTCCTGTCAGATCTGGCTAGAGGTCCCAAATTTCATAGGCTACAGGGACCAAGTCCATTTAGAGACAGCTTTCTCTGCTCCCACTGATGACAGCCACCAGATAGGGACTCACATGCCTGTGAGGTTAGAAGTGGGACACAGACCCTCTCACATGGTCACCTGTGAGGATGTCTTTGTAGCTTCTAAGGCTTCGAGAACTTCACATGGTGGTCATTTGTATTAACTGAGAAGAAAGAAGCACAAAAACTGCCTCCAAGGAAACAAGCTGCCCTGGATGTCACCTCTGCGTCACAGGACTGAGGCTGGCCGGCTCCAGCCGTTGAACAGATGGCTCTGAACCCTCCAGAGGGCCTTGGGGACCAGTGCTGTGGACAGCACCCATGTCGGGGAAGCAGCCATGTGTGGAGCTGGGGAACAGCAGACTTTGGTGGGCATTTTAAGTAAAAAGACAGCCCGTTTGTCCCCTCGGCATCACCACAGCCGTGTCACGGTTATTACTACTGCTTGGGAAGAAAAGCACTGCTCATTTTAGAAAGCTGTCTGTCAGGGAGCTTAAAATAAAAGCAGGCCTGGCGGGAAGGGCGGGGGGAGTAAGTTTATCTTGAAAGTCACCCAGGGAAAGACTTCCTCAGGCTTGTGTAGCACGGGCCCCAGGACTCTGTCTGTGGGGGAGCAGTGCTTTCCCCGGGAGTGGGCATTTCCACGCTCCTCTCTCTAATTAACGTATGCATTGGGTACCTGCTGTATGCCTTGTGGTTCTAGGCCTGGGTACACAGCATGAACAAGAACAGATCATGTAGGAAGGCTGTGCGGGGAGAACAAGGTCAGGGAGCACGCTGAGCAGGAAAGTGGGCGGGGTGGTGGTGATGGTGGAGGAGGAAGACAGGGAGGATGCTGCCCCCCCCAGCAGGAGGATGGAGGGGGGCTCGCTAGGGAGGAACTCAGTCAGCCTGCCCCTCCCCTGCCGTGAAGCATGGTGCCAGTCTCCTCTCCTGGGATAGAGTCCATCTGCCCCTAAAGTCCCCTCTGGACGCTGGGCTCCCGGGCCAGCCTGCCTGGCTGCAGAGCTGCCCTCGCGCTGTGCCGCAGCTTCAGGACATCCTCACCGGCCCCCAGCCTAGACTGGCCCTCCCAGTTGCCCACAAGTAGTTTGCCTCACCGCTGCTGTGGGCCTGCCGGCCACTTGTGTGTCACGGTATCCCACTGAGGCTGGGGGCCAGCAAGCCCGTGCGTGTTGGGCCTGTGTTGATTCTTGTTCTCAGAGCTAATGATCTTATCTGGCTGTTCTCCTTTGTTTTTAACTATATTTGTAATGACACGAATTTCCACTCCTTGCAAGATGGCTCAGCAGGTAAAGGCGCCTGCTGCCAAGCCTGAGGACCTGGGCTCGGTCTCCAGGACCCACGTGGTGGGAGCAGAGGACTGACTGCTGGGGGTTGTCCTCTGCCCCCACTCTGGGGCACATGCTCGCACACACACACACCACCTACAAGAGCGCACACACACACACATGCCACACCAAGTAAATATGAAAATGTTTTTAATTTTAATGAGGACAATCAGATAAACCATTCATTTCAATATACCTCTCACAAGTCAACTCCTAACTAGTTTGGGGATGACCAGACCTGCCGGGCACCTTGGACTAGCCCCTTTGTTTTGTTTTGTTTTGTTTTGTTTTGTTTTGTTTTGTTTTGTTTTGTTTTGTGTGTGCGTTTGTTTGTTTGTTTGTTTGTTTGAGACAGGGTTTCTCTGTGTAGCCCTGGCTGTCCTGGAACTCACTCTGTAGACCAGGCTGGCCTCGAACTCAGAAATCCACCTGCCTCTGCCTCCCAAGTGCTGGGATTACAGGCGTGCGCCACCACCGCCCGGCCCTAGCCCCTTCGTTTTAAAAATGAGCTACTGAGGCCCCAGGAGAGTGATAGGATCCAGGCCAGGAGACAGGAGACCTGGGTGGGTCCCAGAAGAGCCGGGAAGGCCAGGAAAGCTGGTCCAGAGAAGGACCAGCGCAAGGGGCAAGACTGCAGGAGAGCTGGCGGGGCAGAGCCTGAGAGAGGAGCAGGGAGACAGGATGGAATCTGTGTTGTCTGTCAGTGTCAAACCTTGTCCCTCTCCCATGCTTCTGCCCAGATGTTTATTTGCCAGAATGTTCCACACTCTTCTTGTCTCCAGACCTGTATCTCTTGCCTGCAGGGCCCCCTCCCTGTCCAGACTCTGCTTATTTTCCTATTTGAGATTTTAATTTAGGTGTGGGAAGGAGGTGTGCAGGGAGATCCCAGCAGGGCTGTCGCTATGAAGCCAGCAGCTTCTGGCTAACGGTAACTGTCCTTCATCCTAGGTGACAGACCATGCCACCACCGCCCTGCTTCACTATCAGTTACCCCAGATGCCGGACGTCGTGGTCAGGTCCTTCATGGTAAGTGGCTTCAGGTCGGGACTTCAGTCAGAGCTGAGCAAGCAGTGTCCACAGACGTGGCCCTACAGACGTTTCCAGCACTGTGGAAGGGGGGATTAGCCCACTCCTAACCCGTCGAGCCCTGTGGCTGGACCGAGCACCGAGGAGCAGCAGGAAGAATCTGCAGTTCCCCTGCCGTGTCCTCAGAGCTCAGGGCCAGCAAGTGCAGAGCAGCTCGCAAGAACACAGATCAGAGCAAGCGGGTGCTTCCTCGGAGACATCGGGGCTTCTCCCGGGCTGCTCACAGCCAGCTGCAGCCAGTCCACCTTAGTGACAGCTTCCCTGGAAGTCACTAGCCATTGCCCTCCCCTGACCAGGAAACGCCTTTTGTCTGCACACTGCCGTGCTGCCAGGACCCCGCCTGCTGGTCTGGGCAGTGGTGACCACGAGGAGTGCTGCTTGGCAGCTCCTGTCACAGCTTCGTAGAGAGAGAGGCTCCTCACGAGACGCAAGCCTAGCTTGAGAACTGACTGCAGGGTGGGAGATGCCACTGGGTACTCAGGGCAAAGGCACAGAGCGCCCTTCCCCATGCTAAGGGGTGAGCACGTGGTGGTCTTCCTTGGTCCACAGGCTACATGTCTACCTGACATGGCTCCACGTCTCCCTTCGCTCTTGGCTGAAATGGGGGAGCTCTGAAGTAGAGCAGACCTGTCACCCATCACCCTCCTGTTTTTATTTCCAAAACCCCACACCAGCTTGTGGCTGGGCCAGATCTGCTGCTCGGGAACTACTTGTATCAATAACCTCTTCAGAGGTTAGTGTCCCCTCGTTGACACCTGGGGGAGTGAGTTATGTGACTTGCCTGGCTCTCAGGGCTGCCTGCCTGTGGCGGTGGGTTCTCCTCCTAGGCCTTTGTGCCCATGAGTCTCCTTGAGGTGGAGAATTGAGTTACCTGAGCCTCATCCTTATGCATGGCATCTGGGAGCCCTCAGCTCTCAACCTCAAGGGTGGGCGACTGTCACTTATTATGTTACTTGGTGACATTGGGGCCGTCCCAGCTGTGTTAGGCCCCACCATGACAGAGAGAGACAACCTCTGAAATGAGATTAGCTCGGAGCACATTGCCCTGGTTCAGAACCTCACAGCACTTCCCAGCTGTGCCTGTGACTGCTGCTCAGAATGGGAGAGAGGGGGTAGAGACAGCTGTCCTCAGAAACAGGAACCTGGCAATGGTGCCAGAGAGAGAGCCTTGGGGACAGGAGGGATTTCTGTGTGGAACAGGAGACATCAGAACTGAGTCACAGGGAGACAGGCTTGTGGGGTTAGATAGCTTTTCTATAGGACCATGGGTGTCTTCCGGGGTCAAAGCCTGCTTAAGCTCTGCCTTTGGGCCACGGGTCTTCCAAAAGGGCAGCTGAAGGGCTCCCTGACACCTTTCTCTCCTTTCTATCTTACCTTTTTCAGACCTGGTTAAGAAGCTACATTAAGTTGTTCCAGGCCCCGTGCCAGCGCTGTGGGAAGTTTCTACAAGATGGCCTTCCCCCAACATGGAGAGACTTCCGAACCCTGGAAGCTTTCCATGACACCTGCCGACAGTGACCCCAGCCCCCACGGAGCAGCCTGCGGCACCTTCCCAGACCAGCCTGACCCGTTCACCACATAGTGTCTGTCACTGTTCTCCTGGCAGAGCCTTCGCCCGCATCGGTGCAGCATGGGATGACGGGCTGCCCCTTCCCTGTGCTGCCCCTGGGTCTGTTGCGTCCATGAGCTGTGACTGGAATGAGCCTTATTCTTATGTTGGCTATGCTTGGCTGGTTTTTGTAACTTATTTTTGTAAACAATAAAGCTTTTGTACCCTGGACAAGACTCTGTCCAGAAGAGTTTGCATTTGAAGCAGTCCTTGGGCTGGGCATGCTAGGAGCATGAGCCCTGTGTCTCCAACTGCACATGGAGCAGGCCCAGAATCCTGGCTAGGAGGTGGAGAGGTCAGGAGTTCAAGGTCATCTTCAGCTGCATTGAGAGTTCGAAGCCCACCTGGGCCACTGGGCCAGTCTCAGAAGGGGGGAAGGGAGGCTCTTTTTCTTTTCAGTTGCCCTATTGGAAGGCCTAGTGGCCCTAGGACAGAGCTTAAGTGGGCTTTGACCCTGGAAGACATCCATGGCCCTATAGACAAGGTGAGCTCTTTCCAAGGCTGTCTGCCTTTGCTGTTTCCTCCTGGGGTGGTGAAGGGGAGCGGGCCGGCGTTGCCATCCTGGTCATCAGCGCTGGTGAAGGGGGGACTCCTGAGGAGAGGCTGCAGATGGCTCTATGGAGTCAGCACCACAGCACCTCAGAGGGGCCCTTCCCCACAGCAGCCACGGCACCTGCTAGTGCAGTCACCAGGGCAGGCTGCTCGGCCCTCTGCAGCCTGTAGATCTCTGTGAACCTTCTCTAGCCTTCCTAACAAGGCCACCCTGCTTCGGTGAAAGTGCCCAGCCTGGAGGATGGCTCCTTTCCCTCCCTCCCTCCGCCCCTCCCTCCCTCCGCCCCTCCTTACCCCGAGTTACTCCCTGCCTCTCCCTCCTTCCTTGCTTGTTGTAGGGTTTGCTTTTTGTCTTGAGGCAGCCCTGTCTTGCTGGATAGCCCAGTCAGGCTTCAAACTTGAGCAGTTTTGTCCCAGGGCTGGATTACAGTGGAGCGGCTACTTCCTGACTGGTCCTGGACCACCCAGCCCTTTCTCACCTGTCCATCAGATTGGGAGGAACAGAGGGAGAAAGGTTGTTTTCTTTTGTTTTTTTTACATTTTTGTTTGCTCGTGTGTATGAGTGATTTCCCTAAACGTTTGTGCACATGTGGCTTGGGACGCGGGTTTCAGAGTTGTGGTTGCTGGGCAGTGATCTGGGTCCTCTTGTCTCTGAGCCATCATTGAGTGAGGGATGTGTACCACGGCGCCATTCAACACAGGGCCCTAACCCAGCAGCAGTGCCAGGCTGGAGCTTGTGGAAGGGCAGACCTTCAGGCCCAGCCCTGCTGCCTCTGTACTCCCCGTGTGAGCAGTGCTCCCCGAGTGAGCAGTGCTCCGCTCTGCAGCTCTGCCACGGATGGTGACTCTGGGAAACACTGCTTGCTTTGCTGCACATTTGGGAAGTGCGAGAGACCTGATTGTCAATCAACACATTGACAGAAGGGTCATTGGCATTCTGTGCCATAGTTCACTAAGATCAAAGATACCATTTCTTCTGCTTTAAATCTGACTGTTCAGCCTATGAAAGCGATCCCTTCCAGAGACGCCACCCCGTTACAGGCCGTGGCATGACGCAGCTTCACAGACTTCATCCAGCCCCCTCTCCTTGGTCTCCTAAGGTCCTCATTTATTGTTTAAAGGAAATGCACAACCCTGGGTTAGCAGTGAGCACCTGCCTCAAGACTGCAGATCTTCCCTAAGACACTTAATGACAACCAGACCCGGTGCGGGGCCGAGGTACGCGCTGCTCACACGGTTCGATGGCAGCTCGCTGGCTGTGACCAAGTCGGGGCATGTGCAGAGTGATGGGCGCCTCGTGACTGCCAGCTGGCAGCTGGCACCTTCAGAGATGTGCAAATGTGGAACTGTCCCTGAGGACTAACGAGATTTCAGGGAGGGCGGGGCCCCTCGTGAGAAAGCTGTTTGGTGCTGAGCCCTTTGCCGTTCTGGTCCCCATCCCCATTCATTCTATAGCGCTCCAACCTGGTCCAGCCTGCTGCCCACAGTGACCGTGCATGCAGACCCTCCCCCAGCCTTGGGCAGGCGGTTGCTCCCACTTAGAACAAGGGTCGTGTCCTTATGTCCTCTGTGCTCTTTAGAAACACATTCTTTAAGACAAAGGGTTGTTTTCTGCTTCCAGGGATGACAGGACTCCGCCCAGCAGGTTTGCCCAGGCCTCTAAAGAGAAGCATTCCTTACACAATAGCACAGGCTGAGGGTGACGGAGGAGCAGGGTCAGCGGGCCACAGGTGATGGACGAGTGGCCCTCCGCTCCAGCTTTCTGCTAGTTGTAAGACAGTGAGTAAGTGGCCTCCTCTGCAAGTTGGTCATCATGAAAGACAGAAGCCTGGCTAAGCCATCAGGTCAGCTGTGCGGCAGCCATGATGGAGACTGGGTAGCAGAATTCCAGCCATGCCTGCTATTCTGATTCTCTTTTTCTGTTTTCTCCCTTCTTGACACTGATTTGTTTAGTGTATGTGCCCATGTACATATGCCTGTAGGCACACGTGAGCTGGTCTACAAATGAGGTCAGAAGACAGCTTGTAGGTATCTCGAATCAGTTGTCAGGCTTGGGGGCAGTACCGTTACCTGCTGAAGCATCTCAAATTTGATTTTCTGTTTTTCGACACTCCCTAGTTAAGGGAGAAGGAAAGGCGGCACCAGAGGTGTCTCTGTCCTGGGAAGGCAAGTTTGAATGATAATGCATTTGGTAAAGTCCAGAGTGGGGAGGCGGGAGGGGGATCCTGAATGCTTGGTACTTACAGATCAGTGTGAGGGCCTGGCTTGGGTATCAGCTGTTAAAAGGAGACATTGACCTGAAGTTGATGTAAAACCTCAAATTGGAGAGAGGTCAGTTCCCGAAGGGTAGACTGTAAAGGAAACCAGAAATAGACTGCTTCCGGGAGGACCCTCCCCAGGTCCTAGAGCTAAGAGGTGATGAGAGTGCCACAGTGACTGTCATGTGACTTGAGGGTGTGGCTGTGGCTCAGTTGGTGCAGCGCCTGCCTAACCAAGCCCCAGCACCTCATAACCCCAGGCGGGACAGTGGTCCCCTCCCATAGTCCCAGCACCGAGGAGGAAAAGGCTGGAGAGGGTGAGAAGTTCAGAGTCATCCTAAGCTATATTGCAAGTTCAAGGTCATCCTAAGCTATATTGCAAGTTCAAGGCTAGCCTGGGCAACAAGAGACCCTTCACATGATCTGGACTCTCTAAGAGTGGCGTCTGGCCAGACCTCCCAGGCATTTATCTTACGGGACTATATTGTTATCCTCTATCCCTAATCTCTTCTCTACCAAGTGTCATATACATGCCACCAAGCTCTATCCCACGCAGGTGTGTGGAGTTCCCACTTTACAGATGAGGATCCTAGTGGACGGGCTCCCACACTGACATGATGACAGAAGGGGCTGGGTAAAGTCCGCGCTCCCTCCCCACGGGTTCCTGCTTACCTGCTGGAAGGTGCTACTTCTGGGTAGCCAGGCCTTTGCCCCGTGCCTTCTGCTGCCCACGGGCTCTAGCTCCCATTAGCACCTGACAGAACAGAGCAGACAGGCCTCGAAAGGTTGTCCAGATTTTTTTTTCCCTCCTGAACTAAATCGGGAATTGGCCTTTTGGTATCGAGTGATGTTTTAACACTAACACCATGGACACCACAAAACGGTGATCTTTCAGTGTTAATGCGAGAAGTTGCCGTTACATTTGGAGTGTCAGCGAGTGGGGCTGATGCTAAATTGAGAGCCTTTTAAGGTCACCCCAGTTGAGCGGAGGAAGGACATCTTCAGCCAGAAGAATTCTCACAAGATCTGGACCCCCTGCAAACCGGACAGGAGGAGTCATCCAGGTCTCTTAGAGACAAAAAAGGAAAACTGGCCTTTCTACACTGTGCCCTGGCCTCATGTCTCCACTGACATGAGCGGAGCTCACCTGGGCCTACCCTGAGCAGAAGGCTAGACCCAATCCTGTCCCACCTTGGCCATCATACTACTGCAGCCAGAAGGACTCTTCTTCCACACGTGTGCAAAAGCCACCCAAGGCCCCATGACCAGGTACTGGGTGTCCTTTACGTGGTGCCTAATTAGCCTTCAGTTCCTAGCACAGCGGGCTATCCCGGGGTCTGCTATCCTACCCTCCCCAGCCCCTAAACCAAAGATAAGAGAACCTCAACTGAATCTTAAATTGCACCCAGGCATAATGGCCCACACCTTTAATCCCAGCACTGGGGAAGGGGAGGCAGGAGTGTGGCCAGAAGTTCCAGTCCAGCACAGACTACTGCTTGAGGCTTGGTCTCAGTAAAACCAAAACATGCTGTGGGCAAGGCTCAGCAACTGAAGTGCTTGCTGTGCAAGCAGGAGGAGCTGAGTTCAATCCCTTGACCACACATGAGGGCCAGCACAGCCACACACATGACTACAATCGCCAGCAACATGGCAGAGACAGGCATACCCCTGGAGTTCCCTGCTCAGCCGGCCTGACTAAAGGACTGTATTCCAGATTGGATGAGAGATGTTGTTTCAAGAAATAGTAAGGTTGAGGGCTGGAGAGACGGCTCAGTCAGTAAAGACACCTGCCACCAGAGACTACACACCTGCGTCAGGCCCCAGGATCCCCAGGGTAAATGGAGAGAAGCATTCCACAAACCTGTCCCCCAACTTTCACACAAATGTCACAGCATTAGGATGTCCACACAAACACATAAAATGTTATACATACAAACATAGATATATGGCAAAAGCAAGCAAAAGAAGAGACCAGAGAGGGAGAGAAAAACACTCAGTGTCGGCCTCTGGTTCCATGGGTGTGTGAGAACATACATGCATACATGTGCTCGAATGCTATGAATGCACAAATAAATAGACATTTTAAACTTAGATTATAGTTCCTATGCCCTCTTACTACTAAGAGAGCTAAACTTTCAAGTTTGCAGGCACACCAAGGTCACCCTTGGCAACAACCTTGAGGTGACGAGTGGCCAAAGAGGAACTCTAACCAGGAGACAAGGTGTGCCCGCTTAGGGACAAGAGTGTCCCAACAGCTACAAGCTTCATCCATGGATAGGCTGTTTCTCCTGGGATCTGTGGAGACAGGAGGAACCCAAAGCACAGCTGGGTGAGACAGGACAGAGTGTAGGAGACCAAGGCTATTGAGCGCCAGCCCAGGAAGGTATTGAGAAGGCCCAGCAGCACCCACCGCCTGCACCAACACCCAGACTGACTCAGGCCTTGGCACCCTTCTCAGTCAGAGGCTTGCTCTTAATTACAAAAGGAACCCATATGTTCCCTCGGAGGGAATTAGGTAATCCAATAAACAAAGCAAGGGAAAGAGTGTGGTTCTTTCTGCTAGCTGTGGAGCGCCTGAGCACCAGGCTGTGCCCTTCTGTAAGCCTGCTGAATGGCTGCCGTGGAAAGCCACGTCACGCAAAGCGAGGGCACACTGTGTACTCTGCAACTGCTGGTTCCCTCGGCAAAGGTCAGAATATGGAGCCTCGGAATTATGTGCCCCCTCCCCAAAAAGCCCCACAGCAATGGACAGGCAACACCAGGCAGCTACTCGGGGACCCAGTTCCTTTGTGTGCATGGTGGAAACTGAGTCAGGAAACTTTCCCAGCTGCAGAAAGGGAGGAACGCTTGGAAAGCAGGTGAGAGACCATTATGGTTCACTTCCTGTGTGACATCATCAGAGTCACAGATAAGCAGGAAGCACTCAGCCCAAGCTACCCATTGGATAAGGCTTCACCCTAGACCAGTGAGTTGGGGTCAGGAGTGTTTTAAAATCATAGAGCTTTAAAAACTAATATCTGGGACTGGAGAGATGGCTCGGCGATTAAGAGCACTGGCTGCTCTTCCAGAGGTCCTGAGTTCAATTCCCAGCAACCACATGGTGGCTCCCAGCTATCTGTAATGGGATCTGATGCTCTCTTGTGGTGTGACTGAAAACAGCTACTGCATGCTATTATACATAAAATAAATAAATCTTTAAAAGAAAGAAAACTACCATCTTGTCAAAATTGTGACAATTTTATTTTACTTTTCTCTATGCTAGTACCACTTTCTGCAGAAATATATACTAAAACCCGCTCCCCTCCCCCAATCTGCTCTTAAATTTGTTACTGCCTAATTTCCAACATTGACACCCTAAACCTCAGAGCTGGCCTGGTGCACTGAGGGTTCTCTCACAGCACCTCAACAGGGGTAAGTTCCACATTATGTCTAGCTGCAGGGGTTTCTGGGAGAAACTGTCTCTACCTGGGTAACCCTGAGTCCTCCCTTCCCATGAGGTGGACATCTGTGACTCTGTCTGTCCCTTGGAGTCTGTATTCGCTTTTCCTTGGAGTCTTTGCCATTTAGTGACCGTGCTGTGTCTAATAATCCCTCGTGGCATTTTTTAAGTATTTAATTTTGAGGTAATCTCTCCATCGTGGGAAGCTGTAAGAAATGTACAGGGAGACCCCATACACATGACGACCGCAGTATTCAAAGCAGGAGGCTGGCAGACCAGCAAGGTCACAGCTCTCACCTCCAGGGGGACAAAGAACAGTTTCTTCTGGGCCGACTTCAGGTGGCGGTGGCTCAGGACAGATCTGAGTCACCTCAGATCCCAGGTTCTTGGCAACAGTTTGATGGAGTTTTCATTAGAACAAAGAAGCCACAAATCAAGGCACTTTCAAAATCCCTTTGTGGGAGTATTAGGTAAGGGGGTTCGGCAACCTGGGGGCCTCAGGTGCTACCTGGCAGCTGGTTGACAACCTTCACCCCGTGGTTGGCTGGAAACTAGACCTGTTTGTACATTCCCAAGGATTTACCTAAGCTCTCAAGGCTGTTGGGTGAGGTACAGAAGAGAGCGATACATGACCAGTGAGACTGTGAAAGATGAAAGCTCAGGGTTGTTTTGATTTGCATTTCCCAAATGATTAATGATGCTGAACATTTCTTAAGGTGCTTCTCAGCCATTTGAAGTTCTTCAGGTGAAAATTCTTTGTTTAGCTCTGTACCCCATTTTTAATAGGGTTATTTGGTTCTCTGGAGTCTAACGTCTTGAGTTCTTTGTATATATTGGTTATTAGCCCTCTGTCAGATGTAGGGTTGGTGAAGAAGATCTTTTCCCAATTTGTTGGCTGCTGTTTTGTCCTTTTGACAGTGTCCTTTGCCTTACAGAAACTTTGTAATTTTATGAGATCCCATTTGTCAATTCTGGATCTTAGAGCATAAGCTATTGGTGTTCTGTTCAGGAACTTTTCCCCTATGCCCATGTCCTCAAGGGTCTTCCCCAGTTTCTTTTCTATTAGTTTCAGTGTGTCTGGTTTTATATGGAGTCCTTGATCCACTTGGAGTTGAGATTAGTACAAGGAGATAAGAATGGATCAATTCGCATTCTTCTGCATGCTGACCTCCAGTTGAACCAGCACCATTTGTTGAAAAGGTTATCTTTTTTCCACTGGATGGTTTCAGCTCCTTTGTCGAAGATCAAGTGATCATAGGTGTGTAGGTTCATTTCTGGGTCTTCAGTCCTATTCCACTGATCTACCTGCCTGTCACTGTACCAATACCATGTGTTTTTGTTGTTGTTGTTGTTGTTGTTGTTTTTGTTTTTTTGGTTTTTTTCAAGACAGGGTTTCTCTGTATAGTCCTGGCTGTCCTGGAACTCACTCTGTAGACCAGGCTGGCCTCAAACTCAGAAATCCACCTGCCTCTGCCTCCCAGAGTACTGGGATTACAGGCGTGCACCATCACCGTCCAGCAGAGATGTGATACCATGCAATTTTTTTTAATTTATTTATTATATATAAGTACACTGTAGCAGACACACTAGAACAGGGCATCAGATCTCTTTACAGATGGTTGTGAGCCACCATGTGGTTGCTGGGATTTGAACTCATGACCTTTGGAAGAGCAGTCCGTGCTCTTACCCACTGAGCCATCTCTCCAGCCCCGATACCATGCAATTTTTAACACTATTGTTCTGTAGTACTGCTTGAGGTCCAAGATACTGACTCCCCCGGAAGTTCTTATACTGTTAAGAATAGTTTTAGCTATCCTGGGTTTTTTGTTATTCCAGATGAATTTGAAAATTGCTCTTTCTAACTCTATGAAGAACTGAGTTGGGATTTTGCCTCACATCAGTCAGAATGGCTAAGATTAAACTCAGGAGACAGCAGGTGTTGGTGAGGATGCGGAGAAAGAGGAACATTCCTCCACTACTGGTGGGAATGCAAGTTGGTACAACCACTCTGGAAATCAGTCTGGCAGTTCCTCAGAAAACTGGGCATGACACTTCCGGAGGAGCCTGCTATAGCACTCCTGGGCATATACCCAGAGGATTCCCCGGCATACAATAAGAACACATGCTCCACTATGTTCATAGCAGCCTTATTTATAATAACCAGAAGCTGGAAAGAACCCAGATGTCCCTCAATGGAGGAATGGATACAGAAAATGTGGTATATTTTCACAATGGAATATTACTCAGCAATTAAAAACAATGAATTCATGAGATTTTTAGGCAAATGGTTAGAACTGGAAAATATTATCCTAAGTGAGGTAACCCAATTACAAAAGAACACACATGGAATGCAGTCACTGATACGTGGATATTAGCCCAGAAGCTCTGAATACCCAAGGCACAATTAACATATCAAATGATTCCCAAGAAGGAAGGAAGGAGAGGGCCCTGGTCCTGGAAAGGCTTGATGCAGCAATGTAGGGGATTACCAGGACAGAGGAGTGAGAGGGGGTTGATTGGGGAACGGGCGGAGGGAAGAGGGCTTGTGGGACTTATGGGGAGGGGGATCTGGGGAAGGGCAAATCATTTGGAATGTAAACAAAGTATGTAGAAAATAAAAAAGTAAATAAACTTATTCAAAAAAAAAGTGTGAAAGATGACCCAAGATAATTTGGGTGTGTGCATGTGTATGTCTGTGTCTGTATGTGTTTTTGCACCCGCATCTCTGTACTTGTCTGCTGGCGCAGTTTTACCTCATGTTCAGCTTTGAGGAGCCCCAATCTCACTACGTCACCCCCTAGGGAAGTGCTAATCTTCCCTACCACGATTGTTACCTTCTCTCATAGGTGTTATATGCACGAGGCCATTCAATGTCTCTGTTTTACTGTGTGTGTATATTGTCTGCGTGTGTTTAGCTGTACCTGGGTAGCTGTGTGTACATTGTCCATGAAGATGCCGAAGGACAGTGCGAGATGTCCTCCCTCAGGAGCCGGGCCCTTTGGGCCACGGCTACAGCAGCTCGCCAGTGTTTCAGTAGCTGAACATGGAAAAGTGGCTTCTGAGAAAGCAGTTTCCTAGGGGGCCCTGTATGGGGAGGGGGCCCCAGAACTCTCTTCCATCTCTTTACACCCTTATGGCAGCGATGGGCAGGGTCCAGCCAATCCCTGAGGTACCCTTGAGGAGCCTTCCCCACTGTCCCACTGTGAAGCCCTCGGCTTCTTTTAGCATCCCTGAAAGTGTCCGTAGCCAACATCCGCCAGCCCCGTTTCACACACGCTCACCTCTTAGGCCAGCTACAAGTGTTCCAAACCCTTTCGCTCTGCTCTCGATTGCCATTCTCACTAGAAACCTGGCCAAACGCAGCCAGTCAGAACCGTATCGCAGCCTTCACGCGGTGCCGCCTTGGATGTCGCCCACTAAGTTAACTTAACCATCATCTTTCAAGTCAGCCCGCCGCAGTCGTGGAGCACGAGTGAAAGGCACACAGGTGCCTTGCCAGGATGTGACTGGATGTGACTGGATGGCGCGGGGATGAACTCCTCTCCATGGAGACCTCGTGAACTTGCCCTTCGCTCTCTACGCTCCTGTCAGCATTTGGCTTCTCCCCGTTGAGCGCTGCGCACAGCGCTAAGTGGCCGCTCGAGCCACAGCATCAAACTCGTCCACACTCCTCCCACGAACTTGTTCTAAAGGTCCCGGGACCGCACGCGAGACTCCACAGCCACACACACTTCACTGATGCAAGTTTCTGTGTTATTGTCTTGTTGCCCCGACAAAATACCAACCAAAGCACCTTAAAACAATGAAGGAAGCCAGGTATAGACACATGCCTGTAACCCTGGAATTTGGAAGGAGGGAGCCCAGAATCAGGTAGTCAGGGCCCATCTGCTCTCATGATTCCCGAGGTTTCAGTCCATCCTGGAAGAGAAGGCACACACAGCCAGTCTGTGCAGGTAGCGAAGCCACGTTATCCTTTCTCAAGGCTGATGGTGGTCACACAGAGGGTGGGCTTATTCTCTTCAGATGCTGTGGTCCAGCCTCAGCTATAAGGCAAAGCGCCCACAGCAACATGACTGCCACCACCCCACCCCACCCCTCGCCCCCAGCCCTGCCCGCATTGCACACAGCCCAGCACCACGTCCCCTTGCCATTTTTTCTTTCTTTTTTTTCCCCCTGTAACCTTTGATATTTGACTCTGTACCAGCCTTTAATTTCCACAGGGTCAAATCAATGATTGCCAAAAGGCCACAGTTAATTTGCTCTTTTTCTTGTTTCTTTCCCTTAGTTTGCAAATTGGCAAAGCTCAAGAAAATTCCAACCTAAAGTGCAGGCACCTAATGTGGAGGTGACGGCCACTTGCAGCTTTTGGAAACTCTGGAGCCACTGTCGGGGCAAGGCTGTACAAGAAAAGCCGACTGATGGAGGAGACGGTGCCGGCTGCTGGCCATGGCCTGACCTGAGAAAACCTGAGTGTGTATGTGTGTGGCACTGTTCTCAGCCGTGTGTGTGTGTGTGTGTGTGTGTGTGTGTGTGTGGTGTGTGTGTGTGTGTGTGTGTGTATGAGAGACAGAGACAGAGAGAAACAGAGCGAGAGGCAGAGAGAGAGACAGAGAGAGAGGCAGAGAGAGAGGCAGAGAGAGAGAGAGACTGTCCTCAGCCATGTTGGGTGGGTCGCTGACATTGTCCTCAACCCCCTGTGAGGAAGTGTGTATGTGACACCATCCTCAGCTCTCTAACAGTGTCCCCACCTTGGAAATAGGGCATTGGTCTGGACCTCTGTAGTTTAGCCCCACAGCCTCTCCTAGCACTGAAACAGCACTGTCTGCTAACACCAGAGAGAGGCTTGCTAACAACACCCGAACATCCCCTGATGTCATCAACAATGCAAGGAGTAGATTGTTAGTGTACATTTTCATATGAGGGGCACTCAGAATGCCTGAGAGTCATGGAGAAGCAGGAGGTGCCAGGCACCTCTCTCCCCTGGCTGTCAGTCAGAACTCAGTGCTGGCGAGGTAAGACAGTTTGTCCTGTGATTGAGCCCAAAATCAGAAAGAGGGACAGTCTCAAGCTCAAGAATAGTCATTAGATAAGTAAGGTTCCATCATTGGGTGTGGTGGAACACACCTCTAATCACAACACTTGGAGCTGGAAACAAAAGGATCAGAAGAAGTTCAAGGCCAACCTCAACCTCATCTCCATTTCCTGTTCCAGACCAGCCTGGGATCCACGAGACTTGGTCCTTTTGGTTGTGGTTGTTGTTTTCTTTTTCTTTCATTTTTGTTTTGTTGTTGTTGTTGTTGTTGTCGTCGTCGTTGTTGCTTTGGTTTTGGTCTCATTCATTCTGTAGCCTTAACCACCCAGGAACTTTCTATATAGACTAGGCTGATCTCAAACTTTCAGCACGCTTTGTGGTTGGGCACCATCTGGGAGTGAGCCACTGCTCCTGTGTACTGAGAGCCAGGCACTAGGCAATCCGACATGTCCCTGCATGCTCCCGCCAAGCAGTGCCGAGCAGGGAGCCCTACATGGCACTGGAGAGAAGTATTGGGTTGGTCCAAGCGGGGTGTTCTGAGCAGTCAGATCAGATCGTCAAAGAAGGGGACGCATGGGCGGAAGGATGCTTGCCCTCGGCTGCAAGAGGAGCTACCTACCCACAAAAGAAACAGGGCGGAGCCGGGCGGTGATGGCGCACGTCTTTAATCCCAGCACTTGGGAGGCAGAGGCAGGCGGATTTCTGAGTTCGAGGCCAGCCTGGTCTACAGAGTGAGTTCCAGGACAGCCAGAGCTACACAGAGAAACCCTGTCTCAAAAAACCAAAAACAAACAAACAACAACAACAACAACAAAAAAAAAACAGGGCGGAAGGAGGCCACACGGCTGCCTCTGGATTGGGTGGAAGGGCCTGGGTGTAGCTCATCAAGGGGTAGGATCGGGATTAGGGTCCCCCGAAGGCAACGGGGCTTTAAGCCAGCATAAGAATTGCTCTAGGGCCGTTCCCCACAAACCATGGGCTGAACAGCATCAAGGGTACAAACATGACAGAGCCCCAGAGATCCGGAGTCCCGAATCAGTTTTGGTGTAAGCCACTATTAAGAACAGGGTGGTCAGCCCCACTGGGAGCTCCAGAAACAGGCTGGTTTCTTGCTGTGACGGCTTTGAGGGCTATCCTCAGCTTCGTGCCTACACAGCTTCCTGACACCCTCAAAACCTGCAGCAGTGAACCCGCCCTTCCCCCTTCCACTCTGACTCCAAGTGAGGCCTCGCTCTCTGCACCTGACCTAGGCACCCTTTTTACTCCACCAGTGACCCCAGATAACCAAGATAATCTTCCAGCTAGAGGCTCACCAATAGCTTCTTGACCCTGTCTGTCTGTCTGTCTGTCTGTGACCTCAAGTCCCTTACTCCCTCACCCAACGGTCACTCTTCTGCAGAGTGGGACATGAGCACCTCTGGGGAGCACTGGAGTCTGCTGAGTTCCATCAGAGTTCTACATGCCTCGAGTCCTGTTTGTGACTGCCCCAAGGGAGTCAGAAGAAGGTAGAGGCCAGGGCCAGGCCTCATGGTGAGGACGCTCATTTTGAGTTTGGGGAGCACTCAGCCTGGCTTCTGTCTATTATGTGCTTTGATCTGATTGGTAGAAATCTGCTCCAGGACTCTGAAATAAGGTCCTGGCCAGACTACATACTCATGCACAAAATCTCTCTCTCTCACACACACACACACATACACACACACACACACACACATACACACACACACACACACACACACACACACACACACACTTTTGACTGAAGAGGCTGGAAATGGAAGAAGGTTTGTTTTCAACCCCAGCAGGTTATGTCTCCTTTGTGCTAACATTACTAACAGTCCCTTTAACTTGGCTTTGTAGATCTGTCTGTGTAGCCGTCTCCTCCCACTGCTCCATGGACAGCTAGAGACTCCTCAGACTTGGCTGCGGTCTCAGGACAGGGTGGGGCTCTCCGAATGGATCTCATTTTCTTCCTTAGGTGACCACATGGCGAGACTTCCCACAAGCACAGGCAAGCCCCCTTTGCTCTCAGCCTCCCTCCAGCAGCTCCTGCAAGACCCTTCCAGTTCTGTGATCTGTCCCCAGGGTACATGTGGGACCCAACACATCTGCTCTCAAGTACCTCAACCTGCTTCTGCCATCAAAGAACTAGGTTACAACCACAAGGCTTGGGGGCACTTCTTCACCCTCTGAGTGTGGACTGGGCATAGTGACCTCTCATGATGACATGCAGGAAGACATGGCACATCACCACGGAGATGTCTTCCCTGTGCCTCCTCACTCCTCACGCTCACAGTGGTCCTGTGAGCCCTGCTGCTGCCGGTGAGAAGGCCCCTCACTCAGTAGGTGCCCCTCACTCGGTAGGTCTCTTTCCCTCCAAATTCCTAACCACAGGCAGATCTTGATGAAACATTTGACCAGCACATAGTAGGACTTGTTCTGCCGACCACTGAGAAGTGCTCAGGTGGGGCAGGCTGGAGATAGAGCGTAAGGACACAGCCAGATGCAGCTCCGAACCGTGGTGCGCTCTTCAAACAGAAAACAGACATTGGTAGATGGAGGGAGGGAGGGATGGGGGAGATGTCTCTGTGGGTAAAGTGCTTGCCCCACAAGCATGGAGACGTGAGTTCAAATCCTCTGTACCCACATAAAAAATCTGGGTGCAGCCATGTGCACCTACAATTCCAGCACTAGAGAGGGGGAGACAGGAGGATTGCTGGGCCTTACTGGTGTTCCTGAGCCCCAGGTTTAGTGAGAGACCCTGTCTCTAGGAATAAGGCGGAGAGCAACAGGGGAAGACACCTGACAACCTCTGGCTTACATGCACGGCAGTGGTGTGGGTGCAAGTAAAATCTGGGGTGTACTTACCAGTCAGTCGGTGCTGAGGGGACAGCTTCACACACACACACACACACACACACACACACACACACACACGGTACAACGTGGCAAGAGCTTACCATTGCAGAAATTATTGAGAATCCTGCCCTGATCCAGAGCCAAGAGTCACTTAATGACTTGTTCTTTCCGGTTTATCTTTTTTTTTTTTTTTTTTTTTTTTTTTTTTTTTTTTTGGTTTTTTGAGACAGGGTTTCTCTATGTAGCCCTGGCTGTCCTGGAACTCACTCTGTAGACCAGGCTGGCCTCGAACTCAGAAATCCGCCTGCCTCTGCCTCCCAAGTGCTGGGATTACACGCGTGCACCACCACGCCCGGCTCTCCGGTTTATCTTTTATTCTTATTTACGTGCACGTGTGTGTGTGTGCGCGTGTGGCTTTGTACGTGGGAGGACAGATGTCCAGGGAAGCCGGGAGTTGACTGTCCTGGAGCTGCAGGTCCAGGCCCTTGCAAGCTGCCTGGTGCAAGTGCTGGGGACAGAGCTTGCATCCTCTGCAGGAGCAGTCCTGGGCTCCACTCAGCCAAGCCACCTCTCCAGGTCCCCATCTGGTCATTTTTTTTTTTTTTTTATAAAGGAAGCTGAAGTCAGAAGCTCAAACAGCAATTTTAAAAACCGAGCACTGTAGTACGACACAGTGCAGATATGGAATAATTTGATGTTTATATGCTGAGGAAAATACTAAAAAGTCTTTGGGTTTTGTAATTAAACTGTGTTTCTCTATGAGCAAAACCTTTGTGTGGGTAGCAAAATACACAAAGTACAAGGGATTGGCATCTGAGCCGAGGCGATCCGGGCGGCTCACTGGCGTGGACAGCGTGTTAGGGTGTTTACATGTAATTCCTGCTCAGAACCGCAGCTGTGGTGGCGTGACAGGGGAGGCGTAGCACGCGTGAATGCCGCAAGCAAAACCTTAGTCCCACGTGTCTGAGTTTTTGATTAATTTTTGGTCCTTGTCATTTTAGAAGCTTTTTACTGTTGCCAAGTTTATCACAGCTCCAAATGAAGTCCCAACCTGAGGGACTCTGACCTAAGCCACCCTGGCCTGCGCCTTCCAGCCTGGCCAACCCTAGCATGCCCCATGGCTGGCTTCCTGACCCCTGAGCCTTAGGTTTCCTCAGAGGCTGGCTGGCCCCCCAAGGACCCTGGGCTCCAGATGAGATTACCCAAACCCGAAGCGCAGGGCGGTCAGGCAGTATGGGCGGCGAAGGAGCCGCTGTTAAGTTTGTGTTCTGTCTGGAGAAAGTTATTTGGCTTTCCACACTTAGCCTCATGACTTAAATGTCAGGGTTTTACATGACTAATTCCTACTCTTTCAGCATCCCGTGTCACTGCGTTTTTCTTCTGGGCTCCCTGGCATCAGCTAGGAGCGCCACCCCTCCACGGCGCCACACTCACAACCAGGAACAGGTTTTGAACCAGCAGCTTTGAGTACTTGAACCTCAGGATAGGAAGAAGCAAGCTCAGCTACATCCTTCTCACAGAACCCCTGGGATAAAGATTTCTCACCCCAGATCTTTTGTAGCAACAAAACCTGGCTGAGGTAAAACTCACAAGGTGTCCTTAGTGGGGCAGTTACAAGAGAGGGATTTTTTTGTCCCCTCCTCCCTTTTTCTCTAGTAGAAGTGTGGACATGATGGCTGGCGCTCGAGCAGCCATCTTGGATCTTGAGGCCAAAGTCCCATGCTCAGGACAGAACTGAGGTATCTCCTTTCAGTCACTGTTTTGGTTTTCCTGCTGCTCACAGCCAACTTGATCCCAAGGACACAGGATATGCAATGGCTGTTAGCTTTGAACAGCTCTACCCTTCAAGCTCACTTTCTGCCTCCCATGGTCACCTTGCAGAGGACCCGATGGTGCTAGGTAACCCGGTTGTTTGATTGCTGGCTGGCTGGCTTCTTGTTCTTGGGTGCGGGACTGTGTCAGGGCTCCCCACAATCGCCAGCACCTTGATTCCACCAACCGTGTCCAGACCACATTAGTTTGGTTTCTGCTGCTGCTTCACACGGCTAAAGGTTAGCGCATCCATCTTTAGTCAAGAAAGGCAATTAGTTAGTATAGCTCTGCCTTGTGGAGAGAACGCAGCTTCGTGAGCTAGTGCTTTAAGCGGCACCAGCCCGTGGCTTCCCATCTCTGCTTTGAAAATTTGGCATCTGTGCCAGGGCTGGTGCTGCACAGCAGAGAGGGCAGTCTTGTCCCTCCTCTGGTGCCTCCCCACCCCCTGTCATTTTCCCTCTCACTGGGAGCTCCTCCTGCCTGGGACAAGTATTGACCACCGATTAAGCCACGGGCAACAACACTATTTTAGCCCCGGGCCGTGGGCTCTCCTCCTCCGCTTCTGTCGGCTCTGACTTGGGCAGAGCAGTCCCCAGAGGCTCTTCCCAATCTCAGTCGCTGTGCAGCCTATGCCCCGCAAAGCGGGAGATGTGTGCCTGGGAAGCCAGCCTTCCTCACAAGGCCGTTCCACTTTGTATAAATAAAACCTTCAACACAACTTCGAAGGAATATTGACATATTGTGTGTTTGTACATTTGGCGTGTGTGTGTGTGTGTGTGTGTGTGTGTGTGTGTGAGTGTCTGTGACTGTGTCTGTGTGTCTGTGTGCATTTGCTGTGGGCTCATCTGGCGGTTACAGGAAGGCATTCAGAAGTTGGGTCTCCCATTTCTCGCACTGTGCTACATAAGCAGCCTTCTACGCGATTCTCTTCTCTCCACCTGTACCTCACCCATCTTGCTGTAGAAGTGCTGGGATTGCAGACAGGGCGACTTCATCCCGCTTCCTTACCTGGACTCTGGGGACTGAACTCAGGTCACCAGTCTTCCTCAGCAAACCCGAACCATCTCTCCAGTCCCACATTCTCTCTCTCTCTCTCTCTCTCTCTCTCTCTCTCTCTCTCTCTCTCTCTCTCCATCCCTGGCTGCTCTGGAAGTCTCTCTGTTGACCAGGCTGGCCTCAAACTCACAGAGATCCGCTGCCTCTGCCTCCTAAGTGCTGGGATCAAAGGCGGCCCCACCGCCTGGCCCCACATTGCTTTTTAATCGCCACTAGCAATTTTGTTCTGGGGGTGGGGGGTCAGCGTGAGCCCAAGCTCAGCTGTCCTCCGTCAGAGGACAAGTAAACATCTTCTTGTGCCACTGCAGGTTGCAGGTGGGGGACATCTTAGCTGATGGTGCTGCCTCTGAGTCTCTTGTCAGAGCAGTCACTCGGGCTACCCCAGGCTGTCCCCTCTCAAGATGACACCTATGTGGATACTGGTGGAAAGTCTGGGCTCTTCAGCAGAGAGCTGTTTGTCGCCCCTCCCCCAGTGCCCTTCTTTCTTCAGTAAACATGAGTCCCCCGCCCTGGCCCCTGGACATGGGCGGGAAGAGGCCCCATCATCCCTCGTGCCAATTAAGGGACATAGGTCATATCCTCACAGCTGGCCCTTTCTCCCCAAATGGTTCTCACTGCTTCCTCCTCACAAAATGAACTCAGCCCTCCTACCAATGGCCCCCGAAAATATCCAGCGTGATGGTGTCAATGGAAGTCCACGCTCTGGCCTGCTGGGAAGGGAGAAGGCTCTGAACAAGGGTTCGGCTCCTTTCCGTCTGACAGCCCCGTTCTGGATATTCACGGAACCAGCTCACAGCCCAGCCCAGGCCAGGGGCAAGGGCGGCAAGTGCCACTGTCCCCTGTCCCGGCACGGCAGGGTGTCGTCTGCGCCTCCCAAGCGAGTGAGTGAGAAAGAGGACGCGTCTGGGGAGACCCAGGGTCGGTTCACAGAAGCCGCCCTCCCAGCCTGTCCTCCCCCCACCCCCACCCCCGACACTGAGCGCTGAGCGCAGGCCCCTCCCCTCCTCTCTCTGCTCTCCTCCCGGCTCCCGTGAGCCTCCATTTGTGTGGGTGTACATGCGGGGAGTGCGAGCCGCTCGTCACCCTGCCACTCGTGAACTTGGATGGATGGTGACATCAACGTGAGTGCCAGGCAGGAAGCTGGCATTTCAGCTACAGAAATATCTCCAGAGTGAGTTAGACCATCAGGGACCGCACGTGGGACCATGACGTCACCTCCTTTTAAAGCCGCTGCTTCATTGTCTTAACCCGGGCTGTGGATGGATGGGTCCCGGGGGCGCCAGAAGCTAAGCCATGGGGGCAGAGGCCTGACTCGGCCCATCTCGTACTGCTCTGGACTCTGGCTTCTCGCCCCCTACCCCAGTTTCAAATTCATCCCTGGTCTTTCCAGCCTGACCATTGGGTAGAGTAAGCTTAATTAGTAATAAACAGGTGGTGGCAGGCACCGCCCGCCGGGTAGTACCCAGAGCCTGGGAGTGAAGGCCCCCAGAGGCAGGCAGTTTTGTCTTGTGTATACCTATAGCAGCAGCATAGGCCACCACCAGGGGATTTACGTCGGTGGGAGTTTCTTTGCTCCATGTTGTGGAGACCCGGAAGCTGACATGGCAGTGTGGAGCCATCTCTTGGGGGAAAGGCTGTGTTAGTTATCCCAGGGGCAGGAGACCGGTACAGCTCCCTACACAGCGCCAGCAAACAGCACGATCCAGGTCTGGCTTCTCAGTTAAACAGGGCTCACCCTCCTGCCACGAGGGGTGTAATGGAAGAAGGCCATCCGAGAGGTGCCACCTTACACAGGCTGCATGCTGGGCCCCCAGCACAGCATTCCTGCAGAGGGCCTGTGCCTCGCCTCCGGCCCTGAGGAGTAAGAACCTTACCAAGTCAAAGCACAGACACGAATATCAGGCAATGGATTAAATCTTTTAAAATAAGGAGGGGGGCAATTTAAAATCTAGATATTGTTTAAGAGCACTGGCTGCTCTTCCAAAGGATCTGGGTTCAATTCTCAGTACCCACATGACAGCTTATAACTGTCTGTGACTCCAGTTCCAGGGCATCTGAGCCTCTGACATAAGAACAGGGCAACATGGTACCCGGTTTCCACCCCCTCTAACTCCCCAGGATTGCCGCTTTGTCTCAGAGCAGCAGTAGGAAGCAGGCCACAGGCCAGCTGTGTGATCACATACGGTTTGTAAGTGATGCCAAAATCCAAGAGAAGGGAAGTCTTTTCAGGGTGCAGGGTGACCCAGGCCCAGGCCCCTGCCTCACTCAGGCTGCTGAGAGGGTAGCACTGGCTCTCCAGGGATAGATGGGGCTGTTCACAGTTCGCCAGAGACTCTCTCCCGTCACAGAATGCCCAACACAAGACTGTCTTCTCTCCTTTAACTCAGAGAAGCCCTAGGTCACCAGCTACAGTGGAGTGGACGGGTCCCCTGCTCCAGGGATGCACACATCCTGAGAGGCCCCCTCAGCCCAGCATGAGCAGGACCCTAGGGACAAGCAGTCTGCAGCGTGTGGAACAATGATGAGTGTCTAGCTATCCAACATGGCTTCCCCAGGTGGCGACATCTGACATGAGTGTGGAGGATGGGAGGCGGAGCTGCCTCATCAGAACCTGCAGGGCAAGGACAGAAGGATCAGAGCTCAGCATGGGAAACAGTGAACTGGAGGCCAGCCTGGGCTACACCGTGAGAGACTGTCAAAAGCAAAGCAAAAGAAAACACCCAAGGGAGGCCCACAACCCAAAAGGTACCATGTCTCTGTGAAAGGCCCAAAGACGGGGACTGGCATAGGGATGACTGAAGGTGGCACTGGCCATCCAGACCTTGAATGCCACCAGCTGGAGGAGAGCCCAGCTGTTGAGGCAGAACTTCTTTTACATGGAAGGCAGACTGCGGATCCTCCGTGCCATGACTTTCTCACGTTCCCAACAGCTTGGGTGCAGCTGCAGCAGGTGGGCGGGTGCGGACAGAGGATAGCTCTTCAAGCCATCTCAGGCTCTCTCCTCTTTTAGAGGAACCTGGAGCACTAGAGATGACAGCCAGACAAGATGACGTCCATCCCTATCGGGCCTGGCGCAGCCTTTTTTCTGGTAAAAGTTTTCAGCTAAAAATACCTACCCTTCCCCACCCAAAGCTAGGCCTCTTCTGTGAAGCTGCTAACTTCCTCTGTAAGTCCCAAGTGGAAATGTCTGGTGGATTTTCCTGTACTGGCAAGAAGGCAGCCCACCTCGCCCTTCACCCCCGAGGCCATGAGCCTCCTGCATCTAACAACATGAGAATCTGTAGGCAGAGGAGGGTGACAGCAGGGCTGAGCAGGGGCACAGAGGGTGGTCACTACGTCAGGGCCAGCCAGGGGGGAGCCCTGCCTTTGCTTCAGAAGGCAAGAGTAGCCACACCCTTGCTGCTGGCAGAAGACAGCCCCTCACCTCTGGCCCCTGAGGATAAGAAACCCACCAACCCGGGTGGTGGCGGCACATACCTGTAATCCCAGCACTTGGGAGGCAGAGGCAGGCGAATTTCTGAGTTCAAGGACAGCCTGGTCTACAGCGTGAGTTCCAGGACAGCCAGGGCTACACTGAAAAACTCTGTCTCAAAAAAAACAAAAACAAAAACAAAAAACAAACAAACAAACAAACAAAAAACCAGAAACCCACCAAGTCAAAGAATCAACAGTAACAAAATATCTGAGCTGGAAACTTGGTCAATGTGCACACGCGGAAGTCTGATTAAGAGAGGCAATTGGAGCCGGGCGGTGGTGGCTCACGCCTATAATCCCAGCACTCTGGGAGGCAGAGGCAGGTGGATTTCTGAGTTCGAGGCCAGCCTGGTCTACAGAGTGAGTTCCAGGACAGCCAGGGCTATACAGAAAAACCCTGTCTCAAAAAAACCAATCCCCCCCCCCCCCAAAAAAAAAACCAAAGAGAGAGAGAGAGAGAGAGAGAGAGAGAGAGAGTAGTCCGAGACCCCAGATCCTTCTCCCTACCTTGAGCTGTTGAAAGACCGAAGCCCCCCATGAGAAAATTAGACCCCTAGTGAACTTAGGTCCTGAGAACTGCGTGTTTGGCTAATCCCTACCTGACTGGACCCTTAGTTCTGGGAATTGGCTGACCTCGGCCTGGCCCCAGGGCTAGACCGTCCTGCTCCAGAAACTAGGTAACAGCAAAAATTTGAGCCATTCTGTCCTTCCCCACTCTGTCCTTCCCCCACTCTGTCCTTCCCCACTCTGTCCTTCCCCCACTCTGTCCTTCCCCCACTCTGTCCTTCCCCCACTCTGTACTTCCCCCACTCTGTCCTTCCCCCACTCTGTCCTTCCCCCACTCTGTCCTTCCCCCACTCTGTCCTTCCCCCACTCTGTCCTTCCCCACTCTGACCTTCCCCCACTCTGTCCTTCCCCCACTCTGTCCTTCCCCCACTCTGTCCTTCCCCCACTCTGTCCTTCCCCCATTCTGTCCTTCCCCCACTCTGTCCTTCCCCCACTCTGTCCTTCCCCCACTCTGTACTTCTCCACTCTGTCCTTCCCCCACTCTGTCCTTCCCCCACTCTGTCCTTCCCCCACTCTGTCCTTCCCCACTCTGTCCTTCCCCCACTCTGTCCTTCCCCCACTCTGTCCTTCCCCACTCTGTCCTTCCCCACTCTGTCCTTCCCCATTCTGTCCTTCCCCCACTCTGTCCTTCCCCCACTCTGTCCTTCCCCCATTCTGTCCTTCCCCACTCTGTCCTTCCCCCATTCTGTCCTTCCCCACTCTGTCCTTCCCCCACTCTGTCCTTCCCCCACTCTGTCCTTCCCCCACTCTGTCCTTCCCCCATTCTGTCCTTCCCCCACTCTGTCCTTCCCCCACTCTGTCCTTCCCCCACTCTGTCCTTCCCCACTCTGTCCTTCCCCACTCTGTCCTTCCCCCACTCTGTCCTTCCCCCACTCTGTCCTTCCCCCACTCTGTCCTTCCCCCACTCTGTCCTTCCCCCACTCTGTCCTTCCCCACTCTGTCCTTCCCCACTCTGTCCTTCCCCCACTCTGTCCTTCCCCACTCTGTCCTTCCCCCACTCTGTCCTTCCCCCACTCTGTCCTTCCCCACTCTGTCCTTCCCCCACTCTGTCCTTCCCCCACTCTGTCCTTCCCCCACTCTGTCCTTCCCCACTCTGTCCTTCCCCCACTCTGTCCTTCCCCACTCTGTCCTTCCCCCACTCTGTCCTTCCCCCACTCTGTCCTTCCCCCACTCTGTCCTTCCCCCACTCTGTCCTTCCCCACTCTGTCCTTCCCCCACTCTGTCCTTCCCCCACTCTGTCCTTCCCCACTCTGTCCTTCCCCCACTCTGTCCTTCCCCCACTCTGTCCTTCCCCCACTCTGTCCTTCCCCCACTCTGTCCTTCCCCACTCTGTCCTTCCCCACTCTGTCCTTCCCCACTCTGTCCTTCCCCCACTCTGTCCTTCCCCACTCTGTCCTTCCCCCACTCTGTCCTTCCCCCACTCTGTCCTTCCCCACTCTGTCCTTCCCCACTCTGTCCTTCCCCCATTCTGTCCTTCCCCACTCTGTCCTTCCCCCATTCTGTCCTTCCCCACTCTGTCCTTCCCCATCCTGTCCTTCCCCACTCTGTCCTTCCCCCATTCTGTCCTTCCCCACTCTGTCCTTCCCCCATTCTGTCCTTCCCTACTCTGTACTTCCCCATCCTGTCCTTCCCCATTCTGCGCATGTTTTTTCTTCCACTCCTTGTCTCATGATTTTCGCCTCAAATACCCCTGACTTCAGTTGCTCGGGGTTGAACTCTACCCCTGCGTGGGATATTAGCTCAGCCCCAGTGCACTGGTTTCCCCGAATAAATCTCGTGTGATTGCAGCAAGGACGGTCTTTCACTGTGTACTCCATCCTCCCTCACACTGGTTGTTGAGCCTCTCAGAGGATGCTCTGAAGAGAAGGGAAGAGCCTTGATCCACCCCAGCCAGAGGGAAGGCAGCCAGACTTCATGCAACAAGCCCTTACAGTCTGAGGCAGGAGGTCAGCGTCTGCCAGGTCTTCCTGGCTGAAGCAGAACCAAGCACCCCTGATTGAAGAAGAGGGGACTTACACCCCTCTTTTCTAAAGCAGAAGTTAGAATCTGCCACCATGGTGACCAGGCCTGCTATCCCACCGCAGGAGATACAGGAAGGGGATCAGAAGTTATAGGTCATTGTCGGCTATAAGGTGCATTTGAGGCTAGTCAGGGGCTGCCCCCCCCCATGCTCAGAGCTCCAGGCTTAAAGAAGCTTTGCCATTAGGCACATGATTTACCCAAGCTCTTTGGGGGACAGGACAGCAGAGAGGTTACAAACATTTCTACGGAGCAGGCTGGAGGTGACTTATCGCTCCCCAGGGCTTTCCACAGCCAGAACCCAGCATAGGACTGCACCAAGCTGAAGGGATCTGGAAGGATCTGTGTGCGACGATGCCCAGCTCACCAGCGCCCTAAGGCTGAGGTAAGGAGAAAAATGTTCCACCAGGAACGGGCACTGTAGTCCCCACTGCAGCCCTGTGTGCCTGTCCCTTGCCCTGGGCATATGAGAGAGAGTAACTGGAGAAAGCTAGGGAGGGACAGCCCCAAGGGTTGTGCTCCAGGTTCTCTGTCCAGCAAACTGGTCTAGACGTGGGTCTCACAACACTCCAGTAGCCCCCCACCCCACCCCTGTGGGGACAGGGAATGCCCAGGGACCTACTGCTTAAGGTCACAAAGGTGGTGTGGTGATTTGAATGAAAATGGCCCCCGTAGACTCGCAGGGAGTAGAACTTGGCCTTGTTGGAGCGGGGCTGGCCTTGTTGGAAGAAGTGTGACACTGGGGGCAGGCTCTGGGGTCTTCAATGTCCGAGCCAGACCCAGCAATGCTCTCGCTCTCTCGCTCTCTTCCTGAGGCCTGCTGATGGAGAACTTCAGCTCCTTCTCCAGCGCCATGTCTGCCTGAGAGCAACCATGCTTCCTGCCATGCTGGTAAGGGACTAAATCTCTGAACCTGTAAGCCAGCCCCAGTGGAATGCTTCCCTTCATAAGGTTGCTGTGGGTGCCAGGCAGTAGTGGTGCACGTCTTTAATCCCAGCACTTGGGAAGCAGAGCAGGCAGATTTCTGAGTTTGAGGCCAGCCTGGTCTACAGAGTGAGCTCCAGGACAGCCAGGGCTCGAAACCCTGTCTCGAAAAACCAAAAAAAAAAAAAAAAAAAAAAAAGTGGGGGGGGGTGTTGCTGTGGTCATGCTGTGGTCGTGTTGTCTCTTCACAGCAATAATAATCCTAAGGCAGCAGTCTTTTTTGCTTTGTTGTTTTGCTTTGTTTTGTTTTTAGGTGTGTGAATACATACCTATACAAAGGTATGTATTCATGTTTGCACACCTGGTACCTGCAGAGGGCAGAGGAGGGGATGGACCACCTGGATCTGGAGCTGTGGGTGGTTGTGAGCAGCTGGGTGCTGGGAATCGAACTTGGATCCTCTGGAAGAATAACCACTGAGCTGTCACTCCTGTCCTGTGCTCCTAATCACTCCCGTCCCTGGTATGAAGTCTTTCAGAGATCAGTTGGAGTCGAAACCAAGTCGAGGGGTATGGTGCTGGGGCTTGCAGCTCTGAGCAACTGGAAGCTTCTGGGGGCGGGGCGCAGAAGATGCAGAGCCGTGCTGGCACTTTGATGGCTCTTGAGCTGGAATAACCTGGCTCCAGACTCCCTGTCCTCCAGGGAGACCCAACCCACCCTTCTGCCTCCTACACGCTCGCTCTTCCAGATCTATCACAGGAGCTACACAGGAGCAAGCAGATGCCAATAAAACAGCTTGAGTAGAACGTTTACATCCTCGCCTGGACACGGGGCGGCAGGAAATAATACCGTGTGGACCAGAGGGCGTGGCCAGTCCACCAGTGGGAAAACTAACTCAGAAGACAAAGGCTGGTCTAACCCGGCTGTGTATGGATCGCCTCCGCCAGCACTCTCCGTCTCTGATTTCGTTCTCATTTTATTCTAGACATGGGATCTTAGTTTGTAGACACAGCCCCCGATTCCTGGCCCAACTGTCCAGAGCAAACATTCACTCCTGGCCTGCTGGTCCCCCAGCAGCATGATCTAGACCTTCCCCGGAGGCTAGTGGACAAGAGCTGGGGGGAGGGGGGAGTGGGCCAGGTCATGGGGGCGTGGTCAAGGGCAGCCACAGTGATGTCCCGGGGCCGCAGTAGGAATCTAGCAAGCCACAGTAGCTCAGCTCCGCTTTTGTGAGTCCTTCGTCACAGGCTCCACACTCACGGCTGGGTCCTCTGTGCCTCTGGAGATCCCAGAAGCCCCAACACCTGGCTGGCAACTTCATTTTCTGCTTAAGCGGACTGGAAGCGATTTGCTTTGCTTACAAATAAGAGCCCGTCAGTTGCTGGAATCGTTGTGGTATTCCCTAGAGAATGCCCAAGCAATAAAATGTGCTGTAAAGTTCTTTTAATAAGTTCTTTTGAAAAATTATTGCATAAATAATACATGTTCACTATTTTCAAAAGAAGAAATGAAGAATAACACAAAGAAGAAATAAAAAAAATCTCATAATCACAGTGCCAGAGATGAGCGCTGCTGCTTTGCGGCAGACTCTTCCCGCATATAGGATGCCTTTCATTAAAAAAAAAAAAAAAAAAAAAAAAGGCGTGGGGGGGGTGCTGTCTGGGAGCCGGCTCAGTTGGTGCTCACCTAACATACACAAAGCCCGGCGTTCCATTCAAATACCACATAGCCAGGTATAATGACACACCTGTAAGCCCAGCACTTAGGAGTTCCAAGGTCATCCTCAGCTACATTCCAAGTTCAAAGCCATCCTGAGCTACGTAAGATCCTGGGGGTGTTGGAGTTTTGGTTTTTGGTTTATTTGTTTTTGTTTTTAATGGAGGGGCTGAAGAGAGAGTTCGGTGGTTAAGAGCATCACTGCTTCTGCAGAAGACCACACCCACAGCAGACAGCTCACAGCTCACAGCCACCTGTAACTCGAGACAGGAGAACCATGCTCTTTCTGCCTTCCTTGGTCATACACACACACACACACACACACACACACACACACACACTAAACAAACAATAAAATAACTCTTTAAAAACAAAACAGAAAACAGAGAAATCGTGGGGGGGGAATGATTGGGGAATGGTTGGGGGGGAAGAGGAATTATGGGACGTAATATGGGGACCTGGGAAAGGGGAAAGCCTTTGGAATGTAAACATAGAATATAGAAAATAAAAATTAAAAAAAAAAAAACAGAGGCAGTGAAGAAACCAAAGCTGGACTGCTGAGGCTGGAGAGTTGGCTTCACAGGGGACCAGCGGCAAAGAACCGGGTTCAATTCCCGGCATGCACACTTGGTTTCCTCTGTAATTCCTGTCTCCAGGGTTCTGATGCCTCTTCTGACCTCGGAGAGCACCAGGCACACACACAGTGCACACAGCATACACGCTGACACCCTTACTCCTTAAATGAAACTAATTAAATTAATTAATTAATTAAAAAATTCACCAGAGGTCTTTCTATAATTTAATCCTTCAGTGTTTGATTTTAATTTCCATTTTATTTATTTTTATTTACTTTTTTTTTTCTGTTTTTTTTTCCCAAGACAGGATCCCATGTAGCCCAGGCTGCTCTTGAACTCATGCCGTAGCTGTGGGTAACCCTGCACTCTAACCCTTCCGCCTTCATCTGTAAAGGCTGGGATTGCGGGAACCTGCTCCACCACACTTGGCTTCACTAGGCTTTAGTTTCATTTAGCGTTTTGAAGCAGCGTCTTCCTGTGTAGCCCAGGCTGACCCACCCCCCTCAGCTTCCCACGTGTTAAGACCCAGCTCGTGTTTTCTTTTCCTTGATGCTGCCGCCAATGTTATTGTGTTCCATTTCTCCTTTTTTCCCCCTAGAATAAGGAGACTAACCATGTTTGTAACAAATTTGATAAATGTACTTATGATTCTAATGCTCTGCAGATTCTATTAGATTTTCAATGTGTACAGTTTTATCATCTGTGAAGACTGAAGACAACTTTATTTTTCTCTTCTAATTCTAACTGCATCAAGGAGGATGTGGGTTATTAAAAGTGCTGAGGAGAGCGAGTCTCGTGCGTCTAGGCTTAGAGCTGGGAGAGGGGTATTTATTTATTTGCTTGTTTATTAATTTTTGAGACAAGGTCTCACTACTCAGTCCTGACTGGCGCGGAACACGCTATATAAACCAGGACAGCCTCGAACCCAGGCTAGCCCCGAACCCACAAAGATCCTCTGCCTATGGAATGAATGCTTAATTTAAAAAAAAGATTTCTTTTAATTATGTGTATGTAGTGGTGCTGTCTATGAGTGAGTGCAGGTTCCTGCAGAGGGCAGAAGAGGGCGCTGCACCCCAGGGCTGGAAGTTGCAACACTCAAGGCAGGCGGCCCTGCTCTCGGGCCCTGCTCTCGGGCCCTGCTCTCGGGTTCCTAAGGGCTCGCCTTCATGAGTGTACTGAGGAACTCTTCTGCGTTTATAGCAGCAGTCCTGTGAGTTGCCCCTCCCCCTTGTTGATTGGCCTTAGGACAGCAAACCAACCTTGCCCCCTGACCGGAGTCCACTTGCTTGCCGGGAGCTTGTGTGGCCAACACTTTGCTGTCAGGACACTAAGGCCACAGCTTTCTGTCTACCGCCTCAGGAGATTTGTGAGGACTTTGGGTTGTTCCAGCGAAGAAATCCAGGCCTGGAGTTATATTTGCCCCATAGTCTGTGGTCTGGGACCTAACTTCTTCGATACACTGTTTTGGGTATTAATTTTGGAGTTTGTGTTACTTTATCTTTTTCAGTTAATGTTCAAGCAGCTCAGCATGAAGTTCTGGCTCCATTCTTCCATCTCTTAAAACCCCAGTGCTCTGTGGGTAGGCAGGACCTGAGGACCGGAGGACCGGAGGAGGGAGGACCGGAGGACTGGAGGACTGGAGCACCAGAGGACTGGAGGAAGGAGGACCGAAGGACTGGAGGATTGGAGCACCAGAGGACTGGAGGACTGGAGCACCAGAGGACTGGAGGACTGGAGGACCGGAGGAGGGAGGACCAAAGGACTGGAGGACTGGAGCACCAGAGGACTGGAGGAGGAAGGACTGGAAGAGGGAGGACTGGATGACTGGAGGAGAGAGGACTAGAGGACCAGAGGACCAGAGGAGAGAGGACTAGAGGACCAGAGGACTGGAGGAGAGAGGAGGACCTAAGGAGAGCCATGTTAGAAATTGCATCTTAGTCCTCACAGTGGCATCTGGTTATGGCCCGTCTTTGACACCGCTTGCTGTCTTTGCCTCAATCTCATGTCACCCTGAGATGGAACTTTCAAATGCTGTTTGTGCTGGCACATCACAGGATGCCCCAGGTCCCTGCCCCAACCCCAGCTAGGGAAAGTCATTGGCAGATTAATTTCAATGAAGATGAATCAATAATTTATGCTGGTGTTTTTCCCCATGCAGCAAAGTGACCCATTTTGATATGATCCGACAGGGTCATGCATACCTTGGTTTAATTAAACCCAATACAGAAAATTAAAAGAAGAAAAAAATCCTCCCAGCAATTGGCCCCCAAAGCCTCCATCCAATAGATGATGAAGAGGAATAGGGGATCTGGGAGGGGTGTGGGGTTGTAAGCAGAAAGTCCGACTCAGCAGGTGCTTGGGGGGAATATAAATATCGTATTGGCATCTTCTCATTATGTGGCCTTTAAGAGGCCAGGCTGGCTGAGGTGTCAGGTGATGGATTGTCTTCAGGAGGCAACACCATGTCTAGGAATCAAGTGTTGCTTAGGTCTCCTTGAGGGAGGTGCTACATCCCTAGAGAGGGTATCAGAAGCAGCAGGGATCGCTTGGCTTATGGGTCTTCCATAAGCCTTCAGTGAGTCTTCCAAGGCCTTCAATGTGAGACCACAGTCACAGTGAGCCCTCCTGAGTCTTCCCTCCGGGCTCTCTGCAACATCAGTTTCCTGTCAATCATCCCTCTGGCCGGGGCAACCCAACACCGCAGCCTTTGGGCTTCTCCCTGTACCCCAGACCATCACAGACATCAAGACATCCATGATTCCTAAAACACATGGAACCCCATTCACCAATCTTATGGTGACCACATTGCTGCAAACCCCAGACTAAAGCCCTTTCTCTGACTCAGGGAGCTGTAGAAACTGAATCACAGAAGGAGACCTAAGCTGTACTCCGAAGCCCTCTAGACAATCACTTGATTACACAGCCTAACCTGTCTCTGTTCAGCCTAGAATCCCCACCAGTCAGAGGTGGCTTGTATGCGGTGCACCGGTAAGGTGCCTAGCAACACTGTAGCCACTTTAGGCATCTGATGAGCTCACTGGGGGTTGGCCCCCTAGGAAGACACTCTGTATCACTTTGCCAAGCCGCTTCCTCCCACCACTCAGCCTGGGTCCTTCACTTCTCTGGCCCTCTGGCCTCTGGGTCTTCAAGACCTGGGCTCCACCATTGCCCTTCCTGGGATGGGGCCAGCCTCCATGCTCCGCCCATCGTGGGATGGGGCCAGCCTCCATGCTCCGCCCATCGTGGGATGGGGCCAGCCTCCGTACTCCGCCCATCGTGGGAAGGGGCCAGCCTCCATACTCCGCCCATCGTGGGATGGGGCCAGCCTCCATGCTCTGTGGGCTCCTTCTGGCAGGACAGTGCCCTTTAAGGAGCAGAGCCAGGCACTCCTGTTGCTCAGATCTCTCTACCAGTCTTCTCCACTGGCTCTTTGATTTTTTTTATTATGCTAAAATATGCGTAACATAACATTTATCATCTTCTGGGCGTGGTTTGGGTGGCTTGAAGCACACACAGCGCCATCATTGTGCAGCGGTCACTGCCATCCATCTCTAGGACACTCCGTCCTCCCCAGCGCTTTCCACAAACACCAGCCCCTCCTCCCAACCCAGACCTCTGCTCTGTTTGAACTTGACTCTCACAGGTCCCTCCCCTGGACGGACCTGTCCATGCCTAACCTTTACTTACTGGCTATTTCTCACTTAGCGCAGTGTCCACAAGGCTCAGCCGTGTTGGAGCATATGTCAGCACATCTTTCCTTCTTCTCCAGGGCAAGTGACATCCTACATGTGGGTGCCTGCTTTTCACCCAGCTGTCGATCTGAGGCGTGTGTGTGGGCCACTCCTGGGCTACACTGCTGCTGCTGCTGTGGTGTTGGTCAAGTCCCTGCATCCTTCTGCAGTCCCTGCTTGCTGCCAAGAATAGCTGCTCATCTTTCCCAGCTCTAGGCTGCGTTCAGTTTTTAAATATTTATTTATTTGTGTGTATATACGTGTGGAGGTGGTGAGTGCATTGGCCAGGGCCTGTGAGCAGAGATCAAAAGAAAACTGTTGGGAGTCCGGCCTGTCCTAGCATGAGGGGCCATCAGTTTGGTGGCAAGCGCTCACGCCCATGCCTCCATAGCTCGTGGGTGGAGATTCAGAAAGCAACTTGTGGAAGCTGCTTGCTTCCTTCCACCATGTGGGTGGGTCCTGGGAATTGAACTCAGGTCATCAGGCTTAGCAGCAAGCGATTTGACCCCCTGAACCATCCCAGGAGCCTCAGGGTCCCCTTTTGATGCTGTCTAGGGGCCCTGATCCTGGATTGCCACCACCCACTTTTAGGGTGTGTCTTTCTACTTCTATTAACAATAAATATGGGGCTGGAGAGATGGCTCAGGGGCTAAGAGCACTGATTGCTCTTCTGAAAGTCCTGAGTTCAGGTCTCAGCAACCACAATGTGGCTCACAACCATCTGTAATGGGATCTGACGCCCTCCTCTGGTGTGTCTGACAGCTACAGTGTACTCATATAAATAAAATTAATAATTCTTTTTTTTAAAAAAAAAACAATAAATATGCCCCTCACAGGAGTGCCCAGAGGCTAGCCCACCCCTCACAGGCGAACCCAGAGCCTGGTCTAAGGTGAGCCCAGAGCCTGCCAGTTGACAACAGCAACTGTGACCGTTGTTTTCTTGTTTGCGTTTATGTAGCCACCCAACTTGGTGTGAAACTTTCGCTTTTGCTGCCAGTCTGTTGTAACATTCTCTTCCATAAATCTTTTTTACTAACTTCTAAAAAGTAATGTTTTGCGAAGGACGGCTGAGAGCTCGCCTCCGGGCCACCCACTTCCTGTGTTCTCTGACTCTCTCCCTCCCTGGGTCATGTCTCCGGCTCTCTTCTTGGGCCCTCTCTTGGCATGTGCCTTTTCCCCTGGCCCGTTCTCCAGGCCAGCTCTCACCCTGGGATTTCCCCTCAGTGAACTGTTCTGCCCTGCCCCGCCCCTTCCTCGGCCGCCCTGTTTTTGCTCTGGGCTCTTTGGATGGGCAGTCTCACTGCAGCCCCACGAGCTCGCATTTTCTGCTGTGGCTAGTGCTGTTTCACTACAGATACCTTTACCGTATCTGAGCTGTTTCCGCTTTGGCTTTCATGCCCCCTAACCCTTCCACAGGCAACTTCGTTTATCTCTGAAGTGTGTTTAGGGATGGTCGGCCTCCAAGACACTGAGGCTATCCTAGCTGATACTATCTTAACTGAACGGGTGCTGGGGAGGCGGAGGGGCTTTATGTCTGGATTTTCTTCTTGTTCTGTGGGTCAGTTTGCCCTTCCGGGCCAATCACTCAATGTCCTTGTAACACTGGCCTCACAACGTGTCTGAGTCTGGTAGTGTGGCAGCAGCAGCCTTGAGACCATCTTTGGTCTCTTTTCCTTTCTGAATCAGCTTATTAAAGTCTATTAAAAAAGGGAAACCCTGGGGCTGGAAAGGCTGCCCGGTGGTTAGAGGACCGGCTGCTTTTGCAGAGGACCCAGTTTCCCAGTACCCACAGAGCAGCTCACAATTGGCTTTAACTCCAGTTCCAGGAGACCTGGCGCCCCCTTCTGGCCACTGTTGGTACTGCATGTATGCATACATAAACATTATTGACTGTGAAGAGCATATGCCTGCACAAGACTGCAATCTTCCTGTTCATGAACATGGTATGCCTCTGCTTCAATCTTCATGCATTTCTCCCAGTGACATCGAGTAGCTTTGGGTGTCTACAACTCTTGACACCCTGACACCTACAGTTGCTGCACAGTGAAGTGTCTCCAGCTCCTCACAATGCCTCTCCCAGGGGCTGAGGAGTGGACATGTGAGTTAGTGAGTCATGAGGTGGCAGTGGTCTGGAGACAGAGGGTGGTGCCAACAGTGTGCCCATGCTTAATGCCAAGGGACCGTGGGCTAAGAGAAGGTTAAAGTGCACGCTTCTGCCTGGCAATGTGGTATGCACCCATAATTCCAACACTTGGGAATTAGAGTCAGGGAAACAGAGCTCAGGGCCAGCCTGGGCTACATGAGATCTCATCTGTAAAAAGCAAATAAGTGTGTTGTTGTATGCTCTTACCACACCTGCTAACTCTGGTAGGATGTCTCTGCTCATACCGCCGTGGCCCTAGAAGACAGGCTATGTATGAGCTGATCTCTGAATGCAGGGACCGGGGGATGAAGCTTTTCACATTTATTCCACCTTTTTGTTTTTGTTGTTTGTTTGTTTGTTTGTTTATGGCAGGGCCTTGCTAAGTAGCCCTAGCTGGCCTGAAATTTAAAATGCCGACCCGGCTGGGTCTGACTCACAGTCACCCGCTGCCTTGCTATTTTTGTCTCCTGAGTTCTGGGATTAAACTCATGCCCAGCCTTCTGGCTTTTTCTTTTCTATATTTCTTTTCTTTTCTTATTTTCATTTGTGTGAGGGTGTATATGCATACAGTTGTCTATGGAGGCCAGGAGAGAGTCTCGGATCCCCTGCAGTCACAGGCAGTTGTGATCTACCCGGGTGCCGGGAACTGAACGCTGGTCCACTGCGAGAGCAGCTGCTGCTCTTAACCACGCACAGCTCATCCTCCCTCAGCTTCGATGGGTTTCTCTGTGTTTAGGGGGCTTGAAACACACACACACACACACACACACACACACACACACTCACACACACACACACACACACACACACACACTTCTTCCCCTCAAGACAGGGTTTCTCTGTATTGTCCTGGTTGTCCTGGGACTCACTCTGTAGACCAGGCTGGCCTCGAACTCAGAGATCTTTCCCCATGCCCAGCTCAGACATGCATTTTCTAATGTTGAAAAAGACCTTAAATACAGAAAAGTGAAGAGAACAATAAAACATTGATGTATTACTTTTGCAGCTTGAAAAAAAAATCTATACTATGAGGGGAAAAAAAATCAATGTTCTCAACCAAAACAGAAATGGAAAAAAAAAAAAAAGGAACAACGTAATTATTTGAAAAATACCCCTGGCTAAGCTCCAGTCAGACAGTCAGGGGCAGAGCCAGGTTCTCCCTCCAGACCCCCAGCACCTGCCCCTAGCCAGACAGTGGCTAGTGGGGCTACTTTAGGAAAACTGGATGGATCTTTGATCAGCTTCGACCCTCAACCCTGAGTCCATTACAGGCAGACACTACTCTTTTAAATCTATAGGATGAGTACTGCCCTGTACCCTACAGCTCCTCGCACTGTTCAAGAGTTCAAAGCCAGCTTGAGCAATGTAGCAAGACTCCAGGAGAAAAAGCAACAACAACAAAAAATGGAGGGAGAGAGAAGGAAGGGAAAGGAGGCAGTTCTGGGCGGTTCTGGCCGGTTCTACTCTTGCTGGGTTTGGGAGCCTGATCTCCGTGTACTAAATCACCAAGTTTGAACAGCATCTCAAACAGCTGTCGAATGCATTTTTGTGCTTCTTGGTTTAGTTAGGATCCTGCTCCATGCTTCAGCCAAAGTCTCTGTAGTTCCAAGGCCCTACCTAAGGCTACACCCCAAGACAGGGAACCCTCAGCCCCAGAGAGCCAAACAGGGTGCGGACACTCAACCCAAGTGAGTATTGCCTCTGATAGACAAACCAGGGCTCAACTGCCCAGGGAACAGAGAGTGAAGCACCTTTTCTGGGGGATCTCAACCTTATACTCTGTCTGTCTGTCTGTCTGCCCCCCTCTGGGTGTGTTGCATGCATGTATGAATGCATGTGTGTTCCTGAGCAGTCAGTGTGAAGAGGACAGAGGTTGATATTGGCTTGCCTTCCTTAACTGATTCTCTACCTTATTTTAGACTTTTTTGCAGGGGTGCATGAGTGTGTGCCCTGGTGCACGTGTAGAGGTCAAAGGACAACTTTGTGGGAGCTGGTTCTATCATATGGCTCCTGGGGACGGAGTCCGGCCATCAGGCCTAGCCCCGACTGCCCTCGCCTGCTGAGCCATCTTGCCAACCTTTGTTTATTTTGTTTGTTTGTTTTGGTTCTGGGTTTTTTTGGTTTTTGTTTTGGTTTGTTTTGTTTTGGTTTGGTTTTGGTTTTTGGTTTTTCAAGACAGGGTTTCTCTGTGTAGTTCCGGCTGTCCTGGAACTCACTCTGTAGACCAGGCTGGCCTCGAACTCAGAAATCCGCCTGCCTCTGCCTCCCAAGTGCTGGGATTAAAGGCATGCGCCACCACCGCCCAGCCCAACCTTTGCTTTTTGAGACAAAGTCTTGCATTAACCGCCACTAGCTGGCCAGGATCCATCTGTCTCCACCCCACCCCCAGCACTAAAGCTACAGATCTTTACCCCGCAGGCTCCGCTTCCTCACGGTTGCTGGGAATCCAAACTCAGGTCCCCAAGCTGCCTAGCATCGCTTCACCCGCTGGGCCATTTCGCCAGCCTATGCCCTTGTTCTTATTGGAGGGGAGTAGGGTGCTGGCTGCAGAGCCAGCCTGGAGCTCCGGGGAGCCCCGCTAGCTGTGTGTGCTGAGGTGGCCTGAGGGTCCCTTGGCAACCCTCTGGAGGGTGTGCTCTGCTTCAGGGAGATGATGGGTTAATGTCCTCCACCCATCTGAGAACCTAGACACGTCGTCACCTCTTTTCATGGGACGAATTCTCCAATGCCTGGAGCCTCCCTTGCTTCCCCGCACCGTCTCGGTAGCAACAAGACAGGGCACGGACACTCAAAGCACTCGTGTGCCGCGTCTCTCTCCGGCTCAGCTTCGCCTACACTGTGGCAAAGTTCTGCTCAGGAGTCATAGCTGCTGAGAGCTCATGAATTATGCACAGTCCCAGATCAACGCGTCAGCTACTGTCAGGGAGGAATCAAAGGCCCTGGGATGGGTGACGGCTCTTTCTGTGGAGCCTAGAACCCTTTTCAAGAGTCCTGGTGTCACCAGAGCCTGTAGTTCTCCGATCTCGGCCCCTCCCCAATGCCCTCTCTCTGTTTCTCTGCCAGGTGCAGGTTTGATGGACTGGAAGGGGACCTCAACAACAAAAAGCCTGGCCCATGTTTTCTGAGTTCGTTCCGAAATGCTCAGGCTGAATAATTGATGCCAACACTATATTTGCGAGGGAAAAGTCACCTTGGGTATAGCAACAGCATCGAAGCTTCCTTTGGTCAAGCCACGCTTGGTGGCGGATTCTTGTAATCCCGGGGCGGGAGTGGTAGGTAGAAGCAGTAAGGTCAGGTGTTCAGGGTCAGCCTCAACTACATGGAGACTTCAAAGACAAACTGGGCTAGGTTAGACCCCTGTCCAGGGTGTGTGAGGGATCCACATAAGTAAAGAAAAACCGAGCCACAAAACAGGAAATGAATCTAGACACAGGTGCTACTCTACCCAGAATGCAATGGGGCAGCCCCACAGTCACAGGGACAGAATCATCCCAAACCACTGCTCACAAATAAGGAAAAGTTCACCGAGGAAGGACTAGAGGGCCGACTGTGAAAGTGCTTAGAGGAGAGTTGAAGACACAGAGACAGCAGCAGCCATAGCAAAAGTAAACAGACATGCTGGGCTGAAACCAGTGAAATGGTGACCGGCACAGAGGAAACTGCTCTTATAAAGAGCTTTGCCTAAAACAGGCCTACAGACAAGTCAGCGAGAGCAGCTTGCCGATCGGGGCCAGAGATAACCGGGCTGGACAGGATCCCAGTGCTCAAGAGACCTACTGGTCATCAAGGGAACACAGACACGAACCATGGTGTGACACCAATCCATAGCTGCCAGGATTGCTGACACGGCGGAGAAGAGGGTCACCCGTACTTCAGGCAAAAGGGTTCCCCAGACACCATCATACACATGGAATGGTCCAGCTCTCGTGACACAATGGTTCCTCAGGTAACCAGACCCATCCTGAAGCCATTAGGGTACCAGCCACTAGCCACACTAAGGAGGGCCCTGAAAGAGAGTCTGCCCAGGCCAGAGACTCCAGGGGTCTCCGAATGTCAGGAACAGGGACTGAGACCCCTTGGAATCTAAATGTGTATGTTATCCAGTCACATTATAAAGATTATACACACACACATGCATACACACACACACACACACACACGCATACACACACACGCATACACATACACGCATACACACACATACACACACACACATACATACACACATGCATACACACACACACACACACACACACACACACACACATATATATATATACGTATAAAGAAATGGTTGCAGGAGGATTGGCCATGACTCTGGCTTACCATGTCCTGACTCTTGCTCACATCAGAACCTCTCACTCGGCCAAGCCAGCCCTGAGGCCTCTCATAGACTGTATCCCTTCCAGGCAGTAGTCTGGACATAAGCCATAGCTCAGCCATTTCCACCAACGGCTCTACATTCTAGTGTGTCCTGCTGCCTAAGGAAGGTGCTAGGAGCACAGGAGGGTGGCTTAGAGGGAAGGGACACTGGGGTTGATTAGTAATGTCTGCTTAAAGCTACGGCAGGGGAACTCTAGCGGGGACCCAGCTCTGAGGCAGCACTCAGAACTCTGAGACCTGAAATTGGGGGAGTGGAAGAAAGATCCTCTCTCCCTCCCTCCGCACCACCAGTGTCTACAAACAAACGAAACCCCACGACTCGGTGGATTGAAATGCAGTTAGATTGGCCATTTGGAAATGACGCTGTAGAGCTTCACATCCGACTTTATTCTTTACTACTTAATATAGTTTGTGCACCTGTCCATCACCCAAAACAGAACAAACCGCAACAGATGTCCGCGAAGAGTTAATCTAGAAAGACAACTGAGCTTTCTACCTCTCTGACCTATGTCCATCATTTCCCTTAGTCTTCCTTGACCCCCAGTATAAAGCCTCTCCTTAGTCTCTTTCTGCATGTTACAGCACACCCACACACACATGTGTGCTTACACTGTGTGCTGTGCTGCACCCACACATGCACTCGCACTGTATGGACCCATGCATCCACACCACACACATGCGCTCACACTGTATGAACCCATGCATCCACGCCACACACACACATGCACTCACACTGCATGGACCTGCACATCCATGCCACACACATGCGCTCACACTACATGGTCCCGCACATCCATGCCATACACATGTGCTCACACTGCATGGACCCGCACATCCATGCCACACACATGCGCTCACACTACATGGTCCCGCACATCCATGCCACACACATGCGCTCACACTACATGGTCCCGCACATCCATGCCATACACATGCACTCACACTGCATGGACCCGCACATCCATGCCGCACACATGTGCTCACACTGCATGGTCCCGCATATCCATGCCATACACATGTGCTCACACTGCATGGTCCCGCACATCCATGCCACACACATGCGCTTACTGTGCCTTTTCTGTCTGAGATAGTGGCCTCACCTCACACTAAACATTCTAAGCCCATTCATTTTTTTTTTTCTGCAAATTTTGCAATTTGGTTTTTCTCTATGGAGAAGCAGGGCTATCTGTCTCCCTTTCCTCTCCCCACCCCAACCCACCCCTATTTCCTCCCCACCCCACTCCCTATATCTCCATCGGCCCCTCTGCCTTCACTTAGTCTTTCTCGCCCTCTCAGCACTCCCCACACCACTGAGAATAGAGATGCCAGGACAGAGGCACTTTTGCCGTTTGTCCTGCCCTCCCGGGCCTCCTGCTGGGCACCAGAAGGCAGAAGCTGAGCAGCTGTGGAGTCTGGCTCAGCTGCCCCTGCTTTCCAGTGGCCCACGACCCCACTGTGGGATGACGGAGTCCAGGCTCAAGAACCCCCTGCTTCCAGGTGCCCTCAGCTCCTGAGAACCTTGGGAGTTGTCTCTGAGTGGCTGCAGGTGTTCTGTGTGGAGTGGCAGGTTGACCAGGGTCGCTGCTCCTGCAGAGAGGGCCTGGAAAATTCCAGTTGCCTTCTGCTCTGAGTTGCTGGATGTCCAGAGGACTCCCTGCCTGCTGTTCTCCATCTCCCTGGCCTGTCCCTGTCACTTGGGCTCATAATGTTCTCACTGGGCAGGCCATGGGAAACTTGGGGACACTTTGGGAGGAGGTGGCTTGGCATAGGAAGAAAGGAAGTTCCCGAGACTTTGTGACCTTGAGCAAGTCTCCTGGCCTGGCTGGACCTACCTCCTCTGCAAACTCATTCAGCTACAAACTTGGCTATCCAGACCCAGGGCAGAGAACTCCGTGAGTCTCAGAGAAAATGGATTGATGGGCTTCTGGGCACGTCTGCCTGTCCCCAGGCCTCTGCTGAGTCCCCTCAGTGACGCTTCTGCGGAGTCACACTGATGGGTTTGTTGGTTGTATCGCCAATGCCTGCTCATAAGAACAACCAAAGGAGGCAGAGTATGGACCCCTGTGCTGAAGGGTTCCAGCGACGAGAACTACCCAAGTGTCACCGCATTTCAGAGACCAGGAAGCTCAGAGAAGTTAAGAGACTTGGCCAGTATCACACAGCCGGGGGTGGAGAAGCCGGGACTTCCTGTGGCATGTTTTGGGGACTCCGGTTCCTCCAGCTTTCCCCTCCTCCCACCATCTTATTCTTTGCTCAAAGCTCTTGACCCTCAATGAGAGTGTCTCCAGACTCAGAAGCTCCCACAACTGCCAGTGCCCGAGGCGACATCACAGTCTGCTTTCTCACAGGGGAGAGGGTCTCTCTCAGACACATCGATCCTTCGGTTTGTCGGAAGGGCTGGAAACCCACGTCTGTGATGGGGGAGAAGCAAGGTGCGCATGTCCAGAGTGGAGGCCATGGGCACAGGGCTTTGGCACAGTGCAGAGACGGGAAAGAGAAGTGGTAATGTCAAGGCCTGCTGAATGCCAGACACTTTTTAAAACGTGTGTGTGTGTGTGTGTGTGTGTGTGTGTGTGTGTTTCTGCATGTAAGTACATTCACATGAGTGTGGGTGTCAGTGGAGGCCAGAAGAGGGCTCCAGGTCACCTAGAGCAGGAATGACGGGCGGCTGGAGGCCCTCTGAGGTGCCCCAGCTGAGATCCTCTTCAAGAGCGGGAGAGCGTCTTAAGTAGCTGCTGAACCATCCGCCCCCATGTATGGGGTGAACCCTCATCACACAGTCTGGCCTGCTGTACACAGATGGGGAAGCTGAGTTCCAGCCTCAAGACAGATGCTCGGACCTCGCCAGTGACTGATGCCAACCCAGGGCCTCACTAGTAGCTGAGGAGCGGAGGTGATTTGGGGGAAGCCCTGAGTCCTTAGAGGCACAGGGAAGCTTTTGGGTCCTGAGGATACAACATGGCCAGAGGGGTCACAGGCAGAGGTCACTCGGCTGGAGCAGAGCCTGCCACCCGCTGGGCCTTGCAGCCTGTGGCCTGAATGCCTTCCAGATCCCCACAGGACCTCTCTGCCCTGCCAGCTCAGGGCAGCTGCTATGTTGGACAGTTCTAGGGAAGTCGAAGAAAATCCTTCACCCTGCCCCCAGTTGGCCCCTAGCCAGAGCTAAGTGGCACTCAGAACTGGAGAGAGAGAATGTCACTTACCGGGTACCCTTGCCCGTAGGGCACCTGTGCCAGGTGGGGTCCATGCCTGGGCGCTGAGTGCCAGCTGGGTGCCAGCATCCTCTTGTAACTCCGCCTGAAGTTCTGTCTGAGATGCACCTGACAACTCAGGCTGGACAGAAATCCACACAGTTTTCCTAGCCAGAGGAAAGAGGACTGGACTGCCCCGAGATAGGAGAGGTTTAAGCAGGGGGTCAGCAGCTGAAGAATCCACAAGGACAGAAGGAACCGCATGTGCAAAGGGCCTGGGGTGAAGCTACGAGGCATCGGAGAGATCAAGACTAGACTGGCTGGAAGTGGCAGGATCCTTGGGTGGAGCTGGAAGGGCGGGCGGGCAGGCAGGCTCTTAGGCAGTATGGTGGGAGGACTGCTGGGCCCAGGAACGAATGGTGTTCCCCAGGAACCTGTAGAGGAGCGGGTGGGCACAGAGGTGGCTCGGCTGGTAAAGACAATAACCGCCAAGACTGACGACCTGAGTTCAATCCCCAGCCCCACATGGCGAAGGAGAGAAGTGAGAAGTTGCCCTCTGACCACACATACTCCCTAGCTCCACACGCACACCCACACCCACGCACACACACACACATGCACACACACACACACACACACATGCACACACACACACACACACACACACACACACACACGAATCAATGATGAGAGGTACAGGTTGACTGCTGTTCAGCTGGGGGTTCCCAGTTGCAGGGTCCAGTGCCCGCTTCCTTCATGGACAGCCTTGCTCCGTGCAGCGCCAGGGCACCTCTAACTGGCACTCCCTTTCAATCTTTAGCTCATGGTGGACAGGGTGCAGGTTTCTCACACACCTTGTAAAAGGCCCTTGGAAGCGACTTCTGCTTCGAAGGCTGACTCCTCATATAAACCCCGGTAAATAAAGGCAGGATGACTCTGTCTGTGCCTCCAATCCATGTCCCCCTGCTTTACTGGGGTCGCATGCCTGCCGCCTTCCACGCCACTCACAGAGTCTAGAACCAGGAGGACCGTGGCCTTCTCAGTCCCCTTCAAGGCCCAAATCACAAAGGTAAGAGTCACGGGACATCATCTTATCAGCTTCCGATGTCCCGTCGCAGACCCTGTAAGGGCACCTAACATCCTAGCCATTGCCCTACATGTCACCTTGGATTCCAGAAACAGCAGAGCCTCATAGGACGGACAGACCAGCCCCAGATGACAGTGATTGTCCATAAGGACAAGGACACACCTTACAACAGGAATGTCCACCTCCAGAGCTCCTGCTTGTCCCCCTCAGGCACCCCACAGACCTGAGGCAAGAAGATAGGCAGGCATATATTTTTTAAAGATATATTTATTTTCTGATGTTCATTTATGTGTCTGTGTGAGCACAAGTGTGTATCAAACCAAAAGAAGACACCAGATGCCCTGGAGCTGGGAACTGAACCTGAGACCTCTGCATGAGCTCTGTGTGTGTGTGTGTGTGTGTGTGTGTGTGTGTGTGTGTGTGTGCATATGCTCTGAACTGCTGAGTCAGCACACCTCTTGCATGAGGGACAGGGTAGTTGGGGGGGGGGCTCCTCTCCCAATTCTACTGAATCTAAAGCTTGAATCATCAGCGCCCTGAAGGTGGACCTGGGACCCTTCACCTGTGAGCATGAACTGGTGAACATTTTGCAGTGTGCACACACTGGTGAACAGCTTCACGCTGTTCTTACCATCACAGGCCTCTTTGGATATTGGCCAAACCCAGATGCTGAAGCCTCTGGAGCTAAGGCTTTTGCTATAAAAGCTACAACCCAGTGCCCACCTCTTGAGTAGCCTTGCCCTAGCCGCCCACAGGGACAGTTCTCCCTACCCTTAAAGGGGTTTCCTAACTCAGCTCAAACCAGCTTCGGGGTGGCTACCCGTTGGAACTATATACATTGTCCCGGTCACCAGCAGCCATTGGTGCCCCAGCCCCCACCCTTTGGCCTCAGCGGTTTGTTTGGGGGGTCCCAGGCAACTCCTGGACATTAGCAAGGCTAACCGGCTGAGAGGCACAAAGGAGACTGAGAGCCCAGTGTGTGACCAGTCCTGGTGAGAACGGGCTGTCAGCACTCCCTGCTCCCACACCCAGTTACATCAGGCACGAAGTCCAGAGTCTCTCCAGGGTGTCAAGTACCAAAACTCAAATAGACCCAAACCCGGGGAGGTCTCCACTTCCTGTCCGTACAGCCCCCATAGATGAGGCTTGTCCTACCACTGGAGCGGGGGGGGGGGGGGGGGGGGGGTGGGGGGAGCTCATCTCGTTGCAGCTTGCTGCCTCCTGGTCCTTTCTGTCCACACAACTTGAAATTCTCTCCAAGGCAGGATCTACAAGGGCAGCCAAGAGGCCTCCTTCCACAGAGGCAAAACAGCGCTCACCAGGACTAGCTGTTCGGCAGATTCATACAAAGCTAGTCGGGTTTTTTTAATTGGCCAGGGGCCTAGAAACCGACTGGCTCAGAGAGGACAGACAGATGGGATCCTATATGAAGTGACTGAGTCACTCAGCTCAGAAAGAGAAAATCTTATTAGTCAGTGTCTCAAAGGGCTGCAGCTTCGCCGGAAGCCTCTCGGGCCCAGCAGGCTGGGACTGCCTCACCCCCTTGACTGGCACTGTCTCGCTTTGCCAGAGGATCCACAGGCCCAGGATAGAAGCCGAATCCCACAGGCCTGCCTTGTTCCTCAGGTCTGGGCTTGCGGCCCAGGGGGTTCCTGTTTGTTTACTCACAGGCTGGACCAAGCCAGTGGCAATCCCAGTGTCACCTTTGTAGTCCTCCCTGGGCCTGAGCTTGCAGGGTGTGACCCAGGAGGCTCCCCATCCTAGGGACCCCAGGCCATAGCTTGGGATATGGAATCTGGCCAGTTCATCAGAGCAGCCTGTTCCTTGTTGGCCAAGGACCACTTGCCAGGCTGCCTCTCTACCCTACCCATATCTCCCCGCCAGAGGGTTACCTGAGCTTGACTAAACACACACACACACACACACACACACACACACACACACACACCACCTACACCTACACCACCACCACCACCACCATAGGTTGAAGGTCAGCCTGGCTATACATTGTGCACGGGGGGACAGGAGGAAAGATAAGACCCACTCAGAGGATCCCACCCCACCCTCAGGACTTCATAGCCTGTGCCCTTTATGGTCACTGTGGCCCTATGGTCACTTTATGCATTCTTGAAAGCTTTAGATTGTTTTCCTTCAGAGACTGAGGAACTGTATAGCCCCATTTCCATTTCTGTTCATGCTACAGATGGAGACCAAGCAGGGGCCAAGCATCAAGTAAGCCCTGAGCCCTGAACTGCATCTGCTGCAGGACAAAGAGTGAAGAAGCTGAAGGGGGAGGGGCGTCCACCCCTGCTGGGGGAGGGGGGCAGACTCTCTGATTCCCTCACTGGTCAAGCTCCCAGGAAGCATTGCATCCTAGCTCCCCTTCAGGAGAAGGGGAAAGCATTTTTGGCCCCCTGCAGGCCTGCTCCTCTGTCCACCTGCCTCTCCCCCAGGAAGCCCCTGTGTCCCCAAGTGGTGTTCCTGATGTAAGCTTCCCACCAGCAGTGGATCCATTGAGGTGAGCCCAGGCAGCAGGCCAGGCAGAGGGTCACTGCTAACTATATGCTAATGAGAGCCGAGGCCAATCAATCCACCCTTAATCAGGCAACCGCTGTGCACAGCAGGTGTGTCCAACCCTGGCCTGCGGGGAGGGTGAGCAAAAGTGGGGTGCAAAGGGAAGGGGAAATGGAGAGAAGGAAAGGGAGGGAGAGAAAGAGAGGAGGAGGGAGGGGAAGGAAGTGGGAGGAGGGAGTACAGGAGACCCATGGCCTCCATCCCTTTAACTGGCTGTGCCCCCAAGGACCGACCACTGGCTGCAAACTGAAAGAACCAAGGGAAAAGAGAAAAGAATAAAAGGTGTGGAGCGGGAATGGGGGTATCATCTTTTTAATCAACTTTCAAAGCTGCAACAGCTAATGAATTCACGGTCTTTGGAAACCCTAGGGCACGTCTGCAAAGACAGAAGCCAGACCTCCTTCCTCCCCGCCTCCTCCCTCCCACTCCCTCCCCGCCTAGATTCCCTGCTTCTCCTCGGAGCTCAGGGAGGGCAGAGCAGCCAAACAGGATGCCAGGTCCGTGGCTCCCGGGAGCCTCTGCAGGTCTCACTTCTGTCCTCGGGACAGGGCCACTCGAGGTCCGCACGCGGCACCCTTGCAATGCCAGGGCCTTGGATTCCTCTAAACTTAGGGCATAGGGTTAAAGAGGACCAGCTGTGGTTATTTCTTTAGCTCCTACTGTATGCAAGCTTTAATTTGAATGCTCCCTCACAGCCTCTGTGAGCCAATGACTGTATTACAGATGACAACACAGAATACTGCTTACACAAGGATACAAATCTGCCAGCATCTCAGGGTAGAAGTGTTGTGTGACACTATTCCTGGAGAAAGGTGAACACCATTACCCCAGTGATCACAGGGTAGACCAATGTCTGACTTGATAACCAATGAGATTCTTTATTTTTCTTTTTTTCTTTTTCTTTTTTTTGTTTTTTGGATTTGTTTTTTGTTTGTTTGTTTGTTTGTTTGTTTTCGAGACAGGGTTTCTCTGTATAGCCCTGGCTGTCCTGGAACTCACTCTGTAGACCAGGCTGGCCTCAAACTCAGAAATCTGCCTGCCTCTGCCTCCCAGAGTGCTGGGATTACTACAGGCGTGCGCCACCACTGCCCGGCTACCAGTGAGATTCTTGGGGTTGCTTAGAAATGACTCAAAAGCACCTGCATCAGTCCACCCCAGCATGGAAGACAGCTCAGAAGAACTGGGACCCTGGAGTTCTCGGCATGACAGGCAGGTTGACTCTACAGAGCAGGGAGTCTCCTCTCCTCAGCAGGAGGGGAAGAGGAGGGACCTTGGCATCTACTGAGTCTCAGGGATTTCCTGAGACTTAATTGTTTACTTCTGGATTTTCCCTTCTAGATGGACTGTTTCAGTTCAGAGGAAATTGCTGTACAACAGGAAGATCTGAAGCCCCACAGTAGCCCTGGTTACAAGGTCCTGGCGAGACTGGTTTCTTCCAGAGCTCTGAGGTACCCAGTACCCTCCTCACATCTTTGCTGAGCCTTTTGTCTTTGAAGCCTTGAGTTCACACATTCAATGGCAGTTTCTTCCCTTCTTTTAAGAAGTGCAGAACCAGTAGGTTTGACAGTCTTCGTTCTGACTGGCTGTGTGATTAAAAGCAAACTGCTTGCTATCTCTGGGCTGTCTTGCTATCTCTGGACTATCTTGGTATCTCTGCTGGTGTGTGACACGGCACACAGGATACCAGCACCTTCGAAGGCCTTTCTGGGCCTCATTTACTACTGCCTTATCAGCTGTGTCAACTAAAACCCAGAGCAGTTAATAACTTCTCAGAGGTCACTCAGCAAGCCAGAGACCATACAGTCAGGTTTGGCAGTCTCTGTTCCATCAGTCCACGTTTCCAGGGAAACCCCACTCAAGGAATCTCTAGTGAAAGAAGGCAGAGGTTGGTAAGGGAGACAGCCCTGCTCTACAGGGAAGGGGGTCCTGAGGGAGAACCAGGGTCCAGAGGGACCATAAGGAGGTGCTAGACAGACATGCCCAAGGTGGGAAGCGGCCACATTGAGTTGAGAGTAGTTGAGGATACCCCACAGAGTGAGGACAATGCCCAGCTCCTCGACTGGCATCTCCAGGGCTCAGCAGTCTCCTGTTACACACCCAGGCTAAGGTGAAGGCGTGACCTGCCTTCCCTCTGCTGCTCTGGAAGCACAGCGTCCAGAAAGTTCCATCGGACCAATGGCTCCCGGAGACTGAGTTTCTTTGAAGATACAGACTCTTTCTCTCTGTGTCTTTTTCTTTATGCCCCTCTGGCAATTGACACATCGTGGCTACTGGTCCTACACAGAAGCGAGCCTTCTGGGCTCACCCACCTCCTCCACCCTGCTTAGGCCACAGCCTCCAGAAAGGCAGGGAAAGATGGTTCGTTCCCATCTGCCACCAGCAGGTTGCTGCCAGCTAGCTGTGCCAGGCCACCAGGCCACCAGGCCACCAGGCCACCAGGCCACCAGGCCTGGGCTTTGGAGGACCCGGGCCATGGCACTCGAGGACAGTGGTGTGTCTCAGGGCTGAAGGCCCTGCTATCCCAGTCACTGTAGCATCTGAGCAATCTTCATCTCATTTCACAGGCAGTAACCTGAAGCTAGGGAGAGAGAGCTCCGTGACTTACCTGGTTGGCGCCGCCTGGTAACTGATAAGCCCCTCGGCTCAAGTTGCCTGATGGGTGGAGGCTGCAATGCTGACGCTCTGCCCGCTGGCACCAGAGATGGCTGCCCGGGATGTCCTCTCTCTCTCTCTCTCTCTCTCTCTCTCTCTCTCTCTCTCTCTCTCTCTCTGCTTTGCCATCTTCTGAGGAGAGAAAGTCCTCTTCATTCTGTTCAAGAGGCATCACCCAGATGGCATTGCCAGGTCAAGGTCTGAGTGGCCAGGCAGTTTGAGTCCGGGTCCTGCCTGGACCCCAGCCTGGGAGTCAAGGCATCATTCCTGGGTGAGCTGGCTTCACAGATGGTAGTAGTGCCTTGGTGTCTCCCTGCTCAGTGTAGAACTGGACCGTTAAAGCAGACTGACCTCAAAGACAGGCAGAGCCCAAGTCTCAATGACTCCACACAGGAAGGGTATCATTCTTGCCTGTGTCTTGCTCAGGGTCTGCTAGTGGAAAGCCAACGCCCCAGGCTCCTGCCAACTCCCACCATCCGCCAGAGTAACACCAGACAGGCACACTCTAAGCTTGGCCAGCTAGGTAGCAGCAGCGACCCATTTCTATCACTGTGACCAAAAATTCAGCAACCATAAATACCATTAGAGGAATGGACACCACCATGTTCCAATAAAGTTTTCTTTCCAGAAGCAACAAGGAAAGAACAGAGTGTGGCCATTGGCTTTTATTTTTCTGGCTTCTCCAGAGCCCTGACTCTCTCACCAGACTCTCTGCCTCCAGACAAGGGGGAACGATAGGATCACTGAGAGAGTTTCTTCCCTGAGGAGACTAAACAGCACGCATCCCCTCCTCACACGACCTCCACAACAGGCCAATGTACAGATCCGCCAACATTCGCGGTGGGGAGAATCAGTGAGCTTGTTCACAGGACATGGGTGAGGGATTAGTGGCCAGAGCATGGAGGACCCCAAAGCAGTGGCCCTGGAAGATCCGTGTCCCGCATGACGACAGCTTCCTCTTAGCAGAACAGAGAGCCCCTCTGTTAACCTTCCCCAGCCTGGACACCTCCCAAGACCACCAGAGCTGTGTGCAGTTAGAGAGGGATTGTATGTAGATGGCTGGACAGAGCTGCTGGAACCTGAGGGGAGAGCCCAGTGACCCCACCCACCTTCACCTCTGAGGGAATGCCAGCCGTCAGTAAGCGATTGAGGATGCTTTCTTGCAAGCAAGGGGAGCTAACCTGGTGAAGTCACACGAGTCTCTTGGACACCGTAATTTCACGCAGCCAAGCTGTAATCCCGGCGGAAGCTGTGTGATATTTACTGGGAAAAGTCTTGTATGGCAGGGCTGTCCAAGATGAATGTCGCTGTGGGCCTCCTTGGCCGGAGATAGGGCTGAGCTGAATTTCTCATGGCAAGCTTTGTCTGTGTGACCCTTTTTTCTGACTTGTTCCTTTACTTACGAGATGTCCCTGCTAGACGGAGGTGCAAGCATCCAGGCGTGATGGTTCACTGAGAGTTTATTCTTTGAGCTACAGCACTGGCCATGATTTATCTTCTAGAGATCCATTGCTTTGCTTTTGATCAGCTGTACAGTTATTACCTAGATACATTAAAGAATTAACCTCCCAACAATATATATTATTTGTATGGTTAGGTGGCTTTGGCACTCTGACATGGAAAGCATCAGTTAAGTAAAGTTTCAAAGTGAGCTTGAGGGAGTTTCACAAGAAGGAAGCAGGACATTAAAAAGAGACTGCACATGAACAAAGGGACCCCAGGGCTATAATGAAGTGTTCTCAAGAACTTTTGAATTACTAATTTATCATTGACCACAGCTACTCTGATCTAGGGACGTAATGCTTTGTAGGTGTTCTCTGAAGTTCATACCTGATTGATTTTGTATTTCCTTGCGTCAGATACTCATGGTAACCATTCTTTGTAAACGCTTCACTAGATACATTTTTTCTTCAGTAATGTAATACCAACTTATGTGTATAAAAAATCCTGCCTCCGAACAGTAAAGTGCATTCAGACGCATTCAGATCTTGTGTGTGTCTGTCTGTCATTTCACGCCGCGACCAGTGCCTTCCTGCATACCAAAGACCCTGATTCCCCCACGTGTGTCCCGACTGTGTCGGTCCGTGGCAGTGAAGATGTTTTGTTTGCTGGACCACGTTGTACAGCAGGGGTGGGTTGCACCCCAACCTGGCAGTGGTCTAAGTCCTTTCTAACACATCTTGTTGGCCAGAACTCAGGTTACCACAAAGGAGGCTAGAAAATATCCATCGAATTCGGGAGAAATGACTAGAAGAGGCTTGCATGGCCACCTACCCACACCCCACACCCCCCACACCCCACACACCACCTTACATCTCAGCAGCTCTGTGCCTCTATGTAACAAAATACCAGCCAGCAGCCACTTAAGGGAAGAAAGGTTTACGTGAGCTCACGGTCTGGTTCATCCTGAGTTCACTTCAGGATGGAGAAGGCACAGAGACAGGAGTGTCGCTGATGTTCCTTCATTATGACCCACCAGAAAGAAAAAAGATAGAGGCTAAAACTTCAAAGCCCCCCTTCCCCCCCCCCCGCAATGATGACACCCTCCTACCAGCCAGACCCTACCTCCTTAAGGTTCCATCCTCTCCAGAATTGCAAAAGTAGTGAGAAATAAGACCCCAAGGCATGAACCCATGAGGATGCTTCCAATTCAAACTGTGACATTTGGAGAGCAAGAATGCTTTTGATGCTCCTGCTTGGAGCTGTTGCTAGACTCACTGGTCCCAGAGAGCTGAAGGTCACTGAGTGGGCAGAGATCGGCTCTAGCCTGGGCCTTTAGCAGGTGAGATAGAATGACTTCTAAAGCCAGGAGTCTTTATCCCTAGCACAGCTCACCTTAGGGTCACCCCACTCATTTAACAGCAAGACCTACCTGGACCCTGGCCTCATTCCAAATCTCCATCCTTGTTGTCTGGTGCCTATTGTTACTAGGAGCTGGGTGTGGGGCTAAGAACCTCAGAGCCTTCTCCTCTCAACAGCCCATAGAAGAAAGGCCCAGGGGGCAGCTGACCCTTCACATGGCCCTGCACCCCTTTCCCATACAACATTGCAGGTCCACCCAGTCCTACTTTGGAAGCTTCCTCCAAGAAGCTTCCTTTGGCTGACTCGGTGTCTGCACAGACTCTTGCGCCTCTGCTGTTGCCCTGGGAACACACAGAGCTAGTCTAATGGAGGATGAAAGGCATGTTGAGCAGATCCAGGTCAGATCTGCAGACAAGGGAGTGGGCCCCTCAAGGCTGCGAAGCTGACAAACCCTGACCCTTCTTCTTAGATGACTCCAGATGTGTGAGAAGCCAAAGTCACTGTTGCATGCCACCAGGATCATTTGTTATGTGGCACTACTGTAGCAATAAGCAGCTATTACACTCTGGTTGTCTCCGTTTTAAAGATGGAAAAACTAAAGCTAGGAAATGCTGAGTGCTTTGCTCAGGGTTTTAGAGCCGGTAAATGACAGCATCTGAATTTGCCTTGAAGTCTCTTATCAGAGCATTGACTATCAGATACCAAGCTCTGTTCAGGCCAAGCTTTTGTTTAAAGGTCCGACAACTGCTTGATCTCCTAAACTATAATAGTGTCCACATGCAGTAGTTGCCGGCATTTATTGAGTGGGCGGAAGGACCCTGCAGTCTGAATGGCAGCAACTAAGAGGCTCTTCTTGCTCTCAGGAAGCCCCCAGGCATGGACTTTCCTGCAGAGAAAGAGCAGAGAAAGCCAGTAAACCAGCAATCAAGTTTCTCCCCATCAACAGGAACCTGACTCAGGGCAGACACCAGGGACCAGTTCCACTCAGTTATTCCTTTGTTCTGCAGAAGACCTGGGGGAGACAGGGGCAGCATCAAAGGCTGTGGAGAATGGTTCTTTAGAAACTAAGGGTTTTCTGATGTGGTGAGAACCCCTGAGGGAAAGATGCAGCAGGGTGGGCTTGGGGAACTGGGGCCAGGGTGTCAGAACATGAAGCCTGCTGCTTAGGACAGGCTAAGACAAGGCCTGGTTAGCTTAAGAAACTGCCTGAGGGTACATCTCAGGGAGTGGTGTGTGTGTGTGTGTGTGTGTGTGTGTGTGTGTGTGTGTGTGCAGGCTTTGCTGAGCACCCCGCTTACTCTGCTCCCCCAGCCTGCAGACTCTGAGAGCTGAGATGTGCAGGGAACTTGTGTTCCACCCAGTCTGCTCCAGAGCCGTGCAGAGGAAGCAGCGCGTCTCCCTGGCTGGAATTCCGCACACACAGATCCAGGAAAGAATTGATTTCCGCTTATCTTATCTCCCCATCAGGCATCCACGCCTCAGTAGTCTTATGATTACACTGTGTTGCCGTTCCTGTTCCCTGTCAGTACCAATATATTTCTAATAGAAAAGAAATGCAGGCTCATAAAAACGTGTGAGTGCTTATCACCATACAAGCACATAAATGTATACACACATTCACACATGCACATGCATGTATGTATAAGCACGCACTCATATTGATACACATATGCATGTATGCATCCAGGCACATACAATCATGCATGGCTTAGCTTGGTCTTTGGGTAGCATGATGTCGGCTGACACCCTCACAAAGCCAAGCAGTCCCTCGAAAAGTGGTGTTAAGACTCACTGTCTCCTGATAAGTCCAGGACCACGACTCTGAATGTCCCTTTGTCTCTGGGGAGTTTGGACAGCTTTTAGAATACACCAGGGTCTTTCCAAAAGAAAGCATAGAAGCTAGTGCCATCTATTGGTGGGGCCCCTGGTCTGGATCTGAGCTGTGTTATTATTTTCTAATTCTTTTAAAGTTTCTATCATAGACTGATAGGCCAGTGTGTATTGTATTTGTGGCTATCTGACTCGGTCCTCATCAATAATTCATAATGCAGGGCATGCAGTGGCGCTCAATAAGTGTTTGTAGACATTAATGCCATTCCTAAGGTATGAGAATGTTGTTCAGGACAGGAAAATGATGCAGCCTTCCCAGTTCCCTCCTGGTAAAAATTCATGATTCCCCCCACTCTCTAACACTGGTCCCTCGGTGACACAATTTCACCCTAAGTCAGCAGCGGAAGGGGTTTCGGTTGTGGGTCATTGGCATGACTCAGATAGACTAGCTGGTGATTAAGAGCTGGCCTCTGGGGCCAGACAGACCTTCGGCTGAACTCTGGTTCTCATGCCTCTGTGGCTTAGGCAGGTTCCTGGGTCCCTCTGGGCCTCCTATTATGACGGTGACACAATAGGACCAGCTTTGCAGATTCCCTGTGAGTCTCCAGTGAGAAATAGCACAAAAACTGCCTGCACAGCAGTAGCCCTCACTCACGGTGCCTGATGGTGCTGCCGCTGATATCCACACACACAGCAGCGTGGCTCTGCCACAAGGACAGAGAAAGCAAGAGCCAGGTCCCCTGGGAACATGCATCTGGGAGGGAGGGAGGAAGAGAGAGCTGAGAAAGGATGCCTTGGAAAGTGTTGCTTGCTAAACTTAGCTCTGAGGTCAGAAGGGGGTCAGAGGAATGAGAGGCCAGGCTGGGCTCAAGTAGTCAAGAGAGGCTTCCTGGAAGGGTGTGGCGAGGCAGGGCCTGCTGGGGTCAGATGATGAGGCAGGGTAGCGGAGTACAGCACCAAGAACAAAGCAGTCTGCAAAGAGCTTACAGAAGAGAGGAATGAGGGTCAGTCTAGACAGAGGGTGAAGACCCAGGACTGATTTGACCTTTGCTTTTAGGACAGCACCAGGGACATACATAGAGGGAAAGAGCATGTGTGGCCCTAGAGTGATAATAGTTTAGCAGTGGCAGTATACTAAAATGCTTCCTCTCCAGAGCCAGAAATTTCTTTGTGGGGTGAGAGGTTACTTTCACACTGACCCCTGTCCTCATCTACGTTCTTCTCTGGGCTCAACACTCCTGAGAGATGGTAAACAACCTTCCCCAGCATCCAAGCATAAGCTACAAGTCTGAGCCTCGCCAATTGTGATTCAGCACCACGGACAGCGCTACACCCTCGCATTCCACAGCGGCCTGTGTAAGCTACAGGCGGGGCCACACACACACACACACACACACACACACACACACACACCACCCGTTGCAGTCCCAGGCCACACACAGGTCCAGAGCCCAGGCCTCTGGGCTACAATGCTTCAAATGCTAGTTATGTCTCCCCATTCCTGTAAGAGCACCCCCAAGCCACCCTCCAGGAAACAAGGACCACTCCTGTGGCACCCTGCATTCTAGAGCCCCGCTCATTCCGTCCCCTCCCTCTCTGTACTTCAGATAACTCTATTCCACCAGCCTGCCGCTTTCACGGGTGCACAAAAGGCTGCATATCAGAAATCTCATGCGACTCCGTCTAATATTCGCTCCTTTGAGAGCAACGCTTTCTCCTGCCAGGCGCCTGCTCCCTCTCACAGATTTCAAGCCACCAGGTCTGGCCAGCATGACCTTCTCCACCCTCAGCAAGGCTGGGAAGAACTTCCCTTCCAGGGAAACTGCCTGCTCAGAGGTGGCCCCACCGAGCCAGCCCAGACCTCATGACCTCTGCCATAGCTAATGAATACAAGCCACAAAGAGCTAAATAGCTTTGAGATGATGCAGGATACAGAGGCTGCTCGGCGTGAGCGCACAGTTTCATCAGAACATTCATGGAAGGGAATTAATCAGGAGGCTGGACTGAGGCTCCCTTGGTGGGGAGGAGCAGGAAAGTTAACGGGGTTTGGGGGAGGGGGCTCTGTCTCAGTAATCAATGCAGGAAAGAATTCTGTGAATATCAATGACCTAACTGCATATGGAGGCTGGGGCGAGCACATCTGAGTAGGAAATACAGGGTCTAACAACACATCGGCTTCTACGGCTGCAGACATGAAAGGCTGCTGCATTCATTCATCCATCCATCCATTCATTCATCTACCCACCCATCCACACATTCATCCTTCTGGCCCATCGGTATCTGTGGAGAACCTCTTGAGTCCTGGTGCAGTAGAGACAGGTTAGGACGGAATAGCAAAGACATTTGGAATTAAGCTCGGAGAATCTGAACCTTTTAAACTACTTTTTGGGTTCCTCCTGTGTCTCCTAACCTTTCTTATTCATGACCAATATTGTATATTTTGTACATACACACACACACACACATACACACATACACACACACACACACACACACACACACACACACGCCTATCAGAGGAATAGCCACACAGAAACAGGACGAGGGCAGCAACGTGATACAGTCATTAGCCAGGGCTTACAGAAGCCTGAGGCCAGCAAAGGGGCTTAGAAAGTTCTCTGACTTGCCCTGTCAACATCTTGATTTGATTTTGGATTTCTACCTTCAGAACTAAGAAAATAAACTGCTGTTTTGGGAGGGCTGGAAAGACAGCCCAGCAGTTAAGAACACCAGCTGTTCTTGCCAAGGATCGGGGTCTGGTCCCCAGTACTAACATGGCTGCTCACAACTGTGTGTGACTGCAACCCCAAGGTGCCCAATGCGCTCTTCTGGCATCCTCAGAGGCAGCTGGTGGCGCACGTATGGTGCACATGTGTGCATGCAGACAGACAAAAGGCCTGCATATACATACAAAATAAAATCTTTCAAAATTGCTATTGTGTTTAAGCCACTCAGTGTGTGTGGTCATTTGTTATGGTAAGCCTAGAAAATAGCATATCGTCAAAAGCTTTGCAGTGGTCTGAGGAGTCAGGGAGGAGCCACCCCTACCCACCCTCACCCACCCCAGGAAGTGACATTTCATCAAAGGCCTGACTCCTAAAGGATGTCTCCCAGTTTGCAGCTTCTCAGAGAGGGCATGACAGGTGTAAAGGCCACGAAACAAGGAGACCCTGAAGAGAGAGCCCAGAAGGCTGGCACAGTGTGGGGGACAAAAAGATGCCAGACGCCTCCCAAGAGGTGAGCAGTGGGGGAGCTCATGCCCAGAGAATGGGGTGCAGCTTCCAGCCTGGAAAGCCTCACCCCCACGGAGCCAGAGTGCTACCGGTCTCTGACCTTCACAGGCACCATGCTATATAAATATTAGTTGAGAAGTTCAGGTATACATGTGTTTGGGGAGGGCGTCTGGCTCTGTGTATCATCTGGAATGTGCCCACTGCCTCCCAAGAGAGCTGACTCTCATTCTTCCCTGTCCCTGCATCTGTCCTGGGTCTGTGTGAGGTGACACCCCCACCTGAGTTCTTCAGCATTCCTATCCCCCGAGCTCCTCACATTCACAGACAGGCGGCTTTCTCTCCTTTGGTCAGCCTCAGACAGAATTAAAATAGCATCGCTACAGAGCGTGTCAGGCTCGCCCAAGGAATTCCGAGTCTCCGGTGACTTCATTAGCTCCGGTGCCTTCAGTCATTCAGCCCCGGTGCCTTCTCTCCTGCCCACTCCCCCCCAGCCCCGTAGAGGGGTCTCATTAGCTGGAAATATGGTCCACTTAGTAGTTCCATTAACTCCACACTCCCAACACTTTTTGTCTCGGCCTCTCTTTCTGCGCCGCCCTTTCCTATGATCGCAGTCTCTCCAGTCATTAGCAGAAGGGCTGCTCACCTTCGTGACTAGAGACAACTCCTCCCTCCTTCCCTCAGGCCCTTCTCTTCCTTGTCTCTCCTGCAGCTTCAGAACCAGAGGACACAGACTTTTTTTTTTTTTTTTTTTTTTTTTTTTGGTTTTTTGAGACAGGGTTTCTTTATGTAGCTCTGGCTGTCCTGGAACTCACTCTGTAGACCAGGCTGGCCTCGAACTCAGAGATCCACCTGCCTCTGCCTCCCAAGTGCTGGGATTAAAGGCGTGCGCCACCACTGCCCGGCGACACAGACTTCTTAAACCACTCTCCGCGTCTGTACAAAGCTGCTTGCTCAGACCAAGAGAGGGCCATGTGGATCCAGGGTCCCAACCCCTCACTGTCCCTAGCTCCATAGAGTGACGTGTCCCTGAAGCTATTTTCACCGAGGTCACCATATGGACTCTTGGTCAGTGTCCTCTGCACCCTAGTTCTTGCCCACAACCCTGTCTCGAGGGGCCTCTTATCTCCAACCTTGCACAGACCACCAGGGAGTACTGCAGGGTACTTCTAGAACACCTGCTTAATACAGATTCTCCCTCGGTCTCAGGGACTTCCAAGTGCATGTGACCGGTGGGGGCTGCCGGAGACCATCAGCTGACTCCACTTCCTTCTCCCCACCCCTTTGAGACACAGCACTCTCCCCAAGGCCTCCCTTCCCCACTTCCCCTTCCCCTTATTCTGGGGTTTACCTACAATCTTAAAACAAAGGAAACAGTGCATGCGGACGGTCCCAGGCAGACTCAGAATGCAGGGGAAGGTAGTTCTAGAGGCAGGGGCAGAAGCTGAATTCTGAATGCCCTAGAAAGGCTGGAGAGAGAGAGAGAGAGAGAGAGAGAGAGAGAGAGAGAGAGAGAGAGCGCAGACTCGGTCCCAGATGGAGGCTGAGGGGAGAGCCTTTCTCTAGCTTCCAGGGCTTTCTCTAATCTCATTCCTTGCTTCTGAGCTGGTACAAAGGGACTGAATTGAGCCGGCGTCTGTGAAGTGGCCCCTGCACCCCCCAGCCGTGTGCCAGGTCCTGTACTGGTGTGAACTGGAGGTCTTTGGAAGCTGTAGGTGAGAGGCAGTGTGCTTGCGACAGAGATGGCGCTTCATCCCCAAATTCTGGAAGGGCAAGTGCTCCCTGACTCCTGTGCTCCAGGTCTGAGGAGCACAGCCATCTCCTCCCTTCTCCCCCGGGGAGCCCCAGCCCAATCCCCAGAGCCTGCATCCCTCCCTGGGGCCCAGGCAGCCATTCCCCTCTGTGGTGCTCAGCACTACGGAAGAGCAGCTCTGGGAAGCGAGGGCTGCATGAAGGGGAAGAGGGTCCTGGCCTCCGATACTCTCGGAGCATGTGACCTGAGAGAAATTGCTTTACTTCCCAAGACTACATCTTTGTCATCTATAGGACGGGCCCACGGCATCCCCCACCCCTTTGCATTTAAGGCTGAAACCAACCTCAGAGCAGTGCTGGACCAAGTGTGAGCCGAGGGTCTTGGGGCTAGTCACTAGCACAAAGACAAACATGTGGGAAGAGGGGCTGGGGAAGGGAAAATCTGCAAGTAGGCAGGACGGAGACGGAGCTAGTTCTGACAGAGCTTGGTAAAAGAGGTAGTACTAGGGGGCTGGGGACATGGCCCAGCAACCACATGGTGGCTCACAACCATCTGTAATGGGATCTGATGCCCTCTTCTGGTGTGTCTGAAGACAGCTACAGCGTACTCATACAAATAAAATAAATCTCTTTTTTTTTTTTTTTTAAAAAAAAAAAGGGGGGGGGCTGGCACTAGCTGTCTCTAGGGTGAGTGCCTGGAAATTTCCCATGAGCAAGCACTTGTAACCCAGGCTCACGTAGTGGCCTGAAGAAGCTGGTGAAATTGAGGGGGGAATTGGATGAGCTGGTTGGTGTCCTTGTTGCATATTGAACGTTGACTGAGGTCCTGGCAATGAACGGGAAGCTTGTTGGGTAGAGTGCTGGTCCACCATGCAGGAAGCCCTGGGGTTTACCCCCAAGCAGTGTGTAAACAGAATGCAGAGTACCTGTTAGCCTAACACTTGGGAGGGAAGGCAGGAGGATCAGTGTTGTGGGAAATATTAAAAAAGAGAGTCAGCACCTTCCCGCACTAGGGCCGGCAAGGCAACCAGCGGCGAGGCGCAGAGCTCACACCCGCACTAGGGCCACGGGCCTGCTGCCCGGTGGGTCTCACTCGGCGGTCCCTCTGTCCGCCGTCTCTCCGTCTCTCCGGCAGGGAACGCCAAGTTCCTCTTGCTACCATGCAATGCCCCACACACCCCACATTCTGCCGCCTCAATTACCCTGTAGAATCAAGACTCTGAATGCTTAATTAACCAATCAGATTTATGTATCAATAATATCACAATTTACAAGATGTCAATAGATTGTCTTAGAGCCAATTGATAATGATAAAAGCTTTATCTCAATATTTCTAACCTTGTTATGAAATCATGGCTACTTGTGTCTGGAAACCTTGCTACTCGGATTCACATCTGCGGCCACATCTTTCCCGCCCCTCCGGGACACTCCCTCTTCTCTGCAACTCTTAGCTCCGCCCCCTTTCCCCTGTCCAATCATAGACCTTCTCTGTACCAATGTAATTAGACAAGGAAAATCCTGCGACAGATTGGCTATAGAGTTGGTTGGGGTGAGTAGTTGGCACAGCCGAGAATCAGAGCCTCTGCGGCACTCAAGCCAGAGAGGGTTCATCCACACAAAAGCCTGCGGAAGTGCTGTTTGACATTAGAGCCCTGCATCTTCCTGGGCTGGCGGTTGGCTAGGCACCCAGGACAGTGATGGACAGTGCAGTTCAGATACCCACAGAAAGAGCTTAGGAGTCCCATATGCAGGAAGCTTAGAGTGCTGCCCCTGGAGCTTCTCAGCCAGGGTCCTCATTTCTCAAGGGCTGAGTGCCCAGTGGCTGGAAGCTTCTTTCCTCTCCCGACAGAGATGGCGATTCTTGTGGCATCTGGACTAAAAAGTTTCAGTGGGCCAGGGAAGTAATAAGAGAGACTGCCTAGCCTATGGCTCTGTGAGACCAATTAAGTTTCATGCTTTGTCATTGACACTGGAGAAAGCCAAGCTAAGCACAAATGATCTCTGGGATCCATTGTTGGGAGGAGCGTTCTACCCCGAGCCTAGCTCACCAGCTAGTGTCTTCTGGGACCAGTTTACTGTGCACTGACTGGGCAGCTGGACCACAGATACCACAGATGGGACTACCGAGTTGTTACAGTGTGCAAGCATCCATCCATCATTCACACAACATGAGGGGAAGGGATGCTTTCTGCACCAGGTGCTGGAGACACAGCAGGAGCCTGGACCCCAGCTGCACAGGATTCTCTTCTAGCAAGTAGACCGTCGAGGATGCCGAAAGAGAATCAGCGCCACTGACAACAGGAAGCCAGGTCAGAGACACCGGAAAGAGGAAATGTCTCCTTAGTTCCATCAAAGGCTTAACAGAGAGGAGGCTGAATCCACAATGAAGGTACAGCAGCCTCCTGGCCTTGTGTGTATCATCTCAGGCTTTCACCAATGATTTTCCGTAAAGCGGATGTTTAACGTACAGGAACCATATTTACCACTCAGGAGGCCAGAGGTTAAGAGTCAAGGCACTGGAAGGGCTGGTACCTAGAGGCTGATATGTGTGCATTCATGTGTGTACACGTACATGTGGAGGTCAGAGGTCAACGTCAGGTATGTTCTTTAATTGCTCTCTGTCTTACTTTTCATTTTAATTTTTAGATGTATTTATTTTTATTAGATATATTATTTATTTAGATTTATTTTGATTCTGTGCATGTGAATGTATGGCTTGCAGATATGTTCTATGTACCACGTGCATGCTGTAATGAGAGCAGACACGAAGAGGCTGGAAGAAGTATCAGATCCCCTGAAACTGGAGCTACAGAGGGTTGTGACTCACCATGTGGGTGCTTGGAACCCAACGCAGGACCTCTGATTAGGAGCACGTGCTCCCAACCACTGAGCAGCCCCCCAGCTACTCTCCATTTTAGAAACAGGTTCTTTCGCTGAGCTAGCTGGCCCTGAGCTCCTCTGATGCCCCGCACTGTGGTTATGAACATGCTACCACACACATCTCTTGCTTGGGTTCCTCGTGCCTGCACAGCAAGCCCTTTCCTGATCCACCTCTGCAGTCCCCGCTATGACCTCATCTGAATTAAACTACCTACATCTATGAAGATTCTATGTCTGGATGAGTCATATCCACAGAATGGAGGTGGGAGAGAACCTTAGCATGTCTGTTGGAGGTCACAGGTCAGTCAGAATAGAACAGTAGAACCTGGGTGTATATATTGGAGGTCATAGGTCAATCATATCCACAGAATGGAGGTGGGATAGAATCTTGACCTGTCTACCAGATGTCACAAGTCAATCAGAAACACCATGGTTTTCCTGGACATGGCTTCAGTCTGACCTGGGGCCAGCGGAGCATCCTGAATCCTGCTTCTGACTGCATGAAGATGATGCAGGTGAGAAGGACCCCGAGCTACGCTCCCCACTGTGTGGACCCAGTGTTCATGGCAGTCCTGTATCACAGAACTCCCTGTTGCCACATCTCCAGAGAGACAGAGCTAATAATGTCTCCCAGCTGAAACCTCAGCCCAGCCCCTCGTGAGGGCTTATGCACCAGCCCAGGTCCTGACCATCACGGTTTGCTCTTATCACTGACACCATCACCATCACTATCACCGCTAACATCACCATCATCACTGACATCACGATCATAACCATCATCACCATTACTAGATTTCATTCTTCTTCGTTCCTGATGGCTCTCTGTGGCGATTTCATCCTGACCACTTGAATGCAAGCCTGTTCAGGGCAGGGCACATGTTTTGACCTTATCCATCTCCCCAGGTAGCTTGATACAGTGCAGAGCATGAGAGATTTGTAGCCAATAGAAGAGGAAATCTCAAGTGGAAACCTCCCTTTCCGTAAACAAGACAGTGGTCACACTGATCTTTACTCCCCAGTGAGTCCCAAACTGCCGAATGAGCTAAGCCCAGGGCTGCAGGAACCTTCATGTTCCCGGACCTACGGGAAGCACAGGCAGCCCCCACAGGCCTGACTGCCCCATTCCCTGGATCAGAGAAGGTTCTGTGACTCCACTCAGCGACCTCTGCACTGCCTAAAATCAGAGACTGACATCATCAAGAGTTGGGGAGGCTGTGGAACTTCCAAAACTCCATACACTCTGACAGACATGCGAATGGTGCAGGCACTGTCCAGGATGGTTTAGCCTGGCTTTCTTCTTTTGTTTTGTTTTTGAGACAGTCTCCCATAGCCCAAGCTGGCTTTGAACTGCCCGGGCTAAGGATAACCTTGGACTTCTGACTCTTCTGCCTCCATAGCCTTAATGTATGGATCGTGGGTGTGAGCCCACTACTTTTATGCAGTGCTGAGGACTGAACCACAGATGTCATGAACACTAAGCAAGTTCTCTCCCAGCTACACCACATCCAAGCCTGGTTTGGTAGTTTCTTGGGCGGTTAAACACCTACCCGGTACACGATGGCCCCCAGCAAGTCCCCAGGACAAATAAAACACATGCTACCTGGGAAGGTTTCTCAGGATGTTCATGGGATCTTTATCCAGAATGGCTGGGAATTGGAAACAGACCCAAGTGTCTTATCAGTTAGGCAGTGCAGAAACGAACGGACTCTTACTATGGGATGTGGCCCAGCAAGGAAAAGGCCACTAGTTCACATGATTCCACGAGTGACCCTTGTGGAAATAGATATGGTTCATCTCAATGGCACCTGCCTGGAGCAGGCAAAGTGGCCCACGGTGGCATCGGAGGGTGTAGGAGAGCCTTGCCTAGAAAGGCCGAGGGAGGCGGCCATGCCAGGTGTGTGCGTCCTGCAGCCTGGAGCACATACAGCTGAGGATAGCTACGTATGCAGCTCCAAACAAAACTAGAGACATGAGGGGGGGGTTTGGAAATGTTATTAGTGTGTGTGTGTGTGTGTGTGTGTGAGAGAGAGAGAGAGAGAGAGAGAGAGAGAGAGAGAGAGAGAGAGACGTGAAGGTGCCCTCAGAGGTCAGAAGAAGGAGTCAGAGCCCCTGGAGCTGGAATTATAGATGGTTCTGACCTGCCACATGGGTGTTCAACCCATATCCTCCAGAAGAGGGTCAAGAGCTCCTAACCACTGAGGCACCTTTCCAGCCTGACTTATATATGTAACTCAATCACATAGTTTTCAAGAGAACCGTAAACAGCTTTGTAGATGCCAGTGTCCTGTTGTAATGTAAAATGGTTTGAGAGATTCATTGAGTCTTAATTATACATCTGTATAATAGTGTGTGTGTGTGTGTGTGTGTGTGTGTATGTGTGTGTGTGTGTGTGTATGTGTGTGTGTGTCTGTATGTGTCTGCGTCTGTCTTTCTGTGGCGTCTGTCTTTCTGTGTGTGTGTCTGTCTGTGGAGAGCAGAGACCCTCAGGCCTCTGCCCTTCCAAAGGTCCTTTCCTACCCCACCCCTGGCTGCATCAGGTACTTCCTCTGGGACCATTTCTAGTCAGTTTCTCTCTTGGGCCCCAAAGCAGCCACCTGCCCTGCCCTCGGCCCTAGGGTTCCCCTTGTGGTCACAAGTGGGTACTGCACCTCTTTCCTCTGCCTTACTCCAGAGCCCCGCCTGCCGTCTCCATGGGGCTCAGCCGGCTTTGCTGAACAGACAAACGAGATGATTGCTCTATCATTATCTTTACAGCTATAACTACATGTTTGTCTGTAAACTCCATTTCCGCCTCCCCCGGTGTCCTCTATTAAATCTGTATAGATCTGTAAACTTGATTTCTGGCGTGTGTCCACAGTTCTGCAAGCCACCCTGAGCTCTGAGGATGCCCGGGAAAATGAGCCCTAGTCAGCTCACAGGTGCTCACAGGTCCCTGTCCAGTGGCTTACAGCAGCCTCCACCATGTGTCCCCAACAGAGTGGTGCTCTTCTTGCTTCCCCTGTCTTCCAGCCTGAGCTTCCCAGCTTAGGCTCCAAACCCAGGCAACTGAGCTCTCTATTGGGTCACTTGTCCTCTTTAGGCCTCAGTTTACTTATCTGTGAAATGGAATGATGCTATTCCAGTCTCACTTAGGCACACAGCATCAAACCTGGTAGCTTTAAGCAAAATAAGTAGCCAGCCAGGGGTTTTATAGCGGAGAGGGTAATCCCAGCAGTAGTTGGTGAGTCCAATCCCTCCTACCCCATGCAGGTTAGTCCCGAAACACAGATGGTAGAGGACCATGCTGCCTTGAAAATAAGGCTCCTGTGCTGCCCCAGACGTTAGACTGGAACCGATCCGGTCTCTGACAACACATTGTTTTGCAGAAGTGCCTCTCCCTCAAGCAGCCCTAACTGCAAGGGCTGGCAGGGATGAAAACCCAGAAAACAACAGGCGGGTTCAGAGCAGGGAAGAAGATGGTTTGGTTCCACGGGGAGGACGGGGTGGCCCTGAACCTGACAGAGGCAACAACCCCAAATTTAGCTCTCTCAGATCACATTACCCATGACTGGACCCCTGGCACATTAAGTGTGAGGATAGAAAGAGAGCCAGTGATGTCACCCACAAAACTAGGGCCAGTGGCTGCTTCCCAGGCCCCCCTTTACTGAATAGGTGACCCTGAGTGAGTGAACCACAGAACATCTTCCAAGGAAAAGGCAGGTACAAGGCCTGCACCCCATCCTCACCCTACCCCAGGATTTGGCAGAGAAGGAAGGACTGTTCCAGTCTGGGCTGGTAAGGAGGGTGAGGAATGTAACCCAGTGTGACTTCCACCAGGGCGGGCCAGAGCTCTAACACAGGAAACTGGAGAGATGGCAGTCTGAGACAAAATGTTTAGCTCACAAGCACAAGGGTCTGAATTCCAGAACCTGTGGGAAAACACTGAGCTTGGGAACATAAATGTAACCCTAGCGCTGGGGAGGCAGAGACAGGCAGCCCTCAGTCGCCAGCCAGACCCAATCAGGCGGCCCTGGGCCCCATCGAGACAAGGGGTTGGAGTTCACAGTCATGGTGGTGCACGCCTCCAATCCCAGCACTCTGGAGACAGAGGCAGGGGGATCTCTGGGAGTTCAAGGCCAGCCTGGTCTACACAAAAAGTTCCAGGACAGCCGGGGGTAGACAGAGAGACCCTGTCAAAGGGTGTGTGTGTGTGTGTGTGTGTGTGTGTGCTGTAACAGCTCCTAATAATCTTTACAGTTGATCTCTGATCTTCACATACATAGACATACATGTACATACACATATGCACACACACAAACACACTATGATGGCTTGTCAACTTGACTACATCTGGAATATATAAAACTATAGTGGCTGGGCACACCAGGGAGGACTTTTCCTTAGTTAAATCACTTGAGGTAGGAAGACCCTCCTTTAATCTGGATCTTTTGAGGTGGGAAGACCCTCCTTTAGTCTGGCCACACCTTTGCTGGCGGCCTACAGAAGGACATGGAAGAAGGAAGCTTTTGCCCTTTGCCTGCTTGCTCTCCCTGGCAAATCCGTTCCTTCACGGCCTTGGAGCCGACTTCGGGTTCCAGCGCGGACTGAAGAGCAGCTGAGACGCGAGCCTCGGGGCTGCACGGCTCTGGATTCTTGGACTCTGTTGTAGATGGACAACGGTACCACAGTCAGAAAGCCACTCTAATAAATCCCATGTGTGTGTGCGCGTGTGTGTACGTAGATACATTAAATAAAATATATAAATATGTATTTCTGTATAATGGATATATGGACTTCTATATGTGGAGATAGATGTAATAAAGACCTCTAAAGAGCCCTGCTCTGCTGCTCTAGAGAACTCTGCCTAATGCACGCTCATGAAACACAATGCTTTTCACTAGAGGATGATACAAGGAAGGCTTCTGCTCCCTCTGACTCAAAATCCTTCATTCCCTGAAGCAATGACTTCCTGTCTGAGACTGGCACATAAGAGATGCTGTTTGGGAGGAAGCGGGTAGGCAGGATGGTTAAGAGGTCTGCTACAGAGCCTGGCAAACCGAGCCAGTCCCAAGCACCCCCACGGCAGCAGGAGAAAACTGATTGCCAAGGTACTGTACTCTGAGTTCCATGTGTAGCCATAGCACACATGCCCTACCCCCAAAATAAATAAAATGTAATAAAACACTTGGAAATGACGTGTAAAGAATGACTAGCCCAAGTCCCGCCATCTTGAGCCTCCAGCTAGAGAGGCGTATCCTTCCAGGATGGCCCCGTGGGCTTCTGCAAGGCTCATGCTCTGCTTCAAGGTTTAGCATTAAACAAATGTACGAGCAGCAGCCTTTTGCCGGCTGTGTTATAGTCTATCATATGGGTGGATGCTAGTTGAATCAAACTCAGCTGGACCAGGGACCTGTCACCTGGCTGAAGATGACCTTGGCAGCGGACAACAGCTTCCGTGACAATCCCCTGGTGTCAGGTGCTGACTGCTCACAAAACAGGCACATTCCATTTTCATAAGTCTCTCGGACATCCTTCCCAAGGTCAAGGCTGACTGTGTTCCCTAACAACTGGTCCACACCAGTGTCCATTCCGCACTGGAGTAAGATGGACTCCTCGGCCTCAGTCACCTCATCTCCACCCAAAGGCCGCCTGCCTGTAGCCCCTTTCTCGGTGCCTTGGTTAGAGAGCAGAGCACCTCCCCAGGAGCGCGGGAAAGCCCTGAGGGGCTTCAGGTGAAGGGAACATTGTGGATTTTGATGCTGACCCGATACCAAGTCTACACATCAAATCCTGGCTCCATCACCCCTCGGCTGTGTGGGCTGTGAAATGCACTTGCCTCTCTAAGCCTGTTTTCCCGGCTATAAAACAGATTTAGTAGGAGCGTTCTAAGGGTTCCCTCAAGACTACAACAGCTTCCTTGCAGACCACTTGGTCCAGGACAGGTTCTGTCAAAGATAGTTCAGATGTTAGGGGGCATCCCTCTATGGTTGTCCTTGGACAGGCTCTGTGGGGGCTCTGGAGCCTTGCTGAGGTGTCCCTGCCCTGTCCCCACCCCGGCTGTCAAAGGCCTGTGTAATCCCTCATGGACTCCAGGACCCAGAGGAGGGGCCAGGGCTGGAGACTCAGAGACCAATCGATACATTATTTAGCAGCAAGAATGCAAATGAGGACAAATTAATTACGGCACTCCCTCCCCCTACTCCCCCCTGCGCCCACTGTCCTCCCTCCTCTATCCTCTCCCCACTGTCCGATTGCTGACAAATTCTCTAGAAAATATCAAAACAGCCTCTGGCTGGAACCTGCCATGGTGAAGTCCCATTATCTATTATTGATGCGGACCTTGACAAGCTCGCTCTTTAAGGAAGATGCACATAGAGAGAAAGAGAGAGAGAGAGAGCTGCTAATGGTGTTTAAAGGCGCAGACTCCCTTTCCCCTCCTGAGGACGCTGCATTGACACCAGCTGCAGCCCATTCCGCCTGCCAATCAGTCCTCAGAGCTCAGAGTTGGGGTTGTCGGAGGGAGGGCAGAGAGACCATTCAGCCACCACAGGAGAGGGGATTCTGACAGAGGCCAGGGGTGGGTCTTCTGACTCTCACCGCCTTTCCCTAGATTGACCTTGGTTTTCCTTTTGGGAACACTGCTCAAAATTAGCTATTCCTGCCGGTCAGGCAGGAGTCCCAAAGGAAGCAGAGAATTCTGATAACTGCCTCCGTTTCCCAAAGCCGGTTTGAGGGTAAGGATGCTATCTATTTGATGTCACCATAATGACACACAAAACATTCCGCACAGTGAGTAATGTCACCTCTGTACCTGGGGTGATAGGGATGTGTCCTGTGAGTTCACACTGAACCAGGTTCCACTCTATCGGGGCCGGCCGGAAATGTGAAAGACACACAGGAATTCTCTAAGCCTTCCTTCCCATTCCTCATGGGCAAGGGAGAGATGCCCTCTGACCTTGCCCTTGACTTCTGTGACATGGCCCTGGGGTCATGAGAGAGAGAGCTGGCCCTGCCCCTCACCAGCTGCAATGCTCAGGAGAGCAGACCCTGCACCTGGCCTGAGCAGCACAGGAGAGCTGGCCCTGGTGATGTGGGTGAGCTGGTCCCAGGGACAGGAGAGCAGACGTGCTAGCTCTGTTCCTTACTGGCTGCAGCGTTGGGTGAACTAGCATGGGCAGTTTGCCTTGGTGGTGTGGGTGCAGGAGCACTGGCAGGCTGACCAGCTACCACCCAGGCCCAGGTTCGGGGCTTTGAGTTGGCCCACCCCAACATCGATCCTGTGTATGAACTGCTAGAGACACGAAGGGGCTGCTCCTGCAGATCCGAAGCTGCGGGATCTGTCTGACACGGGGCAACAACAGGATATCAAGAGGAGTCCAGCGAGGAGCCAGTATCGATTGTTTAGCAGAAGCCAGAGGCCTCGTACCAGACCTCTGCGTAATGAACATCTATCTGCAAGATGTGTAGACAAAAGGACACACGGTGACACACTGCAGCTTTCACGACAAAATGTTTTGCTTCTTAGTTTGGGGAGAGGGGTGTTGCAAGAGCAGAGGGAGGATACAAAGAGATGGGGAGACGAGTGGGATTGGGGTGCATGATGTGAAATTCTCAAAGAATTGATAAAAAGTATTTTTTAAATTCGTTTTAAAGTTTTTACTTTTTAACTGAGTGTAATAATAGGTCTTACTGTAACCACTGTAGTCAGGGGGCTGAAAGGTAGGACAGTCACAAGCCCAAGGCCACCCTCAACTCTGTATAGTGAGTTTCAGGCTAGCCTGGGGTAAAGAGTACAATCTTGTTTTTTGTTAGTTTGTTTGTTTAAATGGACACACTGAAGGTTTTGTACTCAGAGCAAAGAATGCCTCATAAAATATTGTTTTCCCAGCATGCACAAGTTCCCAGGTTTATCTCTAACACCACATAGAAAGTAGATACAATTCTAAAGTAAGTCAGAAAAATCATAGATCAGGCACCCTGGCTTCTTGCCATAATCCCAGCAGCCTGAAGGCTGTGGTAGGATTGCTCTGGTCCAGGGCCAGCCCAGACTACACAATGGCTCCAGGTGGGCAAACTGTGTCGCACGGTAAGAGCAGAATTCATTTATTAACCGGTGAGGGCTGCCGCAGAAGGGCTTCTTGGTGGTATTTGGGGAGGGTGGAGGGATGTGGAACACACCGCGTCTGTGGTCAGCACAGCTGATGGGAGACAATGGGGCAGGTGGGCGGACGACAAAGCTGGGAGCTGCCAGACCGGTGACTGCAGGGTGCCTGGGCGGGATGCAGAAGCCAGTCTGGTATGTCCGATTAAAGCAGCCGTCAAAAGCTCCTGAGGGAGACAGAGTCTTCGAGAAGCTGAGACCTCCCAGACTCATTGCCTTGTTTCAGCAGAGAATCATAGCAGTGGGCACAGGATCCATGAGTCCCCAACCGGAATGCATTGATGGGGGCAGCAGGTTCCCTAAGGGAAGGGAGTGGGCGGCTGTAGGGGGCAGTAAGGACTGGGGTAAATAGGACCACAGGCTCAGGCCTAAGGGGCAGCTGCTCCTGGTGCCCCTTCAGCCCACCCTGGAGGAATTGGGCCCCTGGCCTCAGGTTTTTTCCAGTCTTTGAGGAGAAACACAAATTGAATTCTAACCCAAGATTACTCAAATTTAATACCCTGACGGTAAATTCTAACTTTACAGAACAGTGTCAGGCCAGGCCATGCCTGTTGGCAGGCTGGTCCTTACCTGACAGCTAGAGTAAGCAACTAGGTCTTCACAGAGGTGGAAACTGGGAGCTGGAGGCCTCCTTGGGCCTGCTGCCTGGCCCAGTGCTCCTTAAACACTTTTTACAGATCCAGCAGAGTTAAGGTCTGAGCACATGATCAGAACACCATGTGGGGAGGATTCAGTTGGAGGAGTGTTTGCCTTTGTGAGCACAAGGGCTTGCGTTTGATCCCCAGAACGCACATCTAAAAATGAAAAGGAAACCGGGCAGTGGTGGCACATGCCCTTAACCCCAGCACTCAGGAGGCAGAGGCAGGTGAATTTCTGTGAGTTTGAGGCCAGCTTGGTCTATAGAGTAAATTTCAGGACAGCCAGGGCTACACAGAGAAACCCTGTCTCTAAAAGCAGCAGCAGGAGAAGTGGAGGAGAAGGAGGAGAAGGAGGAAGAAGAGGGAGAGGAAGAAGAGGAGGAAGAGGAGGAAGAAGAGGAAGAGGAGGAGAGGGAAGAAGAAGAGGAGAAGGAAGAGGAAGAAGAGGAGGAAGAGGAGAAAGAAGAGGAGGAGGAAGAGGAGGAAGAAGAGGAGGAGGAAGAGGAGAAGGAAGAGGAGGAGGAAGAAGAGGAGGAGGAAGAGGAGAAAGAAGAGGAGGAGGAAGAGGAGGAAGAGGAGGAGGAAGAGGAGGAGGAAGAAGACAACCCAGGGCTCCCCGACCATGGTATGGGCTGGTGGGTGCCACCATGATAAGCAGCTGTGAGATGGAGAGGTAGGGAAGATAGTAAGAAAGGGAGCAGCAATGGGTGCCCTGTGGAGCCATGATGGTGGTGACAGGCGAGAGAGGGCCAAGCTCCACATGCTGTCATTCCCAGCAGGGCCAGGGGACCATGTGCAGCAGCCTGGAGCTTATGCAGATGCACACTCAGCCCTGAACTGGCTGGCAAAGGTTCACTCTCTAGATTGGACCTCCTCAATAGAAGGCCCGCCTTGGTCCACGATGCCCCCAGAGGCCATGCTAGTGTCTGAGGTCCATGCTCCTGCCTCAGGCCGTGATGGACCCTGACCTCCACGTAAACATATGTTTCTGTGCCACCAACTGATGCCCTAGTGCTGTCCTCGGGCTTGGCTGTCTCGGGGGCCATGCTGGTGTGGATCGAGTGTGATCTGGGACCACGTTGAAGCCTGCAGTCTGTGCAGCTGCTGAGGGTCGTGAGAGGGTCAGTGGTCCTGATACGGCCAGGACTGTGTGGCTAGTGCTACCACTGGAGTCCATGCAATGTCTGTAGTCTGGGCTGCGGCACGAAGCCATGTTGGTGTCCAGGGGCACAGGAGAGCTGGACCACCCTTCCTGGGAGCGCTGGCTCTCCCCTCTATGGCTATAGCATGGCTGGCTGGGGTTCAGGTGGAGAAGAGTCACCTTCCCTTGGGGACTGGCCACAAGGGAGTGACCATGTTCTGTAAGCATATGGGATAGCACAAGATGGATTTACTTTGTCTTTTCTTGTTCTTTTTTCCTTTTATTCTTCTTTTGGGGTGGTTGTACATGGGGGACAGACATGGGAGGATTCGGAAATGAGCATAATTGGAGTGCATGATGTGAGATTCCCAAATAATCAATAAAAAAGAAAGAAAGAGCCAGGCGGTGGTGGCGCATGCCTTTAATCCCAGCACTTGGGAGGTAGAGGCAGGCGGATTTCTGAGTTTGAGGCCAGCCTGGTCTACAGAGTGAGTTCCAGGACAGCCGGAGCGACACAGAGAAACCCTGTCTCAAAAAGAAAGAAAGAAAGAAAGAAAGAAAGAAAGAAAGAAAGAAAGAAAGAAAGAAAGAAAGAGAGAAAGAGAGAAAGAGAGAAAAAAGAAAGGGGGAGGAAGGAAGGAAAGAAGGAAAGAAGGAAAGAAACAAAGAAAGAATCAAAGAAAATTGGAAAGGAAGAAAATTGGAAAGAAAGAAAAAAGTCAAGACAGATGTGATGGTACATCTCTGTAAGCCCAGCACTTGGAAGACAGAGGCAGGTGGGTCTCTGGGAGTTCAAGGCCTGCCGTTTCTACATAGCTGGACTCTGACTCTAAAATAAATAAGTTTAATAGTAATATTTTTTTTTTTTTTTTTTTTTTTTGGTTTTTCGAGACAGGGTTTCTCTGTGTAGTTCCGGCTGTCCTGGAACTCACTCTGTAGACCAGGCTGGCCTCGAACTCAGAAATCCGCCTGTCTCTGCCTCCCAAGTGCTGGGATTAAAGGCGTGCGCCACCACCGCCCAGCGATAGTAATATTTTTTATAAGACATGCACTCACTCATGCCTCAAGTGCTAGGGAGGTGGACAAGCAAGTCTCTGGGTTGCTGACTGGCCAGTTAGCCCAATGAGAAACTCTATCTCAAAAACAAGGACAGTACACAAAGAACAACACTGGAGGTTGTCTTCTGGCCTACACACACACATACACATGTAGCCACATAATCACACACACACTCACACATACACACTCACATAATCACTCACACACAAACATTCACACACACACTCACATAAACACACTCACATAAATCACACACATAATCACACACTCACACACACATACACACACTCACATAATCACACACATAATCATACACTCACACACACATACACACACTCACATAATCACACACATGTACATACTCACACATATACTTACACATACACTCACACACATAAAGACTCACACATACACACACACTCATGCTACATACATATAATCACACGCACAAATGTACATACACATATACTCACACATACACTCATACACACACGTACATACTCACACATACACACATACACATTCACACATACACACATACACATTCACACACACACACACAGTCACACACATACACATATAGCCACATACACACACACACACACAGTCACACACATACACATATAGCCACATACACACACACACACACACACACACACACACACACACCACACCACACAAGGAATATCTGTCCTATGACAGTCTCTTCTGTAGGAACACTGTGGACTGGGTGCTGTCCTTCAATCAAAAAGACAATGGTGAGATTGGAGAGATGGCTCAGCAGTTAAAAGCAATGACTGCTCTTCTGAAGGTCCTGAGTTTGAATCCCAGCAACCACATGGTGAGTCACAACCTTTTGTAATAGGATCTGATGCCCTCTTCTGGAATATCTGAAGACAGCCACAGTGTACTTAATTGCATATAGTAAATAAATAAATAAATAAATAAATAAATACACAAATACATAAATATATACATAAATACATAAATAAATAAATCTTAAAAAATAAAGAGAATGGTGGCCCAGTGAAGTCAAGCAACTTTCCAGGGTTACACAACAGCCAGAGGCAGGGTTGGGCGTAGGTTCCTTGTGTGAAGACAGGGCGGCCTCCACAGGGCTCCCACCCTGTACTACAGGAAGGAAACAGGGGGAGGAGCTAGGAAGCAGACTAATTGAACTGACTCCCTGCGCAGCTGCTCAGACAAATGACAAACCCAGTGGCTGAGAATGACACTCGTGTGAGAGCTCTAGAGGGCACAATCCTAAATCGCAATATCAGCACCCATGCTGCAGGCCGGGGGTGCTGCCCACACCCACACCCACACCCACCCAGCTCCGTGCCCCTTCTGTCTTCAGAGCCAGCAGATTATCTTCCATCTCCCCCTGTCTCTGACCTCTGTTTCCACTGCCTCATCTCCTCTTGTTCATCGTGGTTTGTCTTGCTATAAAACCCAGGCTGGCCTGGAACTTGTGATCCTCCTGCCTCAGCTTCCCATGTGTTAGGATTATAAGTATACTCCACCATCCCAGTTTTTTTTAATGTGTCCCCCTGGCCTCCTTTCCTCATTGTGTCAGAGTCTCTTGCAGTCTGGTCTAGAACGTGCTATGTGCTGAGACTGACCTTGAACTCTTGATCCTCCTGCCTCTGCTTCCCAAGTGCTAGAATTATAGACATTTGCCACCACGCCCAGCTTGGCCACGGTCTTCTGGGATCATTGCCTTCGGTTGGGCCCCACTCAGAGTCCTGGTGAGTCTCCCACATTGGTTGACTTTCTCGTTGCTGTGGTGTGCCAGAGAGAAGCAGCTTGGGGTGGGGGAAGATGCCCTTTGGCTCAGAGTTTCAGGAAAAAGCACTTAACAGAGGTGGCTCCATCCTTGTCACCAGCAACTGGTCACATCGTGGTAGCTCACCAAGAGTGAAAACCTACCTCTGAAGCCCACTAGCTTGCTCCAGGCCCCAAAGTTTCATAACCTGCCAGCTAGAGACCAAATATCCAAATGCATGAACACATCCCCCTTCAGGCCACACCCTGCAACTTGACTTCCTTGATTTAATCCTGTCTCCAAAGTGCCTTCTGTTTAGGTAGCACACTCCCATTTGGGAGAATAGCGCGCGTGCGTGCGTGCGTGCGTGCGTGCGTGCGTGCGTGTGTGTGTGTGTGTGTGTGTGTGTGTGTGCATGGACAGCAGCATGTTTTCTCTGTCCCCAAAGCACTCCCCTGCAAAGGGCATGCTTGCCATCTCTGAGTGAGGGATGGTGAGGAGACGAGGACAGAAGACTCTCGAGCCCAGGAAAGTAGCAAGGCCAACTGGGTATTGTCTCAACACCGCCTGGCTGGTGTCCTAAATCAGGCTGGCTTCTTGGTCCTGGAGGGCTGAGATCTAGGGGAGGGGCGGAAGAGCCCATCGCAGGGCCCACGTCCTGTTTCCCATCCATGCCTTTCTTGTTGGTGCGTGGATCACATCTCTCCTCTGGACCAGCCTCAGCCCAGGCAGGCAGCAGCAGCTGGAAGTCAGGCAGATGGGGCCTGTGCCCTTGGAGAACCTTCATCTTGGCACAAGAGGCAGGAGTTGAATATTCAGTCATTTAATCATGTGGAGAGGGTTTTGAGGATGTGGCATGTTGAGGAATGAGAGGCCTCCTAGGGTGCTTTTATTAAGAACCCAAGATACATTCTTGAAGGTATAAAATGAAGATACTGGAAGAAGAGAATGGGTGGAAAAAGAAGAGGAGTTAGCTGGCAGAGATGGGAGATGGGGCAGGAGCAGGAACAGAGCCAGCGAGTGGAGGAAGGAGAGGGAGAGGAGGTGCACCCGACCGTCTCTGCTAAAGTCACAGCTCTGCCATCCAGCCTTAACCTCCCGCTCACTCCTGCTGAGCCGAGCCCTGGCCCCATGCTTTCCCTTCAGTTTGCCATGGCTACGACTTCTCCAGGGATGAAGGCCTGGTCTTGGCCTGTTATTCGACTGATGCTCACCCCAAAAGTCAAGTGGGACCTTTAGCTGGAGCCATAGGGGTGCGGGTGCTTTCCAATATGCAAGACACCATGGTGTGGCTCTAGGCACATCTCTCCAAGCCCAACCTCTTGGCAGCTGGATTTGGACCAGTCTCCAAATCCCAACCACTCTGCTTTGTTAACATCCTTGTACTCTGAAGAGGCTCCTGTGTGCCTCAAGCTCTTTTCCTGGACTGGACTGTGGGCATCTTAGGGTCAGGGTCATCACCAAGTACAGGTCTGGGCACTGAGTTGATATCCCACAAGAATACTGGCCCGAGCGCCTGTGGGTGCTCTGCGAGGAGCCAGGGCCTTGCTGATGCTGTCAAGCGATGCCTGTGGTAGGGCTGGCACTGACCCCATGGCTGAGGCCCAAGGCTGCAGGCACCTCACAGGGGTGTGCCATCCTGCCACTCCGTGGGGAACTGCAGGCTTTCTGTCCTTGTCCATGGCAGGGATCGCATTGAGGCTGCCTTAGGACTTCTAAGCCTGGCACCATCCGTTCCCCAAATGCTCCAGAGCCAGATGCCCCTCCTCTCAGGAGAGAAACCGAGCGCTGGGGGAGCCCGCCGGCCTGGCGTGCGTGGCATTCCCTCTTGCTCCTGCTAGCCAGTGACCTTGGGCAAGGAGGTAAGTTACCTCTGAGGGCCTCTACCTCCCCATCTCCACAAAGAGGGCACACCCTTCACACAGTCATATAATGACTAAGACGATGTGCATCTACTGGTTTCAAGCATGGCACCAACTCACTCGTGACCTTGAGAAGTCCCTCCCACCTAGAGTCTGGGAAGCAGCTCATCCTGGTGCCCCACCCCCAGGTCCTTCTGCGCTCAGGCTCTGTGATTGGCATGGGCTGTCATTATCCCATCTCTCTTTCTTCTGGCACTAGAGGGACTGTGTGTTGCCTTCTGAAGGCCGGGGCCACGCTGACCCTATGAGGAATGGACAGCAGAACTGGGCAGGGCTCTTTCCCCCAAGCAGTACCCTGTGCAGGGCTGGAGCCACGAACAGGAGAGAATTATGCAGTCGTGAAGTGACCTGAAGAACGGAGGTCACTATCTCCCTCCCCCTCAGGTCAAGAGGTCATCCCATCTCAAAGTCAGGGCCGGATGGGGCTCTGCTTTTGATTCTCCAGGAAAGCTCCTGGATTTAAGAGCTTATGGAGAGTTTAATTAAAGAACCCTGCTATTTTTGAAAAGTTTCCCTCTCCCTGTATTGATCCTACTTTGAAAGGTGTTCGAGGCATCAGGGGAAGGTCACGAAAGGGGAAGAGAAACAGAACAGGGAAAGATACGGCTGCAAGAGTCAGGCATGGGACAGTCACAGTCGCGCTGCCACGCGACTCCGTGTGCCTGGGGTTGGGGTGACCCAGCTCTGCCACTGGGGATCGTCTGCCTCCTAAACGATGACTACATCCACACACGGCTAGAGAGTGCCCCGGGACAGGCCTGGTTGGCTGCCCAGCATGTCCTGGGTACCGTTCTGTCAGTGTTCTCCCCCCAGGAGACGTGGCCGTGGCTGAAGTGACAGCACAGGCTGGCCCCGGGCGAGAGGCTTCCAGGGTAGACAGCTCTATCCCTCGGGAAATCTCCTGAGAGTTCACAAATGGCCCCCGCATTCTGCGCTCGGCCGCCAGAATGCTGCCTCAGCAAGGCTGTGATTGCTCCTGAGTTTTGCAGATGGGGCGTAGACGCTTGCTCTCAGCTCTCCCTGACTGCTCCCTTGGCACTTTGTCCTCCACACCACCCAGCTGGCCCGAGGCTCCCAAACGCCACCAGCTGCCCACCATTCCCAAGCAGGGTTATCACTGCTTCCTTCTGCGGCCCTCAAGTACCAGGATGAGAGAATCGGATAGGTAGGGCACGTGGCCATCTTGTCCCATCAACTATGACCACAGCAAGAACTGCTTAGAGCTGAGACTTGAACCCTGAGACTGAGGGCAGAGGACTCCCAGACTCCTCACCCTAGAAGTCACTTCCCCTGGGATCCCCACAAACAGGCCTGTGGCCATGACAGAGCTGAGCAGGCCAGCCCCGTTTAGCACCTTGGACAGAGCACTCACCGTTTGGGATGCTGACTGTCCTATGGTCCAGTCTTCTTCACAGTGAGTTGTGAGAGTCACCAGAGGCAGAAATGGGGTCCACATCTCAGATGCCCAGCCCTTGCTTTGGGCTTACCTCACCCCTGCCCTCCTGTGATACATGTCGGCCCTTCTCCTAGCCTGTCTGTCCAGGTAGAGGATGACCCAGAAGATTCACGATTTAAATGTAGGCTGTGTCATTGCTGGGGCTGGGGGCAGCACATCGAGATCAGTATGGGGAGATAGATGGCTTTGCCGCCCTGCACATGAGGCTCAGTGTCGGAGCACACCTAACACACACAAGACCCTGGGTTCCATCCTCATCACTAAAAACAGAAGGAATGGAGGAAGCAAGGGGAGAGTGGGGGAGGGGAGACGGAGTGAGGGTAGGGAGGAGAAGGCGGATTGTTGTGCCCACAGCTGCTAAGGGGAGGGGCTGCTCCATGCTGGACCATAAAGGGAACAGCTGGGGGGGTGCTGAGTGGGCCACAGAGGGTGTGTGTGTGTGTGTGTGTGTGTGTGTGTGAGAGAGAGAGAGAGAGAGAGAGAGAGAGAGAGAGAGAGAGAGAGAGAGAGGAGAGGAGAGGAGAGGAGAGAGAGAGAGAGAGAGAGAGAGAGAGAGAGAGAGAGAGAGAGGCCTTCTTCCATTCCACCTGGGAAGCAGGGAGGTAAAGCAGGCTGGGCTCACTCAGATGACTTCAGCGTGTCTCCTCATGGGAACAATGGTTATGAGATGGAGCCAAATGTTGAAAACAAGACAGACAAGGCTGTGCTGAGACTTTATCCAGAGAGCAAAGGAGCCAGGGCTGACCAAAAAGGTCGCCAGGGTGCCCTGTGAGCAGCTCTTATTGATCTGCTAGGGTGGGCGATCTGGTCACTTTCTCTGGTTATAGGCACAGACTCAAAAGGCATTTTCCTTATTGTGCATAAACAGCTTGGCCTTGGGGGTGGCAGGCTAATGGGCAGTGGCTTAGCCCAGGAACTACCAAGTCTCTCCTGTCACTGCTGTCGTCTGCTTGTCTAAATGCGTTGTTGGCCTTGTCATTTTTATGGGCCTCGTGACAAGGCTGGAGGTACCAAGCTCCTGAGAAGCAGGGGGTTTGCTCAGAAGAAACACACACCAGCTGCAGTGGGCAATAGGCCAAATCCATCCTGCATTACAGTCTTGGACTAGACATTTTATTTCTTACTTTGTTTTGTATATGTATGTATGCATGTGTCTGTATATATGTGATTGTGTGTGTGTGTGTGTGTGTGTGTATGTGTGTGCGTAGTTTACATATATAAGGAGGTTCATGGGTGCACACAGAGACCAGAGAATTTCAGGTGTCCGCCACTCTCCCTTATTCCCTTACTGCAGGGTCTCTTGGTGATCCTGGAGCTGGGCCGGCGGTCTGCAAGCCCCATGATCCCATCTCTCCCCAGAATGATGCTGAGATTACAGATGCACCCAGCTGCAGCTTGCTCTTTTACATGAGTGTTGTGGATTTGAACTCAGGTCCTCCCATTTACATAGTAAGTGTCCTCTCTCCTCTGCTGAGTCTCTCTCCAACCCCCGAACATTTTAAACTATTTATTTATAGGTACATATGTGTACCTGTGTGAGTTTACATGCACCATGTATGTGCAGGAGCCTTCAGAAACCAAGAGGGCATCAGATCCCCTGGAACTGGAGTTACAAGCAGTCATGTAGGTACAGGAAGCCAAACTCAGAGCCTTTGCAAGAGCAGTAGGCATCTTTAACTGTTGAGCCGTCATCTCCCCAGCCCTTCCCCAAAACAACATGCATGTGCAGAGCTGGACCAATTCTGACCCGAGGGTTAAAACAGAAAAGCAGAGACACAACCTGGAGGCAGAGATGCCAAGACCATTTCCAGCACCATCTGGTCCATGGAAAAAGTCGGTGTTTTTAGCAAAAACAAGCTTCAGTATTCCTTCAAAGATTCTTGGGCAGCTGCTACCCTAACTCACACACCGGCCATGTCATCCACAGTAAGCTAGCAGGAACGAAGGGCCTAGAGTCCAGCTGTGCAAGGCCAGAATTAGTGATTTTACATCAAGTAAGAGCGAGCGAGCGAGATGGGTTTTCTCTGACAGATGCCCAGCATCTGAGTTGGTCCTGGAGACTCGGTGAGGATATTTTGTTCACCTTCTGTCCCCTTGTTACGACCAGATCTGTCTCTCTTGGCTGTCTGGTACCTGGCCCTGGAAGGATAGAGGCCAGTCCATGGTAGCTGAGAGTGTGAGGCAGTAAAAGCCTGGGACTCAGTTGGCAAAGCACTTGCCACACTAGTGTGAAGACCTGGGTTCAACTCCCGGAACCATAAACGGCATGATGGTACACATGCAATCCCAGCATGGAGAGACAAGAGACAGAAAGATCCCCGGGCTCAGTAGCCAGGCTGTCTAGCTCCATTTTTGAGTCTCAGCCCAGTGAGAGACTCTCAAAAAAACAAGGGGAGCTGACATGGTGTTGGCAGCCTTTCAATCCTTGCACTAAGGAGGCAAAGGCAAGCAGATCTCAAGGCCAGACTCACACAAACAAACAAACAAGGTGGAGAGCTCCTGAGGAACAACATACACACACACACACACACATGCACACATACACACATGTATACACACATACATACACATACACACACGTATACACCATACACACACATATACACACATACACACATGTGCACATGTGCACACATACACACATGTATACACACATACATACACACATACACACATATGCACACATACACACATGTATACTCACATTCAGACACATACACACATATACACCATACACACATACACACACATATGCACCATTCACACATGTATACACACATACAGACACATACTCACATATACACCATACACACATACACACACATATGCACCATTCACACATGTATACACACATACAGACACATACACACACACATACACACATACATACACACATGCACACATGTATACACACATACACACATATACATATACACACAATAGGGTGTGTCTCTGGACTGAGGGTCTTCTTAACCCACTGGCAAGTCTTTACTACCTGAGAAGAGCAGTCCCTCTAGGGTCAGCAAGACCCCCCAGATATCAAAACACCCACTGTAGGGTTATGGATGTCCCACATCCACTCCGCCACTGGGCTCAGGACACTTGGGGAGGCAGGATGCAGCCGGTGCAGGGCCAGTGTGGATGTGGGAAGCCGAGGGCCACCGCTCCAGGGGTGGGGGAGCACGGTTTGAGATCCTGGGGACCGATGGAGCTGGCTTGGGGGTCCCAGTCCTGCAGGGAGGCAGAGGCCATTTGGTTCTCTGGCTCTTGGGCACCCAGGCACCGCTGGATGCTGAGGAAGAGCTGAGAATGGAGTGGGGGCCGTGGGCTGGATCTAGCCTGGGGAAATGGGGTTCCGAGGGCTGGGTCCCGAGGAGATTGAATCCTTGGCTTGGCTGGCTTGGCTTGGGCTTGGTGATTGCTGTGGCTGGGAACATGGAGAGGCCTTCCACAGATTAGATGGCTGGCTCTTTAGGTGAAGGCCTGCTCTAGGGGTCCCAATGTAAGGAGGTAATCCATGGTTTTAAGGCATGTATTGTCATGGCAGAAAGTGGATGAGTAAAACTGCACCCCACTTCTCAGGGGTGAGCCTGAAGTTAAATACCTTTTGCAGGGCGGAGTGTCTGGGTAGGAGAGTTTATTGGCTAAGCCTCCAGGCCTTTAGGTCCCTCATTAAAATGGAGATCTGTCTTGAGGCTACCACAGGTCATGTCTTCTACCTGTGGAGGGGCTTGGGGCATTGCCCTTACATGACTGATGACCACAAATCTATGGAGGGCTATGGATTCGTGTCATTAGCTTACTGTCTGAGCGTGGCAACATGCCTGCCATCCCTCAGGGTCACTGGGGTTTCCAGCCTGTGCTCGACCAGAAACCAGGCTGCCTTTCATTGTTCTACATCTCCCCTTTTTAGTTTTTTAAAAGAGAGGGGTCACTGGAGTGACTTTGTCATATGTACTAGTGATGTGTTTATAGAAAGATAAAGAGATATAAGATATGTTTTATGGGGGTGTGGTGAGGTGTGGGGGAAGGGGGTGCCCCAGCGGGCCCATGCCGAGGCACCCCTTCCCCTGAGGGACCAGCCACATGACGGTAGAACAGAGCTTATTTAGGGCATGGGGGAAGGGAGTTGGGAGGGTAGTAGAGGCAGAAAAAGGCAGAGAGAGAAAAGAAGAGAATAGAGCCATGGGCATGTGGAGAGAAAGGGGAGCAAGAGGGCAAGAGTCAGAAAGAGGAGGGGCAAGCAGCCCCTTTTATAGTGGGTCAGGCCTACCTGGCTGTTGCCAGGTAGCTGTGGGGTGGAGTTACAGAAGAAAATAAAAATGATTAATACAGAGGGTAGATTCTAGAAGAAACACAGACATCAAACTTCTGGGCAGCAACTGACCAGCCCCTCAGAGGGTGGCGTTTGCACAGCTGGAGAGTGGCAGTCTCCTGAAGCAGGGTGTCAGCTAGCCTGATGGTCAGCCCAGTTGCCGTTCCCAGACCAACGACAGTGTAGGCAGTCTCCCAGGGTAGACGCCTTTCAGCAAGGCCACCCCAGCTCCTCCGAGCTGTCACTGGAAGAGGCTGCTGTGCTCAGGTTACTTTGGGTGAAATCCGTGGGCAAAGCCACTGCAGCTACAAGTCACATGTCCCCCTGGGTCACCTACACTACCCAGCTCTGAAATTAGCTTCAGGAGGAAGGGATGTGACGACCAATGTATCCTACTCTCGGAGACGGCCTAGGGAGTGCTTGTTTCTGTAACTTGAATTTTTTCAAACCTAATGTTTAATGATGGTTCTTAAACACGTTAACCTCCCTTGTGGCCCACCACCCACCAGAGGCAGTGGAAAAGAAAGGATACGGGGGAAGTGGACCTGTTTCGAAAAGTTCTTTGGAACAACTCCCATCTGTGTTGTGTAGAACTCTGCAGTTCAGTTCACAGGTTAGCAGTGGCAGCTTGATCTACTCACAAACATTTCACAGATACACCAGCAGTTCAGCTCTGTAGAGTCAGGTCAGCAACAGCAGTGATACGATCTAGTAGAGACAACCAGGCCTCAGTCTCTGCTCAGAGGGAGCAAAGAGGAACACCAGGAGACGTTCTCAGCTGTGCCTCTCTCAGGGAAACAAAGATCAGTAAAGACTCAAGACCTACAATGTTTCACAGCTAGCTGTACCAGCGAGCCAAGCTCTGTCTCTGTCACTCAGTGGAGTCCTATTTACACCCCCCAAACATCACGTGTCCTCCACGTGCCTTACCTTAGCATGGGTTTTGCTTCAGCACATGTCTTCCCTTAGTACATTCATCCAGTCAACCCAAGTCCTCAGAAGCAGCAAAAAAAAAAAAACTGCAGCACACCACCAGAAGTTTTTTGGTGCATTTCTCTATGGAGTCCCAACAAATGTAGCTCAACTATGCAATGCAAAGTGGACCAATACATGCGTGTTGTTAGCAAAGAATCCTTCATCATGAGTCCTTCATGTGCTTGCTTTAGCAGAACATTCTTTCTCCTGTGTCTGCTTCAGCAAGACATTTCTTCAGGAGTCTGCCTTGACCTTTCACATCTGTGTTCCTTCATGTGTTTGCCCCAGCAAAACACCATCCAACCAACTTTCCAAAGAACCCTTAAGTTTGCACGTCAGTTTCCCTTAAGCTCCAGCTTTGCTGTGTGTGGCCGAGTACTAACCCCGGGCCTCTGGCTTGCGAGGCAAGCACTCCAACCCTGAGCCACACCCCCACCTCTGTAGCTCTTGCATTCCGCACACTAGCAAGGCTCTGCTTCCCTCTTCTTCTGGAAACCCTCACGCACCCTTGAGCCTCCAGGCTGTACACACATACTGGCATATTCTCCTTTATCCATTCCGTAGAGAGAATATCTTGCATGTTGTACACATGCATCTCTTGTCCTATGGCTTAGGCAGGAAATGGGAGGCAGGACATCCCAGGGGAGAGAGAATTCTGGGATAGAGCCAGGTGGGGGTTCACCCGGGGATGTGACGAGACGGAGGCACGGTACCTGAGCACTGGCACCCAGCCACATGGCAGAATTTAACATAGAGTAAATGGGATGTCTTAGGCTATATCTAGTGAGAGAAGAGCCTAGCTATACGCAAGGTATTTGTAAGTATATTTTGAGTCTGGGTCTCATACTGGGAGCATGGGGCTGAGAGAAAGCAGGTCTAACTTCTACACTCCTCTCTTTGCCTAGCTAAATCTTACCCAGCCTCTAGACCTAGATCTCAAGGTCACCTCTGTAAGGACGTCCTGGACCAGGCTGTGCAGGTGTGCTTTGTGGCCCTGGCCTCCTTCACTGAACTCCAGGGCTCCCTTCTCCAATGTAACATGACCTTCCCAGCAGGGAACCTACCTCCAGTATCTGGTACATGAATGAATGAATGAATGAATGAATGAATGAAGTTGCACTGCACATGAGTATACTTGACAAACTGGAGTGCTCCATCTCAGACATTAGGATATTGGTCATCAAGCAGAAGTTGACAGATGTCAAAACTATGACATGTGAGTTCTCTTGCAATGAGACTGACCTGCTTAGGGTTTCCAGGGGAGAAAGGGCACTCCCTGGGAAATGTGGTCTTTTAAAAAGAGGATTCAACCCCAATTCAGCCACTTCCTCCTCCCTGACAGGCTCTCCTATGATAAAAAATACATATATCACAGGACTTAGGGGGGAAAATTAACTATGATACTCTAGTCCCAAGCCCGGGCCAGTTGATCAATTTTTTAAGAGCAACAAATGTTAATTTTTAAAAAGCTATTCTAAATCTAAAACATGTTTTACATCCCTCTGACTGTTTTTTGTAAGCAATCCCCTGTCTGCCGGAGTTCATAATTCCTTCCCCGTGACATTACCTTCAAAATAACATTTCCAATTTATAATTTATTGGGTTTTCCCCCTTGAGATAGACATCTCCCAGTCTTGATCTCAAGAATACAATCAACAGAATTAATATTTAAGTCTAGAATGATCTAAATTTGATGTCCAATCTCCAGGAATCGCCTTCGCAGGACGATGTTGAGGCCCCAACACTCCGGATGGGGGCAGCTTTGTAACTCACTCCAGGGTCTGAGGAGTAGAAGAAATCCCGGATTGCCCCTGCTCTCCACAGCTGGAACCCAGGAGGAAAATGGTCACTAGCAGTCTCTTGGGTGACTTCACAGCCCCTAGTAATACCCACCATCACTAAAGAACCTCAGTCTCCTTCCGCCAGACCCGCCCCACTACCCACAGCCCTCCATGCAGTAAGGCTCAGCCCTTCCACAGGTACAGTCAGTGGCTCTGCCCACTGTGCTTCCAGCCACTGTGCCTGTCTAATAACTGGACTGACTCTGTATGTGAACATAAGAAGCTATGCTGTATCTGCCCCAAGCCAGAGAGTCTCACTCCAGTAAACATTCTTCTCTTTGAGTTTCTGTGCACAGCCTTTCACTATAGTGTGCGAATTTGTGCTTAAGAAAGTTTCTGGGGGCTGGGGGGTGGTGGTGGTGCACGCCTTTAATCCCAGCACTTGGGAGGCAGAGGCAGGCAGATTTCTGAGTTCGAGGCCAACCTGGTCTACAGAGTGAGTTCCAGGACAGCCAGGGCTACATAGAGAAACCCTGTCTCAAAAGAAAGAAAGAAAGAAAGAAAGAAAGAAAGAAAGAAAGAAAGAAAGAAAGAAAGAAAGAAAGAAAGAAAGAAGGAAGGTTTCTGGGGGCTAGAGAGATGGCTCAAGGGTTAAGAGCACTGGCTGCTCTTCCAGAGGTCATGAGTTCAGTTCCCAGCAACCACGTGGTGGCTCACAACCATCTGTAATGGGATCCAATGCCCTCTTCTGGTGTGTCAGCAATAGTGTGCTCTTATACATAAAATAAACAAACAAATCTTTAAAATAAATAAATAAATGCAAGCAAGCTTCCGCTCCTGTCCCCCAGAGCAGAGCTGCAGGAGCCTGAGTTGAGCTGGTCGCATCTGAAAAGCTCACTGAAATCCAGAGTGATCCGCCTCTATCCACTCTTCTTCGTCGTGAAGGCTTCGCCTTCCTTAGCTTTTAGACTTTGTGAATGTGATGTGTGTGGAAGGGCAGGTGTCTATGCCACCAAGCTCACTTGAGGGCGGAGGACAACCTTGGGGAGTCAGCCCTAGCTTCCACCTTGTTTGAAGCAGCCTTTCCTGAAGTCTGCTGCTGCATACGCCCCGCTGGGCAGAGACCTTCTGAAGGTTCTTCTGTCTCTGCCTCCCACCTTGGTGTGGAAGGGTTTGGGTTACAGATGTGTGCTCATGTGGCCAGAACTGTGGATTTTTGGGACCTGGACTCTGGTCTTCACACTTTAGCCGCCGAACTGTCTTCCCCAGCCTACAAAGGGTTTCTTATTTGTGAGGGTTTATTTACTTATTTATTTTGTTTGTTTGCTTTGTTTGGGAGTTTTGTTTTTAGACAGGATCTCATATAGCTCAGGCTGGCCTTGAACTTGTTGTATAGTCAAAGATGACCTTGAGCTCTTAATTCTCCTGCCTCCATCTAAGGCAGGTGTGTGCATCTAAGACTAAAGGTGTGCACCACTCAGAGCTTGTCTTGTCAAAATATAAGACTGTCATGTGGCCTAGTGGTAGGTCACTTGATTAGCATGTACCAGACCTGGCATTACATCTGCAGCAACAGATGCACCACACCACCATCATCACCACCACCATCATCACCACCACATCACCACCACCACCACCACCAACAACAACAACAACAACAACACTACCATCATCACCACCACCATCACCACCACCACCACCACCACCACCAACACCACCAACAACACCACAACAACAACAACAACACATCACCACCACCACCACCACTACCATCATCACCACCACCACCACTACCACCACCACCATCACTACCACCACTATCACCACCAACAACAACTTAGGCAAGTCAAAACCCAACCAGGGACACCTGAGAACTTCTAGGTTCGTCATCATGGGGTAGGTATCATGGGAGGGGGACTGGATGATGATGGTAGTTTCTTTGGGGGAAATGTGGAGAGTGAACTCCAGACAAAGACAGGGTTGAGGAGGAGCTGAGAGCTTGTGGGAGAAAAGGTTTGTGTACTGGGCTGGGAGGGATCCAGAGTCAGGACGGTGAGCACAGGAAGAGAGCCAGGGGCAGCGAGGAAGAGCACACCCTGGGGGCCAGGATCAGCATAGAGATTCTATTCTAGAATCTTTTCTCAGCCAGGCATCACCTCTCGTCCCAGCACTCAGAAGGCAGAGGCTAGCAGAGCTCTGTGAGTTTGAGGCCAGTCTGGTGTACATAGTGAGATCCAGAACATCTGGGGTATCTAAATTAAACAAACAAACAAACAAACAAACAAACAAACAAACTCTTTTCTCTCTGTTCATGCCAGGATTCATGGAGCAACCAAAAGCTAAAGCTATTAATCAGAGTTTGTCTTTAGTGTGAGTCTGTGTGCTTGTGAGTTGTGTGTAAGTGCCTTTTCTGGTAGGTGTGTTCATGTGCATGCAGGTGTGTGTGTATATGTGTGTGTGTGTGTGTGTGTGTGTGTGTGTGTGTGTGTGATGTCACGCGCACACACACATGCATGCATGCTGAGCCCAGACTTCCTGCATCTTCTTCACTCTCCGTTTTATTTGCCTACATAGGGTCTGTCAGTGACTCTGGAGTCCACCACCTCAGCTGGCCAGCCAGTGAGCTCCAGGGACCCGCCTGTCTCTGCTGTCTTAGTACTGAGTCCATTACCACGTCTGGCTTTTTATGTGGGCGTGCTAGACATCCAGACTCAGGTCTTTGTGCCTCTGCAGAAGAAACTTTACCAACTGAGCCATCTCCCGAGTTCCTTGTCTGTGGTCTCATGTAGTCCAGGCTAGCCTCACACCTGGTGTGTAACTGAGGCTGGCTTTGAACTCCTGACACTCTTGCCTACACTTCTCAAATGCTGTTACAGGTGTGTGCCTCCATCCCAACTGGATTATAATTTGGATTTCTTTTACATGGAAGTTTGTGCGGTGATACTTGGTGGGGGTGATACCCTCACAAACATGCCTGTGATCTTAACACTTAAAGAGAAAGGGTGTTCCTGGGTTGTCTTATTGATCAACAAATGGTTAGTTGATTGTCTGATGCTAGTAGATTAACAGGATCTCATGCTGGGAAATGAGTGCCTTCTTTCTGGTGGGCATAGAGTCAGCAAAGAAAGGGGGACAGGTTGGAGCGGGTGTCTGGAGAAAGCAGAGAGCTCTCTCTCCTTCAGAGCCTTGGGGCAGGCTGAGTGGAGGTGGATGGGGAATGTGTTTACCAGGAACTAACGTGTCTCCTCAGGTGCTTCAGGCCCAGCAGAATGGATGCTGCTCAGTATGCTTGCCAAGACACCGGGGTCAAAAGTCACCCTTCCTAGCATGCCTGGGAAACTGCTCAAAATGTGGGATTTATTAAAATAAAATGAATTTATCTTTGCGTTCAAAAGGAGACACTGGGCGAGCAAGTGAGGAGACCGCATCGGATGAAAAAGGTGTGCGTCTGCACAACCATTCTTTCTTTTCTCGCCTCGGGACCAGCTCTGTTCTCTTACTTGTTAATAACAAACTCGCTTCCCCCAGGCTCCAGCGACCCATCTCTGGGACGCCCATGACCTTCCCGGTGCGGATTCCTTTGAGAAACATCACAGATTGGGTGCAGACGAGGCCTGGGGGGGAGATGGTGGTGGCCGTGCAGAGAAGCCCCAGAGAGAAGGTCCCCCGCTGATTAGGAGAGGAAACTGAGGGACAATTGGAACTGCTGAAGTTGTCATCAAAGCCCAAAGCAAGGCAGAATTAAGATGTAATGGAAAATCTGAAGGAAGGAAACAACAACAACAAAAACCCAAAATAACGGATAACGTGGGGAGCGCTTGAAGCTGGAGAAAAATCATTTAAGGGTTGAAAAAAAAAGTCTTTGCCCATAGGGGAAAGACACATTGAATGTACTATCTAAAAATATAAATGGCTCCAGAACGGTTTTCATAAAATATTTAGGACAAGGAGGGGCCTTAGGAATTATCTAGTCTGGTGGTTTAGAATTTTTTTGTTGTTGTGTTAATTTTAGCATCAGAACCTTTTTCCCCCCTTTAAGAATAAAATTGCAGAGTCTAGGAAGGCTGTTCAGCAGGATAGGGAGGGGCACTGGGCACCCATGGATCCCTCTCCCTCTCCCACCCTCTCCACTCCATCCCGCTGAGAAGAAGCTACTATGGAACAGCCCGTCTGCCTCACTGTGCACCACAGAGGCACAGGGAGCGGGAGGGAGCCGAGGAGATAAAGCCAACTAGGGGACCACTAGTCCCGAGACTCACAGCCAAGCCTCATGTATGCAAGCCTCGGCCTTCCTAATGGCTGACTAGTGGCTCGGTGCCTCTTCCCGCCCTGCCCCCAGGCCATGCGGACTGACGCATTGGAGGGCTCCTGCAGGTGGGCTGGCCTCACTGCCTCTGTCCCTTGCTGTATGGCCTGCTCACTCCTCTGCCCAGCACGAATAGTCAAGACATCTGCGTGATTGGAAGTAAAACGTCCTAAGAGCTAAGTGCACCGAGCCAAGAGCAGGGCCTCTGCTAGGCGTTCACCCTGCTTCTATCCACACCCCAAGTTCCTCAGAACTAAAGGGTTGGTGGAGGTGCTGGAAGCCACTAGTGTCCAACCTGGAATAAGTGCTCGCTGGACATGTAACTAACTTAGCTAACACGGTTACTAGAATGGGAGGAGAGAGGCATTATTGCTATTTTACAGTTCTTTTTTTTTTTCTATGCTTATTTTATTTTATGTGCGTTGGTATTTTGCCTACATGTATGTGTGTGTGAGGATAGCTGATCCCCTGGAACTGGAATTACAGGTGTGTGCTGCTATGTGGGTGCTGGGAGTTGAACCCGGGACCTCTGGAAGAGCAGTCAGTGTTCTTCACTACTGAACTGTCTGTCCAGCCACCCATTATTGCTATTTTAAAAGTGCAGAACCATCCACAGAGGGTTTGGGTGGTTTTTCCAGTATCGAGCCACTAACTGGCACTGACTGGTTCTCTGGATCCCTCTCCCTGGGCTCAGCCAACCCACCCTGGCACCAGGTCGGGTTCAGGTGGACTCCAGGCCACCCAGCAAGAAGCATGAAAGGCACACGCTCCTGGGTGCCTCTCCCAAGGGCCCTGGCACTGGAGCCTAGTGGGACATTGCTTCTGTGGACTCTGCTGCCCTCTAGTGGTTGCACCCACACCACTCGGCCAGCTGCCAGGCCCATCTGGACAGGGACTGCCCATCAGCATCCAGCTTGATCTTAGGATCATCCAAAATGAGGACCACACAAGGACCTTTAGCCCAGAACAGATGTCAGCCACAAAGTGGAGCAGCCTATAGGGCTCTCCCGGAGCTAGAAAGGAGGAGGCTTGGGTAGCGGCGGGTCACAGCCTAGAATCTTTATTCAGATGCCTTTGACTGGTGTGTGTGTGTGTGTGTGTGTGTGTGTGTGTGTTGCTGTGTGTCAGGACCATGCAGAGAAAGCGGAAGATGGTGTCCTAGAAGGCACTGCGCACCTTTTTCTCAGAAGATCAGAAGCAACGTGGAGGTGGGGTTAGAAGCATGCGGAATTCTTTCCTGATCGGCTTTACAATGCCATACACAGTTTTGCACACTGAACCCAGGGACATGCAGGCGTGTAACCTGACATGACTGTTAGGAAACATGGGGTAGCACCTGTAAGAGTGAATTCTTTCCCTTCGACCCGTCTGAATATGAGCAGGCTCTCTCTCTCACGACAGTGCCGTGACACAGGCCCATTCACCCAGGACACCTACTGTAAGCAAATCCTCTCCGGGACCACCCGCTGCGGGACAGCTGGAGGCAGCCTGCCCAGAACCCTCCTGACCCCTGCCTCTGCGTTGAGTGGACTATTCTTGGGTGTAGTGACATGTGGGACCGTGAAAGGCAGTCTGTGACACGGTTGAGCAAGTCTTACTCCAGAGATCCAGTAGAATATTCTACAAAGGACGGAACCAGTGAGCCATGCTCCCAGACACTCAGGCTCCTGACACCAACTCCACACTCCTGACTCCTCAACTCCATAATCCTGTGGCCATCAGTCTCATAGGGCCAGGCCCCCTGTGTTCTGGCTGGACTCCACCCACACTGTCGCCTGGCTACAGCCAAGTTTTCCCCGCCCCACAATTACCTAGCAACAGCCAGGTAACCCAGCCCACTACAAAAGGGGCTACCAGGCCCCTCCTAGCTCTCTTGCTTTTTCTCTCTTGCCCCCCTGCTCCCCCTCTCTCCCCCCTCTTCTCCCCTCTTTCCACGTGGTCGTGGCCAGCTCTCACCCCTCTATCTTTTCTTTCTCTCTTTACTTCTCTCTTTTCTTTTCCAATTTCTCTATAATAATAAAGTTTTGAAACAAGGAGCAGCCTCTTCTTATCAAAACCTGCCATGTAGGAGTAATGGAACAGGCCTCAGTGTCTCCAGCCGCCAGAAAGTATCCAAGACTCCCACCCAGCCAGACTTCCTCTACAGGTACAAGGGCCTCACCAGAATGGCCCCGCCCTCTGAGCAAGGACCTTCCCGCTAGTCCGGCAGCTTCCCTCAGCAGGTATCCATACCATCCACAGGAGCCCGCCATCCCTGTAAGAGTATGCACGCCTCGCCCATTTTCCCTACAGTGACACTCCTGGAACTCCCTGCCCCACCAGCTAGTATTACTGGCCTTAGGCCCTTGCGTGGTTAAAACCTAGACCCAGTTAAGGCTCTGGCTAGCTGCCCACAATGCCGACTGCAGCAGCACCTGGGATTGGGGTGCCTGAGCTTAGAGAACCCCCTTACATGACCTGAAGATACAAAGTAGAAATCACTGGGGTGACTAGGCAGCCCTGGAGGCTGTGCACACGGAGATCATGGAGTGAACACAGAGACGGACCAGGAGATGCCCACAGGCCCCAGGGAGAAATGCTTTCAGCAGAAGGCTGCACAGGTGGATGCAGTGAATCAGACACACTGAGGAACTGGGAGGAGGTGGGGAAGGGGCACCTGCCAGGGGAGAGGGAGTTCAGAAAGCCTACAGTGGGTGGGCTTTGTTGTTGTTTGGTTTTTGGAAACAGGATTTCACTGTGTAGCTCTGGCTGTCCTGGAACGCACTTTGTAGACCAGGCTGGCCTCAAACTCAGAGATCCACCTGCCTCTGCCTCCCAAGTGCTGGGATGAAAGGCACGCGCCACCACTGCCTGGCCCAAAGTTATATTTGAATGGATGGCAAGAGATGTAGATTGGTCGGTAGAGGGCTTGCCTAAGGTGCATGGATTTCTAGAGCCAATCACCAGCACTGTGCAAGCCAGGTGTGGTGAGGACGGGGCAGAGGCAGGAAGATGAGAACCCCAGGGCCATGCCGGGCTCTTAGGGAGTTCAGAGATAGCCTGAGATATATAGCCTCAAAGAAGACAAATGAATATGAAAAATAGATAGCCTGAGATATATAGTCTCAAAGAAGACAAATGAATATGAAAATTAGACCCGTGCAAGAGGGCTCGGACTGCTTCAGCTGCGACAGCTTCTCTGCCCACCAACTCCGTGGCTAGTGTTACCAGCTCAGCCTTCAGTTCTTTTGTCCAGTTTAAAATTGGCTGGAATGAGGCCTTACTGGGGAAAGGGGAAGGAGACATGGAGAGTGGTAAGTGTCCCTGGTCTGGCTCTCCCAGGAAGAGAAGAGAAAAGCTTATGTACGTGGTTCTGGGGCCGCTAGACCGGGGCCCTCCACACAGGTGGAATCCGTAGAAAGTCCCCATCACGCGCTTTGAGCAAGTAGGTGTGATATGGAGGAAGGATTGGCCTGTTTCAGGAAGACAGAAACCACTGCTGGGAAGGCAGGCGCTACTCTTAATCTGTCTCAGTCTAAACCTGAAAACAAGCTAAATGGCCATCAAGGGAAGAAAGAAGGGACAGATTGTGGCAATCATGTGGATTTCACAGTGGTAGGGTATTAGAAAGGCAAGAAACAGTTGCAACAAAGTAATGACATAATAACAGATACTGTCCTGCCAAAACTGTCAGACCCGAACTTTCCATTACATGATGTTTAAAACCAAACAAACTACAGATGTCCTGAAATGAGAGGAGAAGCTACCTCCAGTTGGCACATGGCCGTTCTGACTGGGAGGGATCTGCAGAAATCTTGTTTTGTTTTGTTTTGTTTTGTTTGTTTTGTTTTGTTTTTCGAGACAGGGTTTCTCTGTATATCCCTGGCTGTCTTGGAACTCACTCTGTAGACCAGGCTGGCCTCGAACTCAGAAATCCGCCTGCCTCTGCCTCCCAAGTGCTGGGATTAAAGGCGTGCGCCACCACGCCCGGCAGATCTGCAGAAATCTTGACGTGGGTTTGCAGCTCCTGTGCTGTGGTGGATTTTGTTTGTAAAGGTGGCTATTTAGTTGTGAAAATGAACAAGGTGTAAACTCGAAATGACACAATTTTTACGTCCGTTGAACTCAAACAAAATCTAGAACTAAGATGGAAGGCAAAAGACCAGGAAGCGAAGGAGAGGTGCTGATGGCCGGATGCTCCCCGCCGTATCCCGCAGAACCGGAAGATGGTAAAGACATGTTTCTGGGAGGTGAACTTGAGCCACTGAAGGGCCTTGGGAGGAAACACATGGAATCTGGGCCCACAGAAAGACTAAGGTACACGGGGCTTCTTTTATTGCTTCCCAGACCCGGAAGTGGCTTCTCGGGCTCCTTCCTGCTATGACCTGCGCTCAGCTGATTTCCGGTTCACCATTGCCGAGGAGGAGGGTGATTGCATTCTCCCAATCTACTTCCCTTTTGTAATGAGGGAAGCAGCCAATGCTATGTTAATTCAAGGGGAGAACTTACGGGTGCAGGTTCGGGTGTGTGCTTTACAGGCAAAAAGTAGATTTGGTAGCAAAGGCAGATCCCAAGCACGTGAAGGCCGTTTGAGTTGGTAAGGGTAGGATTGTTTTTTTTGTTTGTTTGTTTGTTTTTTTGGTTTTTGTTTTTTTGAGACAGGGTTTTTCTGTGTAGCCTTGGCTGTCCTGGAACTCACTCTGTAGACCAGGCTGGCCTCGAACTCAGAAATCCGCCTGCCTCTGCCTCCCAAGTGCTGGGATTACAGGCGTGCGCCACCACTGCCCGGCTAAGGGTAGGATTGTAAGGCTCTGGGCCAGTTACCTGTGCCTGCCTGACCCATCTGGGAGGTAGAGGGCTTTTTCGTAACCCAAAAGCAAAAGCCCAGCACAGCTTCTTGAATCATCATATGGAAGTGGTACTTCATTCTTCATCTAGCTGAAGCCTTCACAGACCCTCCCTCCCACGTTTCCCACTAAGTTAGAAAGCAGGCAGGGGCTCTGGGCAGTCTAACTTAGAGAACCAGGCAAGTGCTTGAATGGGGGGGGGTGGAACTTCAGGCCATGTGGCTAGAGCCTGGTTCAGTGACTTTAGTGACAATAACTTCCGGCCACAGGCAGGGATCAAGCGCTTCCTATGGGTTTTCTAGTCTAGATGATGTTCAGCTGCATTTCCATCCCTCACCTGCCCATTCTTCTTCTTCAGGCTGTGGGTGGCTCCATCTGTGTCGTTTCAGTGAATGGCATAGGTTGAAGCGTTTAAATAATTAGCCCAATTCACTTGATGTAATGGTGCAAGCCTCACAAGCCAGAATTTGAGAGGCAGAGACATAAAGGCGGCTGGGTGTTCCAAGTCAACCTGGCTTATTGTAAGGAGGCAGGCCCTGTGTCAAAAATAAATAGGAAGGAAGGAAGGAAGGAAGGAAGGAAGGAAGGAAGGAAGAGAGGAAGGGAGGGAGGAAAGAAGGAAGGAAGGAAGGAAGGAAGAGAGGAAGGGAGGGAGGGAGGAAAGAAGGAAGGAAGGAAAAATGTAATCACTATTCTTGGTTGTCAAGTTGACTACATCTGAAAGGAACTAAAACCTAAAAACAAAGAACATACCTGTGAGAGTTTTTGCTTAATTTGAAGAGGAAAGATCCACTTCTAATCTGGATCTTTGACGTAGGAAAACATGCCTTTCTCTAGATCTTTTGAGGTGGGAAGACATACCTCCAGTCTGAGCCATGCTTTCTGCTGGAAGTCTACATCAGGGCACGGAAGAAGGGGGCCTTTGTTCATTGTCTGCTTGCTCTCGTCTTGCTAGCAAGCCCATTCCTTCACGGCATTAGAGCCCACTTCTTCAGAATTCCAGCATACGCTGAAGACCAGCTGAGACACTCAGCCTTGTGGACTGAACAAGTGCTGGATTTCTGGACCTGCAGTTCATAGCAGTCATTATTGAATTTGCTGGACCACAGCCTACGTGTGCAGAGAGCATCGTGTGTGTGTGTGTGTGTGTGTGTGTGTGTGTGTGTAAATTATATATATATACATATACATACATACGTACATACATACATATGTTTATATATGAGAGAGGGAGAGAGAGAGAAAGACAGAGAGAAAGAGAAATTCATTCTATAAATTCTGTTAGTCTGGAGAACCTTGACTAATACAGAAAGGGGGGAGAGAGAGAGAGAGATTCATTCTATAAGTTCTGTTAGTCTGGAGAACCTTGACTAATACAGAGAGAGAGAGAGAGAGAGAGAGAGAGAGAGAGAGAGAGAGAGAGAACAACAACCTACTCGCAAGTAAAGTCACAGGAAGCCGACTGCTGCAGCTTAGAGAAGACACCCCGGCAATGCTGCCAAGATGTCCACCCCATCTGAGGCCCGCCTTGAAGCTCTTTAACTAGGATCTATGAGGATCAGAGGGTTTGTTCCAATGAGCAGCAAAGGGAAGCTGTACAGGTCTCAGAAAGGCTTCTTTTGGGGTGAAGATGGAAGGGGGGTTATAGCAGAAGTGAGAAGGACCTGGCTTCAGTTCCAGCACCCAGAGGGTGGCTCACAACCAACTGTCACTCTAGTCCCAGGAGATCTAACGCCCTTTCTGCATGCAGGCAAAACAACCATAGACATAGAAGGAATGAAGGAGGGACAGACAGACATGCCAGAGGCCATCCTCACGAATTCTCATTTTAGTTAGGTTAGTGAAGAAGGGACTTCTGTGCTCCAGGTCTACACTAACTCTTCGTAAATGATATAAAATTTGCTCAAGACTCACACTGGCACCACCTGGGAACCCAGGACTGCACCACCCCCCACACTCCAGGCAGGACTGCACCCCTCACTCCAGGCAGGACTGCACCCCCCACTCCAGGCAGAACTGCACCCCCCACTCCAGGCAGGACTGCACCCCTCACTCCAGGCAGGACTGCACCCCTCACTCCAGGCAGGACTGCACCCCCCACTCCAGGCAGGACTGCACCCCTCACTCCAGGCAGGACTGCACCCCCCACTCCAGGCAGGGCTGCACCCCCCACTCCAGGTAAGACTGCACCCCCCCCACTCCAGGCAGGACTGCACCCCCCACCCACTCCAGGCAGGACTGCAACTCCTCGCTCCAGGCAGGGCTGCACCCCCACTCCAGGCAGGACTGCACCCCCTACCCACTCCAGGCAGGACTGCACCCCTCACTCCAGGCAGGACTGCACCCCCTACTCCAGGCAGGACTGCACCCCCCACTCCAGGCAGGACTGCACCCCCCACTCCAGGCAGGACTGCACCCCCCACTCCAGGCAGGACTTCACCCCTCACTCCAGGCAGGACTGCACCCCCCACTCCAGGCAGGACTTCACCCCTCACTCCAGGCAGGACTGCACCCCCCACTCCAGGCAGGAGTGCACCCCCCACTCCAGGCAGGACTGCACCCCTCACTCCAGGCAGGACTGCACCCCCCACTCCAGGCAGGGCTGCACCCCCCACTCCAGGCAGGACTGCACCCCCTCACTCCAGGCAAGACTGCACCCCCCACCCACTCCAGGCAGGACTGCACCCCTCACTCCAGGCAGGACTGCACCCCCCCACTCCAGGCAGGACTGCACCCCCTCACTCCAGGCAGGACTGCACCCCCCACCCACTCCAGGCAGGACTGCACCCCTCACTCCAGGCAGGACTGCACCCCTCACTCCAGGCAGGACTGCACCCCCTCACTCCAGGCAGGACTGCACCCCCCCACTCCAGGCAGGGCTTCACACCATTCCTAAGGTAAAGTGAGGAGTAGTGGAAGACAAAGCCCAGACTCTCACAAACAACCTTTCTGAAGACAGATGGTAACTCCTAACCCCAGGGAGCTTCTCTTCTGTAGGGCTAGCCTCTGGTCGCAGCAGGGGCTGATGCTGGAGGAGAAGCAAGTTTTCAAGCCCCAGGCCAACCTGGAGTGTCTGAGCCAAACCCTGTCTCAGAAACACAAACAAAAACCACAGCCCGGAAAAGAATCAAAGACGCAGAAATTCGCAACAGTAGCTTCTCCCCAGAGTGTGAAATGCACTTTCTATGGTCTTTTGGGATTTCATCCCAGGATTTTTAGACAGGGTGTCACTGTGTAAGCCACGATAGCCTACCACTCACAGTGTCCCTGCCTCGGCAGTCATTAAAAGTCATTTTATTTTAAGGTATTAGAGACTCGCGTGCAGCTGTATAATAATGTTAACAACAACACTGCCACCACAGAGAAATCCCTGATGCCAACGGTAGCAACTGTGCAGAACCAGTGCGTAGCTCCTGTCTGATTGCTTTCTAATATAGACCCTGGAGCTGCCTTGGGCAAGCCATAAGAGCCGGTTACCACTGAGTTTCACCTGAGCTACATCTCACGCCCTCGCAGATGAGATGGAGAACGCTCATGACACTGCCTTTCCTGTTGGCTTCTTGCCCCGCCCACTTCCTCCTCTCACCCTGTTTTTAAACTGCTGGGCCGTGAATCTTTCTAAAGATTTTAAAGATATTTATTTTCATTTTACTTTTATGTTTTTGCCTGCCCGTATATATGTAAACCGTGGTGTGTGTGCTTATTAGGCGGGGGCGAGGGAGGGTCAAATGAGAGCCTCAGATGTGTTGGAGCTAGAGTTCCAGTTGACGGAGCCACTGTGGGAATGTAGGAATCAAACCTGGGTCCTCCTTACGAGCAGCAACTGCTCTTACTACTGTGCACTTAAACTTAAAAAGAAAATTGTAATATATTTATGTATGCATGTTTCACACGTGAGTGGGCGCCTTCAGAGGTCAGAGAAGGAAGGACATCAGATCCCCTGGAAATGGAGTCACACATAGAGCAGTCGACGATTAAACCCCTGCCTGGCCAGTGCTTGGAACAGCTGAGCCATCTCTCCTATCTGACTCCTATTTCTATAATGTTGTTATCCGTCTTCCTTCCCTCCCCCTCCTCCTTTTCCTTCTTTCCTTCCTCCCTTCCCTCCCTCCTTTCTTCCTTTCATAGTTTTTCAAGACAGGGTCCCTCTAGCCCTGGCTGTTCTGGAACTCGTTCTGTAGACCAGGCTGGCCTCAAACTCAGTGATCCACCTGCCTCTGCCTCCCAAGTGCTGGGATTAAAGGTTCTCATTTCTTTCTTTTCTTTTTCTTTTTCTTTCTTTTCTTTCTTTCTTTTTTTTTTTTTAACTTTTTTAAACAAGGTCTCATATCTCATGTAGCCCAGGATGGCCTAGAACTCCTCCTCCTTCTGCCTTTACCCTCTTAGTGCCTGGATTACAGACATGCACCACCAGGCACAGTTTATAATTGTATCTTTTCAAGAACTGTATTTGTGCCAGGCAGTGTGACACACACTTGTAATCCTAGCACTTTGGAGGCTGTGGCATGAGGATTGGCCATGAGTTTAAGGGCAGCCTGGGCTACATAGTAAGTTCCAGGCCAGCCTGGGGTATACAGCAAGGAGAACATGGAGGAGCTCAAAAGCAGAGAGAGGAGGAGACAAAGGAGAAGGAGAAATAATGACATTTATTTTTGTTTCTGAGTCCCACGGTTTCAATCTCTGAGGCAGGGAAATCGGCCTCATCACCACATGGCAGAGAAACTGGAAGGGGACTGTCCAGTGTCCCCATGCAGAAGGGACAGTTGTGTGAACAAGGAAGCAGGTCAGAGGCGAGGTGCAGCCTTCTCTCCTAGGAAAGAGCCCACCCTTCTCACTCCGGAGACATGGCATGCCTCTCGCCTTCTGAACTCATGCCCTGTCCACTGTCCACTTCACGGGTGGAGCATCCGTGAAGGACAGCACTGTGTGATGGCCAGTTCCCAAGAGAGGGCTCGGAAGTCAAACTTGGCTCTTTTTGTTTGTTTGTTTGGTTGGTTGGTTGGTTGGTTTTTTTCTTTTTTTCTGAGACAGGGTTTCTCTGTGTAACCCTGGCTGTCCTGGAACTCACTGTGTAGACCAGACTGGCCTTGAACTCAGAAATCTGCCTGCCTTTGCCTCCCAAGTGCTGGGATTAAAGGCGTGCGCCACCACCACCACCACCACCACCCGTCTTTGGCTCTTTATTTGAAGACTGAAACACTCTGCTCTGTTTCCACCCCCAAATATACACTGTAACCAAGCAGACTCGTTCCAGATTGTTCTGCACTGTCCAGCTCAGTGTGTTTCTTCGGTCTTCTGATCTGACTGATGGAGGACCAGGTGCTCCCCAACAAGGAACCCCCAGTACTGGACTTCCTGGAGTCCCTTTGTATTACCACAAAACTAGACAGTGTAAATATCCATCAACAAGTGATTAAAACATCGACTATGTATTGGCATGAAAGATGTCCCACAGATAAGTTTGAAGAAAAATGCAGGTTGAGACTGCATTGGACCGGATGCAGCCACTAACTCACACTGCGTGGGGCAGGATTCAGCCCTGGCTCACTTATGGGCCTGCGTTGGGTAAATCCTCAGGAGGGTCTGTGCTCTGACCCAGGCAGTCACTCAGAAACCCAGTCTCCTCTATGTGTGACACACACCAGAAGCAGGAAGGAAGAGAAGATCAGACAATGGTCCAGGCAAGCAAGGGACCGATCGTCATAATTTCATCCACATTCTGTTGTTATCCAGAACCTGAACACCCAAGCACTAGGAGAAGCAAGAAGATTCAGTCAGCCCACAGAATGGATTTGATGAGCATTTAACTGACCTCTCCTGTATAATCTGCTATGGATCGCTGAAGCCATTTGTACAAAACGCCAGAAGTGTGTGCTTGGATTTTTAATAGGGAAAAAATCTGAAAGTATGCTCACGTGGGAGTTTTTACTGTCTGATCCATATACCTGTATGATTTTACGTCTTTGGGAGTAATGAGCACATATTTCCCGTGAGATTTAGCAACGTAAAGCTCTGTAACCCAGTGTGGGGGCATACACCTGTAGTCCCAATGAATGAGTGAGGCAGGAAGATTGCTTAATTTGAGGGGTCTGATGCCAACATGGGCAGTGGGCAGCGATGGAAGAGGGGCAAGTGGAGAGACGTGTAATGTTAGGTTAGAATTCTAGCTGCTCACTAGGGGGCAGAAGAGACGGTTCTCAGTGTGACTTGTGACCACACAGTTTGTTTCTGCAGTTCTGCCTGCAACTCCGGTCACCTTCCGTGTACAACAGCTCCTTTGAGGAAGGATGTATTTCAAGACAACTGGAAAGAGATTGGATAAAATTTGGGGGCCACAACTGAAGCCTGCCAGCTTGAGACACCTAGTTGTCTTGAAGTACACAGTGCTTTAAAAGGATCCCCCCCGTAGCCGGGCGTGGTGGCGCATGCCTGTAATCCCAGCACTTGGGAGGCAGAGGCAGGTGGATTTCTGAGTTCGAGGCCAGCCTGGTCTACAGAGTGAGTTCCAGGACAGCCAGGACTACAGAGAAACCCTGTCTCGGAAAAAAAAAAAAAAAAAAGGATCCCCCCCCCCCGTACCCATTTTAAAGCACAAAGTTCATTAGTATTTGCGACACTCCTGCTGCACAATGGTTACCTCCAACTATAGTTCTGACCCTCTGGAAGCTTCCTCCTTCATCCACAGCCCGGTGTTTGACATTGGGATCCCACTCTGTGCACTTCAGGTACCTCGTGAGAGCAGGAGGACTTGTCAGTTTGTGACCAGCATTTCCTTTGTCCCGGAGGCTTATCTAAGTCACAATATGTCAGTTTCCTAAGGCTGGATATTTTGTTGTATACATGTGTCTTCTATCGGCTCTGGAGTACTGACCACCACTGCACCTTCCAGCTCGTGTGAACAGCACTGCTCTAAACACTTAAGCAGCACTTTGCTTTTAATGTTTTGGAGTAAATATGTAGAAGGGAACCGCTGAGTCATTTGGTAGTTCTGTTTAACTTATTTATATTTAATTGAAATTGTATTATTCTTATTGTGTGTCTATAGAAGTCACAGTACAAAAGCCAGTCTCTGTTTTCATCCTGGAGTCTGAGCATCAAACTTGGGTCATTAGGATTGCTTGGCAAGTGGATTTGCTCAGGGTCATCTCAACCCCGTTTATTGTTTTGTTTGGGCTAGGTCTCGCTATAGAGCCTTGCCTGGCCTGAAACTCATCATGTGGACTGAGTTGGTATTGAACTTGCAGCAACCCTTCTTCCTCTGCCTCCTGGGTGTTGGGATTACAGGATTGCAGCACCCACCCCCACCCCCCGGCTTCTTCCAAGTTTTTTGAGGACACATCATACTATTTCCCATAGCAACTGGATTCTGTTTACTCCGCATTCTTGTTAATACTTGCTATTTTCTGGGGAGTTTGCTAATAGCCACATCCTAATGAAGATAAACTGGAATGTGCCTGTGCTTTGACTCATTGTTCCCTAATGATTCATGATATTGTCCAGCTCACTGTGGGCCCTTTTGGTCATTTATAGACTTTTTTTTTTTTTTTTTTTTTAAGAAAGGTTTATCTAACCTTTGCCCATTAAAGCTATCTATTTATATATCTAATTTATTTTTGGTGGATTGAACTCAAAGCTTTGCCTAAATCTATAGTTCATCACTGAGATATTTGTCTATTTTTGTGTAGTGTAGTAGTCATAGTAGAGTTTCAGAACTGTGTATTCAAGATAATTCCTTGACAGATAAACCAGTTGACATCTCTGAAGTGGAAACATCTGGTTTCTTTGGAAAGTCAGTTATGCCAAATGATGTTTCACTGGGCACATAGGTAAAAGGATGTTTTGCTATAGAAGACATGTGAAGGGATGTGTGATGTTTAGACAGAATGTAAGTAGGACCCCATAGACAGTGGAGGCTGGAACATTGGTTTGCTTTTCTCTGCCTTGCTAGTCTTTGCTGACAACACGCATGTATTGGTTCTCCTTACACTGCACTGCTGAACTTCACTTGTAGTGACTTCATAAAGAGAAATTCACCAAAGCACTTCTCATGAGACTCCTATGGCTTCTTGCCACTCTACTGACTCAGGCCGGTTGGCGAGCCTAGCGTTTTTTTCTGGATTGAACTGCTCTTGCTGATTCATGTGTGGTATCTGCCGAGTGGACCAGACTGCAGCTGCTAATTTGTTTTTGGTGTTTGCTAGTGGACTGGACTGAGAACCATGAAGACCCCCAAAGAACCATTCTAAACAGGTCCACTTTTCCTGCCTCCTAATAATGGTTCTTTTCCACTACCTCTGATAGGTGGTGGGCTAGAGGGGAGGGTGTACCTTATTAAAGTTGGTTATGAAAATATATGCCTACACATCCCTCTCCCATCCTGTGCTTGCTAATAGTAACAGTATGTGGTGAGATATGTGTGTGCATGTGCATGTATGTACGCGCATGTGTGGAGGTCAGAGCTGTTGAAAGCTATCTTCTCAATTACCTTCCACCTTATTTTTAAATGTTTATTCATTTATTTTATTTTGCTTGTAGTTATTTTGTGTGGCAGAGTGTATTATGTGTACCATGTGCATGCCAGAGCCTTTGGAGGTCAGAAGATAGTGCTGGAACCCCTGGAATTGGAATTGTAACAGTTGTGAGCCATGGTATAGGTGAAGGGAACCAAACAACAAGAGAAGGATAGCAATCTTAACCACTGAGCCATCTCTCCAGCCCTGTCCACCTTAGTCTGAAACAGGGTCTTTCCCTGAACCTGGAGCTCACTGATTCAGCTAGTCTGATTGCAGCAAGCTCTAGGGATTGTCCAGTCGCTACCTCCTCAGTGTGGAGTTACACAGGCATTCCTGTGCCCAGCCTTTGATGAAGTTACCAGAGATCCGAGTTCAGGCTCCCACACTTGCACATCAGGCTCTTTACCGATGTGCCATCTCTCCAGCCCCCTGTGCTGGTCAGTTTGTCAACTAGAGACACGTGGGAAGAGGGAACCTCTACTGAGAACTGACCTCTCTCAGCCTGGCCTGCGAGCAGGTCTGTGGAGCATTTCCAGGACTGATGATTGATGTGGGAGGTCCCAGCCCACTGTGGGGTGCCACCTTGAGGAAGGTGGTCCTGGGTTGTATAAGCCAGGCTGGGCAAGCTGTGGGAAAGAGCCTGTAAGCAGCATTCCCCATTGGTCTCTGCTTCAGCCTCCAGATTCCCACCTGGCTTAGTCAGTGATGGACCGTGGCTGGAAATATTAGTCAATGAACCAACTAACTTTTGGTCATGATTTTTAGCACAGCAAACAGATAGCAACCTAAAATACCCCCTAAGACTGTCTTTCTATACCCAAAGCTTCAGATGTTTCTTATGATGTACACTTTGTTATTACCTGTGTCTTTTAGTATCATGTCAAAGAAACAATTGCCAATACTATGCCGTATATGCCTGTGCTTTCTTCTGAGAGTTCTATGCCTTGCATTTAAGCCATGAACCTGTTCTGAATTAGAATTGGATATGGTGTCAGGTAAGGGTCCAGCTTCATGTTTCTGTATGTGGATGCCCAGTTGCCACAAGACCACATGGTTTACAAAAAGTTATGAGTTGAATTGCCTTGGTCTTCTTGTCAACAATATTTTAAATAGTTGAGTATCTTTGTTGTGCCTTCCATCCTAGTCCATTGATTTACATGCCTTGATTGCTTTATTTTCCTCTTCCTCCTCCTCTTCCTCCTCCTCCTCCTCTTGTCCTTCATTTGTGCTGGAAATTAAACCCAGCGCCTCACACATGCTGGGTGTGTAGTTAGTTTTAACTGTCAACTCCACACAAACCAGAATCAACTAAGAAGGGTCAATAAGGGACTTCCTAGATCAAGCCCAACTTCGGGCTTGTCTGTAGCACACTGTCTTGATTCTGGTAATTCTGTGGGAAATCTCAGCCCCCTCTGGACAGTTCCCTGCGTCTGGGCCTGGACAGAGTGCGGTGAACAGAGCAACAGCCATGCCTGCATTCATTCCTCTCTCCACTCTGGACGGTGGCCGTTATGTAACCAGCTGGATCAAATTCTTGCCATCTTGACTTCCAAAGAGTGATGGACCTTGAGCCAAATAGACTCTTCTCCTCTAAGTTTTTTTTTTTTTCCTTTTGGTCAGAGTATTCTATTACAACAGCAGAAATGGAAACAAGCACCCTGCCACCGAGCTATACTTTCAGCTTTCCGCATCGCAAACCCAGTACAGTACCTCACCATTTTGAATAAAGTTTGAACTCAGGGAAATATGTATCCTCCAGCAATACCTTCTCGGGAGTGTGTAGTGTGTAGTTGTTGCTACCCCGCCTTAAGCTCCAGGCCGACTATTCTACCAGCCGCCCACCCGGATTCCCTTGGATCCATGGATAAACAACAACAACAACCACGCACACACACACACACAAACACACAAACAGACCAGTTAATCTTAACATGCCTTTGCTAACTCAAGAGTGGGCACTCCTAAACCTCCCCTGCCACCACAGCCATAATAGGATAGAGTGGCCATTGGCCACACCAACTGAAAACTCACAGGGCTGGTTGGCTTTTATTTCCTGCCACTACCACCTCTTCCTTTCCCCCTAGTTCTCCTGATCCTCTCTAAGTGTCCCAACCCATCCTCAGTCATTGGTTGCTGGTTATCTTTATTGATCAACCAAGAACCAATTGTGAAACAGGACCTTAGGATCAGAACTACCCTCTACAGGAGTGCTTTGGGGTCAGCTGTGGTTTGTTCCCCAAAGGTTCAGAGGTAGAAAGTTTGGTCCTCGGTGTAGAAGTATTGAGAGAAGGTAGAACCTTTAAGAGGTAGGGGCTGCCGGGTGGTGGTGACACATGCCTTTAATCCTAGCACGTGGGAGGCAGAGGCAGGCGGATTTCTGAGTTCGAGGCCAGCCTGGTCTACAAAGTGAGTTCCAGGACAGCCAGGGTTTCACAGAGAAACCCTGTCTCAAAAAACTAAGGGGAGGGGGGCTGCTGGATTTGGGGAGTATCCGTGGGGGAAGGGGGAAAGAGATAATACCCACCTCTTAGTAACAGGTCCCGGCTGGGTTACATACTGTAGATCGAGGCTGAATGAAGCAAGGCTGTCCACCTTCTCAGACTTCTGCTGTCTGGTGCCATCGGCCACAGTCAGCACGAGACCTTTACCCAGCGGGGCTGCCTAAAGTTAGACCAGGAGCCAAAGCAAACCCTTTAGTGTTGAGGAATAACTCAGTAGTGGAGTACTTGCCTATCATGTGTGGCATGCTGGGTTTGATGCCTAGCACTGCATTAACAAACAAACTGAACGGGTTCAGGATACAAACAAACTTCCTTTCTCTATAAAGTACCCAGTCTCAGTAACCTTTGCTACAGTGACACAAAACAGACTTCCACAGTCACTTGAGCATGTTTCCTATTCTCTCAATAACAACATCAAGTGCTCCAAGACCAGCTCTCCACTTTGTGTAGTTTTGCATTTTAAATTTCCTTCAGAAGCATTTCATGGTGATAGTTTCTGTTTCTTTGTTTGCTTTTCATTTTGAGCAGGATCTCATGTCTCCCATAGCCTGAGATGACCTGCACTCAGTGTGTGGCTGAGATTGGCCTCTAACCCTTGACCCTCCTGCTTCCTGTTCCCAAGGGCTTCAATGGATGATGTCTTCCAACATACCTGGCTCGACTTTTTTATGCTTTTTAAGTGGGCAATTCTTCTGCCTCTTTGTAATTTAACTCCAGGTATTTATTTGTTTGGAGACGGAGTCTTGCTCTAACCCAGGCCGGCCTTGTGCTCATGGTCTTCTTGCCTCAGCCTCACTGATGCTGGGATCGCAGGCATGCCTCAACACATCTCGCTGTGTGTGCGCGTGCATTAGGAATTGTGTACAAGCATGTGCCATCTGGGTACAGGAGCACATGGCCTTCTGTGGGGACTAGAGGTCCATGCTCTGACTTACTCCATCAGTTCTCTCCTTTTTCTGTGAAGTGGAAACTTAAGGGTTCTTTGGAAAGTCGGTTGAATGGCGTTTTGCTGGGACGAACATGTGAAGGAACGTTTTGTTAAAGTGGACACAGGTGAAAGGCTAAGGCAGACTCCTGAAGGAACGTTTCGCTGAAGCAGATAGGGGAGAGAGGAGATAGAGCACACATGTATTGATCGGCCATACATTACATAGTTGAGCTGCATTTGCTGGAACTCCATAGACAGAAACACGCTATAAGCCCTTCTGGCGCCGTGCTGCAGTTTGTTGCTACTTCCATGGACTGATTGGCAGAATGATGCCAGCTGAGGCACACGCACATGCTAAGGCGGGGCCTGTGGAGGACACGTGACGTTTGGAGGGAGTATAAACAGGACAGTGACGGGCTGAGCTTGGCTCGTTTGTAAAGATCCATAAAGTTCAAGTGGATTGAGCAGCCGCTGCTTGCTGACCTGTGAACTGAACTGTTGATTTCCAGACAACACAGAGGAGAGTTGCTCCAAAATAACCTTTCTAAATAGGTCACGTCCCTGTCTCCCGTGTCCCCTCTTTTTCACGACCTCTGGTGGGTGGTGGGCTAAAAGGGAGGTTAAAGCATTTAAGAACCATCCTTAAAAATAAGGATTGAAGCTGGGCATGGTGGCACACACCTGTAATCCCAGCACTTGGGAGGCAGAGGCAGGAGGATTTCTGAGTTCGAGGCCAACCTGGTTTACAGAGTGAGTTCCAGGACAGCCAGGACTACACAGAGAAACCCTGTCTCGAAAAAAACAAAAAAAAGAAAAAAAGAAAAAAAAAGAAAAAAGGATTGAAAAAAATTAAAGTTATACTTCTGAGATAGGGTCTTTTATTGAAACTGGATCTCACTTCTTGGCTAGACTGGTTGGCCAGTGACTCTCCAGGACCCTCTCCCAAACCTCCCCTGAACTAGGATCACAGGAGTGTACCACTGTGCCCAGCTTTTTGTGGGTACTAGAGATCTAAACCCAGGTCCTCATACTTGCATAACAAACACTTTAGCAACTGAGCCATCTTCCCTAGACCCTCACATCACGTTGTTTTTTATTTTATTTTATTTTATTTTTTATTTTATTTTATTTTTTTATTTTATTTTATTTTTTTTATTTTTATTTTTTTATTTTATTTTTTATTAACTTAAAAATAGTATTTGTTTATTGAGTGCACACCTGTGTGTGCATTAGAAAGTGCTGAAGCCGGGCGGTGGTGACATACGCCTTTAATCCCAGCACCTGGGAGGCAGAGGCAGGCGGATTTCTGAGTTCGAGGCCAGCCTGGTCTACAGAGTGAGTTCCAGGACAGCCAGGACTACACAGAGAAACCCTGTCTCGAAAAACCTAAAAAAAAAAAAAGAAAGAAAGAAAGAAAGAAAGAAAGAAAGAAAGTGCTGGAGCCTCAGGAGCTGTTGTGATAGGCAGTCATGAGCCCCAGACATGGGCACTGGGAGCTGCCAGCACACTGCCTTGCCAGCATGTAGAGTGGTGGCCTGCGCCCAGAGCATGTGGGCATTGCTCATAGCTTGGTCATCTGCATTTGGATCTGACTGGGTCCTGAGTCTCTCTCTCTCTCTCTCTCTCTCTCTCTCTTTAAGACAGGTTCTTACTGTGTAGCCCTGGCTGGCCTGGAACTCACCACGTAGGCCAGACTAGTCTTGAACGCATAGACATCCACCTGCCTCTACTGTCCGAGCGTTGGGATTAAAGGTGTGTATCACCATACCCAGCCCCTGTCTGAGTTTCCGACCACGAAAGCCAGCCCCTGGCCGACAGCCAGGAGAAAGCTGGTGCTGTGGGGCCTCAGGGAAGGAGGGTTCTAAGGGTGAATAAAAATGAAACTCGAATGATGGTGGAGCGGCCGCAGAGAGGAGGGGCGAGAACGTTCTAGCAGCTGGAGTGGCATAGGAGGACAAGCTAAGTTAAGGCAAGGGAAAGGGGTGCTTTCGCCATCGATTAGCTGTGCCTTAATCCTGTGCGTGCACTACTGTGGCTATGAACCTCTCGGACCCTTAGGAAGCAAGTGTCGGCGGAGTGAAGGCAGGTCTCAGTCCCAAGTGTTTTTGTGCAGGCTTCTTGTGTTTTCAGTAAGGAAGTTGTTGAGTCTAGTTTAGGGTCAATTAGAGGGATCTTGGGCCTGAGGAGGATGCTGAGCTTGGGTAATAGACATGGGGAGTCAGCCGACGACTTGAGATGGAAGTCTGGGTTACCGAGGGTTCTGATCTTTGATAGGAGGGCATGCGGAAGTCCTGAAATGGAGCTGTCAGTCATGGGTTTGATTTCTCTGTCTCTGAGGAAAGGGGTGGGGTCCATGCCGAGCTGTGGCGCAGAGGACTCCATGACGGCAGAGGGCGCTGCGCCTTGCGCCTTGCGCCAGTCTTAGTTCAGCTCCGGGTCGGCAGGGGGCGCTGTGGCGCGGGCGGGCGGCGCGGCGAGCTTCCGGCAGGTGGCGCCGTGGCCGCGGGGCCCAGGCCGGCGGGCGGGCGGCGGCGCGGCGCTGCGGCCGGCGGCTCGCGGCCCCGGAGCGGTGGCTGCGCGGGAGGTGGAGCGGCGGAGCGGCAGGCCCGGTGCGGGCTGGAGCGCGGGGCGGCGGGCGCACGAGCCGCGGCCGCGCGGAGCTCGCCATGACGGCGCGAGTGTGAGGCGCGGCGAGCACCGGTCCAGGAGAGCGGCGGGCGCGCCGGCCTCTTACCCCGCAGCGGCCCGGCCGGGGCCCGATGAGCAGCGGCCTCGGCCTCCGGCCCAGCCCGGAAATGTCCGGCAAGATCGAGAAAGCAGGTGAGGCGGGCGGGCGGGCGGCGCGCCTCCTGGCCTCGTGCGCTCGACCCCCGGTCCGGGCCCCAGCCTGGCAGTGACGCCGCGAGGGCCATCTTTGAACCGGGCCTGCCCGGCGCCGGGGGGCCCGTGATGCTAGCGGGATTTTGGGGGAGCGAGTGGAGGTCCCCGTAGCCTGGTTCCCTGGAACCTCCCACAATGGCTGAAGCCCGGTACCCTTTGGAGGCCCGGCCCCGACCGCATGCAGAAGGGCAGGCGCTCTCCAGAGGTGATCGGCAGCCCAGTTATAAAATGTGTCACTCCTAATGAGCCTGGAGTTTAACCACAAGTGTCCACTTTAGTGGCTTCAAAGGACAGCAGGTTAGGGTGTGTTGGCGTGATGCTTCAGGGAGCAGCCAAGTTGTCCTCCGATATTTCTGCCTTGCTCTGCAAGCAGGGCAAGTGGAGAGCCATTGGGGTCCGGGGAGAAGGTGGATGCGATCTTGATGCAAACCTCATCTCTTTGTGTGTTCCTGGAAATCTTGGGGAGTCGCCTCCCAATTCTTCCCCCGCCCCCCGGCTTGCATATTGTGGGAGTTAGATACTCCCGAGAGTCAATTACTGTTGTGCATATGGGGCCCAGAGCTTAATTAGCCGTCAAGCAGGGACTCCTTATACGGGAGGGCGGATTCTTGGCTGCTAGGTAAAGTGGGCAGTAGTCCAGGGCCTGTGTGGGGTTTGTCACGGTGGGGATACCCAGTTAGCCTGGAAACTCTGGAAAGAAGGCAGACTTGTAAGAACCTGAAAAGGTGTTCGGCCGCACTAATTTTTGGAAGTTGCCATTTCATCGGTTGAACTTAGAGATATTTGGATGTATATTAGCAGTGGACCAACCGGAAATGAATGTAACTTTTGCAGCCCCGGTTTAAACACAGAGAAGAACGTTTTGGTACTCTTTATTGAGCATCTGCTCTGCGTCTTCACTCTGTTTGCTCTCTGGGTTGTGTTGTTTATTAAAAGTGCTTGAAGATTGCCTGGCAGAGTATGGACCCAGAGAGGCTCAGTGAGTTTTTGTAGCCCACCCAGTAAGGGGTGTCATAGGGTAACATTGACCTCTGTCTTCTGACAGGAAGCAGGATACCATTCTCACGGCTGGACTGTTCATTTTTAGATGCTGTTTCTGGGGTGTTTGTCTCCTGTCCGCTTGCCCCGGGGCCTTGTCTAGTGACTATGAGTCGCTTTCCTGAATACGTGCTGCTCTGGAAACGTCTGGCCCATCCGTGCAGCCCTGCTTAGGACCTCCCTCCAGTGTCTCATCCGAACGGCACTGTTGGGAAACTTGGATAATTTATTTAAAAATAGCGTTAATGCGCTGGAGAGGTGGCTCAGCAGGCAAGAGCACTTGTTGCTCCTAAGCACCCAGGTTTGGTTTCCCCGCACCCACGTGGCAGCTCACAGCCATCTTTAAGTCCAGTTTTAGGGGGTCTGATGCTCCCTTCTGACCACCAGACACCAATGTGGTGGTGCACAGACGTACAGACAGGCAAAGAATTCTTGTATGTAAAATGAAATAAATACATCTAAAATGCATTTTGAATAGCACTAGCTGAGTTTTCTTTCTCAGAACAGCATGTGTTCATTCTGAAGACTTTGGAACTCCTGGAAGCTGAGGGGCTGGCATGTGCTGTCTGTCATCTCACAGCCTTCCGTCCACAGTTCAGAATGACAGAGCAGTCCGCTCAGTCTCCACCCCAGGCCTTTCAGCAGAGGTCATGCCTGGGCCTTCCCGGGCCACTGTCCTCTGTTGCAATCCCCTCTTTGGAATAGCTTGTCTGGGAGCTGGTAGTGGTATCTAGACTGCCAGACCCCATGAGTATTCTAAACCCAGGTGTGGAAGGTTCTGGAGGGCACTATTCTCTAGGCCAGGAAAAGAAAGACTTTCTTTTTTTATATTAAATTAAAAATTTTTTACATCCTCCCCCACTAGGTCACCCCCTCCCACAGTTCCTTCCTGACCTCTTCTCTGAGCAGGTGTCCCCCACCCTGGCACTTCAGGTCTCAGCAAGGCTTTCTTAGGAGGGAGAGATGTCAGGAGAGGGCTGCAGGAAGGGCAGGAGGAAGGTGTGTTTGGGGAGAAGCAGCAAGAGGTGAGAGAGTTCTCTGGCAGCCAGAGCTGGGGCCACAGATGAGATGACAGGAGGGGACCCTCGTGCAGGAAGATTAGGGTATGCAGGGGAGGGGGGCTTACTTACCTTCTCCTGGAGCTTCTGTGGCTCATCCTGGGCGAACTTGGTGTGCCTTCCACCAGGCTTCCTGTTTGGATGTGCAGTGGCCCTGCTGTTAAGCATGAGCCGTGAGCCTGAAGAGATAGATATCTTTCTTTATTCAGCCAGCTAACCAGTGTCTAGTAATTATGGAGGCACCCACACCCAGTAACAGTTGCTGCAGTTTTCTGTGCTTCAGAGCAACAGAAATGTTTCCAAAATGTGTCTGTGCTCCTCACTCTCTGAAAACAGACTGGGTTTGCTCTGGGGCTTGGGCTTGGGGTGGGGTCTAAGGATTTTGAGGGAGCAGAAACCCTACTTCCTTATCCCAGTGCTTCTAGGCAGTTTGCTTTTCCTGTTGGCTTCCAATTACCTCCGAGGAGGCGCTTCTGGGCCTCAGACATCCTGTGGGCCTGTGGCAGTCATCAGAGTCATGCCCCTTCATGGAGGCAGAGGAAGGCAGCATTCGTGTTCTCCTCCAAGTGCCCTGGGCCAGGCTGGCTGAGTTGAGGGGGTCTTGCTGGGCTGTCGGTGGGAGGGTCAAGAGGAAAGGTGAGATGAGGCATACTGAGTTCAGGGGCTGAGGGAGTTCTCTAGGAATCAACTGGCAGATGTGTACAGCTGCTTTAAGGATGCAAGGTGAGGCACACCGGGGCACGTGCTACTGTGATTCCACTTGTGCAAGCAGGAAGGTGGTTGTGCTTGCCCTTGTCTCTTCCAGCAGACACGAGTGAGGAGCGTCAGTGCCCCCAGATTTCTGGAACTTAATTCCAGACAGGCAATGATCAGCTGACTTTAGCCCACTGGGCCATGTGTGTTCCCAAGAAAGAAAAGAGCTGTTGGTCAGTACTTAAACAAACCAGGAAATTGCTCAAAAACCTCAGGTTTCTGGTTCTCCCAAAGACTGAGTATCTCTGGTAACCCAGAGCTCTCTTGTGTGTACCTACCTACATATGGAGCTGGGGGGCGGGGGGGAGTGCTGCCTGCCCCGAGATGGAGCTGGGGGGGGGGTGCTGCCTGCCGAGTCCCCTTGCCCACTCGGACCGTTGACATTTTCGAGCCTGACTCGCAGAGATGATTCACAGCCGTTTGCTTGTGATCTCGACTTTGACCTTTGCCCCATTCCTTCATTGATTGGTTCCTCATCGGGCACTGCCGGAGGACCTGCTCTGCCGTGTGCTGTGTGGAGCTCTGGGGATTGGGACCTGCCACGGGGCTGCAGTCCTGTGTCCAGTGTGTCAGGCTGAGGAGACAGTAGACCTGGAGTCAGGGTGTCAGTGGTGACTTAAACTCCCGCTACCAGATTTCTAGAACCTTGCAGAGGACAGGGAGTTGCCTTATGGGGAGTGGCCTTCCAGGTCTCTGTGCTGGCGCTGGCGGAGGGAATCCCTGTGGCTCCAGTCAGCCTGCCCCTGCCTGCCCCCTCCACTCTGCTCCATGCCTTCAGTCACAGCACCTTGCTCCCAGGATGCTGGGACCTCCAGGAATTGAGAGGTTCTGTGGGGTTCTAACCCCTCCCCTTCCCCCTGACCTAGCTTAACCACAGCCTGCTCAGAAACCTCACCATGTACCAAACTGTCTGGCCAGTGCTGGCACCCAGGGGCTGCAGTAAAGTTTGCTGGGACTAGTGAGATGGCTACAAGCTCCCTCAACACACCCACTGACAGAATAGACATGGTCTCAAAGTCCAAGTGCTGTGCTTTTCAAATGCTTATAGGTGCTTAGAGTTAGGGGATTTACAGTGGAACTTATTACTATGTAAAGTCAGGCCTGTGCACTTTCATAATGGGCAGTCACTGGGTACTGGCCTTTCTTAACCAATCAGCTTCTACTTCCCTTTCCCATAAGTTAGGAACCTTTGTGGCTTCAGTGTTTCGGGGTTATTGACACAAATCTGAAGCTCCCTGTTTCTTTATTGACCTGTCTATTCAACATCTTCTGCATGCTTCACTGGCAGACACTCTGTCATGTGGGATAGTGTCTGGGAGCCCTCTGGAACATGGTCTTCCCAAGGGGGTCGGCCAGCGGTAACAGCAAAACAGGGCTGTCTGTAGACACCCCATTTCACTTCAGCTTTGTCACAGCTGGAGGCGTGGGTAGCCTGTCTTCATGTTGCACCTGTGGATAGCAGAGGCCTGGGGTTTTTGGTTACTGCCCAAGATCACAGTCTTAGGGAAGTAAAATGGGGAACTGACCCCTTTCTGTCTGTAAGAGACACTGTAGAATTCCAGTGTTGTGAGGGACATGGCTGCGTCTGCCCTAACTTTAGTTTATGTTTCTACATTTCTGATCTTACAGAAAAGAAATGGCCCCAAACCAGCTCGTTAGTTAATGTAGACCCAACCTGACCCTGGGGCTGCTTATGGTTTTTGTAATACTGACCACACTCACAGCACTCTAGGGAGGTAAGAGAGAACATGTGTTAAAAACAGACCCCAGTGTCTCCTGACCCCCTGTGCAGCTGTTGGCAAGCGGTTTGAATGGGATTCCTTGTAGCCAGGAGACGATGGCTTGGAAAGATGACTCACGTATGAGCTTGCAGAAAAACCATTTCCCAAATTAGCCAGATTGCAGCTTGTGCTTAGTGCAGGCTGGGCCTTACCTCAGTGTGTTGCCTGTTGCCATAGTAAGATGACACAGTGGAAAGAGGAGAGGCCTGGCCACTGTGCACGCCACACCCACGTGACCCCCCCACCCCCCTCCCTTGCTGCTGGGACAGGTGTTCCACTGACAGTCACCCACTACACCCCAAAGGCTGTGTTATGAGTAAACACAGCACAGCCTGTGAATTGGAAAAGTTCTGTCATCTACTGGGCCTGCCCTTTGCTTGGTCATTTGTTTGAGATCATCTGAAACTGTGTCCTTGGGTGATTCCCTTCTCAGGGCTTTCATCCATTAGCTCCTGGAAGGACTGGGACTCTGAAATTAGTGTTTCCTGACTGCTGTCAAAGACAGCAGGTCCTCTTCATCCCTAAGAGGACAGTCGCAGGTGGCTGGGAATGTGGCTCAGTGGCAGGACATCTGTGTAGCCTGCACAAGATTTTGATCTCAGCACTGGAGTAACAAATAGTGGGGAGGCTGCCTTGAGTTCAGCTCGTCTTGCCCTCGAGGCCCCTCAGAGTTCCCTTCACCAACAGTGCCCACCACTTCCCGGATGGCCTCAAAAGCTTCCTCCACCAGAACTGACCTCATGATGCCTAGTGCTTTCTCTTCCCGAGCAGACAGTAAATTCTGGGGAAAGACTCCACACAAATACTCGAGCGAGCGGTGAGTGGCGCTGTTTAACTCTTTCAGAGTCCAGAGCCAGCTTCCTGCCGGCAAAGTCTTATAGATCCTTAGCTCCTGGGAGGGATATGCATGTCCACCACTGGCTGGCTACTAGCCAGCTTAGCGCACAGTAGGTATCCAGTCCATGCTAACTCAAAGAAAGAGTGACGGCCGGGGCATGGCAAGGTGGTGCAAGCATTTGCACAGGCCATGAGTTCCTCCTCGCACTGCTGATCCAAGTGAAAGACAAAAAGAAAAACGTGTGAGCTTAGTCAGTGTCATCACACCAGAGTCTTCCAGATATCCCCATTTTGGGGGAGTCTTGCGTAGGAGGATCTGTTGCACCTAGGGCTTTGAGACTGATCTGGGCAGTCCACTGAGACTTCATCTCGGAAGAGGAAAAGGGGAAAAAGAAGCTTGCCATACTCAAGACTGTAGGCTTGGGGCTGTGGAGATGGCTCCAGAGTTAGAGGCTCTGGGCACTTTTGCAGAGGTCCTAGGTTCAATTCCTAGCATTCATGTGACGTCTCACATCTGGAACGCCAGTTCAGAGCATTGACACCCTTCTGGTCTTCTTGGGCACAACATGCACATGATGCACAGACAAAGCACCCATATCTATAGATAAAAACAAATAAGTCATTTAAAAACAAAAATAAGACCCTAAGTTCAAGCCTCCCATTGCAGGAGAAAGAGCACTGTCAGAGTGTTAGGCCCGGGGAAGGCAGAGCCCTGCCTTAGCTCGGCAGCATGCCCTCCAAGCCCATATTTTAGTTACTGCTGGCTTTGCACAGGGGCAAAGAACTCTGGGGGAGTGATCACCCTTTATAGAGCAATTACTGTGCTGGCACTTATCAGCAGAGGGGCCGCCAACCCTGTGCAGGCAAGTCCCTAGTAGGTGCCCTGCTGGCTACTTGCTAAGTGTTATCAGTTGACCATTTCTCAGCTATATTTATGGGTGATTGGAGGTACCTGCTGTTCTGAGGGCCGGAGAAGATGGACTCTATCCCCTTTTGTTTCTGTCCTGGGGCCTGAGTGTCTTGTATGAGATGCAGTGGGAGACTGGCCTGGTGGCCGAGACATCCTGCATCCGTGGTGGTAATTCCTCCTTCAGCCTCTTTCCCTATTGTCTGATATATTACCCAGAGTCCTCTGTGCTCCCTACCAAACACATTCCTGCCCCTCTAGCTAGCCCACTGCACCCATTGGCATGGCCCTGACTGACTCTCTTTGATCGCCCTTGCCTGCCAGAACCACAGTCATTTCACTACAAATTAAGTTTGGGTCAGAACTCCACCCTGCTTTGAAAGCATGGAAAAGGAGCCTGCTGGCTCAGAACAAGAACCCATTTCAGGAATTTACTTTATAGCTTTAGAAATACTCGATGCCTCTGTGTGTGTACCTGAACTCGTGTGTGTGCGCCACATGCATGCCTGAGCCCATGGCTGTTAGAAGAGGGTGTTGGATCCTCTGTAACTGGTTGTGAGATGCCATGTGGGTGCTAGGAACTGAAACTAGGTTCTCTAAGAGCAGTATGTGCTCCTAACCACTGAGCCATCTCTCCAGACCCCGCTTTATAACTTTTAGGAATGTTTGCCATTAGCTGGGCGGTGGTGGTGCAACGCCTGTAATCCCAGCACTCTGGGAGGCAGAGGCAGGCGGATTTCTGAGTTCGAGGCCAGCCTGGTCTACAGAGTGAGTTCCAGGACAGCCAGGGCTATACAGAGAAACCCTGTCTCGAAAAAAACCAAATCCAAAAAGTAACAACAACAACAACAAAAAAGAAAAAGAAAAAGAAATGTTCACTTTTGTTCACTACAGTCTGGCAGGCGTGGCTCCCAGCCACACAGCAAGGTGGCTCAGCAGGTAAAGGTCCTTGTCTCCAAGTCTGACATACGAGTTCAGTCCCTGGTCTCCAGTGGTGGAAAGAGAGGCCCACTCCTACAAGTTATACACCCCCACATGTGTGCCATGTGTCCTCTGAAACATACATGAGTGTAATAAGGATTACAGTGAGGCGGCACAGGCCGGTGATGTCCCAGAGTTCTGAGAGGTGTGTGTGGAGGGGAAGGCAGGACAGCTGGAGCATCATGCACTTTACTGACTGGAGCAAACAAAGGAGATTCCTGATTAGAATCAATGGCAGTATTTATTTGCTGGCTATAGATAGTCCCATGTGGCTGTCCTCCCTCAAGTGGCTGGTTGTGAACAGATAGATGGATGATTGTGTGGGGGGCCTTGGAATTGATGTCTCTCAGCCCCTCCTGTCAGTAAGTAAAAATAATGGTAGCAGCTAACAGTCATTAGACTCTCCCCACGTGCCAGTACCAGGCTCTGCCGAAAGCATTCCACACATGTGACTTCATCCTTACAGTGGAGGAAAGGTACTGTACTGTTCTGTGGAGTACTCCAAGCTACAGGCTGTTCTTGGTGATCTGGAGCAGTTAAAATGCACACTCATACAGGGAGTGGGGCAGCGGTACGAGCCCACAGGCACGCACGATCCTTACCCAGGTCTCACTGGTTCTGAGGGGCCTCTCTTAGCTCTGTGGTGGGGGCAAAGATTGACTCATGTTTCTAGGCACCCCTGTGCCCCAGAGGTGGCTGCTACAGGAGTGTGGACGAAGGGCGTCAGACAGCTTGAAAAGAAACTGTCCTGTGCGGGGAGGGCCAGAGCCTGGGAGGAGTTACCCCCCCCCCATCCCCAGGCTGCACCCACTCTCTCCCTTCCTGTTTTCTTTTTGAGATAGGGGTTTGCTGTGTACTCTACACTGGCCTTGAACCCACTGTGTAACACAGGCTGACCTCAAACTTACAGCAGTCCTCCTGCCTCAGGCTTTAGAGTACTGGAGTCAGTAAGAAGGAAGAGTGCTTACTTCTGTGCGCGGTTGAGATGCGGACCATGTAGCCTACACTCTGTTCTTGAACTCACTATAGAACAGACTAACCTCAAACGCACCTGGTCGCTCTGCCCTCTCTTCCCAAGTATTGGGCTTGCTGATGGTGTTCCCGTGAGGCAGCCGGCCAGCAAGCCCCAGGGATCTTCCGTCTCTACTCCCCCACCCCAAGCACTGGCTCATAGGCTTGTGGCTGTGGCCACATCTGGCCTTTTATATGGGTGCTGCAGAGCCAAGCTCAGGTCTCATGCTTGAGCAGCAAATGTCCTCACCAACATCCTCAGCCCACAGATGTGTGCAGAGTCCTCATTGGCTTCCCGGTGTTTCACAGATACGAGCCTCTTTTGTCACTTTAGGTTTTGTTGATTCTGTCTTACCTAAGGTGTTGCTACACAACATTGTTCTAGGTAAGGGAAGTGGTGACTAGGAGTTGGATCTTCAGATAGGTGCTTGCTTGATTCTCTTCTCCGGGAGGGAAGAGCAAGCAGGCATTGGGACCATTTGACCCGCTGTGGAAAAGGAAGGTAGTCTTAGGAGAGGGAGTAGCCTGTAGGCACACACTGCAGGGAGCCTGCCCCCTTTATCTAGACCCTGGGTTCAGGACAGGTCTGCTGAGTCACAGGGGTGTCTCAGAGGCACCACTATGACCATTGCTTAGCAATAGGTCAGCTTGGGACTCCCCTGGGGCTTTCCTGCCTCTCCACAGGACTAGCACTGCACATCTGCTTACAGACTTGCAAATCAGCCTCTGGGTCCTCACTCAGAAGTGGCTGGGACACAGCTGAAAAGCAGCTTGGGGCTGGATGGTACCGGAAGAGTGAGAAGTGGCCCTGCTGTGTGTCATCAAGTGCTTAGCATCCTGCCCTTCGCAAGTCCAGGGGTCCATTAGCCAGTGCCTGTGTGCAGGAGGCTGAGCCTTTCCTATATTTCTCTGGTGGAGGGGGACGGAGCCTGAGCAGGGGCTACAAGAAGATCCATTCTCCTTGGGACCCCAGGACTGCCCCAGTGCAGTGAAGTTAGTACTCTGTGAGCTATTAGGTCACCTAGACAGTGACGTGCTGAGCAGGTACTCAGAAGCAGCTGAGTGGCCTGAGGGCCCAGAGCCAGATTTTCTTTGCCAGCTCTTCCAAGTGGTGGCTATGGGATCTCCCTCATTTCAGTGGTCTGCCATATAGTGTGAAAGAAATAGTCTATGAGCTTTCTGACACTTCAGGGTTCTCGCTGAGTCTGAACACTGCAGAAGTGCTGAGTGGGCGTGAGCCTCATTCTTATCTCAGGCCCTTCTGCCCTGAAACCGCGTGTCTTTACAAATATTGATATTTCACACTTCAATTCTCAGAGGAAAGGGAGGTTTCTGGCTCTTGGGGTGCTTTGGAGTCTCTGTGCTGGAGATGAATGAAACCCTGGACCTCAACAGAAGTTGAACACTCAACCAGGACCACACCCAGCCCCTCTTCCACCTGCTTCTCTTGGGAGACTGACTTCCAAGGTTAAAATTGGTTAGGGATGGTTTATAGTTAGGCTGCAGGCAAAGAGGGGCTGGGTCTCACTGAGTTCAGTCACACGTTGCTGGCCAGCTGCAGGCAGGTGAGGACTGCTGATCTAGAAGGAATGAGCTTGTTGTGTGGCAGGGCTCCAACCCCAGCAGTTATGTGTTCAGTCCCAACACTTGACCCCCCATCCAGGACTGGCCCTCCAGATCAGCAGTATGCTGCTTTTGTTGTGATTGGTAAAATGCTACTGATCATTCGGGTCTCTGTAACAGGTAATTTACAAATGACATCCAGTGCCCTGTCAGGGTGATCCCTGCCCTGTATTTCCCTCCCAAGGTTACCTGTCACAGCTACACAGACTCAGGAATCCTGTGTCCTGGTCTGCTCTGCGTCTCCCTGGGCCTCCCTGCCAAGTGCAAGTGAGTGCGTAGACCCCAGGCCCAGGCAGAGCACTGTGCTGTCTGCAGGAGAAGAGACTGTTCAGCCCTGACCCTCAGCATGGGGGCTTGGATCTGCAGGACCTCTCTTCATTAACATCACCTCGGTTGTCGGTGCTTCTGCCTGGACTTGTCCAGGAGCTTAAACATACTAGTTCTCTGAGGTCATCACAGAACCAAAGCCTGGATCAGAAGCATGCTGTTCTGCACTGTCTGGCCTTGTCTCTCTTCATCACCCTCCACCCTCAACACAAGCTTGTAGGAGGTGCTGTTGTGTTTGACGCATAGGAGCTGGGGAGGAGCCTGAACTGTACTCCCACCCTGCAGTAGCCAAAGTCCTCAGGTCCCAGCTTGATGGCATGACAACTCTTTCTGCTGAGGAAGTCACATAGGCTGAGGTCATCACAGATGTGAGAGTTACTCTCACCACTAGGCTGGGAATAGACTTTTCTAGGCAGCGCAAAGAATGGGCCGAGTGCTGTAGATCCTCTGCACGGTCTGTGTCCTCTGTGAATGGAGCCTTGGGTCTGTGTAGGGTCTGCTCTGCTGGAGCGTGCGTGGATGGTCATCCCCAAGGAAACTTGATGCTCACGTGCTCTCTCCTGCTGTGGACCCCTCCTATGGGATGGAGCATTTGTGAACAGTTTAGGGACTTCATGTCCCTAGTTTAGCCAGACTGGGTTCAAGTGACTGTCCTCAAGAAGCCCTAAGGACTGTTAGTCCAGGAAATGTGCTTCAGCGTAGCCAGGCCTGTGTGAGCGAAGAGAGTTTTCTTCTTCTGAGTGAGAATGCTCTAAACCTCACACTGTAAAGCTCTGTGTTTAACACGAGTAGATCTTTTCTTCTCTTTTCTTTTTCTTTTTCTTTTTCTTTTTCTTTTTCTTTTCCTTCCTTCCTTCCTTCCTTCCTTCCTTCCTTCCTTCCTTTCTTTCTTTCTTTCTTTTTTTGAGACAGGGTTTCTCTGTGTAACCCTAGCTGTCCTGGAACTCACTTTGTATGTAGATCAGGCTGGCCTTGAACTCAGAAATCCGCCTGCCTCTGCCTCTGCCTCCCAAGTGCTGGGATTACAGGCGTAATCCCATAGTCAGGATGCCCAGCTATTCCTTACCCAAGGAGAAAGTCCCTGCCAGGTCTTTGGGTCAAACTCTTTTCCAGCCTCGGTGACCACCAAGCTCTCTGACATCTGTCCCTGTGGAAAAGTAACCTTGTGACCAGGTCTGTGAACCCTGGGCTCTTTGCACTCTCAGCTTGCTGTGCTGATTGTGTTTGTTTATTGCTGTGTTGTATTCCATTGTAGTTTTGGCTTGTTTATCTGTTGGGAATTTGACCTTGGTTAGCCATCTCCGTGTTTCTGAAGAACAGATAAAGGGTGGTGTGGAACCAACAAAAGCCACTCAATCTTCAAAAATGGACAAAATGCTCAAATAGATTGACATCTCAAAGAAATGGCAAAAACCGCCAGTGAGCTCATGAATATGCACAGAACTATTAATCACCGGGGAAACCTATTCAAAAGCACTTTGAGAACACACCCCACCTAAGGATGGCTCCTTTCAAACCCTGGGGAACATCTTGTAAAAAGTAAAACCTTAAGTTGGCAAGACATGAAGTCTAACACCACAAGCAGACTCACCACACAATAAAGGAAGCAGGGTCTTGAAGAGCACCCTCCCTGGGCCCACCCACTCCTTTCCCCACTCCCTTCCTCCCCTCCCCCACCCCTTCCCTCTACAGCAGCACTACTCATTATCACCTAAAGGTAGAAGCAACTCCTTGCTGTAGGGGGTGAATAGATAAACAAGCTGTTTCTCCCCATTGTGGAGTACTAGTCACATTTATTCATTACATTAGCCTTTAAGAAAGAGAAGCTGCACCGTAGATAAAACCTGAGGGCATTGTGCCAGTGCAGTACAAGTCAGAGAAGCAAGCACCATGTAGCTTCATTTTCATGGCATCCTAACTGGGCAAAGATCAGATTGATGAAGCAGAGTGGTCCGGGGGCTAGAATGAGGGAGGAGATGGAGTTGGTGGTTAACAAGTTTGTTTTGCAAGGTGAAGAGCTTGTGTAGCTGGTGGTGATGCAGCATGGGGCTTGTGGCTGATCTAAACATTGCATGGCTTCGGTAGTCACTTGAAACACATTTTGTCATACTTGTTTTAATGGCATTCTACCACAGAGCTCTATCCTTACACTCATCGGTTTCAAAACTTGCTGTGGGTACAAAAGTGTTAGCATTTATTTACCTAAACACAGTCTTAGATTTATCCTTACCCAATAAATTATGTCAAAGACAGTTTTAAAACAGAAGCATGTGGTGGCTACATTAGTGGCCATGTGTACTGCTTGCTGGACTGACTGTATCTGGGCTGAGAGGGGACTGGGTAAGGGGCCCTCTAGGTACAGGGGCTCCTCTGCTGGGTCTAGCCTTTGAGGAACCTGTGTGTTCAGGAAGCCTTTAAGCCAGAGCAGATACTAGACCACTGGGTACGGTTCTTGCTACGATGTATCTGGGTTTCCAGCTCTGGTAGGCCCCAGCCCAGCCCCCTCCTCAGGGTCAGGCTCTGAGGCAAGCTGTATTCCTGTCCTGTATCTATTCTGGTTGGCGGAAGTTTCGGGGTCTGAATATGTAGCTGGACTTCACCCCTGGCTCTCTGTAGTCTGGCCCAGAAGGCTGGGTGCTGCCAACAGCTCTGAAGCCAGACTTCTCAGGGCTGTACACTGGGCAGCTGCTCTGGTTGGTAGTGCAGGCGGCAGGCACGAACCTCTGGCAGGGTTCCAAGCTCTTGGCCACATTCCTAAGAAAATCTGACTGGCTCGTGGGAGGGGCAGAGGGAGGGGAATCTAGACAGAAGCAGGCCAAGGCTTCCTCAGAAATTCCAGTCCTTCAGGGCCTGTTAGATGAGCAGCAGAGCTCGAATTTAAGATTACCAAAATAGTCTCTGGCCAACAGGTATCATACAGGTCCTCGTGGACCTGGTCCCAGGTGATAAACAGGGCTGTGGATAGACGTTAGCAGCAAATATAAGATTGTTCATAACACTCTTACAATCCACTCTGCTAAAACATACTTTAGCAGAGTGGATTGTAAAACAGCATGCATGCTTGGATTCCAAAGTTAAGCTTGGAGAAAGTATGTATCCAGGGACACACTGGAGCTTGGTCATATCTTCTGCTGAGTTCCCAAGTGCCTGTTCTGTAGGAACCATGTCAGGAGGATCTTGGATACCTACCCAGACCTGGGCTCCTTGCTGCTGAATCCCAGGCTGGCCTTGGAACTCACAATCCTCCTGCTTCAGTTTCTTGGTGCTGGAATCACAGGCAGGTGCCACTTACTGAGACACAGCATTGGCCCAAGAGTTGAGTTCTGATCTTTGCTTATTAATGTTCCCCTGCTCTGGCTTCACAGTAAGAAAATCAGTGGAGGCCCTTGCTCATGCAGACCTTCACAAGTGAAATGTTTACTGCTCCTCTTGGCCCGCTCTTGATTTCTTCAGGGTGACTGTTCCAGAACCCCACCCTCTGAGCATCCTGGGGCAGATAGAAAATACTGTCACACATATGTACACACAGCTTGTATTGCAGAAGGACCAGGTTCCTTTGAGAGAACCAGCTCAGAAATACAGGCTTAGTTCTGGAAGGTTGTCATGAGAGTCTGAAATCTCGACTCTGTTCTTCCCACAAACATTCGCTATTTCCCACATTCCTTTGACTCCAAGCTGGTAAGCATCACAATCTGGAAGAGTTGGATTTGAGAACATTGACTGTGTACGGATAACTAGCGTGCATCCTCCTGTAGGAGAATTAAGCAATCTTAACTTTGTATTCTTGGAGTAGATGGAGACAAGAATAGAATTTGTGTCAAATTAAGTCTCTTTTGTTTTTAATAACATACAGTACTTTGAGTGTGTGTGTGTGTGTGTGTGTGTGTGTACACATGCGCGCATGTGCATACAATGCACGTGGAGGTCAGAGAACACTGAGGGGGTCAGTTCTCTCCTTCCATCATGTAGGTCCTGAAAATTGAAATCAGGCTGGTTGGATCATAGGGGCTTCAGTTGTCACCTAATAGCAGTATCGCTGTTCCTCCTGGCAACAGTATTGGGAGGACACAAGCATGTGGCTATTGTCATTCTGTTCCAAGGCAGCTCCTATTGTTGAGATCAGACCCCGGCACCTTCCCGATCCTCTCCACCGGAACAGAGGCTAGAGTGTGCCCTTCCTTTCCCAGCAGCATCCCTTGGGAACACATTAGAAATGGGTGACAGAATGTAGCCCTGGTGGTTTAGACAACTCGTCCTGCAGGCACATGGGAGAGCTCAGCGGAAGCCCTGCCTGTCTCCGAAACACCCTGGTAATGTGGAGAGGTGGAAAGAAGCCCTGTCTGTCTCCGAAACACCCTGGTAATGTGGAGAGGTGGAAAGAAGCCCTGCCTGTCTCCGAAACACCCTGGTAATGTGGAGAGGTGGAAAGAAGCCCTGTCTGTCTCCGAAACACCCTGGTAATGTGGAGAGGTGGAAAGAAGCCCTGTCTGTCTCCGAAACACCCTGGTAATGTGGAGAGGTGGAAAGAAGCCCTGCCTGTCTCCGAAACACCCTGGTAATGTGGAGAAGTGGCTTGAAATATTCTCCCAAAGCAGTTGTAGCCTAAAGATGATTCTGAGAGTGAGCACGGTGAGCAAGGCCTTCTTTCCCTAGTAGACCGTAGGGAGAACGAGGCGGCTGTATAATTAGCTCTGACAAGAAGGTGGCCAGGAGTCAGCCACTGTGAACACACTGATGGATCTCCCACTTAATGCATAGTGTGCCTTGGGATAGTAGTTAATTAATTAGGATGATGTATTAGTCATCATGGTCAACAAGACATTTAAAAACTAAGCATGTAGTTTGAACTCAAAGTTTAAATTGCATTTGAAGCCACACAGCACATCAGCCCTCCCTCTCACAGTGTGGTGGTAAACACTGACCCCGACAGGCTTCTTCCTGTCCAGATGCTCCCAGAACCCCGCTTCCTCCCAGCCCTCTGTGGCAGGCTCTTCACCCTCTTGGTCTCTCCAGTTTGGAATGTTCTGGGATGAAACCTCTGATTGCTTCCTGGGCAATCGCATTCCTCTACGGCAGTGGTTCTCAACCTGTGGGTCACAACCCTCTTGGCAAACTTCTGTCTCTAAAAAAAATTACATTATGATTCATAACAGTAGCAAAGATACAGTTATAAAGTGGCAGCAAAAAATAATTTTATAGTTGGGGGTCACCACAGCATGAGCTGTGTTACAGATCACAGCGTCAGGAAGGTTGAGAGCACTGCTCTAAGCAGAGCCTATCCCCAGATGTCTGCTTCCAGACCCTCTCTTTTTCCCTGGTCCACAGCCAGCTACCAACTGCCTGTTGCGCGTTTCTCCATGAATGTGGTCTTAACCTGTTAGCTGCTATGTTGAAATAACTTAAACAGGATATGTCTTCATAAACATTCCTCTCACAGGTTCATTCAGAGCTGGGGAGGGAGTTCAAACCAAAGCCTGGCAGATCGGGTATCCAGAGATGGTCCTTTCTTGACTGTCCTCACATGGAAGGCCATGTTGGAAGCCAGGAGGTAGACACACGTTAGTATAACAAAAGTTGCATTTTGCTGGGCGGTGGTGGCCCACGCCTGTAATCCCAGCACTTGGGAGGCAGAGGCAGGCGGATTTCTGAATTTGAGGCTAGCCTGGTCTACAGAGTGAGTTCCAGGACAGCCAGGGCTATACAGAGAAACCCTGTCTCGAAACAAACAAACAAACAAACAAAAAGTTGCATTTTATTACACTGATGGTCATCACACAAGATTTACGCTCCAAATTCTTAACTCTAGTCTTAAGCCTTTGTTCCCAAAGCTGCTCACCCGTGTGACGCAGCTGGAGGTCAGGTCCAGTTTCTAACATAAGTCTCTGATCCAAGTCAGGATCCTGGGGGAGACTGTCCAGCCGCAGGGCAGATCAAGTGTCGTCTCTCCAGATGTGCAGAGCAGAGCACAGTTGGCCTCATGGGATTCTAGAACTGTGTCTGGTTATCCTGAGTGAGTGGGGTCACTGGGTGCTGGTTCTCAGGTTAGCAGCAGCCTTGGGTGCAGTGGGGTCCTCACTGAGCTGTTTGTACATGTCTAAAGGGTGTGTGTGTGTGTGTGTGTGTGTGTGTGTGTGTGTGTATAGCTATGCTTATCTTATGACCAGAGTCTCTCTGTGACCACACATGTGGCTCTGTCAGCAACTGGCCATTTCCTCGTGAACCACTTATTGGGAATGCTACCTCAGTGTGAGTTTGAGGTGCATACCATTACATCCTTAAGAGCATAGCAAATGTGCCCAGACTTTGTGTGCCTTCTCTCAAGCTTCCCATCATAGTCTGGGCTGGTCCTAAACTCTGGACTGTTCTGCCTTAGCTTACTGAGTTCTAGGACTACAATACTGACAGTCCTGGGCCCGTTAGATCTTGGACTTCATGGCTCAGGGTCAGAAGGCTCAGTTATCCTTGCTTCCTCTGACTATCCTGGGCAATTAATGAGGCTGCACAGTCTCTGTGCAGCTCCCTTGTAACTGGCGACTTGATTTCCATTCTAGTCTCAGAAATGTCTGTTTATCATTCAGCTGTTAAGAGGGCAGATTGGACCCTCCTTGTGTGTCTTTAGCAACCTAATCCTGTTTTCTGCCCTTGGTTCATGCCAGCCTCAATGGCTTACTCTTTCCTGCTACTCAGCCTTTGCCCACGCTGCTCCCCTGACTCTGAAAGTTAAGAGAGGCTCAGGGCAGGAGCCAGAGCTTCAGAGGTGATAGAAGAGGAGATGATAGAAGAGGTATCAAGTCTCCCTGGGAGCAGCATTGCCCCTCAGTGGGGCAGATTATGGCACTCCTTAAGCATGCCATTTAGAGTCAGCTGCCTAGGTGAGAAGCGAGCCTTCACTGGCAAGTAGCGCCGGGTGAGGGGGGAGCCAAGCTTCAAAGGCTTCTAAATATCAGCGTTAGAGACTTTCTCCCGGGTATTCCAGAAAGCAGTAAGGGTGTGAGAAGGTTTGGTTCTGTGTGTGCTTAGTCCCTTACCTCCTCCTGTTCACTTTTAGAAACTTCCTTCCAAGGCTAGGTATCAAGGAGCGTATCTGTTATCCTGGAACTTGGGATGTGGGGGCCAGACTGGGCTATATGAGATCCTATTTAAAAACAAACAGATAGCCTTCCTTCCAATTCTGGGCAGAACTGAGGAATCCAGACAGGCATTACTGTCTTTCCTGGCCTCACATCTAGACTCAGGTCTTGCCTTCTGAACTCTGGAGAGGACGAGAGCAGCTTCACAGAGGCAGGATGTCTGGAGCGGCCACAGTAGTTTCTGCGTGCTCTCCACGAGTAGTCCACACCGTCAAGAGGTCCTGAAGACCAGCCACCTCAAGGGGTGTAGGAGGCGATGACTGGTCTTTGAGGCCTGTACAGCAGGGGAGCTGCCACTAAGGTCATGATGGTGTATGGCTCCCTTCTGGGTCTACCAGCGAACAGCACAATCGCCTCATTGGGAGAGCTCCTGCTCTCTGGACTGAGCTCACAGTGGTGGACACATGCTCTGCAGAAAAACCCCTGGGCCAGCTGTGGGGTCACTCTCCCCAGACTCAGCTACAGGTTCTCTGCCACCCTCGGAACCGTTTGAGAAGGACGTGTCACCGAAGTGGGTGCGGGCAGTCTTAATGTTTCAAAGTCTACACCATTTCCAGTTAGTGATCTCCCTCTCTCCCTCCATGCTCCTCCAACCCCACTGTGGGTTAGGACGTCAACTTACAATTGCTCTGATGCCATGCCAGCCTGCTTGCTGCCCTGCTCCCCACCACGATGGCTATGGCTCTCTGAAACTGTGAGCCTGAGTTAAATGCTTTCTTTTATAAGTCACGGGGTCATGGTGTTTTGTTGCAGCAAGGGAAACATAACTAAGACAGCAGGTTTCCCCGTTTCATTGTAATGATTTGGGTAAACTTGGTGATTCTTGCCTTTTTAGAACCCTTTGAGGTGATGAAAACCATGAACTTCACTTACCAGAAAAATGCATGCATATGGGAAAAGATCCCTCGTTTACATATCCAGTGCTCTGGGTTATCCGGCGCTCTAGCCAGTGCAGCGCTCACCACCCCCTCCTGTACTTCAGTGGCACGCCACTATCCCTACTGCCCATCCTTCAGTTCTCATCCTTCTTTCTTCAGTTGCATCGGGTGATATGCTTCCCCAGATGCCTCAGCACGGTGACAAGTGACTGTTGTGCATGTCATCTGGTGCCTAAGCCTCATTCTGAAGGTGGTGAGTCAGCATGCAGTGTCTCAGAAGAGAATCCTGGCGCTTCCTGTGAAGCTCCACTCCAGTGCCTACGATCTAGTGCCCTGAGATACTCTCCCGCTGTCCAGGGTATCAGCAGGTGACCCAAAATTTTGTCTCCTGAGCTCCGCCTCACGTCCTTGACACGTGCCCTCTGCTCCCTGCAGCCCTTTGAGCGTGTACAGGAGCAGGCTCCCCTGCCCCCGTGGAACATTCCCACCCGGCTCCATGCTTCCTTGTATTGTTGCAGCTCTCCAGGAGGGAAATGACCAGCATCAGACTTTCCTCCCCCAGATGTACACGCACAGAGCTGGGTGTCAGCTCCTGGGCAACACCCAAGAGCCCCGAGTTGTTTCTTTGGCCCTTCATGGGTACCCACACTCGTACCTCCTCAGGACCAACCTTTCCTTCTCAAGCCATTCCCATCTTAGCATCCTTGCAGTGAGAGCACTACCCTGTACAACCCAGACTTAGATTTCTTGTGCATCCAGCAGTTTCTGAGGGGAGCAGAGGGGAGGGCTCTCCCTGGAACGTTTTAAACTGTAGGCCACAGTGTCATATTTCTGATTTATGTTGCCTCCCCAATCAAACTATCATTCCGATGCTCAGATATTTGCAAGGGAAGTATTAGTTTAATTGTGTGATAGAAGTGATCTATTTAGCAGTGCAGCAGCGGATCTGTGCTACAAGGGCTGGCCCTTGAGAAGGTAAATCATTTCCTTCCAATTGTAGCCAAGGCTTGTAGTTTGTAGATAATCCCAGTGAAATCCATAACAGTAGCCATTCTTTGGGCCTGCTGTGCACCAACACTTTGTAACTTCTTACTTAGCCTTTAGAGCAGCCTTTCCTAGGGTGGCTTGATTGTATACACAGTTGAGAAAATAAGGTTTAGAGAGGTTCCCTTTCTCATAGTTCACTAGCCAGAAGCACACTCAGACCTTTAGACCAGGCCACTGCCCTCCAAAGCCAGTTTCTGCCCCTGTCCTTCCTCTCTGGTCAGGAGGAAATGAGCCTTTTTACTAGGTAGAGGTGAAGATTTCTCAGGGTATGGCTAAAGCCTTCTCAGTAGCTATGCAGCTCCCATCCCTGCCCTGCCCTGCCCTGCCTTCCATACCTGCAGTGTGAAAGAGAAGCTGATTGGAGTCTGCTTGGCCTCTGCTCTTCCAAGTGTGGTTTGGGGTTGGTAGCACAGTCATCATTCAAGGAGTAACTGTGGTGACCCAAGGCCAGGTTGTCTGGTTTGGGTCAGCATGTACTCCCAGGGCCTTCTGGTGTGTGGGACATGAGGAAGTATGGCCTTGTTGGCTGTGAACAGAGCCGTGCACTCTGCTGCTTTAATCTTAGTTTGCTTTGTTTTTTTGCGACAGGGTTTCTCTTGGACTAGCCATAGCTGGCCTGGGACTTACGGGGTCACCCTCCTTCAGTCTGTCTGAAATCATAGGCTGGAGCCACCATGTCCAGGTGTCATTTGGATTTTGATTTGTCCTGTGAGCATCTCCTGTCGTCTTCCTGCATGGAAAGTGGCAGTCAGTCTGGACTGACAAGCAATGTTACCTTTTGTAATGTACACTTTCTCAGACTCGGGAATTCAGGAGGAACCCTTAAAAACAGACTCTTGAGCTTGTCTCCCTGCCCCACTGAAGAGCACAGGCATGAGTCATTTGAAGTCAGGGCTTGAAGAAGCCACCAAATCCTCAAGTATCATATGCTCTTGAGAGTCTGCTGGTGCCATCAGTGGGTGTGCTGTTTGGAACTTGGGTTCATTTGCTCATGGAAACCTTGCCACCAGAGTGACAGCTCAGAAACAGCAGGTCAGAACCTAAGCCCAGCTCTGTATACATTTTGCTGTTGTTGTTGTTGTATATCTATGTGTGAGCGTGGGCCTGCACATGATATGATGGAAGAGAGCACACAGTGGGGCATGTGTGGCAGCCAAAGGGCAACTTTGAGGCATTCTCTTCTTCTACCATGGATTTCTGGGGATCAAACACAGGTGGTCAGGCTTTTGTGTCAATTACGTAGACTTCTTGAAGCACCTCACCAGATCCTGAGCTCAGTGCTGTAACTGACGTGTTCTGTGGGTCCGTGTACCATGTGGGCCTGTCACATCAGGTGTCTGCATCAGTGACTTTCTCGACCAGGAGGAGAGTAATGATGTGTCACTACCAGGGCAGAGGTGGGCTCGGGGTGGTTTGTGTGCTAACTGTTCCAATGTGCAAAACAGGCGGGACTCCTCACTGGATCATTCTTCCAATCCGTCCGCATCTGTGCATCCGTGTTGCCAAGCCCACTTTATGACAGAATCCCTCCCGCTGGGCAGCTACATAAGACTACATAAGCGATTTGCCAAATGGGGATAAAATAAAACTTTCTCTAAGGAAAAGATGTTAAAATGCAGGTTCGAACCAGAACCTCTTAGATGTGTGGGTTTTGAACATAGCCTGGAAGAAGCAAGATCAAGTAGTGTATTTGTAGCTGAAACTTCCTGAGAAAAGATGTTCAGGTGTTTAATGAGAGTCAGATGAAGTTACACCAGCTCATCAAAAGGATCAGATGAGTTAGTGGGTAACAGCTTGCTGAGCTGCACGGGGGTGTGTGGTTGCGCTGTGACTTAGGTGGGGGCTCTGTACAGTGAGGGAAACAGGAACCTCTTGTGTCTTCTCATTCCTGCAGCAACATGGAAAGATGAACTGGGTACAGTTACTTTTGCCAAGTTTGGATGCTCAGACTGTGATTTTCTGAAATGCTTTCTATATTGATGGAGGAAAACCCAACACTGGCAGATCTCGGAGAGGTTTAGTGAGGCGCCTCCCCATCCGGCCTCATTTTGCAAGGCCATTCTCCCAGGCTAGCTGGAGCAGCTCCAGAGTTATAAAGAACTCTAAGCCTTTCTGGGGTTATAAGGATCTGCTTTTTGGGTGTTGTCTTAAGGCTACTTCAGTTTGCTTCCGTGCCATGTTACCCTGCTTCACAGGACATGTCAGCTGTGACTGTGGGCTAACCTGGAGCCAGGGCTTTTCATGTGTCCACTTAGCGGACAGGGAAACTAAGGCTGCTGGGTTCATGGGCAACAGCAATGGCAGAACTGGGGTCGAAGCTCTGGCTGGGCCCAGATCTGGAACCTTACCCTGGTGCCTCTTAGCAGCGTTTCTGACTCCTACTTGGGGGGGGGGGTAAAATAAATTAGACTTAACTCCCGCCTTGGTTTGTCTCCCCGGCACACCTTCCAGGCCAATTGGCGTTTTGTCTATCACTTGCTTCTGATCGTTTTTCTCCCCTTGGAGCCACAGTTTTAATGAGATTAGTCTGTTTCCTCTGGCCATGTCATGGGCCTGAAAATGAGACTTTAAATAGCCAATGAGATGTATGGGTCCATGCAGGTTGCTTCACTGCACACAGTAGAGTGGCCCCTCTTGGCTTTCAGCTCCTGGATCCCGTCACCTACTTCCCCTCGGGAAAGCAGCAGGGCAGGCGCACAGCCCCCAGTCCCCAGTCCCTGCTGTGCTAGTGATAGTGATGTCAGAGGGGCTGAGCAAAGGGCTGCTTAGTATAGTGAATTACAGCAACCCACCCCACCGGCAGGACTGTGGGGCGGGGCCGGAACAGCCCTTTCTTCTAGTTTCCTCCCAGTACCTCCAAAGAATTTGAAAGGCTGGAGGCCTAGACGTTTTTAGAGTGACAGAGTTCCTGCTTTCCTGAGGGTGTGTCAGCCCTCCTGGAGCTCTGCCTGAGGCCGCTGGGTCATTGGGTTGTCCAGGAGACAATCCCCTTTCAGCCTGAGTCCTGATTCTTAGTGTTATTCAGTGAAGATGCCTGGGCTGGGAAGGGCGCTGTGATCTGCTGGCCTTAGGATGGGCAATGCCATTGAAAAACAGAAGCCCCTGAGACAAAGCCCTCTGTGCCCTTGGAGACAAGGTATGAAAGCTCTGCTCCCGTCGTATAGGCAGCTAGAGGGTGGCTGTGTCTTGGGGATCCTGGCCCCGCTGATCAGCCTGAGTTGCTACCAGATCGAAGCTCAGTCAATACTCAGCCTTTCTAAAGACTAAAGCACACTTACCTCGTTGTGATAGCCTGTATGGCTAATGGTTGGTTCTTTCAAGGACTTCTGTTTCTATGTTGACACCATTCGTTTGTTTGTTTTCTTTCTGTTTTTTGTTTTTGGTTGTGGGGGAAGGGTTTGAGACAAGGTTTCTTTGTGTAGCCCTGACTGTCCTGGAATTTGACTTCTTGGAGATCCACCTGCCTCTGCCTTCTAAGAGCTGGGATCAAAGGTGTGCGCCATCACCACCTGGCAAGATTGTTCAATTTTTTTTTTTTTTTTTTTTTTTTTTTTTTTTTGGTTTTTTCGAGACAGGGTTTCTCTGTATAGCTCTGGCTGTCCTGGAACTCACTCTGTAGACCAGGCTGGCCTTGAACTCAGAAATCCGCCTGCCTCTGCCTCCCAAGTGCTGGGATTACAGGCGTGCGCCACCACCGCCCGGCAATTGTTCAATTTTTAAGACCTAATCCAAGTCAGAGTTTAGATATAAAGGAGTTGGGAGTATTTTGTGATATTTTTGATGTAAAGAATGTTATTAAAAGCTTTTCAGCATGTATCTCCCAAAGGAGTGTGTGTGTCCCCTGATTCCCTACTTTCAACACCATGATGGGGGGCAGCACCCTCTCTCAACACCTACCCTAACTCTCGGCTCTGAGGGGAGGAGTCTGGGGTCCCTTGCACTGCCTAAGCAACACAGGACAGCTCTGTCTCAGATGCCTGTGTTAGTAGTGCTGACCCATGAGGTCCTGCAGGACTTGGGGACAGGATCTCACTCTTCAGCCTGTCTGTACTGGTCCTGAGTTTTCTGTCACATCAGGTTGACCTCAAATTTGTAGTCCTGTTTCAGCCTCCCTGGTGCTGGGATCACAGATGTGCATCGCACCCAGCCATCTGTCCAGGTCTAGCGTAATCCTGCAGTTGGATTTGATGTGTGCTTGGCATCAATTGTAACATGTCTGAGTGTGTGTTTGTGAATGGAGAAGCACCAGGAAAGAAATGTCTGGGTGCTTGACAGCAACCACTGGAGCCAGATTATAGAAGGTTTTTCAGTTGAAAAGGGAAACCAGGTGGGGTGTTAGTGTGTTCGTTCAGCCTTGCAGACCTCCCTCGTCGGTCTAGTGTCTGCTGCTTCTGGGAAGAATTGTTCCTGAGTGGTGCTCTAGCGGATTCCAGCTTAACAAAATGGAATAGGAAATGGGTAGGGGCTTGTTCTGGAACTCGGCTTTCTTCCGTGCTGGGTATTGAATCCAGTGCTTGGATAGTGCTCATCAACTCCCTGCCTCTCCGCTGCGTCCTCAGTCCCTGTCCCTACTTCTCTTGGCACTGAGCAATGTGGGAGAAACAGTCTTGGTTTTGCAGAGTCAAACTGGAGTGTTTGAAGAGCTGTGCTGACCAAAATTACCCTCGCACAATTCAGCAAAATGATGCATTTGAATGTGAGGACTTCCAGATGAGCAAAATAAGGGAAGACTTAACACAGCAAGGTCAGGCAATGGGTCCGAGGCATACTTGTTATGCTTAAGCATACTGGCAACATAGCCAGGGGCCTGGCCCATACTAAGCAAGCGCTTTACCACTGAGCTACGCCCCAGCCCTCTTCAGTGTGCATGTTTAAAACAAAAGCAAGCAACAGCTAGGTTCACATAACTAGTTGAGTTTTCATTGAAAATAATTACAGAAAGTTTTGAGGGTTGGTTGGTTATGGTTATTAACTGAATGGGAGCAGTTGTAGGGCTGTAGGTGATAGCCTTTTCAAGTAGGTGGGGACAGTATGTAGAGCCACTGTGACCTCTGCTCTCCACCTCACCCTTCCCGAGAGGCTTGGCTGGTTTATCTAGAGTACACCCTGGAACCAAGTTTGCCCTCTGAGTCTAAAGCCTCTCTGGACCTGACCTCAGGGCCATTTCCAGTTCCCTTTCAATGAGGTGATGAGATCCTTCCTAGTAGATGCATGGTGACTTCAGGCAAGCCACACGGTTGGGGTCTCTGACACATTAGGGAATGGGTGATGGATGGAAATCCAGTGTCCACGTTGGCTGCAGTTGGGATAGGCCAAGGAGCCTCTGACACTGCTCCTGTCTTAGTATCCGGTGATGGCCGATACGCTGAGCAGACCCTTTGCCTAGAGCCAAGGATGAAGTGTGAGGGTGGAGCCTCACCACATTCCCAAGTCTCTCTGAGAAGAAACCCTCTCTGCCTTTCTCCTCAGTTTGTGGGCTGGAAAGTTGGAAAATTGACACGGTGTGGTGGTATTTGAGTGTCCTGACTCTCTGCTGTCCTTCAGACTCTTCTCATATTGGCTCTAGGAATTCTCATGTGGACTGATAGAGCAGCAATTGCAAATTGAGTTGTTATTGCAAGTCACCATGTGGGTGCTGGGAATTAAACCAGGTCCTCTGGAAAAACAGCCAGTGCTCCTAACTATTGAACTGTCTCTACCCCACCCTCTTCCTAAAATCCCAGCAGCCAGTGCCACCAGGCTGAAGAACAGAGATGCAAGTGATGGACTTGTCTGCACTTACTGAATGGTAGCCAGGGAAACTACCACCCTCTCTGAGGAAGGGCTGACTGAAAAGCTTCAGCTCTTAGGCTGGTTAGGTGGGGCTTGCTGTGCTGGGAAAGAATTGGGCAGGCAAAAGGTAGACTCGGGGTGATGGCCTAGTGCAGAGGCACTATGTCAGCACAGCTGGGGAGGAGCTAGAGGTTGGGATTGCAGCCACCAGAGGTGTTTAGACCTGCACACAGTGGAGAGGCATCTGTCCCAAGACATAAATGTCCATCCAGAACATAACAAGGCCCAGAGCCTCGCTCTGACTACTGACCTAGCATCATGTTTGTAGGCCTGCTTCCTGGTGTCTAAGGGAAATGAGCAGTGAGGCCCTTAGTATGCAGTAGCTTTCTTTCTTTCTTTCTTTTTTTTTTGGGGGGGGGGGCTGGCCTTGAACTCAGAAATCCGCCTGCCTCTGCCTCCCAGAGTGCTGGGATTACAGATGTGCGCCACCACCGCTCGGCAGTATGCAGTAGCTTTAATAAATGCATAGTGCTTGTCAGAAATGCTTGTTATTATCTATTGCTCACTGGAAGGAGCCCTGCATTTATTGGGTCCTTAGGTTGGCTCTCTTGCAGAGCCATCATCTCGCAGAACTATGTAAATTTGAATAATTCTCTACCAGTGTTCTCTCAAAGGGAAGATATGATGACACTCTTAAAGGACCCTTTGGGTTAATCCTCGTGTCCACGTACCCTGCTCACCATTGTTTTATGGTGCAGACTCACAGAACGTGTCATGCCTGTCATACTACCCAGGAGACTCAATTTCCCTTACTGGGTACTGTTTTCATTTTTGTTTTTCCAGTTACACAGTGGTTAAGAACATGAATTTGAACCAGGATGCCAGGGTTGAATTCTCATTTTTCAGTTATTTAAGGGTCAACTACAGAGAGTGTGCCTTTTACTTTAGATAAAATAACCTTATATTATTTGTTAACCTACACATCTCCTGGTACTGGTGGGAATCCTGGACCTTGTGTGCGGTATGCAAGCACCTGCCCCTGAACTATTCCCTCACCTGTGATACCACATTATTAAGAAGAACAGTGGGAACCATGATAAAATACGGAAGAAATACTGCTGAGTTCCCACAGGATCTAAAGCCTTGCAATAGGACAGAAGCCTTAGCTGCTGCTGCTGTTGTTTCCCAGAGACACAAGCATGTGTGCGTAATTTCCCCCTCAGATGTCAGGCTTCTGTGTGACCCTGTAGCTACTGTAGTGACACGATGGTATGCCATCTTGGTAGTGTGGCACACTGTTTTAAATTGGCCATCTGCTGTTGAAGGCAGAAACTGCCGTTTTGGCCACTGCAGATGAGACAGCATTGAGGAGCTCCAGGCCCAGAGCTGGGTGACGCTGCTGGATGGTTTCCGAAGGATAAGTTCCCACCATCACATTCCCAAGCCAGGAACATAGGAATAGCTTTGAGGCTCTCACCATGCTGTTTTCTCAAAGGAGAGGCATCTGCTAGTGTTCTCCCACGTGAGACATAAATTCCCCAGTTGGTCAGCAGCTCATCAGCACTGACCCATGTCCCATCTGTTTGGAGATTTCTAGAAAATGTCAGCTGTACTTGTAGTGCCACAGTGACGGGTCATCTGAGGAAAGGACGGCCAGGCCAGCAGCAGCAGCAGTGTGCCGAAGCTGTGGCTTACAACATTCTGATTTGCTTTGGGCTTTCCTTGGTTGCTTTTAAATGCCAAGTTTCAGTGAAGGAGGACAAGACTTTGTTTAAGGATGCACATTGATTGCCATTACCCTTTGTCTTCTGTCTCCCAAAGAGTATTGATGATTAAAAGTTATTCTCCTAGCCGGGCGGTGGTGGCGCACGCCTTTAATCCCAGCCCTTGGGAGGCAGAGGCAGGCGGATTTCTGAGTTCGAGGCCAGCCTGGTCTACAGAGTGAGTTCCAGGACAGCCAGGACTACACAGAGAAACCCTGTCTCGAAAAACAAAACAAAAAAAGTTATTCTCCTGTTGAAGATGTAGACTGAGCCAAGGAGCCCTGACATTGTTAGTGTGGGCCGACTGCTGGTCTGGGGGTGCCAACAACCCAACTGGTCCTTTTCCCAACTGCTTCCAAGTGATGAGACACCAGCTCTGCACCACAAATAAACAGAGCAAGGTGTGGTTATACACATCAGTGATCCATACAGAAAGCTGAGGCAGGAGGATCTTGAGTTGAAGGCCAACCTGGGCTACATATTGAGACCTGTCCTATAAATAAACACATCAAAATAAATGGCCAAGGCGCTCTTAATTAGCCAACTCATGTAGTACCTCAGAATGTGACTAATTGTGACTGCTGAGGAGGGGTCGGAGCGAGGGTCAAAGCCATGTGTGGTGATATCACAAGGAGGTTCAGGACGAGAGGAAACCTTTAAAAACAAAAGGTTATATGGGATGCTTTTGAAATCACATGCCTTGGGTTAGAAGGATAAAAATCTAAAATAATCACCTAATTTTAACAGTGGAAGAACCAGGTAGGATGTGAAATCTTGTAGCTTGTCTCTTCTGTTACCAGTGTTGTAATAGGGTTAGGACTGTGTGCCGCACTGATAGGAGACAGTACATTATATGTCATGTGTTATAACAGGGTTAGGACTGTGTGTCCAGCACTGATAGGATACAGCACATTGTATGTCATATGTGTTGTAACAGGGTTAGGATTGTGTGTGCAGCACTGATAGGAGACAGCATATTGTCATATGTGTTGTAACAGGGTTAGGACTGTGTGTGCAGCACTGATAGCACATTGTATGTCATATGCTTCATGTTTAACATGACACATGTGTAACGTAAAACAGTTTACATGTAGAGTGTAAATGTCTGTAAAATACAATGCATAGCATGTGTCATGTGTTCCATTTGTAACACAGCACCGAAGCATGTGTAGCAGTGACCAGTAGCGGCTGGGATGTGGCAATGCCAGTGGCTTCCAGTGGCTTCCTGTGTCAGGTGTGGTACCAGAGGATTGACATTCATGCTGGGTTCTGTTTGTAGACAGTTGGTGTGTAACTCCAACCTTCTATAAATTGGATTTTTTATTCAGCAGGGATCAGTTATGGGGAATGGAAACTGTAAGTGTGAAGGGGTTTTTCTCATGAGAAGTGTGGGTGTTGCTTTGGGTGTGGATAAGAAAAGGGAAGGAAACTTGGCTCTGTCATCAGATAGCTCCAAATTTAGAACAATGTCTGTCCTGAGCCACTAGCTTAGAGTGTGTTTCACCCTGGGAACGTGCGTAAAATACATTTCCGGGTTTCAAGATTTCTTCTCCAGCTGTGTAGACGCTGTTGCCCTTATCTGCCGTGATTGCAGTGGCTGTCAGCCACCCGAGATCAACACTTACTTTCCAGGGATTTTGCTTGTAAGACCTTTAGGAACCCTGAAGGCCATAGACAAAAGCTGAGACGTTTGTCTTGTAGTTCATTTGGGGTAAGGGTCTGAAAACATAAAGGACCAGGTGAGACTTTAGAAGAAACAAAATGCAAACCATAATGTAGGTGTTTACATAAACATTTAAAACTATGAAAACCCTTCCCTGTTTGCAGACTGCTGTTGGAATTCTGGATGAAAGGCCGTTTACCAACCCCTGACCTCCAGAGTCTCTTGGCTTGGATGCTTTCTGTGGTCACTGCTCCTCTAGGAGTCAGCAACATGCCCCTCACGCACACAGGAGAGAGAATCTCTTGCCATTCCTAGGCTGTGGGGGAGCTTGGTGTCCACCTACAGTGCCTACCCCTGTGATTAGAGCGGGTTCACCTGGCCCCATGTGCCCACGCTCTCATTGTGAGGAGGGGGAGATAGAGGAGGGAGGCTCCAGAACCCTATCCAGACTGCAGGCTTTGGTGTTGCCTTTGCCATGGAATGGGCCGAGGCACTACATTTAGAGGACCCATCCTCCTGCAAGTGTTCTAGCCAAAGTAAAGTGTTCTCAGTGGGAGAAAGTCTGCTTCCTCAGTCCCATTACAAACTGGTGCATAGCATTGAATGAGTGGCACCGGCACTGTTCTAGGCTCAGGGCATGGATTGTGAAAGCACAAATCACTGCTGCCCCCTGGAGTCTACTCGTTTGTACACAAACTAGTGCTAGTTTGTCACTTGGGGGGTGGGGTGGGGTAGGTCATGTACTGGCAGCGGAGAGCGAAGGACAGTCAGTGCTTGGGATTTTTAGTTTACATAGGAGGAAGAAGGTTGTTTAAAAAACAAAATGTTTTTTCCTCCCAGCCCCTGCTCCCAGAATGACGACTCTGAGACTAATTATTTATTAATTGATGTCTAGGCCATAAGCTTTGGCTCCTTCCCAGACTAGCTCGTAACTTATTTAACTTACTCAAGCTGCTCGGTGTCTTCCACATTGGCAGACACACCTCCTCAGCTTCATGCTCTGACCTCTGTGTTCCCCAGGTGAGTCTTCTCTTCAGTCTGTCCTCATTCTTATGTCCTGCTGGCTCTGACCATCTCCTCCGGCTCCTCGGGGCTCCCTCTGTTCTCCCTTGAATCTCTTATTCTCTTTGCCAGAATCCTCTCATCTTCTTGCCAGTGTCCCACCTATTTCCTACCTCAACTGCCTTTTTATTAACAGGTGGTGCTTTTAAGAGATTCTCTAAGCCGGGCGGTGGTGGCGCACGCCTATAATCCCAGCACTTGGGAGGCACAGGCAGGCAGATTTCTGAGTTCCAGGCCAGCCTGGTCTACAAAGTGAGTTCCAGGCCAGCCAGGGCTACACAGAGAAACCCTGTCTCGAAAAACAAACAAACAAACAAAAAAAGAGATTCTCTATACAGAAGGTAGATACCCAACATTAAGGAAGCCCAAATGTAGCCGGGCGGTGGTGGCGCATGCCTGTAATCCCAGCACTTGGGAGGCAGAGGCAGGTGGATTTCTGAGTTCGAGGCCAGCCTGGTCTACAGAGTGAGTTCCAGGACAGCCAGGGCTACACAGAGAAACCCTGTCTCGAAAAACCAAAAACCAAAAAAAAAAAAAAAAAAAAAAAAAAGGAAGCCCAAATGTTGTAGATATCCATGCTAGAATGCTCTAGAAGGAACAGCCTGAGGACCTTGAAATGGGAGCCCAGGAGCATCCTGGGACAAGCTAGATTGGAGAATGACAGCATATAAGGTCATGGAGACAGCTGCAGAAATGTTGAGGGGGAGAGCTTTGAGATAGGGAGAATTTGGGCGGCGACCTGGAAGAGAAAGGCCGAAAGGATAACTCAAGAGTTTCTAGCCGGTGCATCTGCAGGGATGTGTTATAAGAGGGACAGCGAAGGGGGCTGGCAGAGGTGAGCTGAGTTTGAGATGTTTGTCAGAAATCGAGGAGGTAGCCCATTAGGCTGTTGAGTATAAGAATGCCAAAGAGGGCTGCATGACTAGGAATGCTTGCTATGTAAACATAAGGGCCTGAGTTCAAATCCCAAGCACCCATATAAAAAGCCAGGTGGGGCTGTGTTCACAGTGGTTACCCTAGCACGGTAGGGGGCCAGAGGCAGGATGATTGCTGGGGCTTGCCAGCTGCCATAGTAGCTCCAGGTTCAGTGAGAGCCCCATCCCACGGATAAGGCAGAGAGTAACAGAACAGGACACCTGGCCTGTGCAAGCATTCCCATATGTGTATATATGCTACATACACCACACACAGACACACACACACACACACATACACACACACACTGGTGGGGGGTGAGAGATAAGAGATATCAAAGAATGTGGGATTCAGGAGAGGGTTGACTTTTTGAAAGTTGTCACTGTAAAGGTGGGCAAGCTCACCTGAGAATTAAGCTGGAGACGGTGGAGGCTGAGACCGTCTGAGGGCTCCAGGGCCTCCCGCCTTAAGATGGCCAGGAGAGACCAGGTGACACCTAGAATGGCTTCCTGGAAGCTATGGAAGAAAGTGGGAGGCTGACGGGGCAGACGGAAAGCACTGTGGAGGGAGAGCGCTGGGGTGCCAGCTGATGCTGTGTCCCAGCGCCTAAGGACTGAGACTTGGCTACAAGCCCCGGTGCCTTGGAAGTCACTGGGGCCTTGTCACATGGCTCCAGTAGAATCTGAAGCTCGGAGAAAGGTAGCTGGTTCCCAGGATCCCTGCTGGCTGTAGGGGTTGCTGTCATACCACACTGACCCCTCCCTAAGGCGACTCCTTTCGCATGCTGAGCTGGAATAACCAGCACAGAGTGTGTTCCTCCAGCTGCTGGTTAGGCTGCTCTGTGGCCTCCGGTCCCTCAGGTACCTGCAGACCGCTGCCAGGACTCCCCTCTGCGTCTCCAGCCAGGGAGTGGGGGCGAGGGCAGAGATGGGGAGCAGTTGTAAAATCTCCTCGCCAACATATATGGATGCAGGATAAGAATGCTTTGGGTCGCTTTGGGTCACTTTTGCGCAGAGTATTCCACTGTCCCCTGGGGTCTGTGCATTTGAGTCTGACAGGAACTCTCTGGTCACAGTGTTACCCCAGGTCACAAATACAAACATGGTCTCCAAGCTCAAGATCACAGGCTAGAGGGCTGGCAGGGTCAGGACCCCATATGTGGTCTCTAGCACCTGGGTACTTTTTCTCTTGATCATCTTACCTTCCCCTGGTGTTCATCTTTCCCTTTTTGAGCAGATGAATAATGTTTTGGTAATTATCTCATCACGGGCATTGATCTGGAGCAGGGATTAGCTTGCTTTGGCCTGCCTGTTAGACTACATCTTATTGGGCAGCTGCACTCACTGGAATCCCATCAGGGTCGTGCGTGGCTTTTATTATCTAGGGCTTTTGTTCCCATTTCCACTCTGGGCTGTTCCTTCACTTTCCTGTCAGCTGACTCTCCTAGGTAGCCACACAGGCCTCCAGCGTCCTTGCCTACAGGCGTTCTGGCTTCCCCATCCTGCCTCATCCTTGCTTCCTTTCTCTCTCCCTCCAGCTCGAGGCTGCCTTGTGTGAAGTCTGGGATTAGCCTTCTCTGCTCAGGCCGTCCTCACTCTAAAGCTTGTTTAATTGATCTCCTCTGCTCAGCACACTGGACTTTAGGCTTCCTTAGGCCAATCCGAAAGGCGGAGATGTGTGCAGTGGGGCGCAGGAACTTTGGCTCCATCCCTACAAGTATACCCTTGGGCAAGTCCTTTCCCTCAGCTTCCTGAATGCAAGAAGAATGTGCCGATGGAGCTGGGTCATAGGCCACGCAGAGTATGAGGGCTCCAGTGCGCCTAAGGCTGCTCTCTTGCAGTGGCTACTATGCATGTCACTTCAGTCACAGTAGGTAGTCTTGCTACTTACTAATGTCATGGAACTTTGGGGAGACCACTCAATGGGTCAACCCACTTTGTGTGTGTGCTCGCGCACGTCCTCAGCCACTGTCCACTGAGGAGCGAGAGGCAGAGTGCACGAGCCACTGCTTCCGGCCCACCTGGGCCAGCTCTGCTTGGACATATATATAGGTTTTTTTTTTTTTTTTTTTTTTTTTTTTTTTTTAAGCAGAAGCATACTTTTTTAAAAAAGATTTATTTATTTTATGTATAGGAGTACCCTGTAGCTGCCTTCAGATACCCCAGAAGAAGGATCCCATTACAGATGTTTGTGAGCCACCATGTGGGTGCTGGGATTTGAACTCAGGACCACTGGAAGAGCAGTCAGTACTCTTAACTGCTGAGCCATCTCTCCAGCCCAGGTTTCATGTTTTAAACATTTTTGTTTGTTTGTTTTTGTTTTTTGAGACAGGGTTTCTCTGTGTAGCCCTGGCTGTCCTGGAACTCACTCTGTAGACCAGGCTGGCCTCGAACTCAGAAATCCGCCTGCCTCTGCCTCTGCCTCCCAAGTGCTGGGATTACAAGCGTGTGGTAAACATTTTTATTATATATACTTCCTTTTTTTATTTTAAGGCTGGAAGTGTCTTGTCCCAACACATGTGTGGGCATGGAGGCTAGAGGCCCGATGGCCAGTCTCTTCTCTTCTTACACTGTTTGGTTCTCAGGAATCACTCTCAGATCTTCCAGATCTTGCAGCTTGAAACCAAGCATGTTTACCTGCTGAGCTTCTTGTCCCCGTCCCCCCCTCCCTCGCTCCCTCCCTCCCTCCCTCGGGTTGTCTTGGGTTGTCTTCTGTGCTGCAATCGCTGGTTAAAGAGTCCTTGTGCTTGTACCACTGTCCCTTACACGGTCGCCCTGTGCTGCTTCCTCATCTGCTTTCCCCGGGTTTGTATTATCAGATACCACTCACCACAATGGACGTTGCTTATTTTCTTTCTGCCCAGGCTATGAAGAGCTGTGCATTGCTTTGTGTCTGCCTTTATGTATTTTGCTGAGTTGCTTGCAACGGGGAGGATCCGGCTCCCCGTTGGAACATGGACGGAGCATCATGGAGTCACAGTCTCCTTGGGAAGTGTCTGGAGCCACCTGTAATATAGAGTTCACATCAGAACTATGAGCCATGGGGTCTCTGTCAAATTCTTCCTCCTCCTCCTCCTCCTCCTCCTCCTCCTCCTCCTCTTCCTCCTCCTCTTCCTCCTTCCTCTTCTTCTTTTCTTCTTCTCCTTCTCTTCCTCCTTCTCTTTCTCCTCCTCCCCCTCCTCCTCCTCCTTCCCCTGAAATGTAAATTCCAAACTAGCTATGCTAATGCACCTGGCAGCAGAGGCAGTAGGGTTGTGAGTTGGAAGCTGGTCTAGCTATGTAAAAACCTTTTTATTAGACCTGAAAGAAAGCATTGGTCTGCATGAGCTGACTGGCATCATGCTGGTCCTGTCCCCTGTCCCCTGTCCCAAGTCCTCATGTCCAGGTGAAGTGCCCTCCCGGCTAGATGAGGCCCTGTAACCAGTAGAACCTTGCCAGTGATCTGACCTGTGGTGTGGATTCCTTCCCTTCTCAGTACTCTGTTCTGGGGCGAGATTCACCATGTTGCAGGCATCTGCGGCTTCCTGCCCAACACACCAAGTGAGCTGAGCTGCTCCTGGTCCTCCCCCACAGCCTCCTGAAAGCCTGTGTCTGGTCAGTTATAACACCCAGTGGTGGGAGCAGTGAGTTCCAGACAGTGATGGCTGTCTAGGAGTGTAAACAAGTTTTGCCATAATTGTTTTAGTGTGAAATGTCTGTGCAAGTCTGTTAGAGGTCAGGTGCAGTGGGGGCTGGGCATCCCTGTGCTTTATCTCCTCAATAGATGCCGTCACGGTCAGAGCTGGGTCCAAGGCCTAGTTTGGTGGGACTTGCTCCCTCCCTACCCCTTCTGAGCTGTGACACAGAAGGAGTGGTGCTGTCCTCTAGGAGTCATCAGCTCCAGGTGGCCTGCTTCCCCTGCCATTGCTGGTCATCCCTGGGCAGCTAGCCGTTGACCTGTGTAGTGGCCTGTGTGATTTAGATGGTCCCAGACCTGGGAGATTGAAGAAGGCTTCATAATGAGGTTCATGCAGTGACAGGAAGCGAGACACTGAGTGGGTAGTTCATTAGTTTAATTCCTTGTTTCATTTTACTCAGCAAACATTAGCATTCTTACTAAGAGGTAGCACTATTTGGTAGAAACCAGAGCTCCGTGTCTGAACCATGGGACACAGGATCAACTGTGTTCCTATTTTATCAAATCTTCTGGACATGGCACATGGCTGGCATCTTGATGCATAGAGAAATCATTGTGGCCCACTGTGTCAGTGGCTGCTGCAGGGCAGTGATTCTCAGTCTGTGGGTCCTGACCCCTTTGAGGATCATATACCTTTTCACAGGCGTAGCCTAAGACCATCGGAAAACACAGATGGTTACATTACAATTGGTAATGGTAGTAAAATTGTGGCTATGAAGTAGCAACAAAAATAATTTTATAGTGGGGGTCCCCACAACCTGGGGACCTGTATTAAAGGGTCACAGCATTAGAAGGTTGAGAACCAGTGCTCTAGGGTCTACGGGAACCCAGGTTGAGAAGTGAAAAGAGCTGGGTAGAAACATAATTACAGGCCGGACACCACCATGAAAGAGCAGAGCTGAGCTCAGAGGACTAAGTCAGAGTTAACGAGGTGATGTGTCAAGGGGCCCCTGAGGAGCCAGGAAATCATGGGCATAGGTCCTGTGAGGTGGAGGTGTGGTTGCTGAGTGGTGGCTTGTCATCCTGTTGGCTTTGAGCTTCAAGCTGAGCAGTCTTGAAGTGTTTGAAGTGGCATGTGTTCCTGTGAGATCTATTGAGAGATCAGATTGATGATTTGAATTGACAGGAAGACCCTGGCATGGGAGACAGCCCTGGAGAGACTCAGAAACTCACAGGTTGAGTTCTATTGCAGACAGTTTGTGATGGGGTAGAGTCCCTGGGTGCTTAGAGGGTAAAATAGAAGCCAGGCAAAGGTAGGTAGAGCTGGTGCTTGAATGGGGCTCTGGAGTGGGAGTGGGGTTGACTTTGGCCCAAGACTTGGCCTGTACACAGTGGTCACCAACCAGTGAGATGTGGCATCCTAGAGACCTGTTGCTGCCTGGTTTATCTATAAGCACTGAACAGTGGTCCTTGGAGGACTTTTGTCAGTTTTCATTACCATGGCCATTCAACTGTTGTAGGTATTCAGTTCTTCCCCAGAGTTCTTACCTTGTGGGCTTGGGTTTTTAATAGGAGTAGCTTGACCATAAATAATGTCCATCTAGAAAGCTGTCCCTCTTGCTGGCACTGTGTCTCCGAACATCCTCTCCAGGCAGCTCTGCCCCACAAGAGAACTACATAGACCAACTGAGGAGTAAGGGCTTCCTCATGGTTCATTTTTATTTCTTTTCATGGGCAATTGGGCTCCTAATGAGAATGTTCTCATTAGGAGGGCCCAGGACGTCTCCATCCATGAGTGACTCGTGTGATTTGCCAAACTGCTCTGCCAGGTGTCCTCATTTGGTTTAACTAACACTTGCTCCAAGCAGCCCACAGGGTGCTGTCATCAAGCTCTTGGGACAAATATATATGCACTGTCAAGGCTGAGAAGTTAATTTTCTACTTATGTGAAAATTAATTGCCAGATGTGGTGGTGGAGCATCCTGGGGTGTGTGTGTGTGTGTGTGTGTGTGTGTGTGTGTGTGAGAGAGAGAGAGAGAGAGAGAGAGAGAGAGAGAGAGAGAGAGAGAGAGAGAGAGAGAGAGAGACCTGGCACTTTGTGCCAGTATTGTGTGAACTAGACAGCTATGTCAGAACCTAAGCTGGATCTGTGCTAAGTAATGGGTCCCCAGGGGTAGCCGTGGCAGTGGCTACATGCTTCTTCCAGTGAAGAGAAACTGAGGGTGCCTTGCTTTTTGAGACATGATTAGTTTTGAACAGCCGTGTGCAGAGGAAGGGTGAAAGACATTCATGCATTCATGCATGGTACCCTGTTGGCCACTCAGAGCAATGAGTGACAGGTCATCAGACCCTCATCCAGGTCTGCCTTCTTAAATTTCCCAGTACTGCTGAGGCCAGCAGTGATTTTAATTAACATTTTCAATTAATAAAAGGTGAGCAATTGGTTGTTTTATAATTTTGCATGGTTTTGAGTCTCAGCAGTTGAATCATTGAGCTTATTGTAGACCCTCATTGTCACAGGGCTCCCTTTATAAAGCACCTAAATAATTACAGCGTGACTGTGGTGTGGCATTTGAGTATGGCTGCTCATAAGGGACCTGGCTCCACTATATCCAGCAGTCTGATGAGGACCGCCAAGTCTCCAGCTCTCAGCTAAGCACTAGAGCAGCACTCACGACCCTGTCACATAGGGGAAGAGAGGCAGGAACTTACCTACAGCATGGAGTTTAAACGTGAGCTCAGCAGAGTTTGTGCCTCGTCACCTGGTGTGCTAGTCTTACGCCAACTTGACATAAGCTAGAGTCACTGGAAAAGAGAGACCCTCAACTGAGAAAATGTCTCTATTAAGATTGGGTTATTAGGCAGGCCTGTGTGCATTTTCTTAATTAGTGATTGATAGGGAGGATCCAGCCTGTTGTGAGTGGTGCTACCCCTGGACTGGTTGAGCAAGCCAAGTGGAACAAGCTAGTAAGCAGCACCCCTCCATGGCCTCTGCATCAACTCCTCCCACCAGGTGCTTGCCCTGCTTGAGTTCTAGTCTTGACTTCCTCCAGTGATGAACAGTGATATGGAAGTGTAAGTCAAATAAACCCATTACTGCAGTTTGCTGTTGGTCATGGTGCTTCATCACAGCAGCGATACCCTAACTAAGACACTTGGTTTAGGAGATCCAGAGGGTCTAGAGAAAAAATGAATGACTTCAGCTAGTCATCCTAAGATTAGCTGGATATCAACTTGACAGTGGTTGCAGGGTGGATTTGGCAGCTTGTAATACAGCCAGGCATGTAGTAAAGGGAGTCCTACCTAGGTGGGAGTGCGGCCAAGTAAAGGTGCCGAATAAGTGTGATGTGTGGTGGAAGTCACCCTCCAGTCCCACTTGAACAGTAAAGCTCGTCTGCTTCTTCAAATCAGGGATTGCAAACTGCAGGCCAAAATGTAACTGGCTGTGTGTTTTTGTGAATAAAGCTTTATTGAAACCCAGCCTCATGTACATGTATGCATGGTACTTTCTCACAAAACCAGCAGTAACTATTGCCTCTCCTTTTAGGGAAACATGTAGAACAAGTGAAAGCATGTCTTATATTTGGGCCCCAAAAGGTAGGAAAATGGTCTGTAACTGGGTGAGAGGTGCTCACAGCATAGGAGGCATAAGGACAAGGGATTATCTACCTCTCCTTTCTGACTCTTAGTTGGGGTCGGGCCCCACAGCTGGTCTCTTAAGTGCTGTCCCTCTTCTCCAGCCTTTTCTCTCTCTTTGGTCCAAGTCCACACCACTGACCTTGATTTTTAGTGGGGACCACAATGTGTTCTCTGTACTTCAGCGAGGGGCTGCAGTACAGAGCAGAGTTCAGGTACAAGGCAGACACATGGTGGTTTTGAATATTGAGAATAACATATGGCCCGATAGTTTCAGGAGACCATGGGGAAGGAAAAGAGTTGTCATTTTGACCACCAACCATATCAAGCCCAAAGTAAGAACTCCCTTTGGCTCCCACAGTGTGACCTACGCGCTCTGCCTGACAGTGAAGTCTAGGGCTCAGGGGACACCTTGTCCATAAGACAAGACTGTTCATCTGCACTAGGGCTGGCTTTATTTGCATTAATTATAGATTTGACTTGATGTTGATAAAGGGGCTAAAAGAATGTGGCCCCGTGGTGCCCACTTGCTGGTTTTCAGAGGTGACCACCTCACACAGACATGCTCTGAAGACTCTGGCTCTGAAGGGGAAACTAGGGCAGCCTCTAGTCTATACCCATAAAACAGATGCCCTAATTCCATAAATGAAGAGGGGAGACTCTTCCCTCTACATTTCAAGGCTTCTTGACTGGGCTAAAATTAAAATTGACATACACAGGTTAGCAGGAGGAACCTCTGTTTAATTGTGCTGTCCTCAGCTCCCTAGAATAGGAGCTCCCAGGGGGGATTAGTGCTTTCAAAGCACCTGAACTGGGTGGGAGAATATCAGGCCTTCCCTGCTTAGAGAAGGAAGGAGAGGGAAGAAGGGATTGTGGGAGGGAGGGACTTGGAGGGGGTCAGTGAGCAGGATGTAAAGTGAATAATAAAATAATAATTTTTTAAAAGATTTATTTATTTTAGATATGAGTCCACTGTTACAGTCTTCAGACACACCAGAAGAGAGCATCAGATCCCATTACGGATGGTTGTGAGCCACCATGTGGTTGCTGGGAATTGAACTCAGGACCTCGGGAAGAGCAGTCCGTGCTCCTAACCGCTGAGCCATCTCTCCAGCCCCAAAATAATAATTTTTTAAAAATCATAAAAGAATGTGTCTATTAAGTAACATCACAACCATGTCAACAGGGGACAACAATTTCGTCAAAGCTATGTAAGTTGTTCATTTGACTTAATAAAAAGATATTGTGCTGGGCGTGGTGGCGCACGCCTTTAATCCCAGCACTTGGGAGCCAGAGGCAGGCGGATTTCTGAGTTCAAGGCCAGCCTGGTCTACAGAGTGAGTTCCAGGACAGCCAGGACTACACAGAGAAACCCTGTCTCGAAAAACCAAAAATAAATAAATAAATAAATAAATAAATAAATAAATAAATAAATAAAATAAAAAGATATTGGTATGGACAACCACCATATTGACCACAGAAGAAAGGAAATGTATCATTCCTATATGTGTAAAACACAAAATGTGAAGCTATTATAGCTCAAAGTGTTTTTATCAAGAAAATTGATTGCCTTAGAAATAAGTAGCCGGGCAGTGATGGTTCACGCCTTTAATCCCAGCACTTGGGAGGCAGAGGCAGGCGGATTTCTGAGTTCGAGGCCAGCCTAGTCTACAAAGTGAGTTCCAGGACAGCCAGAGCTACACAGAGAAACCCTGTCTCGAAAACAACCAAAAAACAAACAAACAAAAAGAAATAAGTAATTTACTCTATCAAAAAAAAGCACCTGAGCTCAGGAAGGATCTGGAGCTTGAATCACTTCCTCTATGAAGGGATGGCGGGTATCAGGGGACACAGGGATCCAAAGGGAGGAACCATGTTATGAGAGAAAGGTTGTCTTATTAGTCAGATAAAGTCTGTCACATCTGAAAGTTTCCCGGCAGCCTCATTCCAGGGTAACTTCTCTTCCAGGATGTAGATATGTCCCACCAGAACAACTTTCTACAGAGTACTCATGGTGTTGAGTGACAGCATGCCACAGATGCTGCTGGTGTGGTACCCTGAGCCTGTCCTCAGTGATGCCTCCAGATGAGCGCCAAACCCCGAACACTTGAACTCAGCCTCTGAGGCCCAGGCTAACCTGTGCTCCCATCCCTGGCCCTCAGAAACTAACCAGAGCTAATGTGTGTGGCTTTGAGCTGTGCTGGCTCTAGGACACTGCCCTGCAGCAGTGGGAACCAAGTATGTGAGAGGTGACACCAACTGTTAGAGAACATTCTCAACATCGAAGTCTAAGACAGGAACCAGCACTAGGTCCTCCCTTAAAGTGGAGCTTAATAGTGACCTGTATTACTTCTGCCAAAGACTGACGGGGAAGACAAGTCTCATTAAATTGATTTTCAGTTTGGTTTGGTTTGGTTTTGAGATAGGCCTCCATCTATAGTCCAAGTTCCCTGGAACTCACAGTGTAGTCCAGGCTAGTTTCAAACTCCTGTTAGTCCTTCTGTGGCCTCTCAAGTGCTGGAACTACAAGTGTGAACCCCTAGGCCCGCCAGGCTTTCCAGTAAGTTCACTCTGAGTTACTTCTGTGTTAATTACAGCTCCTGGAAAAAGCATAGATTTCCTAAGAAATGTCTGATATATAACATTGTCAGACTATTAACTCCGTAAAGTGTAAGCTTTAAATGCTCATTTGAAGACCTTTATTAACTCATAGGAACCCAAGTTGAAGACCAAGTTCATAGCTTCTTTCCATCCTCCTTGCAATTCCTTCTGTAGTGTTGTACTAGGAAGCCCCTCTCCTTAGTTCACAGCTTTCTATCAGTGGGCAGGATTAACCCATCTTGTTCACCTTTTTATCTTGGCCAACAGGAAAACTCAGAGCCAACCAACCACAGCTGGTGCAGTACATCTGTCTTTGCGCTTCTGCTATTGCATGCTTTTAAACTGTGCTGTTAGGGGTTTTGTGTTACCTAAACAAACACCACCATTAGGGGAAGAACTATTCTTAACTGCATGTTAGCACTGCGGTTGGCTTTGACCCAGCTTCAGAGCAGAAGCAGCCGTATATGTGTGTTACACTAATTACTAGGTGAGTTGTTTAATGAGAGCTTGCTGGCTGGCTAGCGAACTCTGACTTCCGCGTCTCCCCAGGGGCGAAAATCTACTGCCATTCTCATTCAGGAGAGTTTACTTCTTGACCCAGAGGGAAAGTGGGATTGGTGCAGACCAAGACTCCCCAAGAAGCTGTGCAGCAGCTGGGCCAGCATCCCCCTCCCTGGGGGAGTCAGTGCCTTCTGCCTCTGCTCAGGCACAAAGGAGAGAGGAAGTGACCTTCTGATTGCGGCTGTGGTCGCTGGCTTCATCTCTCCTCTCGGGTAGAGCACTTCAGCGTGTGCTTTTGCTTTTGCATTTCCTGTGTATAACTCTTAAAGCAAAGTGGGTTGCTGAAAATGTCACTTGGTATTTGTCATTTTGCACCTAGAATACATTTGAGACCTGTGAAACAATGAGTCATTAGAATGGTTTGAGGCAGAAGAAATGTCATCTGTGCTATTGCTGTCCATATTTTTCGAGGATGTTTGCAGCCCATTCTCCATGCTTCTTCGGACACGCATAGTACTGGGGTGTTGCTTAGTGGCAGAGCCCTTGTCTGGCACGGGCTCCATTCCTGTCCGTGTTCCACCCCCAACAAAGCCAGCAATCAAACAAACCCTTGTCAGCTCTACACAATCTACTCCTTCATGTCACAGTGTCACTGTGGGTTCTACCTTGCACTCCAGCATGTACTGGCTTAAGGTACAGTGGGTGTAGGAAGACCGTGGGCCAGGGAAAGTGGCTGGAAAGGTAATTGGGCTACATACCAGGGACTAGCCAGTGAACAGGCCGTGTGCCCATCTATGCACTGGGAGCTTGAACATGGCCACCTCGCTTACAGTAGACGCTTTGTATCTGTAACAACACAGATAGAAAAGGGGCAGGGAAGGGAAGCTTTGTAAAACAGTAGTGGAGCTGGAGAGATGGCTCAGTGGTTAAGAGCATTGACTGCTCTTCCGAAGGTTCTGAGTTCAATTCCCAGCAACCACATGATGGCTCACAACCATCTGTAATGGGAGTGTCTGAAGACAGCTACAGTGTACTCACATATAATAAATAAATTTAAAAAAAAGAAGAAGTTTAGGATAGCAAAATAAAGTTAAAAAAAACTTTAAAAAAAAAAAAGTAAAACCGTAGTAAGAGAGCTCACAGGCAGTACCTAGATTCTAACTTAGTGGCTCGGACTCTCCGAGGGACTGATTGCAGGAGAGGCTAGAGGGATGGCTCAGCCATTAAGAGCACTGGCTACTCTTACAGAGGGTTCAATTTCCAGCACCCACGTGGTGACTCACACCTGTCTGTAACTCCAGTTCCAGAGGATCTGACACCCTCACACAGACATATAGGCAGGCAAAGCACCAATGCACATAAAATAAAATAGATTATTAAAGAGAGAGAGAGATTGGGATTGCAGGAGCCATCCTGTTTCTGATCAGTGTATGACTTGTAAGAAGTCCCTTGGGGAGGCAGCCACACTTTGAGAACCCCTGGTGTAGGCTGATGTTCTCGTGTCCCGCATGAGCAGAGGCTAGGGCAAACTGTGTCTGCCTGCTGACAAGATGAGCAAGTGACTGAGAAGGGGAGAACATCCCAGTGTCTATGACTAGCAGGCTCCTGTGCTGCTGACTGGGGAGGTGCCCAATTGTTTTCCTAGGGTTCACTTCCAACTGTCTGGCGACCTTGGGGACACACAACCCAAGAGTGCCATTTTAGACATCAGTTGCCTGCGCACAGCCCTTAACTCCTTTATTGGGCACGGGGTTCTGTCTGACATGAGAGCCAGGGCCATGAGTGGCAGATCTCTTGGTTAGAGGACAGATGTGCCTCTAGCAGACTCTGATGGCAACGAAGAAAGCCTAAGGCCCGAGTTAAACTCCCCCAGCTGCCCTCGGCCCGCTGCCCTGACCCAGCAGCTGGCTCGTGCGCCTCTGGCCCACCGCAGACTGTGTGGAAGGCGGTGGAAGGTGTCTTCCTTCCCTTTGCTCCTCGCTCTCTCCCAGGAGAGCCTTCGACAGGAGCCTGCTGTCTCGAGCAGCCATAACAAGGTCTAAGTGTCCCTTTCTGGAAGGCCCTGGGGAGGAAGACCCACAGTGGTGGTCGCTGCCACACTGCAGCCTTTCACCTCAGTGACCTCTGGTGCTCTGAGGAACTAGCTGGAGCTAATTTATGGCATAGATCTGAGCTCATTTCAAGTTGATCTTTGGGTAAGAGGTGTTTAGAGACCAAAGCCAGACTGCGCTCTGCTGCAGTGTTTCCAGCCCGCATTCCATGGCTGCTTTAAAGGGAAAGAGACAGGCAGCCTTCTGAAGTAGCCCAGACTTTATCCAAAACACTGCTCTCAACCCCTTGCTATAGAGGACATACATGCATCGCTGTAAAGAAACTAGATATTTCAGTCCCTGCTCTGTGGTAGGTAGTGCTTCAGTTTGTAAAGGATGTTGGAACTAAACATCAGGCAACCTTAAAAAATGCATAGCTTACTGAATGATAATTCTCTTGTGGGGCATAAACCCATTTACAGATGCAGAAGAATAATTTTGGGTGACTTTTCAAACATGCACAGTAGAACTTTGGTCAAAATATCCTTGAATCTGGGATCACAGGGCCTTATAGACAGCACTTACGTTCTAAGACACAGTAGTGAATCACGACAGAACCAGGCTTCCTGGAAAAAAAGAGGAAGTACTGTTTCCTTCCATGGTCACTTCATGACTGTAAATTTCCATTAAACACATTGGATTCTCCCTGTTGTCCCTGCCTTCCTCCCCTGAGGAAGGTCTGTTGGAGTCTCACATGCTGGGGCCTGGCTTTGTGTTGTAAGAGCCCTGCTTCCTTAAGATCTGAAGGAACTGTGCCTTGGGCTGTTGGGCCCTTGGCAGAGAGGCTTTCCTTCCCAGTTGATTTTGTTTCCCTGTAAAGACATCCCAGGATTTTCCATGCCATGCGTAAAATCAGTTTCCTCCTAGAATGTGTTAGTGGGGCTTGAGAATTCTTTGTTTTCCACCAAGGAAGCAACTAGCCCACAGGTTGGGCCAGCACGGGGTACAGGGCTAAGCCTCCAGCCAATGACCTGCTCCCATGCAGAGCCAGCTACTAGGGCTTCTAGGGTCTTCCCCTGGCCAGTTTTGGACATGTTAAGATCCTCCTCCCCTCAGTTCTGTGTTGACTATCCTGGGACTTCCAAGAGGAAACAGTTTGCCTGTATCTGCTTTCTTGGTTGCATGTATACAGATGCTTAGGTTTGGGGTACACTCTTGCAGCCCAGGAACCCTGCCATTCTGATCCACCTTGTCTTTGGAGAATTACTACCCTAGAATAGGACCCAAGGACAATATGCATGCTTTCCTGGCCCAAAGTGGTATTAGGCAAAAAACGTGGCTATATAAACAAGTCTGTAGGCAAGAGCAAAGACCTCTTTGCTCCAAAACATGTTGGTCATCACCCACTGTCACATGAAGCAGACTTGCAGGAAATGCTGTAGGCTGTTTTGATGCTCTGACCTGTGATAGGAGAGCCCTTGGTTGGCCTGCCTTCCCTCCTTGCTGGTGTGACAGTTGTTAGCCAGACTTGATGGCTGGGACTGTAGGATGGACACATGCAGAGTGCTGATGTTCTCTGGGTGCAGCTTTGTTCCCTGAGATGAGAACCTCGCTGTCAGACCCTAGCTGTCTCTTTGCACACGGATCCTGCTCAGAGCCCTTCTCCTCTTCCTGCAACCTTGCCTCTTTCCCTTAGATCCGAGTCTTATAAAAGAGTGCTTATGGAACTCCAGGGTCACTAGTGAGAGCTGGTGACACTGCCTGTCCCAAGAGGCCCAGCCCCTTCCCAGCATGTTTGGGAGAACATAGGGGTAATTTATCCTAGAGTTGGTGAATCCTGAGAGTCAAGCCTTCCCAGGTGTCTCACAGTCAGGCTGCACTTGGCTGTGGCACAGACAGCAATCATTCCTCACTGCAGTCCAAAGCCTCCGTCTCCGGTCTTCCCTCAGGAATGGCACCCTTCCCTTCCCTGACACCTGCATGCTCATCATGGTTCTGGGGTTCTGGGACCTGAGCAGGAAGCACAGCTTGTGTCATGACATGGTTAAAGTCTCGTCTCTTCCAACCCTTGACCTTGCTGTGCCAACACCGTGTGGTGTAGCACCTTGCTGTGCCAACAACAGGAGGCGCTGTCTTGGGCTGGTCTCTACTGAAAGAAGTTTCATCAGACAGCCTTACTCCTATAGCCTTCTGCTGTGTTTCATGGCTTAGCTTATGCAGTTGATTTTGGGGCCTGCTTGTGACCTGTGACCTGTAGGGAACATTGGCTGTGGGAATAGGCCACACATGCTGGTGGCCAGGTGTGTGCGTCTCTCAGGGTGCATGTTCTCACCCAGTCAGACCCTGCCCTCCCAGATCCACTGTGTACTGGACTCACGTGTTCCTTCCATGGATCTCTGGATCTCTCTAAAGTAAGCCCTTTACCCTGCAGCATTTCACTCTTTCTGAGACGGAGGCATTTCCCTAGCTGCCAGAGCATGCGGACAGGATTTCCATTCCCGCTCGCCATGGTGCCTTCTGTAGCGTGAATGGCCAGTGTGGGATTGGTTGGAGTCTCTCAGCCAAGATAGGCTGAGTGAAATGGGCCAACCCAGAATCTGTAACACTGTTTATGAACAAGAGGGATCAGAGACAAACTCTCAAGTGGACAAGACAGGTTTCTGCTGTCTTTCCCCTAGCCTTGTGACTTCCAAGATATGAACCTTAAGACTAGCGAGGGGCCATCTGCTTCAGGAGACAGCCTGCTTCAAGACAGGCCTAAAGTGTGCCATCACCAAAGGAGATAAGTCCTCCCCAAACGATACAGTGTACCCTGTCCTGAGATCCTCCAGTGAAGCCTTCAGGGGCCTTTTGCTAGCTGTTGTTTTCAGACTGGGTCACCTTTGACCTACTTCAGCCTTTCTCTGCCTCAGCCCTTCCCCTCCCATTACTCCCAGCAGGTCTGTTGAGTATGGATAGCCCTTAGCCTTCTCCCAGGCATGAGGTGGATTGGGAAGAGCTGAAGAAGTGGGGGAGAGGTAGCAGGAGAAGAGATGGCCAGCCCAAGGCTTTGTCAGTGTTCACAGACCACATTTATAACTGGGAATCTGGCCAGCATCAGAAAACCCCTCCCTCTCTCCAGCCAGATGCCGGCAATTCTAGGCATCTCTGAAATGTGTGTTCTCCCCACTGAGGTTTAAAAATAAAGTCTGCTCCCTATCCATTACCCTCTCCTGGTCAGAGAGCAGGGTGTGGCCTCAACCCCTCCTCCCAAGCCCTCTGCTTTGATGTGCAGCCGCTGTGAACAGTCATTGGCTGCCTTTCCAGGAGCTCATTTACTTTTACCGGTGCTGCTGGTCAAAAAGTCTCTCCTCTCAACTGTGGAGACTTGGTCCCCTGCTCAGGGCTGTGGGCACATCTAGCAGACAGCTTCCATGCTGGGCATGAGTTTCAGAGAGGACAATGGGGAACCTGACTACAAAGCCATGTTTTTTTTTTGTTTGTTTTGTTTTTTTTTTGTTTTTCGAGGCAGGGTTTCTCTATGTAGCTCCGGCTGTCCTGGAACTCACTCTGTAGACCAGGCTGGCCTCGAACTCAGAAATCCGCCTGCCTCTGCCTCCCAAGTGCTGGGATTAAAGGCGTGTGCCACCAACACCCGGTGACTACAAAGCCGTGTGTGTGTGTGTGTGTGTGTGTGTGTGTGTGTGTGTATTCTGCACTTGTTGGAAGGAAACTTTTGAGTTGACCTGGAGGGAAATAAGATTCCTCCAAGAACAAAAGAGGACCCCAAACCCTCCCACCACTCAACTTTGATCTGCTTTGAGCCATCCGCCCGGTACATACCACTCTTCTGCTGCCAAACCAGACACTGCTGGGTGACAAATGCACCAAGACTGCCCTATCTATCTCCTCAGCCTCAAGGTTTCTGTTTGCAGTGAGAACACAACCGCCCTAAGTGGTGGTTTTGGGATCAAGTGAGGTCAGGCTGCAGAAAGCTTCTGATGGCCTGTGCATAACTCCACACCTAATACAATGCTGCGTGCTTAGTGGTGTGGGGTGGTGAGAGGTCACATTTGACTGGGAATGAAGTGACTTTAAATTAATGAAGTCTAGTTTTGCCTAAATCAGTGTGACTTGTGTCTTTAATTCAAAAGCATGAGCCCCCTTGTGCTCGCTTCGGCAGCACATATACTAAAATTGGAACGATGCAGAGAAGATTAGCATGTCCTCTGCACAAGGATGACACGCAAATTCATGAAGCGTTCCATATTTTTCTGCATATGTAGCAGAGGGTTGCCTTGTCAGGCATCAATGGGATGAGAGGTCCTTGGTCCTATGAAGGCTTGATAGATGCCCCAGAGTAGGGGAATTTAAGGCGGGGAGGTGGGAGTGGGGTGGGTGGAGGAACACCCTCACAGAAGCAGGGGGAAGAAGGATGGGATAGGGGGTTTCCAGGAGATGGGGGGAAACCGGAAAAGAGGATAGCATTTGAAATGTAAATAAAGAAAATATCCAATAAAAAAATGAGTATGCATGGATACAAAAACAAAAGTGTGAGCCCCTGGGCCAGCTGTGCTGTCAAGCACTCTGAATACTTGGCATTGATGAAGATACCTCATGAGAGGAGAGGTGGCTGTGGTGCTCTTTCAGTGATAACTGAGGAAGGAATTGTGCTGGCTTTGGCCAAGAGGCCCAGGCTAGAACTTCCTCTTGGCTCCAGGTGTGTGTGTGTGTGTGTGTGTGTGTGTGTGTGTGTGTGTGTGAGAGAGAGAGAGAGAGAGAGAGAGAGAGAGAGAGAGAGAGAGAGAGGAATTAGTGTATGTCTGGCCATGCAACTGAGTGCCTGCTCTGCATGGCCTGATATAGTCTAGAGGGGGCGTGGGGTGGTCAGGATTCATGAGAAAGCAGATGGTCAGATCTCTCATCTGAGTTCTCCCAGACTCCGCAGCAGTCTGCCCATCCAGTGCTACTTACTCTCAGGCCCTGCAACAAATAATGTGGAGAGGGCTTCCTAGCTGGAGCCCAGCTAAAGGTGCTTGGATCCTTTGCATTTCACAGTTGTGTGCTGCTAGGGAGTGTAGCCTAGAAGCACTTACAGAACCTAGTCCTGGGAACTCCCTTGGCATGGAAAGGGAGGGCCCAGAGTTGTCCTGTCTAATTCAGCCATCCTAACAATGGCTTGTGTGAATAGAACATGCTGGAAGTATAAACTCCACACCATAGTAGAATGTAAGAAAAACAAGGAGTAACTCAGGAGCAGTTGTATGAAATTGTCTGCTGGGTACTGATATTTTAGGAAAAATGGGGTGAGAGTGGTATTAAATGTAACTTCTACCTGGCTTCTGCCCCGAAGGCCTGAAACACCCACCATTCTCTAGAGACCTGGAGGAGGTGTGAGGGACATCTTTTGTCCTCTGTTGCTTAGACTAGCTGCTGGTCACCTCTAGTCAGGTAGTACCTCAGTGAATACAGTAGTTGTTTTACAACTACTAATTACAGAATTCATTCACTGATCCTGTGTTTACTTATCTGTGCTTGCATCTGCTACTAAGCTAAGTGCCAGAATACAAGGTGAATAAGACTTGGTACCTTTTGGGGTCTTAAGGGTGAGGTAAGTAGAAGCCCCTTTCCCTAACCCTGAACATGGGAAGGAAGGCAGTAAGAGATGGAGAGTGGAACATGACCTTAGCTGCCTTGAGGATCTGCTGTGTTTGAAGCCAGGCTAGCTTCCTGATATGCACCCTCAGGCTCGGATGCTTTGTCCCTGACAGTGTGGAGAAACACATAGACTGAGAACCGTGTCCCGGAAGTGGGAGCCCTCCTGCCGGTAGCAGCCTTGCCTCAGGCGTATCCCCACACAGCAATGGGCCCTGCCTGACGGTGTGGCCATGTAGGGGCTTTGCTTTGCTTTGCTTTTCCGTAGCCTCCTCTTCTTCATTTGAGTCATCTGTGCTGAGTGGGTAGGACTGATGATGGTTCCTTCCCTTGTGGGGTGGGAGTCCATTTCCTGGATGTGCTTGTATTTACCCTCTGCAGTCCTCAGGCACCCTGTAGAACTGCTCTTCAGACTCCGGGTGGCTTGTGGTGAACTGGGGCATAGTTTCAGACACATACCCAGCTCCCTCACTCCTTCCCTTCCTTTTCATTTGTATTGTAACAAGTTCTTGTACTATTGCCCAAGTGGGTCTCCAACTCTTAGTCCTTTTGCCTCAGTCTTCCTGGTTTGTTCAGGGATTACAAACATGTGCCATCATACCTGGCTTAGCCTTTCCTTTGATCCACATGGGCATGAGTGTAGTCATGTGTCTTTGTGACTGTAATATTCTGTTTCCTGATTACAAATGCAGTTGAGCACTGTCCCATCTGCCCATTGGTCATTCAGGTATCATGTCTTGGGAGATGTCTCTCTCCTCTAATTCTCGTGTATGTTTAACCCTTGTAGTTATGTAAGTGAGATGGAAATAGAGGAGTTCAGTTTTTGGCCAGACACATGGTGATGGGGGGTGGTGTGTGTGTGTGTGTGTGTGTGTGTGTGTGTGCGCGCGCGCGCGCACATGCGCGCGCAGGTCCAGCCTCTTCTCCTCATTCCCATGGCCACTCAGAGCCTCGCTGGGGCAGCTGTTGGCTGCAGCCTGCCTGACACGGAGGCAGTTTTCCAAAGTCCCCATTCTTCTCTATAAACCAGCAATTCTGTTTCTCAGAGTTTCATTATGCAAGCACACAGAGATGCAGGAATAAGCTGTGTGTTCATTTGGGAGTTAGAGTCCATCAGCCAGGAGTCTCACTGCCTTCCAGCAGAACATTATTCAACTGCCAAACAATTATGCTCCTCTATAATGCATTGCTATGTTTAAAAAACAAACAAACAGGCTGGGCGGTGGTGGTGCACGCCTGTAATCCCAGCACTTGGGAGGCAGAGGCAGGCGGATTTCTGAGTTCGAGGCCAGCCTGGTCTACAGAGTGAGTTCCAGAACAGCCAGAGCTACACAGAGAAACCCTGTCTCGAAAAACCAAAACAAACAAACAAAAAACAACAACAACAAACAAACAAACAAAAAACAAGGATTGGCTGGGTGTAGGGGTGTACGCCTTAAATCCCAGGACATGGGAGCAGAGGCAGGTGGATCTCTGGGAGTTTGAGGCCAGCCTGGTCCACACAGTGAGTTCTAAAACTGCCAGGGCTACATAGAGAAACCCTATCTGGGGGGAAAAAAAGGGATAAAGACCACACACACACACACACACTCTGAGCTGGAGAGATGGGTGAGTGGTTAGGACATTTGATGCACTTCCAGAGTTCACTGACTTACCACCACCTCTAACATCTAGGGGATCTGAGACCCTCTTGGAGAAATGGCTCATCAGTTAAGAGCACTTGCTGCTCTTTGATGGTCTGGAGTTCCCAGCACCCACATTGTACACCTCACAGTCAGCTGTCACTCAGCTACAGGGCATCCAGTGCCCTCCTTTGGCTCTGTACAGCAGCATGCACACGGCGCACAGGCTCACACAAATTAAAAACAAGCACGAGGACAGGAATTCCCGCTTGGCGCTGTGAGAAGCCAGGAGGGTTCCCACTGTTCCCACTGCTTCACGTTTCTTCAGTGCTTGGATTTGAATACTAAGTATTTCCATGCTCAGTATCCACGGCTGCAGGTGTGGGGTGTTGGACAGGCCTTTGGGGTTGCAAAACTTCCAACACCGCCTTCCCTCTGTCCTCACACAAACGTCTCTGTGCGTAGTATGACGGGTCTTTTAATGTGGAAAGTCTTGCTTTCCGCTCCCTCAGCTGGGGCTTTTTCTAGCCTTTGATTATTGAGTGTCGGCAGAGGTCTAGCGATGTTACCAGATGACAGTGATGGCTGCTGATTAGTAAATACCTGCTCTTGGTCAGGCTCCACCTTCACCACCGGGTCGCATTCGATTCCCACAATCACCAGAGGAAGAGGTGGGTCCTTTTCTTTAGGCAAGAAGAGAGGTAGAAGAGAGAAGTGAAAGACTAGGTGTCCACACTAGTGGGCAAGCTTGGATTAGAGCACACCACCCACTCCACAGTGTGTCCTGAGGTGCCCATGACGCTCTCTGCTACTCAGCCTCACCCCTAATGACAGTGTGCGGATCCTTGCATACTGGAAAATGACGTCCTTCTAGTCAAGAACGCTCTTCCCCGTTCCTCCAGACACTTCTCCACCCACTGTCCTTACTGCCCTGGCTGGGGCGAGGATGTCAGATGAAGCAGATCATCTCTAAATCCTCCCGGGGATGTGTTCTGATCCTGATGGAGGCCAGGTAGCGAGAACCAGAGGTCAGCTCTCCGCTCTCTAGGTTGAGTGCAGGCACTGTGGAGCTGCTCCAAGCGTCCTATCACAGTGACCTTGACTTTGTGACCCCTACTGGGACGTTGCTTAGAGGCTTCCCATCTCTGGAACGGGATTAAGCCCTGACAGAATCTGCTGCTAAGTTGGGATCCCAGCTGCCACGGCAAATGACATTTGAAAGGCCAGTTGATTGCGCATTTGTCAGGAGCAGACAGACATCATTGCTAAGCCTGCCGAGGGGCACGCTGAAGATCTAAGATGAAATCCAGCTGCGGGCAGGGCACTTTGGAAGAAATCGGCCTGCTTTGTGGGGGTCAGTCAGCTTCAGTGTGTGCAAACACCCTGCCATACGGTGAGGGACTCGCCTCAGCGTCTGAGTGGCCTTTCAAGCCTTTGCAAGCATCTAGGTCATGGTGTTCCAGCTTTCCGGCTATGGTTCAGCCCAGCTATATAGGACACATGAGTGTGCAAGTGAGTGTGTGTGTGTGTGTGTGTGTGTGTGTGTGTACCTCCAGCCCTGCAATCCACCCACCAGTTTTACTCATAGGACTTTCTCATACATGACCAAAAGACACACCTAATGTATCTGCAGCAGCATTGTTTATGAAAGCCAAAGCCAAGAACAACTCAGTGACCGTAGTAGGCAGGCAGATAAAACAGTATTGCAGACAGAAGTGAGGGTAGGTGTGTCATCTGAGTGGTGGCACTCAGGCCTCTGAGGGACTATACAGAGCACTACCTTGTGTGATGCTCACCAACACCTAAGCTACACATGTGGATACAAATTATAAAAAGAGAAATCACAGTCCAAACAACCACAGGGTGGCTACCTGTGTGACAGAAGAGAGCAGCTCTGGCAAAGAACATCCGGGCGGCACCCTGCTGTGTGGCTGTATAGGGAAACAGCAATACATTTCTCTCTCTTAGGACAGCATGACCAAGGCAACTTACAGAGAAAGCGTTTGGGGGCTTATAGTGTCAGAAGGTTCGAGTCTATGACCTTCATGACAAGGAGCATGGTGTCAAAGCAGGTAGGCATGGTGCTGTAGTTAGCTGAGAGCTTACATCTGTAAAAAGAGTAAGGGGTAGAGTGAGGAGTAGAGAGGAGGGGGAAGGGAAGGAGAGAGAGAGAGAGAACAAGAGAGAACGAACACGAGCATGCACAAGCAAGCTAGCTAACTGGGAATGGCATGGGCTTTTGAGACGTCAAAGCCCACCCTGAGTGACATATGTGTCCTGGAACATGACCACACCTCCTATTCCTTTTTAAACAGTTCCACCAACTGGGAATCCAGCATTTGACTATATGAGCCTATAGGGGCCACTTCCATGTTCATTCAAGCCATCACATGACCACCCACGTGGTCACCATGTTAGTGGGGCATGAGCCACACCATCAATGCATGAGGGTAGCAACCTGTCGACATGTGTGCAGCACTTAAAATTTTTTGTTTTCATTTTAGTCTTATAGAGTCTTTACAGGGGCTGGAGACATGGCTCAGTGGGTAAGAACACTGAATGCTCTTCCAGAGGTCCTGGGTTCAAATTCCAACAACTACATGGTGGCTCACAACCACCCATAATGAGATCTGATGCCCTCTTCTGGTGCATCTGAAGACAGTTACCATGTACTTACATATAATAAATAATTAAATCTCTCTTTCTCTCCTTTCTCTCTCTCTCTTAAAGTCTTTACAATAATGTATTTACGGAGGGCTGGAGAGATGGCTCCGTGGTTAAGAGCACTGACTGCTCTTCCAGAGGTCCTGAGTTCAGTTCTCAGCAACCACTTGGTGGCTCACAACCATCTATAATGGGATCGGATACCCTCTTCTGGTGTGTCTGAAGACTAACAGTGTACTCACATACATAAATTTTTTTTTTTTAAAATGCAATGCATTTACCAACTCTGCATTGTAATCTCCCAGCATGAACCACGGGGAACAACAGGTGAGCAGGAGCCACCTGAGGCTACTGTACTGTGGGAGTCGCTCTTTGGCACTGCGCCTACTCCAGTGATGGCAGATGCATGGAAGGGGGGCAGGAGGGCGTGAGTGCCTGTGGAGCTGTGGACAGGACGACCTGCTGCGTCCACCTATTGCACCACTGTGGTCACGGGAGCAGTGTTCATCTGTACGCCGTAGCACAGTTCCAGGGATCCCAGCGGCCTCCTGGAGCCTGGTCACTACAACAGGGCTGCATCCTACACCATAGCACAGTTAGGGACCCGATGGCCTCCTGGAGACTGATTGCTCACCCGTCTATCCAGGGAAGGCTGAGCAGTCTGTCTAGTTCTGATTTCCAAAACTGCAAGGTTGTTGTCATTACATGGCATCTTTATTCTCCATGTGACTTCCTGGTTGGTCTATGCCCACTAACTGGCCTGAGAAGCGTGATGTACTGACAGGTGCTTCAAACTGTCACCACGGCTCCCCAATTGTGTACCTATTCAAACTGTCTTCAGGACCAGGCAGGCAAAGGTAGAGCGAGTTCTGTCACCCACTTCCTGGCTTTGATGGCAGCTATCAGGAGTAGGTGTCTCTGGTTCATGGTCAGGGCCAGCCTTGCCCTCATGTTCCTCGGGGGTGTTTTGTGCCGTCTACATTTCTTTCCACGTTGGTTCCACCTTGGTTATGAGTGTTGGCTGTAAGTCTGGCCAGCTCCTTAACCCTGCATCTCCTTACAGAACCCAGGGCAGCAGACCCCAGAGAAGAGGAAGTTGATTCACCCAGCTGAGTCTCTGAGGAACTTGATCACCACAGTAAACCCAAGAAATATATAACCTGCCCAGACTTCCCCTTCAAGCCTGCTTGTCTCTCTTCTCTCAGCCTGTCTTGGACAAATTAGTCAATTGCTTTCATATCCCATGCAGCCCGAACCTGTCTGGGAGCTGTCTACTCTCTTTGGAGGATGTTATAAGGCCAGCCAGCATCAGAAGGAATGGGACAAGCAGTGACTGATACAGGGCAGGTGTGCTCTTCCTGTAAGTGAAGAGAAGAGACCATTGGTGAGCCTCTAATCGGGAGAGTGAGCTGTGTGTCAGTGCTGGAGGATAACCTGTTAAAGGCCTGTGGGCCAGATGGAAATAAGATTCAGAATATGACTAACCCTGCACCCACGAAAACTCTGTAGACAGGCTTGCTTCCATGTTCAGCAGCTACCCTGTGCTGGCCAGTGAGTAAGTTACACCACAGTGTACCCATTTCTAGTTAAAAATACAAATCAGAAGTGAATTTTTAGGACACCTGCAGAAGTATTCTGAGCATGTCTGGCCTAGGCTATGATCTGTGAACTAGGTGCATAGAACACACTTTCATAAAAGACTAATTTGCCTGTGGAGAGATGGCTTAGTGGTTAAGAGCACTTTTTTGCTCTTGTTGAATATCTGGGATTGATTCCTGACACCCACGTGGTAATTTACAGTAACTCCAATTCCAAGAGATCTGTTACCCTCTTCTGACTCCCACAGGTGTGCATGTAGTACATATACTTATATACATATGAGGCAAATCACTCATATACATAAAATTAAATAATCTTTAAAACTTATTGATGTATCCGTGTGTTTATGTATCTGTGGAGAGATGGCTTAGTAGTCGAGAGTGCTTGCTGCAGGGTCCCTCTCACTGCAGCTTCAAGGGATCGAGTGCTATCTTCTGGTCCTCAAGCATATCTCTCTCTCTCTCTTTCTCTCTCTCTCTCTCACACACACACACACACACACACACACACACACACGAGAGAGAGAGAGAGAGAGAGAGAGAGAGAGAGAGAGAGGTTTTTTTTGTTTTTTTGTTTTTGTTTTTGTTTGTTGTTTTTTTTTTTTTTTTGTCTTGTTTTGGTTTTTCGAGACAGGGTTTCTCTGTGTAGCCCTGGCTGTTCTGGAACTCACTCTGTAGACCAGGCTGGCCTCGAACTCAGAAATCCACCTACCTCTGCCTCCCAAGTGCTGGGATTACAGGCGTGCGCCACCACTGCCCGGGCTGAGAGATTTTCTTAGTGTTTCATCCTCCAGCTCACGGAATATTGTAGAGCAGACCGCCCTGTCTCGGCCATGCTCACTTACATCAGCCTACAGGTAGAGTCCTCCAGCACAAGCCCATTTGCTAATAAGGCATCTTGCCTGCCTGCCCAGCGTCTCCTATCACTTAGTAAATATGTGTGTCTAAGAACCTCCATCCGCACAAGTCACTGTACAGTCTTGCAAGAATGCACCGTCCCACATTTGCCTCAGCACCAACTGTGCTCAGCATGGAAAGTGCAGTGTCCCCTGCATGTGTTGTCAGTCTCCATACAAAGGGGAGAACAGTTTCAGCCTCAGTTTAAAGAGTTAGGGAGGCACGTGATCGTGTGTTGCCCAAGCCCTCCAACTCCATCCAGTCCGAGCTCTGAACCAATTCTATTAGGACTTGCATCACAACCTCAAGTATGACGAAGGAAGTATAAATGTGCATAGACCTGCCTGTGCTGCTGGTGCCGAGGGGAGAACTGAGGGCCAGGAAATCCCACCACCCCACTCCGTCTGCTCTGACCTCCAAGGGCCAGGTGGCCTTTACCTCTGCCCTGGAGAGCAAGGGCTTCCTGTTGCTCTGCAGCACCCAGCCTGAGGCATGAGGCAGGGTTTGGTTTGCCTGCATTTGGGTGAAGGCTAGAGGCTCTTCTGAGTGCTTCTGGGCTCCCTGGTGATCTTCGGAGGCCAGACTTTATATGATCTTGCCTTGGAATGTTTTTTGACTAAGAATTGAACTTTGATCTTGTTGTGTGCAGCAGTGTGACAGTGACAGCCTTGAAATGCTGCTATTCATCGTATGTTTGGAGATAACTCTTATGTTAGCAATAAATTGCAGGAAATGAAGAAGTACCTTTTCTTTCTTTCGGGTTTGGATTTTTTTTTTGTTTTGTTTTGTTTTGTTTTGTTGTTGTTGTTGTTTGGTTTTTGAGACAGGCTTTCTCTGTGTAGCCACGGCTGTCCTGGAACTCACTCTGTAGACCAGGCTGGCCTCAAACTCAGAAATCTGCCTGCCTCTGCCTCCCAAGTGCTGGGATTACAGGCGTGAGCCACCACCGCCCAGCTGTTGATCATCTTTTTATGTACTTATTACCAATGTCTTTGGAGAAATGACTTTTCAAAGTCTTATCGTATTAATTATTTATTGTGTGTATGTGATGTGTCTGCACATGTGTGGTCTAAGAGCAGCTTTCAGAAGCTGGCTTTCCTTCCCTGTGGGTTCTGGGGATCACTTCATTCAGACTGTGTGACAACCACATTTTTCCTCACTATTCCCATTCAGATTCTTTACTCAGTAAAGTAATTTGAGTGTTTTTGGTTGTTTGATTTGTGCTTTTTTGCAACAGGGTCTTTCTGCCTTTCTACGAATGTTAAGGTTTGGCTGCTGCTAGTGAAATGGAAGCATTTTAGTAGTGTTACTGCTGCTGCTGTTTGCAGCGCTGCAGAGTGCAGGGCCGGGGCTGGGTTAGGAGAGCTCTTTCCCAGCTACATCCCAATGGTTTCTTTGTTTGGTTGATGTTTGCCTTTCTTTTGAGACAGGGTCTGGCTGTGTAGCCCAGGCTGGCCTCTAATTTGTAATCTTGGTGCTTTAGCCTCCAGAGTACTAGAATTCGAGGCATGCACCAGCTCCCCAGAATGCTGTTCCTTCCTTTATGCAGTCCCTCATCGGATATATAATCTGTAAATATTTTCTCCATCCAACAGCCTGTCTTTCCACTGCCTTGATGCAGTCACTACAGCACAGGCTTTACTGTTGAAGGAGTTGTAATTTATTTATGACTGGTACTCATGGCTTTGGTGTTACAGTAAAGAGTGGACTCAAATCCAAGGCCACACAGTACACACAGTACCTGTACTTTCTGTTAAATGTTTTAACTCTTTAGCTTTGGCTTTAACGATTATATTTCAATCTTTCACTTATTTAAAGCTCGTTTTAGCATGTGCTGTAAGGCAGGGACCTTTATTCATTCTTTTACAAGCAAGTGCCTACTTGCCCTAATACTGCTTGTTGGAATGACTGTTACTTCCCCATTCAGTGGTCTGCATAGCCTCACTGAAAATCAGTTAGCTTAGACATGGGGGTTTATTTCTGGAGTCTCAGGTCTGTTCTTGGATCAGTGTGTCTGTTTATGCTGGTGCTGGAGTGTCTTGATTAATGTGTTTAATTTCTATATTGAGATATATCTATGTCCCCAGCTTTACTATTTGTTTTGACTGTTCTAGATCGCTCATATTTCCTTACTAATTTTAGGATTAGAGCGTCAACTCTTACCAAAAGAATTAAGCTATCAGGATTCTCTGGGATAACAAGTTGCTATTGGGAAATACTACTGATGTAACAACATGAAGCCTTTTGATCCAAGAATGTGGGATGCTCTCCATGTAGTTTGCTTGTTTCTTAGTTCAGCACTGTTTTACAGTTTGGAGAATATAAGTGGGAAGTTTCTCTTGTCAAATTTGTGTCTAAGCATATTGTCCTTTCTGATATGATTGAGAGGTTTTTGTTTTTTTAATTTCATTTTGTGTGTTCATTGTTACTGTATAAACAATTAGTTTTATATGTTGATGTTGTGTCCTGTGGCCTTACTGAACTTGTTAGTACTGATAGCTTCTGGTTTGGTTTGATTTGAGCCATGATCTCATTATGTAGTCCTGGCTGGCCTAGAACCCACCTATATAGAGCAGAGTAGCCTGGATCTCACAGAGTTCTGTCTGCCTTTGCCTGCTAGACACCGGGATTTAAAATGTACAACTGCACCAAGCTGTCATAGTTTATGTACTTAATCAAACTATGCTTCTGGGGCAAAGCCCAGGCCATGTACACTTAAGGCAACTACTGAGCTATCTTCCTACCCAGTGCTAGCAAAGTTCTTCAGGGGATTGCTTAAGAGTTTCCAGACACAAAACACTCTCTGCAAATACAGAGCTGTATGTGCTACTGCACACCAGTGACCCAGAACTCCTAAGGCCAAAGCAGGCTCACCGTGAGGCCATCTTGAGCTATAGTGAGACCCTGTTTAAAATAGACACAGATGCAGAAGTGTCACATCTACCTTCTGAGCAAAGTGCCCTTTTCCTCTTTACTAATTACCCTGTAAGAAGCTTCTATTGGGGGGCTGGAGAGATGGCTCAGCAGTTAAGAGCACTGACTGCTCTTCCACAGGTTCTGAGTTCAATTTCCAGCAACCACATGGTGGCTCACAACCTCTGATGCCCTCTTCTGGTGTGTCTGAAGACACCAACAGTATACTCATACATAAATAAATCTTTTTTAAAAAATCAGCTTCCAGTATGGCACCACCCAGGATCAGTGAGAGCAGACACCCTTGACTTGTCTTGCTCTAAGGACATGAGTCAAAGTCTTTTCTCCTAGACCAGAGCAGTTTGAACACATTGTTTCCATTTCTGCCTTTGCTGCGGCCTCTAAGCACCAGCCTGTCACTTGTCCTTTCCTCCACCAAAGGCTAAGGAGAGCAGTTCCAGAAGCTTCCCTGCTAACTTTAAACAGCCACCCCCTCAGGATCCATGAGTATTCTGATTCTCCTGGGCATTGATTAGATGCTCATACAGAATTAACAAGGACACTCTAATATTTTAATGTTACCATTCTAATTGTCCAAAACCAGGGAGAAACTACAACAGTGGTTATGTGTAAGCAGTGTTCAAATGGGCCCCCACGCCATCCCTCCCAATCCAGCACAGGAGGCAGAGGCAGGCTGATTTCTGAGTTCCGGGCCAGCCTGGAGGGGTTCCAAGACAGCCAGGGCTACACAAAGAAACCATGTCTCAAAAAGAAAAAAGAACTAGTCCGTATGCCCCTTCCTTTGAATCTTTCAAGAAGGAAGTTTTAGCTTGCAGGCCCTCATGAGCTCCAGCTTCTCCTGTCCCTCCTCTAACAGTCAGGCCTCTGTGCTTTCAGACTCTCAGCGTTCTCATCTCTCCTCCTTCACCATGAAGCTGATGGACAAATTCCACTCTCCCAAAATCAAGAGAACACCATCCAAGAAGGGAAAGCCAGCTGAGGTGTCGAAGACTCCTGAGAAGCCTACGAGCAAAGTAAGCTGCGTCTCTCGGTGTTCCTCCCGGCCCCAGCCTGAGGCCAGCGTGCGGACGCACTGTGTCTAAGTGCGCTTACCTGGGCCATCTGTGTCCCTGGGTCCTGGGACCTCTAGGACAGCTAATCAGTCCGGCCATGGCTCGGACAGTTCCGTGTCATCCTCTGGGCATTTAAAGTAACTCAGAGCACTGTGCTCACACCTGGTGCTGCCTCCCACCCAGAAGCCCTCAGGTACTCTCACACAGGGCTCTGATGGCTTGAACCAAATGTTCAGCCTCAGGGCCTGGGCTCTGAGACTCACAAACCCCTCAATCCCATCTAAAGGCATCCTCCAGCAGTAGTAACCTCAGCAGGGCCAGCTGAGCCAGATGTGTGGAACAGCTGTTGACTCACCAACCCTCCCTCCAGTCTACAATGTCCATTTCAAGCTCTGTAGGAATCCAGGTTTCCTCTCTTCCAGGAGGCAAGAGACAGATTTCTACCAGAGGGCTACCCTATCCCCTTGGATCTGGAGCAGCAGGCAGTAGAATTTATGTCCACCAGTGCTGTGGCTTCCAGGTCTCAGAGGCAGAAGGTCAGTGCGGCATTAAGAACAATTGGGGTTGCCTTCCACTACAGAACTCTGGTCCGTGGTCTGGGGATGGAGAAACACACATGGTGATGCTATCGTGTCTTCACTGGGTGGCAACTATGGGCTCAAGTATTTGATGTAATGCTTGAGTAAAAGCATCTGAGTGGTCTTGCTGGGGAGGGAGCTGAGACTGTGCTGCCAAAGTTTGGGTTCCTTCAGGAGGACAGTGGGTGCTTAGGCAGATGGGGAAGTATCACCTTTCCAGAGTTGTTGTCTCCCTGAGTTGCTGAGACGACGTGCATTGTTTATTGAGAAGATTTCTAAAACCTTGGGAGGCTGTCTCCGCCAGCTCAAGGTTCTTAAGAAGGGTGCATGTGACAACACTGGCACTGACCAGGCCTCTTCCCTGCCTCCTGCCTCCTGCTGGGGAATGGGGGGCCCTCTCCCAACACCCTGGCTGTGAAACCTGCCCTGCTTAAAAAGAAAGTCTCTAAAGATGGGTGAATTTAGCTAAAGCCTCAAAGCAGAGGTTAAGTCAGGATTTAAATGCAGAGCCGGACTGGGACTTTTTTGTGATGCTGAGGGTCTGATGGGGCCTTGTGTATCCTAGACAAAGGCTTTACCCTGCGCTACAGCAGTCCTGGAGTTTGATTTGGTTTGCTTTGTTTAAAGATGGCATGGCTCTGTAGCCCAAGCTGGTCTTAAAGTGCAATTCTCTTGCTTCTGCCTCCTGAATGCTAGGATCCCAGGTGTGTGCCACCATGGCCAGCTACCATATGTCTTCTTTACGAAGTCCAGCCCGAAGGTATTTGTTAATGTCTTACAGATCTGAACACTCATCTTTACATTAAAACTGCACTTAGAAGTGTAAAGTGAGAACAGCAGATGAGCTGAACCCCAAGGGTGATTGAACGAAGACCTGCTGTCATAACTATCAGCTTGAAGTGGCTCACAGACACTGCCCTGTCTGTGGTGGACAAGCAGTGTATCTTAACAGTCTAGTTAAAGGTAGAAAAAATAAGGTGTGAAAGCCCAGAAACTTCTGTTGAGTGAGTTGCTGCCTGTGAGCAAGGCACTACTTGGCATTATCAGATAAACTACTTCCGTACAGCAGATGAGTCTTGAGCAGAGAGGGGTGTGGTGTGTGTCAGAGCATGCACCACACGCTCTTGGAGCTCTCACCTTCAGGCCATGTTTCCTAACTTGCCTATTGACAAACAGCTTTGCTCTGCAAGAAAATGCTGATAGGAAAATGGTTAGCAATTCAGGCATGGAGTCTTTCCTTCCTCCTCCTCCTCCTCCTCCTCCTCCTCCTCCTCCTCCTCCTCCTCCTCCTCCCTCCTTTTTTTTTGGCTTTTTTTTGAGACAGGGTTTCTCTGTATAGCCCTGGCTGTCCTGGAACTCACTCTGTAGACCAGGTTGGCCTCGAACTCAGAAATCCGCCTGCCTCAGCCTCCCAGATGCTGGGATTACAGGCATGCGCCACCGCCCCGCATTTCCCTTCTTTATGCATTGTCCAAAGAAAGGTCGTGGAAGAAAATTTGATGTAATCATACCCTTCGCTTAGTGAGGTGTCTCAAAGCCCCAGCAGTACCTGAGACAGTTTTAGTTGTCAAGAGAATGAAGCAGGAACTGCAGAGTATCCAGTGGGCATGCTGGTGGCTGTCCTGTAGCAGCAGGGTGTCTTCCCCAAGGCCCTTGGGTGTGCACTGCTGTTCAGTGCAGGCCCCAGGATGGACCCCGCCACAGCACATAAATGAGAGGACAGTGACCAGAGACTGGTGTGGGCAAGTTGCTGCTGCCTGTCTTCCTTTGTCACTTGCTGTCTCTGTCACCTCTTACAGAGCATTTGCATATGTGTTTCATGTTATGCCACTTGTGACTTCCCCTGTTGCATATGTGGGGATTTGAAGCAAAGATTTCAGTGCAGATCTAGACTACGTCTGCTTCCTGGGCTCCTCTGTCCCGCCCCTGTCCCTGTGGCTTCACGCCTGTCATCTTGTTCTCTAGCCTTCCTTGTGCAGGGGCTTCTTTCTTCTGTTAGACAGTACTCGATGGGGCCCACGTGTTCTAATTAAGTCTGTTTATCCGCTCCGTTTCACCTGTCTCCAGTCTGGCTTCATCTAGACACAGTAGTATTCTCACAGGGAAAAAAAAATCAGCTCTTTTACAACCTTTTAGCAAGCCTAGCAGTGAGCTGTGGATTGTCAAAGGTAGCAGAGAAAGTTTAGTCAAGTCCTGGAAGTCCAAAGCTGATCAATGTTACATGAGCGTCCAGAAGGACTCGGATTGGGTGAGTTCCCTAGCCTTTGGGCACCTAGATCCTTCAGCAGGTCTGCTGGGGCTCCACTGTGGAGCTCCACTGAAGAGCTTCCCTTTTAGCTCTGTAGATTTTATGTAAAGCAGACAGAGAGATGCCCCTGCTGCAAAGCCTGGCACAGCTGAGCTCTGTTAGACGGACCTTCTTGCAGGGCCTGGCTGTCAGGTACAGAGAAGGAAAGATGTTGAGTCATCTTTACACAATCCTGGTTCGTTTTTTATGTTTGACTGTGTTGTATTGTATTGTATTGTATTGTATTGTATTGTATTGGATTGGATTGGATTGGATTGGATTGGATTGGATTGGATTGGATTGGATTGGTTGTGCTGTTGTAGCCCTGGCTATCCTGAAACTTGCTATGTGACCAGACTAGGCTGGAACTCAAAGAGACTTCCAAGTACAGATGTTAAAGGCGTACAGTCAACCCAGCCTGGCTCCAGTTTTTTTTTTTTTTTTTTTTTTTTTCCCGAGACAGGGTTTCTCTGTATAGCCCTGGCTGTCCTGGAACTCACTCTGTAGACCAGGCTGGCCTCGAACTCAGAAATCCTCCTGCCTCTGCCTCCCAAGTGCTGGGATTACAGGAGTGCGCCACCACGCCCGGCCTGGCTCCAGTTTTATGTGCTGATTCTAACTGCTCCCTACCGATCACTTGGCCCATGACTACCTGAATCACTGTCCTGCAGTGCTATGAATACAATTTAGTTTCCATGAAGCAAAAAGACCAGGGCTGCCCATAGAGTAGGGGTTCTAAAGGTGCACACTGGGTATCTACTGCTGCACTGATGCGAGGCAGTAGCTGGAGATGGAGGCCATTTTGTGTTCCTTCCTTCTCCTCTGTACCTGTCCTGTTGTTCAGCATCTCAGGACAGAAAAGCACAGGTCAGCTTCCACTCACCTGTGACCCCTTTACTCATTTATTAATTAAAAGCTTTGAACACAGGGCTCTCTAGGACACATGTGTGCCTGTGTGTACACATGCGTGCATGCATGTGGTGTGGGTATTGTTTGCTGTGTTGTCTAAGCCGTCCCAAATCTCTGGTTATCTTCCTGTGTTGCTGGAGCCGGGTGTGCGAAAACAAGCCTGACTGTGTTGCTCAGGCTGATCTCAAACTTGTACTTCCGCCTCGAGTGAGTGAGCGAGAGCTGCAGTTACGAGCGTGCCCCGCCACACCAGCTTCCCCTGCACTTTGGATCTGCCTTGTCTGTACTGTCCAGGCTGTGCAATGAAGCCTACCAGGCTTGTGTTCTAAGTTTGTTACTTAGCTGTGGAGTCTGGGGCAGGCTATCTGTTCTACCCACTCCCCACGCAGCCTCAATTTCCTCACTTATGACTTAATAGCATCTGTTCTATAGGGAGGTTACAGCCTGAACGGAAACAAGTGCAGAGCTCTGGACGCTTTGAAGCGCTCAGAGCAGCAGCTGTGCCTGGCCCTTTCCTCCACACTCAGACTTCTGCAGCCTCTGTCTTCCTCTGAGTTCCACTCTGACCCTGATATAGTGTCTCTTCAGTTATTAGTGGCTCCCTGCCTGGCCCAGTTGGTCTCCACCTCCATTGTTGTTTCTGTTTCTTTGACTAGCTTTTTTATTTTGGTTGGTTGGTTGGATTTTTGTTGTTGTTTTAGGTTTTTTGGGAGGTTTTGCTGCTGGGCATGGAACCCAGGCCTGTCTTAGGATAGGCAAATGCATGGTGGCTGAGCTCCAGCTTTAGTCACCCACTTAGACTTCCTTAATAACATAGGGCAGGTACATTTACCTGTCCTACAGACAAGGAACTGGAATCTACTGTTCCCAAGTCCAGCTTGGCCTTGGATCTAGACCCTTCCCAGGATTGACAACCTCATAGAGCTTATTATAGCTTATAAGGACAAGTGGTAGCAGCTGTTCCCCTGGAGAGGGAGGGGTATGTAGGTTGACAGTTACTCTGGGGTGACTTCATAGGCCAGCCAAGCCGGTGCTATGCATGTTGTGTGTAGCTGATTCTGACTGCTAACTACAGTCTACAGTCGGAAGGCTCAGGGAGTGCAGAGCTTTAATAAAGAGACCATAAGTAAGGCCTGGGACTTGAGAGAAGGTACGAGTGCTACCTGACTTTGCTGAGTCCTTACTTAGCCCTTCACTGAGTCCAGATGGGCTAGTTCTTATGTGTCTGATTTGTTGATCTCTCCTCAGTGGCAGGAAAAGCCTTTCTACTCCAAAGTGCAGGCACTTTCAACTGTCCCCAGCTCCCATTTGCTCTTGCCTATATGTCTGACCTGTTTTCTTTAAATACTTCCTGTTTCCCCAGCAAGTTTATCACTCTTGCCTTCCAGCAGGTTGTTATGTGCCAAGACAGCCCCTTCCTTTCTCCTCCTCCTCCTGTAGCCTGACTGCTCTGCATACTGTCACCACCGACACCCATGTGGCCCGATTACTCAGGCTGGCCTGATCATGGCTCGGAATGGTGAAACTGAGCACTTTTATCCAGGCAGTACAGAAAACAGTGCTCAGCCTCTTAGAGACAGACAAGAAGTGAAGGGTTCAGTTAGAGATGGGAAAACAGTACAAGGAAGGCTTGAGTGGTCCTGGTGCTCTGCAGGAAGCCACACTGGGCCTTTGACAGTGTGGACATTATCTGGGGATAAAGGAGATTTAGTATTCAAAAGAATAGTTACTTTTTATAATATCTCTGCCACTCATATTTATAGGTTACTGCTTATGCCTCTTCCTCGGTTGCTGTTATTCACATGCTCTGGGCCTTGGGAGCCCACAGGTTGTGGCCTGGCCTGTTCACTTACCTTACTCCTTCTGTGAGCTGTCTATTTGTAGAACTGTCCACTTGAGATGACTCTCAGTGTCTGGGATCTGGGCCACTGGAGAAGGGAGGCTGGGGAAAGGAGACTAGAGCTGTATGCCCTGCACCCTGCTAGGTATGGATCTAGGCTACCCATAGTCAAGGAGGAAGGCGTGTGGGGTTAGGAGGAGTTCTGGAAAGTTGGGTGCTGGCTTTTTCAGGTGGCTTTCCTTGGATCAGAGTCTCCGCAGCCATAGCACCAATAGTCACTGAGTTACTAACATCTGCTCTGGCTTCCCTAGCCCCTCCTTCCAGCACTGGCATTGGAGTCCTTGGAAGTCATGTGTCTTTAGTGGACAGGGATCTACAAGTTCTAATAGGTCTATGTGGGGATCTAGGTGGTAGATGGGCCCTGACTGCCAGTTCCTCAAATCCTCTGACGAAGGTGTGCACCCTGGGGCATGACTATTGCTCCCTCCTGTCCTCACTGCGACCTCACTGCACAGTGGGAGACAGGAAGTGCTATCAGAACAGAGGAGAATATTTTCAGGATCTCAGAGTGTGGGGAGGGAATCCCCAAGTCTCCAAATGACCCCAAGCCTATCTTTCTTCTCATTAATCTCTGTCTCCTGATCACAATCCCTTAGAAAAGCCATCTGGCTTGGTCCCTGCTGCCAAAGTGTTTTCTATTTGCAGGAGTAGCGAACTAGTTTATAGATTTCACTGTTTTCAGAATAGCTCCCTTTATTCTCCTCTCATTCCTTAAACGTGACATTCCCTTTCAGAACCTGTGCTGGCTGGAGGAGAAAGAGAAGGAGGTTGTCAGTGCCTTGCGCTACTTTAAGACCATTGTGGACAAAATGGCCATTGATAAGAAGGTTCTGGAGATGCTCCCAGGGTCAGCCAGCAAGGTGCTGGAGGCCATCTTACCCCTGGTACAGACTGACCCTCGGATCCAGCACAGGTGAGTCCCCCAGAAGGTCCTTAGCTGTGGCAGAGTGGGAGGCTTAGAGGCACCTTGGTTTGGGGCATTTCAAACAGTGGGGAGAAAGGAGTCCTCCGCTTGCCCCCACTTCCCAGAGGCCTGTGTGCTGGCCGACTCTACCCTCCTAGCAGATGCCACCACCCTCTGAGCTGTGGCTTTATCCTGTGATCAGCTCACCGGTGCTGATGACATTGGATTGGACATATTCTCAGAGCCTCTGTCATTTACCACGGCTGTTGTTTAAGGCCGCAGCTGCTGGGATCACCATCTGAGATAACAGGGTATAGTGACACCCTTGCCCACCAATACCACCTGAGCAGCCTTTGATTGCTAGAGTGTGTTTTCTTCCTACAGGTTAGCTCACCCCGAGTTTATTATTAGGTATCACAAGGAAAGCCATGCTAGATGCAATCCCCAAGCTTGCAGGAACTTTTCTGAAGAGACTGGCAGGTCTGGGTACCCATTTGTAATCGATGCATCTCTGTGTGGATTTTTCAAGGCAGCTTAGTGTCCATTTAACCCCATGAGACTGAGCTTTTGTGAATGGTTTTCAGAACTTGGCAATGGAGTTCACAATTTTCTTCTGAGAGATCTAACAAACTCTGTGTCTTTATTCCAAGAAACGGTCTGCGTGGGCCTTCCGCCCCAGCTCCTGCTGGCTCACCCCTGGGGTGTGCCTTTGGCTCACTGTGCTGCTGTCTGTACTGTCTCTCCCTTAGTCACCCCGTGGCAGGCTCAGGTCTCCTTTAAGAAAAAGATCCTGACATTAGGCCGTCAGATGTGTAGGTGGCTAACTCTAAAGGCTATAATTCCTGTGTCCTCGTGTGATGGCCCCCACCAGGGAAGAGTTAAAGTTAAAGAGCTCCCTAACACATGATGATGTGGATTATGTGGTACACATTGAAGAAGGCAGCGAGAGAGCTACAGTGGTCCTGTCCTGCTTCCCAGAGGAGCAGAAACAGGATCCTGAGGGAAAGCAGCTAAATTGGCAGGGGAGTGGGAGGACAAAACCAGAACGCACGGCTAGTTTCAGGCATTCCCCCAGAGGCACCTTTCTGCCAGACAGGCTGCAGGACTGGGTGGACCCCTCCAGTGGGGAAGCCTCCCCCCCATTCCTGTGAGGCCTTGACGCCATCCCCACACTTCTTGGCCAGCTCATTCTCAGGGATGGGAGGGTTTGCGCCCCTTCTTACCGCGACTGTTCTGTTGGTGTGTGCAGAGTGCAGTCATGGCTGACAGAAAGCTTATCTCATTCCCTGTGCTGGTGCACTTGATAGAGTCATTGGTAAAATGCCTAAGGACCTTTGGTGTTAGAACTCACTTTAGTCAAGTCTTACAATATTGTGTTGTTCTCTCTAAATTGTACCCTTGTTTTCTAAGTATCTGCTTTAATGGTGATAGAGATTGGTTTTGCTCTTCTGTTGTTACAATGTACAAAGTTTGAAGTGAGAATAGTAACCCTTTCTAGATTCCTTAAGACTCATGTTAAGGGTCTGGGTGGGCATAGTGGCACATCTGATCCCAGCTCTTAGGAGGCAGAGGCAACCAGATTTCTGTAAGGCCAGTCTGATCTACATAGTCATTTCCAGGCTAGCCAGGGCTACATAGTGAGACCCTATCTTTAAAAACCCTAATTAGTTTAAAAATTAAAAAAAAAAAAAAAGTGGGATCTGTAAGAATTGTGAGTTTGCTCTCCCAAATACCAAGGACTTGTATTTTTGTGTTGCCCTCACGTTGTGAGTGGAGGCTGCTGCTGTGCACTCACGCACGTGAGCATTCACCACACGACAGGTCACTCGCCTCTGACGAGGCTTTGAAATCCTCTCTACCTAGCCATAGGTGCCTCACTGAGGAGTCTGAAGCCGGGTAAAGACACAGAAGGTCTGTTAAACCACAGACAGCTCTCTCAAACGCCTGCCTGGGCCAGGGCCTGACACCAAAATCCCTCAAACCTGTTGATGCTGGTCCATCAAAATGATTGTCAAACTCATTCAAAACAGGAAATGCACAAAGCTCTCCCCGTCAAGTGGTTTGCAACTGAAATGAGGAAAGATGTTCCCAGGATGTTGTAGAAGGCTGTGACATTTGAAAAAAACTACTGGGATAAAATTTTTATGATATATTTGAGGAAAAAATATGTATGTATGTATATGTATGTAAATATATATATGTATGTATGTATGTATGCATGTATGTATATGGGAACTGGTAAGATGCCTCCATGGGTAATAGAACCCACCAGGCAATCATGAGAATCTGAGGGCAGTGATGGGAGGATCATTGGGGCTCACTAGCGACCAGCCTCGCTGCACTGTCACTGAGAACCTCTCAGAAAAATAAGGGAGAGAGATAGGACAGAACACCAGGAGTCCTTCTTCACATGCACACACACACACACACACACACACACACTCACTCACACTCACAGAGAGAGATAGAGAGTAACAGATTAGACTGTAAACCTCCGTAGACCATCCATTGAATATAAGAAGAAAGAAAAGAAAAGATTTGTCTGTTGAAAGGAGTCTGGGGGCGGGGCCCGGCAAGATGGCTCCCCAGGTAAAGGCACTTATCCAAACCTGACAACCTAAGTTTGATTCTTAGGATTTACATGGGAGAAAGAAAGAACCAACTCTTTCAAGTTGTCTTCTGACCACACACATAGATACAATCACACAATATAATAGGAAAAAAAAAAGTTTTTTTTAAAACTGCAGATGAGCTGGGCGTGGTAGCACTTACCTGTCATCTCTCACCCAGAGGCCAAGGCAGAAGAACTAAGATGGTAAGGCTGGTCTTGGCTACAGAGTAAGACTCAGACTCAAAAACAAAACAAAACATGGATTTTATTTTTAAAAAAAGTTCCCTGGACACTAAGATGCCAGCCCTGCCTGAGTGTTCTCTGGGTATGAGGGCCTTGATGCATGTTGCTCTTCAATGTTGTTTTAAAACTTTCCTCCCCGTAGCTCAGCCCTCTCCTCCTGCTATAGCCGAGTATACCAGAGCCTCGCCAACCTGATCCGATGGTCTGACCAGGTGATGCTAGAGGGCGTGAACTCAGAAGATAAGGAGATGGTGACAACGGTGAAGGGCGTCATCAAAGCTGTGCTGGACGGAGTGAAGGTAAGGGCAGGTTCCAGGCGGCCCTGCTCGGGCAGCCAGCCGACGGAAGCTAAGAACGTGATTTTAGACCATACAGGGGTGAATGTCTTCAGAAACTGTGGTCTGAGCCAGCTCTAGCTCTGTCCAGGCACCACTTCACTCTCCTGCATCTGGCATTAAGTCTTCTGTGGGTCCAGCTGTGGCAGAGAACTGCACCAGCTTGATGCGGTCAAGACTGTTTCTACTGGCTTTTAGCAGAAGCCCCAGTATATCTTTTCATGTCTACGAGCACATAGGGTTCCTGGTAGAAAGCGTGGCTGAGGCTGAGTGTGCTGGATCTCTGTGGTGTGATCACTATGCTTACTATCCAGGCCATTGCGGAAAGCCTCAGAGAAGATGAGGAGTCACAGGTGCAGGGAGAGGGAAAGACTGTGGAGGGCCTGGGTGGGCCCAGAAGCCAGACTGACTAGAATATCAATCCCAGAGGGTGAGATGCAAAGCTGTGTGGAGGGCACGAGGTGACAAGGGCCTTCAGCAGGCAGGAGGCACTGTTCTAAGAGCCCTTATGAGGCAGGTGGAATGCTTTCAATCCCAGGTTCATCACTTGAAGTAGTCTGTGGGCTCGGACAATTTACCACCTTAGTTCATCTTGATGATGCCCATGTACAACGAGAAGCAAGGGCAAGCAGGGCCTGCATGGTAGCTTGCAGCACTGGTCAGCGCAGGACGCTTCAGAACAGTGCTGGGATGCACTTAGCCCAAAGGCATTCATGGCTGTTCATTATTAATTACATGGTGCTAAACGCATGCTTGACCGATGCGCTTGGAAAAGCTGTGGCCCTTTTATAGACCCTCAGTCCAAAATTATAGCAACACTAGTTAGCCTAGGTCAGAAAAACTGCCCTACTCAGCCAGACTATGACGTTCCTGAAACATGCCTCTTGCTGTAAGGTTTTTTAGAAGCTCTGGAAAACAGAGCTAAGACCCTAAAGGGTTTTAATTACAGAGAGAAAGCCAAAGAGGCATTGCTCGGTGAGAGAAATCACTCCCAAATGGGCTGTTAGCTAAAGCCCCAGCGCCTTTAAAGTAGAGGCTGTGTGCTGCTGTCTGCAGGGAACTTGGGGGTCACTTTGAGGAGGAGATATGACAAGCCACAAGGTTCTCCACCGCCTGTTCCCATGCTCTCCTGTCACAGAGCCGGCAGACTTTATACCATCAGTGGGTGTTGACTGCAGTCTCTGTGGAATTTGGGGTGCAGTCAGTTTATCCCCTCAGTTCTTCCTGCAGTCTTAACTCGCTGGGCAGTGAGGGACATGACCTTCCCTGGCTTTCTGGCCGAGTTCTGTCTCTCCCATTCTTGCTGCTCCTGTCCTGGCTTCTGGAAATCAAAATTATTTTCCAGATCACATTGTTTAGGTTTTCTCCTATCAAATTGGTCTTGATGAAATGTCATAAGTTAAAACAGCTGAAACAGGAGATCAGGTTTCCACAGAAAAGCTTCAGGACTCCAGAGTCCATGTTCTTTATGGACTCCTGAAAGCAGGGCTGTACTGCTTGGCAGAAGGAATGCTTGAATGAAAAATTGCTGATTTCTCAACGTGATCCTGGGGGATGGGAGCACACGCACACAGCCTGTAGAAGTTGAACGTGCCAGTGCCTGAGAGCAAATAACTTTCATGGGTTTTTTAAAAAATAGGCTAGCCAGAACAGGGTAAGGAGCAGGCTCAGCAATGTGGAAGGCGGACCCAGGAGAACCCTGGGACAGAAATGACAGAAAGAAGAGCTTGGAGAAAACAGACTGAAAAGTTGTCCTCTGACCTACACACACATGATCATGCAAGTGACGTGCACATGCGTGCATACACGCAGGTGCAGACATATGCGCAAGCACATTAGCACACATATGGATGTTTAGGTACGTAAGGAACTCTATTCTGTGGGTGCTCTGACAGAAGCACAAGCCTGGCCTTGGGGAGCTTCAGGTTACATAAAAGGATGCCACATGCTGAAGCAAGGAATGTCTGTGCCAATGCAGGGACAAGGAAGTCAGCTAGCATGTGCTACCAGAAGCTGCTTCTGGAGGGTGTCAGTCAAGGAGTGAGATTGGTCAGCATGGGCATTTATGATTAGTATCTTATAGTAATAGTAGCAAACAATTAATGGGTGCTTCTCTACACTGCCCAACCTTATACTTGTAACAGCCCTCTGACTGAGACAGACACTTTCTCTGGTGGGCCAAACAGGATTCAGTGGCAAGCTCTTGATTCTCACACATGCCTGCTGGGTCTACACACTTAGTCACCCTCTGCTGCCCTGTCCTAGCAGATTCAACCCAAAGGATCCTTCTCATTCACACTTCCTAACAAGGACACCTCATAAGCCTGTGTCCTGGTGTGTGATCAAGCTGCCCTCAACTGGGAGAGCCAGGAGTGTGCAAGCACAATGCTTCAGCTGGTTGTCTTCCTCCCACTTGGAAGAGAAACAAACATTCCGTCAGAGTGACTCACCACCCCTCCAGGAGCTCATTCAGTTGTTAAGTGGAATTGTTTGGGGTGGGGTTGGGGGTAAGTCTGAAAGGCAGATTTTGGTATTGTTCCTACATGAACACTGTCATCTACAGAGTAAATCTTCATGTAAATGCCTCTTGTGAGCTGTATAACCTCAGACAAGTAACTCCTCTAAGACTCTTGTAAGTTGTTAAATAAATATCCTGAGTGTGGGAGGAGAGGTAAGATCTGTCTTTGGAGTCCTGGCAAGTGCTGGGTGGCTAACCGGCAGGATGAGCACTGGCCACTGGGACAACTTTGACCAGAATAGCTCACATTTACATCTTGGGGGAGACTTGTGTCTCCCTCTAGGACAATTCACAAGTTTCAGATCTTCTGTACTGTGCCAGTTAAATGGCCACTTCTCCTCTGACCTCAGACATGATACCTTTTGCCTTTGGAAATGCTCCCTCCTCTGGAGGACCCCTGTTCTGTTCTCTAGCATCTGAATTAGACCGCATACATCCAACTCCATTTTCTTGTCCTCCACGGGCATCTGGACACTCACAGAAAAACCCTTCCACTGAAAGCCTTGGGGAATCCCACAGTTTTGTCACTTGACCATCGCCTCCAGAACTGCACTTGCATATCAGGCTCAGAGGATTTCTAAGGATAGCAGCCGGGCCAAAAACTCAAACAAGCAGAAGCTTTTAAAGATAGAACTTTTTCAGCTGCTGAAGAGTGCTTACCTCCAAACCTGACCTGAGCTGACCCTCAGAACCCAGCTCCCTCAGACTGTCTCTGACCTCTATGTGGGAACTATGGCACATGTGTCAACATGCACACACAATCAACCCATCAATTATTGCAAAAATTTTTAGACATAAAAATTCTGGAGGGCCGGGCGGTGGTAGCACATGCTTTTAATCCCAGGACTTGGGAGGCAGAGGCAGGTGGATTTCTGAGTTCACGGCCAGCCTGGTCTACAGAGTGAGTTCCAGGACAGCCAGGACTACATAGAGAAACCCTGTCTCCAAAAAAAAAAAAAAAACTTTTGGAGGGATTGGGAGACGGCACAATCGTAAAGTACTTGCCACAGAAACATGTAGATCTGAGCGTGGATCCCAGGCATCCATGGTAAAAATAAATGAATGAATGAATGAATGAATGAATGAATGAAAAACTAGGCGTAGCAGCATGTACCCATGATTCTAGCACTGAGAGGTAGAAGCAAGCAGTTCTGGTTTCTTGTTGATAAGATGGTCTGACCACATTAGCAAGGTCCCAGTGCAAGAGAAGACCCTACCTCTGGCTTTCATATGTGACACAAAAATAAAGTATTATTTTCCATATGTAAAGTTCAGTGATAGACAAAGGCTAGTGTGAGGATGCTTCTACTTCCCGTTTCTGCTGTCAATAACACAGATTCTACCCAGTGATGCACAGTTCCTGCTGCTTCTCCAGTTATCATGGCTACTTTCAGACAAGGAAGAGGAGGTACAAAGGAGGCTTCTTAGGGCCCCTCACGGAATTTCTCTTGCATTTTATTGGCCAAAATTGCATTCGGCCTCACCAGTCTGCCCCATGTACACACATGGCCAGTGTGATTTTCTTTCCTCATTCACTGGCTCCCCAAATTGCAGGGTGCAAATCCTGAGTGGCACCTCCTTCCTGGGAACCTGCACATGCCTCCTGGAGCAGGGCATGTTGTCCTGTCGGGGCCACAAGTATCCCAAGCCTCTGCAGACCTACATCCTGTAGCACAGTCCTTGTTTGCTGCTCTTACTGTTTGAGCCAGCCTTACTTTGAGGGCGTTCTAGAAACAAGTCCCTGGCCTTCAGAGTGTGGTTTACTATATTTTTAAAAGATGTGTTTATTTATGTATGCATTTATTTATATAAGTACACTGTAGCTGTCTTCAGACACACCAGAAGAGGGCATTAGATCCCATTCCAGATGGTTGTGAGCCACCATGTGGTTGCTGGGAATTGCACTCGACCTCTGGAAGAGCAGTCAGTGAGCGTAACCACTGAGCCATCTCTCCAGTCTATGGTTTACTATTTTTAAAAATGTTTACTTTAGCCAGGCGGTGGTGGCGCACGCCTTTAATCCCAGCACTGGGGAGGCAGAGGCAGGCGGATTTCTGAGTTTGAGGCCAGCCTGGTAAGTTTACTTTTTAAAATCCAGGACCCAGATAGAGCCAGTGGATAGCATTAGCTCTATGGGCAGCAGCAACATCAGGGAATGTCTTTTCCTCTTCCTCCTCCTCCTCCTCCTCTTCTTCCTTCTCTTCTTCCTCCTCCACCTTGAAACTCTGGGGCTTTGGTTTATTTAAAATTGTATTTGTATTTATGTGTGTGCCTACTTGTCTGTATGTGTGCCACATGTGTGTAGTGCCCACCGAGGTCAGAATAGTTATCAGATCCCCTGGTGCCAGAGTTAACAGGCGAGTCGTGAGCTGCCCTGTGTAGGTGCTGGGAACTAGACCTGCACCTACAAGAGCAGGCAGTGCTCTCACTACTGAGTATCACTCCAGCCTTATTTTGTTCATTTGAAGCTTTTAAAAATTATTTTATAGTTACTACTCCTGAAAGTTGGCGGTGAAAGTTAGCCAGAGGCTCCCTGTGACGCTGCTCAGTGTGTCCCTCTGCCCCGACACCTGTAAAGCTGGGGCCAGAGCCCTCTCTGGTTGCTGGTGGGGAAAAGAAGCTTTAGATAGCACTGTGCTTCCAGGAAAGGTGCCCCTTGATGAGGGCACTACTGCTGCTTGTGACTGCTGTGCCCCAGAGTTTTCAGACTAGGACATGTAAGAAGTTTTCTTCTGCCAGTTTTCCATCAATAGCCAGAATGAACCTGAAAGAGAAACTTCCCCTGTGCTTGTTAGACAAAGGTTGTCACTTCCTTAGATACACAGTTTTCAAAATTAGAAGTGCTTCCTAGCATCCTCTGCCCTGTGTTTCTAGTTTTAACTTGTTATGTCGCTCAGGCCAAGTGGCACACAACTTTAATCTCAGCACTCAGGAGGCAGAGGCAGGTGGATCTCTGAGTATGAGGCCAGCCTGGTCTACAGACTGAGTTTTAGGACAGCCAGGGCTACACAGAGAAACCCTGTCTTTAATTTAAAATTAAAAAAAAAAAGTTCTGCATTTCCCTAGCTGGCAGTGCTTCCCAGCCGTCCCGGTTACAGTGTAGTAGCTGGCGTCCTCGGTAGGCCTGAGTGAGGAGTGCCAGCTGGTCTTCTACAGTTGTCCCACGTGTGCCGAGTGCACCAAGCCGTGTGCTTCTTGGCTGTGAGCCACGGACAACATCCCTCCACTGGCCGCTTCCCACCGCCGCTTTACATGTGGGCAGAGAAAGTCCCTCGTTGACTCCATTGCAAGTCACTCTGGGGCTGTGTGCGGTGGCAGAGGCAGGAGGATCTCTGAGTTGGAGGACAGCCTGGGCTACATAGAAAGGTCTAGAACAGCCAAAACTACAGAGAAAGACTTTGTCTCAAAAACATAAAGCAAAACAACAAAGTCACTCTGGGACTGGACACTCCTGTGACCATGTTCTATAGCCGCCGTCATAGGAGTTCATCCCAGTCCCCACGGGCAGTGTGTTCCTCACACGTCAGACTGTCTGACCCTCTTCCAAAGTGTGTGAAGAGCTAGAGGGTAGCACTGAGCCTTGGTGTGTAACTGCAGACTTCCTGTGCCCTGGCACAGCACCCAGAGACTAGGGTCAGAGACTAAGGGGGTGATAGACGGGGTCTGGGCTGCAGCTGTGGTACTTCCAGGGAAGTGGTCCCCACTGTGAGAACCCAGAGAACACTAGTCACCATGCCATCTTTGGGGTTATTTATGCCAGAACAGCCACAGCAGTGTAGGCCCCTCTGCCAGGCAGGTCTTCGTGTCATTCCAGAAAGAAGTGGAGAGGAAGTGGGGACCAAGTCATTCAGATTCAGAACTATGTGTTGACTTGCCGCGGCCAGTATGAACACAGTGAGCACCGAAACAGAGGGTCACATTCAGGAGAATCTTCTCCAAGTGTGTTTTTTGACTTTTGAAAACTGATTCTCAATGAACTGAATGTTGGTCTCATATATAGCTGTTGGCAGAAGAGTCCAGAACTATCATTTCTAACTGACCTTGTAACATGGGACTCTAACGATTAATTTAAAAGACCGTCTTTGAGAAACCCTGCCTTTCAGAGATTTGACTTCTCACAAAGTACTGGGCCCTGGCTTATTCACAGGTGGTGAACGCTCAGTAAGACCAGGGTATTGGAAGTACCTAGATGGAAGAGGTTTCTGGAGCCTACTGTGTGTGATCATTAAGACAAGTTGAGACCAAAACCCTTCTGTTTGGGCAGGAAGGTTGACAGAGAAAGAAAAGCTGCTGGAGCCCTTTCCCAGCCTCCACTGTGTCATAATGTGGTCTAGGAACTTCAGGGCACACGTGCAAGTGTGTGCTTGTCATCCCAGGATCCTGTAGCTATCCATTGTTCATTAGCTGAGGTCACAGCTGCCATTCCAGGAGGGTAGCATCACTGCCTGCTCCCACATCAGGAGGACCTGGAATTTGTTCTGTCAGCAGACACAGATGTGCAGTCTTCTCTTCATTCCTTTATCCTGCTTGCTGGAGTAAGTTTGGCTTAACATGGCGGCACTTATGATGCTGAGGCAGAGAGATTGAGAATTCAAGGCTTCCAAGTCACTTGGGTCTGACACTTTGATCCCAGTCAAGGCTATAGGGTGTTCAAGGGAGCCGCCTTTGCCACTCCTGCACACTCCTCCAGGCAGTGAGGATGGAAGCAGCCCGCCTCCGGCTGCATTCCCTTTGCGTCCCTCTAACACTTCTGTCCTGGATTGTGGCAACAAGTAGAAGGCCCCTTTCCTGGGCTAGCGTCAGCCTCCCACATAGCTCCAAGAACAGAATGGGGTGAGCCTGGATCTGGTTCCATGGACAGCCCTCTCATGGTTTGGGGGAGGCAGTTTCCTTAGAATTAATCTATGTCCATTTTCAAAAATTTAGAAGATACAATTAAAAAAATAAATTACATTAAAAAAAAAACCACAAAAAAGGGGTTTTGATCTTGCTCCAAAATGTACAGTGTACCCCCAACAAAAGCAGGTAGGGCTTTTCTGCGCCCAGTATTTCTGCTGTGACTTTATTCTTTCTGACTTCCGAGTGGCCTCTTGATGGACCTGTCACTGCATACTTGGTACTCATAGTGAGGGTTTAACTGTGGGCTATTGAACTGTCCCACTTTACCTGTGCTGACAGACATCCTCCATAGCTGAGCTTTTGCATATATCCATGACATTTTCCTCAGACAGAATCCTCCTAACAGATACTTGAGGCTTCTGATACATGCCAGTAGGTCATCCACTGGACCATTATGTGCTGCCCAGAGTGACTCCCATTCTCACTGATACTGTCCTGGCCGCCCCGCCCCGAGTCTACAGGTTTTAGTTTGTTGCCATCAAACTTGAGAATTTGCATCTGCAAAACCCTTCTTTAATATTTCTTTTGGTATATTTATCTTTTTTCATAGTTTTTGTGTTGTCAAAAGAAGCTGCTTTGGGAAATGCTAGTTCTTAGCCCCTGGTCAGGGAGACGAGGTTAGGTTACCCAGCTCTGCATCCTCAGAGGTACTGTGTGTTCTTTGCTCGTGGACACAGACCATCACCAGCAGCCAGCAGCAGAGAGCAGTGAGGAGATTGTGTGCAGCAGTATACCAGAACACTGCGCAGCAGTGAGAAAGAGCCTCTGAGCTCCACCTCCACATGTGAACATACAGCCGTGAGTGTGCCACGCGTGCTCTCGCGCGCGTGCGCGCGCACACACATACACATACACACACACACACACACACACACGTGCACACGTGCACACGCGCACAGTAGGTCCATTTCAGTGGAGTCCATGGGACAGCCACCGTAATACACAGCCCTTCAAGGCCCATGTATGCCCATCCTGGGAGCCCATAGCAAACCAGGCAGAACGTGCAGAGTGCTGGGGCAGCAGGACGGGAAGAAGGTGAGAGCGGGTCTGCACGCCCCAGGCAGTATTCACACTGGGAAAATAAGTGGCCTGGCATGGTAGTGCATTCTTTTAACCTCAGCACTTCTACATAAAGAGACCCTGTCTCAAAACAAAAAAGTCATAGAACTGGGTAAATGTGTCCCAGCTGAGACACTACACCCCTGATCTGCCCTCTTTTCTGCTATTTTCAAAGTACCATTTTTTATTTTCTTTCAAAGCCATTTCTCTGCTTTGAGAAGGTCATGTGACCCTCACTCTTAAGTCCATTGACAAGGCTCCCAGCTGGTCTACCGGGGCTCCAGTTCCTGCCTCGACTTTGGGAAGACACTAAAAGCCAGAAGCCAGATGGCCAAGTACACCATTGTGCATACATGGCAACTTTAGGAACCAAAAACGTCTGCTACCCTCCCAGACTGCACAGGAATACAAGTTTGTAATGGTCTGTTCATCTAAGCACCCGGACTTGCCATTTCCCCTTTCAAGAGGAAGTACATGATGCAGTTGACACTTTGCAGTGTGCTGCTGTGGTATTTTTAGAGGGAAAGAGGCGTGTTAGGCACTATGCAGATTACCCTGAGTAGGAAATGTGTGAACACAAATGTGGGACTTGGAAGCCCTGCCTCTTGCTAAAGGTACAGTGGTGCCATGCCTCCCCTTTCTTCACAGGAGCTAGTGAGGCTAACCATTGAGAAGCAGGGGCGGCCATCACCAACAAGCCCAGTGAAGCCCAGTTCCCCAGCCAGCAAGCCTGACGGGTAAGTCTGAACAGACTCCTTGGTCCAGGGACTGACACACACTGTGGGCCTGAGCCCACACTTGACAAAGGAAGGAGCCAGGCAAGCAGTGAGAGTATCTGAAAGGCTGTGCGCAGCCCTGCTCCCCGTCCAGTGGCAAGTTCTGGTGAGTGCCTGGTGCTTTAAAACGTCTATTTTATGTAAGCTTCAGAGAGTTGTCTTGCACTTCTCAAGCTCATCTGGGCAAGAGTGTACTGAAGGAAGTGGTTCTCGGGCCCTGTTCTGTCCCAGGCAACGTCACTGTCACTGCACCATAAACTCCCAAGGGCTTGGCTGAGAGGTTGGGGAGACCTTGGATTTTTTAGTAGTAGCTCAGCTAACAGGAGACCAGTGGTGTAGAGTTTTCTCAGTAAACTGTGGACAGCCTTACTATTTTGCATTAGTTTCAAGGACTGGCCTGTATTATTTATGACATTATTTTAGAGCAGCCCAGTAGCTGGTCAGTGATGAAACAACATGGGAACCCCAAGACTGTGCATGGGGCTCCTCCTTAGCCCTCCCCTCACAGGGACCACATGCAGTCTGTGTGTGATCTCCAGTTCTCTCCATTTCTCTAGCCAGCCTGAGCTCCCTCTGACAGACCGAGAAATGGAGATTCTGAACAAGACAAGTGTGTCACCATCTGCTGACCTGCTCCCAGACTCCACCAGTGAAGAGGTCGCACCCCCCAAGCCCCCTTTACCTGGCATCCGGGTAGTTGATAACAGGTAATTCTAAACTCTTTTGAGGGAAATTTTTTCCTAGAGCCTACCTATTTATGACCTAGTGCGGGGAGTAGGTGGTAGAATGAACGGAGGGATAATGGTGTGCCTGGGGTCAGTGCTCCTGTGGCCTGGAGTGGGATGTCTCTCAGGTTGACCAGGGTCTGGCCCTGGTCCTTGCACATACGCTGTGCTCCTTCAGCTTGCCTTGGGCCTCTAGCCAGTAAAAACAGTCATGATTTACTATGGAAGAACCTTTTTTGGTTCTGGTCTTTGGGCACTGATAGAATGATTGGCAAGAGGAGAGCAGGAGGGAGTTAAAGTATGAAAACTAGGTGTGGGGAAGAGCTTCACTCATGTCCTGTTCCCTAAAGCCATTCTAAAGCACTCTTGTTTGTAATGTATGGTTTGCCTGGGTTTCTGTCTTCTAGTCCACCAGCGTTACCACCCAAGAAAAGGCAATCTGCTCCATCCCCGACCCGCGTGGCTGTGGTCGCCCCTATGAGTCGGGCTACCAGCGGCTCCAGTTTGCCTGTTGGAATCAATAGGCAGGTAATACAGTCCTGGTTCTGTTGGGCGATTAGAAATGGAGCTGAGGATTGTGTCCTAGTGCCAAAAGTCACCTGGTAGTCTTTACACCCACTATTACTCACATCTGGAGACTTGTGGGAGGATGAACCATAGTCTCCCTCTTCCCTGCCCCATGATGGGCGTCTCCCAAGGGCATCCCTGTGGGAACACTCCCACTCTCCTCCCAGTTCCTTTCCTGTCTTACCCTGATCCTACACTGGCATCAGAAATGGCCTCCGAGGTAGGCAGGGTTTTCTCTGAGCTAGTAAACATGCCAGTTGCTTGTCCCTGGTCTCTGATATCTTTCCCAAGGATGACTGAAGTTCTTTTCCATTCTTCCCAAGGACTTTGATGTTGAATGTTACACCCAGAGGCGCCTGTCAGGAGGCAGCCGCTCCTGCGGTGGTGAGTCTCCTCGCCTGTCCCCCTGCAGCAGCACAGGCAAGCTCAGCCGGTCAGACGAGCAGCTGTCCTCCCTAGACAGGGATAGCGGGCAGTGCTCAAGGAACACAAGCTGTGAAACACTAGGTAAGCCACCACAACCTCCTCGTCCCTCCAAAGCTCCCTGAGGTCCTTTGATTCTGGGATCTGATTCCCAGGCATTAGCTAGATGACCTTAGTCAAATTTTTTCACAATCCAACCTCAGTCTCCTCATCTACAAAATGAAGATGGTGTCTGCTCAGGAAGAGTCTGGACGTGTGCGTTGAATAACAGTGTAAAGTCACACAGCAGATGCTCAGGCAGTTATCTCCTTACGGGTAGCCTGGCAGTGTACAGCTAACTCGTCGTGTGCGCATATGGCTCTCTCTGAGGGAGGGAGCTCCTGCAGGTACTGACAGAAGTCAGAGCGTTGAGTAGCCTCCCGTCTCTGTCAGGCACCTCCGACCAAGGTCAGCAGGACCATTTGGAAAGAGCTTGGTGGTACCCACCTGTTTGTGTCCTGGAAATTAGATCCGCTTTTCTTCTGAGATGGTGTCCTAAGCACAAAGGAGAGATTGACAGCAGGCTCCTGTCCGAGGAGGCTAACCTACAAAGAATTAAGAATTAACTGGTGATAATATGGAGACACTGTTAGGAACCACTAACAGTGGGTATCAGATGAATGAGGAGACATTGCTCTGATGGAGTAGCCTAGAGCTAGTGACAGTTACCTTCGAATGCATGGACAAACCCTGAGACCACAGACATGCTGATTTCCTAGGTGTGTTAAACGGTGGGAAGATGTCAGCACATGCTTGTAAGCCTTGTTATTCTGGGAGGCAGAGGCAGGAGGATTTGTGAGTTACAGGCTAGCCTGATCTACAGAGAATTTCATGCCAGCCAAGACTACATAGTGAGACAGTGTCTCAGAAACAAACAAAAAAGCAGGGATAGGGTTCTAGAGAAAAAAGAACGTTCAAGAAAGTGCATCAAAATGTAAACTGTGATTGATGGTCAGCTCTGAGTTTCAGTTTTCATGCTCATTTGCCATCTTTTGCCTTGCTTTTATTTTTTATGTAACCAAGTTGTAAAATGTAGGAAAATGCTGAGGCTATAGCTTGGTGGTAGAATACATGCACAAAGCCTTGGGTTCTGTCTCCAGAACCACCACCAAAAAGAGAGAGAGTGTATGCACACGCGTGTGTGTGTGTGTGTGTGTGTGTGTGTGTGTGTGCGCATCAAAGTACAGAGACAGAGACCAGTATAGCACACAGCCATCTTACTACCTCCTTAATATTTTGTTACAGATAAAGACTAGTTAAAGAGAAGCCCATAGGAGAGATCAAACATAAAGCATTGTGTGAGGGAGATGGTGCAGAGCGGGCAGGGTGATGGCTCTGGAGACATGTAGCTAATGGGTGTTTCCTGTGTGGTTTGCAGATCACTATGACCCTGACTATGAATTCCTCCAGCAAGACCTCTCCAATGCAGACCAGACCCCTCCACAGGCAGCCTGTAGCCTCAGCCCACTGCCGGAGTCCCTGGGGGAATCTGGGCCTCCATTTCTTGGCCACCCTTTCCAGCTGCCTATGGGCAGCTGTCCCGAACAGGAGGGACAGCAGACAGACACTCCACCTGCCCTTCCTGAGAAGAAGCGTAGGAGCGCAGTCTCCCAGACCACGGACAGCTCTGGCTGCAGGGTGTCCTATGAGCGACACCCCTCACAGTACGACAACATCTCAGAGGGTGACCAGAACCCAGTCCCAGGCCAGCCTGTGCCCTACCCGCCTTTTGCTGCTATCCTGCCCTTTCAGCAGGGAGCTTCCTCCACCCCTGCTGAGTTTGTGGGTGATTTCAGTGTTCCTGAGACAGTGGGTGACCCAGAGAAGCCACCTCCTCTACCAGAGAAGAAAAACAAACACAGTAAGTTTTCTGCGATCTCTGTAAGCACAGTTTGTAACCCTCAACAGTACTATATTTTGCTTAGCCCAAACATGAGACCAAAATCAAACCCATGACCTTTCTTTCATAGAGGACAGGCTTGTAGGTAAGCGTGTGGTTGTGTCCAGGGGCCCAATACTATTATTACTCATGGTCCTCAAAAGTCTAATTAGTGCCGGGCGGTAGTGGCGCACGCCTGTAATCCCAGCCCTCTGGGAGGCAGAGGCAGGCCGATTTCTGTGTTCGAAGCCAGCCTGGTCTACAGAGTGAGTTCCAGGACAGCCAGGGCTACACAGAGAAACCCAAAACAAACAAACAAACAAACAAAAAGTCTAATTAGTTCTCCTCTCGTCTGAAGTCTTTGAATTCACAGGTCTGATACTTCTAGGTGTCTTGGCTTTATAAATGTAACCTATTGACCCTTTTACCTGAACACATAGTGAAAAGGCGACTGACTGTCATGGCATTCAGACCCAGGCGGTGGCAAAGGCACCCGAGTGTCATGGCACACAGAGCAGCTCTGCTGCAGCATGCACATGACATAGACCTCTGTGTAAAACCAGAGCCTATCCAGCCCTCAGAGGGATGTCCTGAGTGAGGACGGGGTGCTCACATGACCTAGGACAGAGCTTGCCTGCCGACGGGCTGAGGTCAGCTCTTGGACTAGATGTTTTAATAGATAGTGTTATTAGGCTGGGTGGATCTGAAGGGGGAATGTTTGTGTTTTGGACAGTTTCCAGCTGTAAGTTTGCCATAGCATTACCAAGTAGCATTCTGGACATTCCATCTTTTGTCTTCCCTCCCCAACTGCTCCACGTGGGAAACTTGCAGGCCACACTGCCCCACCCTCTCCCTCACCTCACTAACACTGTTCTCAGATTTCCCCTGGCAATCTAGATGTCATCATTTTGATGAGTGTGGCCACATTAGCCGTACATCCCAACTGTCCCCTTACCTTGATACAAATCCAGCAAGTATACCTAAAACTAAATATTGCACATCAATATCCTAATAAGGGCTACCCTCTCCCAAAAGGTCTGCCTCATTACAGCCAGCAGAGCTATCCCAGGACTTCCGACTCCCCCGACTCCCAAGATGTCTCCTTGCTTTGTGATGGCCTTGCTGGGATGGTCCCCAGCTAGAGAGGGCGGGTCTACAAACTAATGATGTCATTCCATGAGTCCTGTAATCTGGCTTGTTACAGATCAAGCTCTGTGAAGAGAACACTCAGCAATTGGGAACAGATCTTTCTGGCATTTCTTCTCCCCCTCTCCCCACCCCCGAATACCAGAGCACATATTAGCATCAGGGACCACCCTCTTTCTTGTCAAAAGAATGCTACTGACTAGGGTGTGGAACAGGATTCTGTCTACCAAACTATACCAGATGAGTGGTGCTCTCACAACAAGTGTGGCCCGAAGGCCTCGAGCAGGGTCTGCAGAGAAGGTAGTGGCAGACAGGGAGGGCAAGGCCGTGGCTTCTGTTCGCCTCACGTCTCAGGTGGCAGGAATGGGTTGTTTTGTGGCAGGAGAAACGACTGAGGCTCTGTCCTGCTGTGGCTAGAGCACCTTCTCTTGCAGATTCCTTAGGGCAGCCAAGGGTTCGAGGTGACGCCTCTGAGTGGATGCTTACGTAATTAGTTTTCCAGGCCAGGCCTCAGAGCAGGTGAGAGGCAGTGTGGGTTCATATGGGTTTGAGCCTGGCCTGGTCCGAGTACGCCCAAGCCCAGAAGGAAGCTTTCCTTCCCTCCTTAAGACCTACTGTGTTTTCAACAAAGATTTTCCTCCCCACGACCCCCATGAAGGTTTCTATGTTCAGTGAAAGATCCCCAAACTTGAAGCACCCCAAGCTCAGTCCTGGTCCAGAATCTGCCCTTCACTCCCTGAGGGGACCACGGCAGAGTTCCATGTGTGAGGCGGCGGGAAGCCACACGGCAGTGCTTTGGAGGGAGGAGGGGTGGGTCTCAGCTCTTGCACTTGGTACCTCTAAGGCAAGTTCATACAGGGCAGCTGTGACGTCATAGGACAGCCTCGCCTAGGGGTGCTCCAACGTCTTGTTAAGAGTAGCCCATGGGAGTCCCTGAATACTGTCGGGCACTGATATTCCCAGAGCCCATGTCTAAAGAAGTGTGTGTAGCCAAGCACTCCCAGCTCTGCTGCCTGCTCGGGCATCTGAGTCACTCCCATATGGAAAAGTCCTGGAGGGTGAACCTCACCACTGTGCTTTTGTGTGTAGCTGGCAGGACTCAGCATCAGGGCCTTCTAAAGGTCTGGGGAGACCAGCTTGATGGCACATTAGGTAGAGAAGGTTGCTTGGCCCTTCTAGAAAGCCAGCGTTGGGGCTAGGGTCACCCCTAGGCTGTGACTGGGCAGGGATCCAGCAACATTACTGTGGGGCTTGAGGGGCAGTGAGAGTCCTTGTCTTCCATGGTCAGCTGTGGGAGCACAGCCATGGTCTGCCAGTGCACAGCAGCACTAACAAGCTGTATTCCGTGAAATAAACATGGCCACCTTCCTTTCAGCAAAATACCAGGAGGATTTCCAAGAGAGCACCTTTGCTAACACTCTAGGCCCTACATGGGGCACAAGGGAGAAGTGCACTCTCTGCCTCAGGCTGGCTTCCTCTGCCTCCAGTGGGCCCCTGGCACTTGGGGTGTGACCTAAGGAGAAAGTTTCTGCCTGGAAGATGCTGAAGGCTGCTGTCCGTGCCTGTCACACACTGACAGGTTCTTTGTCCTAAGCCCAGGCTCCTTTCCTTCATAGCTGTCATTTTTGCTCCCTCTGTGAGTGACTTGGTATTCAGGCCTAACTAGGTGTGAAAGGGCCAGCGCTGTCCTCTCTACCATCCCTTCCCCGTATGTAGGGAGCGTTCCAGTGCCTAGGGTAGACTGGATGGGAGGCCAGCCTTGACTTCCCTCTGCTCTCAGGGGGGCATTCTGCCCCTAAGCATAATGCTCTGGAACCTCTAGCTCCGTGGACAGTGAGGCCCAGGTTTCTCAGGAACAGCGCACACTGACCACCATGGGAGGCTGCTGGCCCTGCACCTGCTGTGTGGAGAAGTACCCACCAGGATGAGGGCAGGACATGTGGCAGCTGAGCCTTGATCCTCTGGCTTCTCAACTCCCAGGCACACGAGGACCCTGCTGCTGTTGGCTGCCACCCTGCTAAGGCAAAGAGGCTGGCCTGCGAGGCAGACAGGTTGTGACAGGCAGCTTAGCTGGGAGATATCAGCTTAGCCTCCATGTCCAAGGGGATGGAGCAGGGGTGGAGCAGACGGTTCCGTTAGTATTTGTGTACTTTCTCCCTGGCCCTCTGTTTCTTTTGCTGGCCTGGCCTGTGTCTTTCCAGATAGAAACGGTGAGCTAACAAGTCCTTAGAGGTACTTGCTGGAGACTTGTCTCATTTACCCGTTCTATGTTCATGGAATCAGACAGGTCCTGCCCTGCTAGAGCTTCGGCCCTTACAGCGAAGGCAGCAGTGGATCTGTTCCGTCTGTGTTGAAGGCCCTGACCCACATCACTGTCTTCCACTGCACCTCCCTTAGAGTCATCTCAGCTACTGTGAGATGTGGGTCGGGCCCACATGACCCCCAAGTGGAACCCTGCTATGGGTAGCTCCCAGTGCTCAGCACAGAGCCTGCTGCAGGCGGGCGCTCTGGGATGCAGCCCAGCCTGCCTGCCTTCCCAGACTGTGTGCAGCTGTGCTCTGCCCGCCCTTTCTACTTTCCCATCTTGGGCTTTGTGTCAGCTGTGGACTAGGGTAGAAGATCCTGGCCCATCCTCATGTCATCCTTCCACAGTCTCAAGCAGCACCCACAGCCACCACACTCTTTTTCTGTAAGGCTACAACGCCTTATATGTGTAGGTGTGTGTATTCTGTTGACACAACGAGAGTATGAACCCCGTAAGGCAGAGGCTCCACCTTGCCGGTCCTGTGTATTTCCAGCATCTGTGCCCATGCCTACATGTACAGTACCACATCCTCAGCAAGCAATGAGTAAAGGCCACAGACTGCTAGGTACAAAGTGTAGGGAGAGACCAGAGGGGACGGGAGAAGGCTGTGGATGGGGAGCCCCATACACAGTAGGTCAAAGGTAAGACTTGGGAAAATCAGAGCTAAGCCCAAGGGCAGGCTGAAGCTGCACAGTCCCACAGAACCTCGGCTGTGGCTGATCCGGAAACCCCCAGCACCTGTGCAGGAAGGGAGCAAAGTGCCCCTTGTGCTTTCTTTAACAGAACCTTATGTGTGTAGAGCCGTTTTAGGCTCACAACAACATTGAATGGAAAGTACAGAAATTTCCCATATTCACAACCTCCCCCAGTGTCAGTAGCCCTGGCAGAGAGGGCTATCGGTTACAGTGGAAGAAGGTGACAGTCATCACATCCAGAGCCCGCCATGCACAAGAGGGCTCTGTGTGACCAGCTGGGTGGTGGCATGCAGCCACCTTTGTAGTAGCACCCAGAGTAGCATTCCTGCTCCTCGGGCCCCCGAGAGCACGAGAGCTGCTGGGGACAGCCCTGTGGGCTCCCCTCTGCACTGGTGAGAGAACAGCAGCCCCCTCTGTCCGCAGTGCTGGCCTACATGCAGCTGCTGGAGGACTACTCGGAACCACAGCCCTCCGTGTTCTACCAGACGCCGCAGAGTGAGCACATCTACCAGCAGAAGAACAGGATGCTCATGGAGGTCTACGGCTTCGGCGACGCCTTCTGTGGCAGTGACTCCACACCAGAGCTGGCCCCTCCACCCGCTTTGCCCCCCAAGCAGCGGCAGCTGGTAAGCAGTTCCCCATCTGTGTCCTTGGCACTGCTGCAAGTGACCAGAGCTTCCGGTCCCAACAGGCTTCCGAGAACTGGAGTGGTCCTTATGGGGCCAGGGTGAACCTGCTTTTCATCCATGATAGACCCTAGACTCAGGTGTGTTCAAGTCACTGTGCCCACTTGGTGCCTCCACTTCCTTCCCAGATACTCACCAGCAGCTTGTCCCCCACACGGCCATCTTCCCACCCTGGGGACAAAGGGCCTCCCGCAGAGCTGCCTGTGTAACTGGGACAGACTTGCGCTCAGAATGTTTGATTTCCCTGCTGACAATCTCTTGTGCCTTCCCTTTCTTCTTTGGCTCCGACATAGGCCTCATAGACAGGAGGGACTCAATCAAAGCACAGAGCACTGTCTGTGTGCAGCCATCTGTGGGCTTGACTTCCATAATGGGCCTAACTGTATGGAGTGACTTCTGTCCCATCCCTGGCCAGCGATGGCCCAATGGGAACAAATTCCAATGAAGCAGGATGGCTTTAGACAGAGCCACTTTGTGCTCTAACCCCAACAGTGGCCTTTGCATGGATCCCGCGTAGCTATCACACTCACCAGGGGGCGGCAGAGCACTGAACCTGCCAGTGCTCCCAATCTGCTGGATATATTGGGTAGATTCAAGGTCAGATTCTCTGGGCCAGCCAAACTCTGCGGATGGGAGATCTTAACCTTTGCAGAGCTGTGTGGGCTGCTTTGCTACCTTGCTGGTCAGTCCAGTCTCTGGCGAGAAATGGGATGTGTGTTTTGAACTAAGCCCTTTTCTGTGGATTGTGAAGAAGTGAGCCCTGTTTACCTTGTAGTACCTGGGGCTTAGCATAGCCTCAGGCTTCTGAGCCGTTCAGCTTTTGTAGGCCATAGCCAGCTAGCTAAGCAGACATTTACTTCTGCCAAGAAGCTCTCAGCAAACTGACGCAACCTCTTCTAGAGATAAAGGTTTAGCAAAGATCCAGGAACCTGGGGTTCTGGCCCTGTCCATGGTACCACATGGGAATCTATTTCCCACTGTTTCCCAAAAGATCATCCTTACAGGAATAGAAATGTTCACTCCAGGGACCACGGCTGACCACTCCTTACTGAGGTTATTCCTCCATGACCTGTGGGTTTCCCTGGGCAGCTCTGTAGTGAGAAGTTCATAGATTCTGAACAGCTGGAGGCAGATTCCTCACATGGATGTGGAAAAGAACCATTCCAAACATGTAACATGAGGTAGCCTGACCCACCGTGCAGCAGGGTAGGGAGAGGTCAGCTAGTTAGGGACCTCCCCAGACAGGTTCAGGTGCACACAGTGCTCCCCACAGTTCCTAATATCCCCGCTGTGTGGAAAGAGAGGCTGGGAACTAGAAGAACTTATCCCTAGGCCAAAGCTATCCACAGACCTGGAAATCACGCCCAGCTCCAGGTGAGTCCTGACCAACCACAGGACAGGCTATACTAGTTGCTGGTTGTGTCCTATCTCCAGTACACACATGCAGGAGCTATGTACATCTTAAAGTATTACACTTGTTCACAGCCAGTGATAGGCAGGACTGTATGCATGACACTTTGTTTAATCCTCTCCCAGTGTACACACAAGATGTGAGAGTTTCCACAGCTTCCAGGACCCTGACCGCCAAGCTCTCTAAGAAATGCCCAAGGCCAGTGGGTGGTCTCCAATGGGGCCTAAATTCCATGCAAACCTGGCGTCTGAGCTCTAAATCCAGAATAATTACATAGGTCTACCCAACTCTGACGAGCTCAGGATTCTGGGCGGTCCAAGCTGTGTGACTTCAGCCCACTTGTCCTCTGAAGGTTGGCGTGACAGTCTGCCGCAGACGGAATGGCAGGGCCTCTGGTTCAGGCAGCCATCCCTTGTGGGACACCCCTCAGCGGTATTAGTTAGCTTCCACGGCTGTGCTGCCTGTGCTGACCATTCTCTGCTTTCTCCTCCTCCCTGCCTTCTGTTTTACCCTCTGCCCAGCAGGCCTCCTATGCTGCTTCTTCCTTCTCTGTCTCCTACTGTGTCCAGCAAACTAAAGTGGCCTTCACCCCCGAGGACGGCAGTGCCGCTCAGGGCCTCAGTGTATCCGTGTCTAACTCCTTTCTCAACCGGCACGGCAGCTTGCCTGTGCCCTCGGTGAGTCTCCCCCGCTTTTCCTCACTTGCAAACTCATGCCATTAGTGCTTGAAGCCTGTGCTTCTGGATGCTGCTGCTGCTGCCGCCGCCGCCACCTGTCACCAGTGCTGTCCTTCCACAGGCCCACCTGCTACAGAAGGAACGTGAACACTTGCTTCCCTAGGTCTGGGGACTGTGGCTAGGGGGTTGGGAGTGGAGGTGTGCACTGCCCTATGTGGAGCATGACAGTGGCACAGAGTACATGTCTGCTCTCCCAGGGGCCTGAGTCTGCACTGAAGAGGGAACGACCCTCATATGGGAAGCAGGGCAGAGGGAGGAGCAGGTAACCAGGGGCAAGAGTGGTGGTTGAGTGCCTTTGCTCACCCCACACTGTGCAGACAGCCACCCCAAGGCCCTGTGGCTTAAAGCAGGGGCCCTTTGTTTTTGCTCCGGACTCGAGCTCAGAGGCTGGTGTGTGAATGTGTCAGGCAGACATCTTTGGGGGCTAGGACAGTTGGGCTCGTTTGTCTCCGGTGTCAGGCTGGTCTAGGCTTGTTCTTATAGCAGCTGGCAGGGCTTCAAGGCAACAAATGGACAAGTGTCAGGTGCCCTGACTCAGGGTCAACACATGGCAGCCACTCAGTGGGATCACAAGGATCACTGTTGGGGTGGGGGGAGCCCTGCTCCTGAGGGGGGGACTGCCTGTCACCCTGACACAGGACAATGTGGAGAGGGCTAGACCAGTCTATAGACAGCTCAGTGGTGGCACACAAGGAGGCCTGGCTTTCTGGAGTCTTCATCTGCCCCGGGGCCAAAGCAGCCACCTTTACTCCTGTGATCTCAGTCGAGGCTCAGAGGAGAAAAGAATGGAGCCAAGTTCCCTCCCGTGAAGCAGCTTGAGCTCAAGTGTTGGCTTCTCGGGCCTCAGAGTCGTCTTGAGGTCGCAGTGTGATTGAGAGAACTGTATCAAACCATATGACGCACCATGTGCGTGGGAAGCAGAGGAGCCGTCATGGCCCTTGCTGAGTTCTGGCCTTGGTCGCGTCCTGCTTCTCATCCTGTGCTCAGGAGTAGGAGCCACCCACTTCTCAGCTCCCCGTGGAAGGCTTGGGTAGGGGACCGCACAACCTGCTGTCTACCTTTGTCTAGGGTCTGCAGTTCAATGCCCAGGGCCTTCAGGAGGACTTGTGTGGAGCCTCTCTTCCCATGGCGCTCAGCAGCGCTGGGTATATGGGACAGGCTGGGTCACCTCTGCCCTACCACACAGGTAGCCTGCTTCCCCAGAAGGCACAGACCTTGCAGAGCTGGGTTTTAGACAATCCTGGTCCTTTGACAATTCACAAACACACACCCCTGAGAATTTCCTTCTCATTCCTTCTGAGCTGTTAGCAGAGGACTGTGGATGAACTGCAGACAAGGGCATTTTCTTAGGTTTGGGTCTGAGTGTGTCGCTGCTGTGTAATGTTGAGGCATCTTACATTTGTGACTCTGTATTCTTAGCTCCAGGAAAGAGTCCAGGGGTCCCCACTAAAAGGATATGCTATTTTATGAAAGGAAAGAGTCTTGGGAACCATGAGTAACAGCATCAGCTGACATGTCGAGCCCCGTGCAGTAATTTAGTCTCTTGCCAGCTCTACAGTCTCTGGGTGATTTTAAGAGGAGCTTAGACATGGGGCGTGATCAGAGCAGGTGTGGGTTAGCTAGAAGGATGAAAATGGGGGCCACGTACAACCAATAGGGACAGTCAGATAAGCTGAGGGACTGGCTAAGGCCAGATGTGAGTGACACCCCAAGCTGCCAAGCTACTTGACCCCTCCGATGCTGTGCCAGGCACTTCTTCCTGTCCTCGAGCCTCCCTCTATGGCTTTCCAGGTTCTGCCGCCTGTGGGCGGCTTGGGGCGTCCTCCCTGTCGCCCAGCTCTAGAGCTGCCGCTCCTTCCCCCCAGCTCTCCCCACCTCTGTCCCAGCTGTCCTGGTGCGTGTCTCCTCTCTGTCCTCAGCATGAGTTGGGTCCTCATGTGCGTTGCCCTTGAGCAGCAGTGACAGCACGCGGGTTCTCAGTGGCCACGGGGTGGTCGGTCCCTGTGTACTGTGTGTACTGAGGGGTGGGCAGGAGAGACTCGCCTCTCCCATCCCCCAGGCTGGCTTGGGCAGCCTTTCTCCAGCACCCATTCCAAATGCTGCCACCAAGAGACCTGTTGGGATGCTAGACTGTGGACAGTTTTCTTTCTCATCCAATTGGATAAGTAAAATAGCTAACTGATTCCACTTTGAGAAGTTATATTAAATGCCCATAATGATGCTTTGATTTAAAACAAAAAGATTTGAAGTAAAGCTAAATGTAGCCAGGTTGTGGTGATTTATGTCTTTAATCCCAGTACTCCAGAGGCAGAATCAGGTAGCTCTCCATGAGTTCAAGCCAGCACAGTCCGTAGAGCAAGTTCTAGGCCACCCAGGGCTACCCAGAGAAACAAATAACCCCCCCCCCAAAAAAAAGAAAGCTAAGTGTGTGTCACCATGGACCCAGTGTTTTGAAAAGGGATGACCAGCAGCTGCTCTCTCATTCTGGGCTCAGACAGTTCTGTCTTTCTCTGAGCTGCTAGATCCAGGCGTCACACGTGTCCTTCAGAAGACCCAGGCTTCATATAAACATTTGGCTTCTGTGCTGTGGCCAGAGATACAACCAGAGCCCCTTCCTAACGTGTAAGGCTGGCTCTGTAACTCCACCATTGTGCCCATGTCTCTCCTGGCCATGAACTATCCCTGAAATTTCACCCAAAAGCTACCCCAGACACAATGCCATACCACCTCTAAAAACCAAACTTGAGCCAAGGAGAGAGGGGGGAGTAGGATGGGCAGGAAAGGTGTCCCCCTGATCCGTGCAGGAGCATGAAGACAGGCTCGGGCAGCTTGGCGTCTCCGCCACCCTCGCTTGGTCCATGGCATCTTGGTCTAAGCAAAGCCAAATCACACAGGAGAGGAAGGGATGTGGGGTGGGGTCGGGGATGAAGCCCAATGGACCAGGACCAGAGCTCAGGGCCACTCCCCTGCTGACTTATGCCCTGGGCTTGCCTGGCTTCCTGGGTTTCCATGAAAGATTTCCTACTTGTTAGCATCAGGAGGGTTTCCCTTATGGGGGAGGAAGTGCCTGTTCTGTGAAAAACCACTTTATAGACCTCTGTCTAGTGCCTGGAGTTTGCTAGCATGTGTCCCAGGGTCCCTAACTACTTTTATGCATGCTCTGTCTACCACTAGGCTTTGAGTTCCAGGCCAGTGTGTAGCAGGTGGCGAGGATCCTCTCCTGCTTGCCTCACTATTCCTTCTCTTCTGGTCTGTGCGTGGCTCCACAAACACCCTGGGTACCCATGTTCATCATCCACACAGCCCTCCCTTGCACTGCGGCAAAGCCTCTCACCTAGACCTGGGACATTTCTCCCTCTGCTGCCTCAGTCATGCCCTGCTTTGCTCCACCAGTGCCCTACTTCTGTGGTGAAATGTTCCATCCCTGCAGCACCAGGACAACACCCACATGGTCTTCTGAGGCTCCAGCCAGACCTTGCAATAAGCCATGGGCCCTGCAGTAACTAACCGTATGCTTCTGGAAAGCCCAGGCTGCGGGCCTACTCAGCCTGAGTGCACAGACAGACTGGACCCCGCTCTGCACCTCACTGCAAAGCCCTAGAAGGGTGGATGTACCCTGTCCACCAGCACCTCCCATGCTTCTCCTCCTGTGGAGAGCCCCAGTATGTGCATTCCCAACTCAAGAGAAGGCAGGGGCAGGACAAGGTGCTTCACCATGCTGGGGACAACAAGGGAGGGAGGGGAACAGAGCTTGACTTGGGGCAGGAAGTCTGCTTCTTGCCTTTTTGGGCCTTCTGAAATAGCCACACACACACACACACACACACACACACTAGAATTCTAGGCTTGCTGTTGTCCTCTGTGTCCCAACATGTTAGCACATCAGGTCTCTGGGACCAGCCCAAGACATAAGAATGTACTCTAGCACCCTGATGACACCAGGATCCAGCTTCCAGGAAGGCCATGTGGTGACATGACCCCCAAGGGCACTGCTCCACAGGCGGCTCTCGCCTTTCTACCCTTGTCACAGTGCCTGACATCTGTCCAGGACCTTTCTTACAAGTCTGTGATTGAGTATTTTACCCACCCAGGATATGGAGACACCAAGGCAAAGAAGCTAAGTCATCTGTTCCTAGTGTCAAGCTTGAGCCAGGGTTAAACCCTGATCAGTCATAAGGAGTACACCATTAGGTTGGCCTTTATGAGCTATTCTATGGCTAGATAAATACTGAGATCCAGTATAGCTGATCAGAGCTGCCTCTAGGCTAACCTTGGAGAGGGAGGTGTGTGTGTGTGTGTGTGTGTGTGTGTGTGTGTGTGTTGTCTCCTTCATGTTGTAGAACATTGCTAAAGGTAGCTACCAGATCCAAGGAGAGTTCTAGAGATATGTTAGAAGCCATCAGGTTGCCAAAGCCTCAAGCACATGGGAGTTGGGGGTGCCAGTGTCAGGAACATAGCACAGGAGTGAGTGACTTTGTTTTTATACTCAGACCACTTACCCTTCTTGTAAGGTCAATGGTTGTGTCACTCTCAGGTGACCTGCAGAAGTGCCTCTCCTATGACAGGTCTCGTGACTGGAAGCTCACAGCATCTGCCTCTGAATCTCCCACTTGGCTTTGAAACCTTGCATTTGTCATTTACAAATTGTAGTTCCTGTGATTAGCAGAAGAGCCTCAAACAAGAAAGCTGCCCCTAGATAGGACAGCTCCAACGTGTGGGCATTGGCAAATGGGATGAGGGCAGCGGGGACAAAGACAAGAGACAGAGGGGGGTGGGAGCAGTGTTACCCAGGACCCTCCCTGCCCAACACCCTGGGCATGGTCATATCCCACTCCACAGGACCATAGCTGTCACCCAAGGTGGCTTTTGGGAGCTTTGAAACTTGACTTCCTTCCTAGCCTGCTACTGCTGGCTACCCTGCTGAATGCTGGTGCTCTGGGGCGGGGCCAGTACTGAGCACAGCACCTAGGGAGAGTCCAAGTGAAAGGCCCCCAAGTCATGGAAATAACTTCCTGTGACTTCAAAAGGCAGTGGTATGGTGGCTTATCCATGTTTCTTTATTCTCTTTATTTTTTTATGTTTGTTTTTGTTTGTTTTGCTTTTTGAGACAAGGTTTCTCTGTGTAGTCCTGGCTGTCCAGCAACTCATTCTGTAGACCAGGCTGGCCTCAAACTCAAGAGATCTGCCTGCCTCTGCCTCCCAAGTGCTGGGACTAAAGGCGTGCGCCACCACTGCCACCACCACTACCCAGCTCATATCCATATTCCTAAGAGCATCCAAACCACAGTCTCACATCCTGAGACTGCCCAGGGCAGGGATGATCTGTCTCTGGAGGCTTCCCTCACAGGCAACACACACCACCCTGCATTGCTGTCATCCAGCTGGGAGCTCCGGGCTGGATCCTCTCCTCGGTACTGATGTGCAGACCATTCCTCACCCCTAGCAGCCTGGCCACCAGAAGAATTAAACAGTAGCCAGGAAATAAGCTGTCCTGCTTCTCTGCCAAGGCAGCACAAGCCCTCTTCCCTGGCGACTTTATGGCAGGACTAACAAAGAAAGTCTCTTTGAGCTTGGCCAACGGCAGGCGGCTCTGCCTTTAGTGCGCTAACTTCAAGCAAACAGAGGTTGCCCGTCAGCCTTCACTATCTTTTTTACTCCAAAAATCAGTTGTTCTCCCAGGCATATTTTTTCAGAAGCGTCAACTCTGTTTCCCTCTTTTCTGCCTGGCAGTCAGGGCTCTGCTGTCTGCATCCATCCCTAGCTTGCACAACCTGCCTAGCCAGAATAGTGCTCAGCTGGGGATACAACTCCCCCAGTCAGATCAGGACAGCTAGGTGAGGGCCAGTTCCTCAGATCCAGATGTCATCCAGGCCACCTGTGCCATCCCCCAGCAGTACAGGATGTTGAGGAGGTGGGTCTCTGTTCTTCAGTCAGAAAGATGGCAGCAGCACTTCCTGTCCGTGTAATGAGATGACCTCCTGCAGCACTCTGAGCATCACTGTGCAGGCCAGCCTTCCAGTGTCCCTGCCTGACGCTGGAGCCAGTGCCTCTCCAGGTGCTCACTTAGTCGGGCACCACTATACCCCTCCCCAGAATCCCCAACCCAGACAGCATCTCTCATGCTGTAAATACAAATTCCTGCTGCACAGGGGTCTCAGAAACCAAACCAAACACTCCCCAAATCTAAAAGTCCACTCCAGGCTGCTGTGGGGCCCGTGGCTGTGAGATGACCATCTGTGCCCTTCTCCCAACCCTGGGGCTAAGCGTGATCCTGAAGGACCTGACAGAGCCAGGGCCTGTGGAAACAGCCTGTCCCCGCCCCCAGCACAGTTTCTGGAATCAGAGCCACCCAGAGAAGCCCAGGGCAGCAGTGCTTTATGGTGATTGGAGAGCCTTCCCTGGCACCTCCCGCCCTTGCAAAGGTACCTTTCAAGCTTGGCTCTTGTCCCAGCATGACTGAATAACTGGAATGCCGGAGGAGACTAGGAGCAGGGGCTGGACGGGAAGGAACACCCAGGCCCCTTAGTCCCAGACACACACCGCTCCAGCTCTTGCTGCCCATTGACTCATAGCTGAGGTACTGCTGTTATAGGCCCAGCAATGGTCCGCACACCTTCATTAATAATAGCATCAGAGCCGGGCGGTGGTGGCGCACGCCTGTAATCCCAGCACTTGGGAGGCAGAGGCAGGCGGATTTCTGAGTTCGAGGCCAGCCTGGTCTACAGAGTGAGTTTCAGGACAGCCAGGGCTACACAGAGAAACCCTGTCTCGGAAAAAAAAAAACAAAAAAACAAAAACAAAATAATAGCATCAGACATGTGTGACACCCGTCTCAACCCAGCCTGAGCAACATATCAAAGGATCCTTTCTCAAAAAAATAAAAACAGCAGCTGGAGAGGTGGCTCAGCAGTTAAGAACACTTGTTGCTCTTGCAAAAGACCTGGGTTGGAATCCTAACACCCACATATTGGCTGGCAACTGTCCATAACTCCAGGGAATCCAACACCCTCTTCTGGCTGCTGCAGGCAAACACTCATACATATAAAAATTTTTTAAAAAATGAAACTAAGATAAATATTTAGGTAAACAAGTAAAACCAATATCTGGTGTAGTGGTGCACTCAGGAGACTGAGACAGGATTACAGGTTTGAGGCCATCCTGGCCTACATAGCCTGACCCCGTTTCAAAAAGAAAATTACACTGGTGGCTGACAAGATAGCTCAGTAGTAGCCAAGCATGGTGGCTCACACCTTTAATCCCAGCACTTGGGAGGCAGAGACAGGCAGATCTCTGTGATTTCGAGACAAACCTAGCCTGCATAGTGAGTTCCAGGCCATTGAAAACTGTGTAGTGTAGCCTGGTCTACAAAGTGAGTTCTAGGACAGCCAAGACTACACAGAGAAACCCTGTCTCAAAAAAAAAAAAAAGAAAGAAAGAAAGAAAGAAAGAAAGAAAGAAAGAAAGAAAGAAAGAAAGAAAACTGTGTAGTGAGATCATGTCTCCCCATCCTCAGAAAACAAGATGGCCCAGCAGATAAAGGTGTAAGGCTGACAGCCTGATTTGCATCCCCAAGACCCACGTGGTAGGAGAAAGCCCAATTCCGACCTCCAAACGTGCACAGAGGCATGCTCATACTTACACACATAGAGAAGTAAAGGAATGCGTTTTTCAGTTTCTTTTTAAAATCATAGTAAATGTTTTTCTAAGCATCTCTTGATTCAGCCGACTGTGTTGCCCCCGTGCAGAACCTCCTCTGCTGTTGCGGGGTGGAGAAGGACAGCAAGTGTCTGCTACGGCTCCTTGCAGCAGCCATGCTGAGCACTGGCGGGACAGTCACTCTGACGGCTAAAACTGTTCTCTGAAAGACTGTCCTTCTCATCCCATGGGGGTGAGCTGTCTTTTGAGACAAGGTTTCCTGTGTACCCCAGGTTGGCCTGAACTCACTATGTAGACCAAGCTGACCTGAAACAGAGATCATCTACCTGCCTCTGCCTCCTGAGTGCTGGGATTAAAGTTGTATGCCACCATGCCCGGCACAATAAACATATAACCCAGGGTAGCCTCAAACTAATGACCTGCCTACCTCGACCTCCTTTAGTAAACCTTACTGGTGTGCACTACCACAGGCGGCTCACCCCATTTTAAAGATGAAGACACTCATCAACAAGAACTTACTTGTTCAAAGTCACACAGATGGAAAAGTAACAAGGTGTAGACGCCTTGGATAGGGAAGGGACATCAGGGAGCGGATCTGCGGCCCGACTGAGGACGCTTGTAGTGTCCTTACAAGCATGTGGCAGATGGGCATCATGTGGTCAGTACAGCCTGTGCTGGGCGGACATTTCTGATTCAACCCTTAACGTATCCGTTCAGTTTAAAACTTCCTTTCTCCTTCCTTTTTCTTATTTCTGTGGGTTCTGAAACTCCTGTACCACAGTGAAGTCCAGAGCACTTGAGGGACCTATGTACGTGTTTCACTTGGCACCTGTGACAGACACATGAGGGCGACAGGAATACCAAGTGTGCCTCCTCACTGTCCTCCCAGGCCCTGTGGTGGTTAGCAGCATGCTGGCAAGCCTCTAGCAGGCATGGTGGCATCACACCCCTCAGCTTGGGGCCTTGGAGCATCCTCCTTGAGCCTCAGAAGCTATGAAGACTTAGGGCACCTCTCGGTCTGCCATCTGACTTTTCTGTCCAATGAGAAGTATGAGGAGTCATGCCTGTGGCTCTGGGGTGACATCAGAAGGTTATAAAATCACTGCATGGCCAGGCGGTGGTGGCACGGTGGTGGCACACGCCTTTGATCCCAGCATGTGAGAGGCAGAGGAAGGCGGATTTCTGAGTTCGAGGCCAGCCTGGTCTACAGAGTAAGTTCCAGAACAGCCAGGGCTATACAGAGAAACCTCTGTCTTGAAAATAACAACAACAACAACAAAAAAAAAAAATAGAGCCAGAAGGGATGGGAGATGCTGAAACTCCTGCAGTCGTTTTTTGAAGCTCCTGCCCTGTTGTTCTGAAAGGGCCTAAGGTGCATTTGCTGTCTAGAGATGGTATGTCTGTCTTCTAAGGAGTAAACTAGAGTTGTCCGGAAGATTCCAAATGAATGTCAGTGACCCGGAGCCCAGCCCTGAGGCTCCTGAGATATGGGTAGTACAAGTTCCTTTCCACATCAAAGGCACATGTGATTAGCGTGGAGGGTGGGAGGGAAGTCCTTCCTCGGACACCAGAAGTCCAGTCATATCTGCTGTTCAGACAGTGCTGTCAGCCTACGGGTCCCTTTCTGGAAGCAGTGTAGTATGGAAGTCTGCAAGGGGTTGTCTGGCATGACCAACAGCGCTTATTAGGAAAGAGAGGGCACAAGCCATGCTGAGCCTCAGTTGACCTAACCACCTTTTCTCTTGTCTGTTCTCTCCTCCCACATTCTTGTGTGTGTGTTTTCTGCCTGGGTTCCGTAGTACAAATCTGTGTTTAGGTCTTACTCCCAGGACTTCATGCCTCACCACCAAGCCTCCGTCCAACCTTTCCTTCCGCCTACCTCCTCTTCCTCTCCACATTTCCCACCTGTCCACGCGTCCCAGAGCTCGGACTTAGCGGTGCCCACCGTAAGCAGTCCGCCTCCCAGCACCGTGGACGGGCCTCTCTCGTCTTCTCAGGACAGCAGCTTTCATGGAAACCCTGTCCGCCTTCCTTCCGAAACCTCTTTCACTGACTCGGTGAGCACTCAGCACACACATTTGTGCACGTCTGCACATTGGCCTGCAAGGTTTTAGAACACGATGCTACTGCCCAGAAAGGGCCTGTCCTCCTCCCGCAGCCCAGGATGCTGCTGGTTTGAGACTACTCAGGCATGGGTAGATTGGCACCTATGGGGACCTCAAATGGAGTTCTGATTGATCCACCTGTTTCCAGAACAGAAACCAAATATTTTGTGTAGAATTCCTATCACACTGGGAATTGAGCTAGTGACCATTTAGAAAAGTAAATTATCACAAAGATGAGATAGAAAACACTATGAGCTTTCTGTTGTGTGTCTGGAGAGGTCCAGACTCTTGTGGAGTGGAAGAAACAGAGGTAAGGTTGCTTGTAGGGCCCATGCTTCATCAGAACCCAGAGAGGAACTGCATTACCAAGTGGAGGGGGCAGATACAGAGGGTCTGGCAGTTGGGGACATTTCCCACTTCTTGAGTTGTCAAGTATGTTGCTTCTTGTCCCCTGCCCTGGAGACCCCTGCCTTGCTACAGTTGGGGACCCCCTGCAGGCCCTGCCACAAGTGGAGCAGCTTTCTGGGAGTTTCCAGAATGTCTCTTAAACACTTGGAAGAAGATACAGCAGGAGACTAGGGCCTTGCTAGCCCAGGAGCAAGAGGTGTAAGAGCAGCGTTGCCCTCCACTCTGGGGAATCACTTCCCAGGGAAAACAGGGGGCCTAGCCCATTGTCTCTCCTCTCACCCTGTCTCCCCCCAGAGTGAAAAGGCCAGCAGGGAGGAAGCTGGTGGGGATGAATATGTCAATCTGTGCTCCTCTGGCCAGACCATGGAGGCGCTGGCTCCCTCTCGAGGAGTAAGTAACCTCATGGGTGGCCTTGTGCCGGGCCAGCCACTGCCCCGCCCCCGGCAAGGTCGCTTGCCTTGCAGCTGCTTCCATTGGCTGAGCCCCTGTAGGCCTGCTGGAAGCCAACCCGTCCTATGGGAGAGGACATGGCTTCCAGGTAGAGGTCCGCCCTGCTTTTGCTTCAGTGAGTGGCATTTTTCAGAACCTGGCTGAATGAATGTCCTAGAAACCGTTGGGTCCTGGCCCAGCCCCAGCTGCTCCCTGCAATCCCTTCCCATTCATCCCTCAGTGCTGATCCCTTCTTCCAAGAGACGCTTTTACTCCTGCCCTTCAGTTCTTCCCGGCATGCCCTGCTGCCCTCAGCTACTCCCAAGGAAGCAGGGCAAGTGATGGGTGCCCTGCTGGATAGCCACACTTGTCCCTCCTGAGAGCAGACTCCTTGCTGGACTATGCTGCTGTCCAGATTGTGGCCTCACAGTGCAAACCTTCTATTGAGCAGATGGCTTTCCAAATTTGGCTTCAGCGAAACGGGCAAATTGAGACTTCAGAGGACACCGTCCCATTAGACCAAATGAGAAGTTCCTGTAGGAGATGAAGTCAGAGGTCACTGTCCCCAGGAAACTGAATGAGAAGTTCTAGGGGATGAGGTCAGGTTGTCAAGGACAAGGAACCACTGTTCTGGCAAGCCCAGCCTGAACATCATGGCCATCCCATGAATAGCCCTGCCATGATTTCCTAGGACTTTCAGATGTCTGTCAAGGCAGCTACCCCCTTAGACGTCAGCACAACGTAAACTTCTCTAGTGGGATTTGGTCCTGATGGTGAGAGCTAAGCCAGTATCCCCACCCACTGTTGACTTGTGTCATCAGCAGCACCAAACTTAGGGAGTCGGTGCCCAGGCCCCACAGCCCTCTCTGCTTTGCAGTGCCAGCCCCACTGAGCTGTCCCTAGTGAAAGTCCCTGGATTCACAAGGACTTTTTCTTCACCACCACCTCGAGAACAGCCCAGGAACATTGTAGAGTTGAGTTGTGAGTGAGTACAAAGGCAGTAAGTCCACCCAAGACAGGTCACATTTGTGAGTTCGAGCAGCTGGACTTCTGAACTGGACTGCCACCAGTTAAGGGTCGTAACCCTGAAGACTATAAGAAGTCAGGGAAGTTTGGGTGTGGTGGTTAAAAATATAAGCTTTGGAGGCAGATAGCCTCCTCCTAAGAGTTCAGGTCCACTCTCTGCCACTGGAAGCCCTCGCAGTTAGTTTCTACAGGAAATGGAGGCGTGCGGGGTACTCAGCGCAGCACCCCACACTCCTTCAGAGAATGGGTGTCTGTGCCCAGACTGACAGGCACAGATGTTAGAAGGAATGGCACCTCCCCTCTCTCCAAAGGCAGGCGTTGCTCTCCAGGGGACTTGTGTTTCTCATAATTAAGCCCATTGGTCAGTAGCTTCTTACCACCACCAGCTTCCCCATAATGCTGAGAAGACAGACTGCCCCAGCCTTGGCCGTCTGTCCAAATGCCACCATACCTTCTCTTTGCAGGAACTGCCATCTGGGAAGGACGGACATCCCAGAGATCCTTCGGTCAGCAATGCATCTGGGAAGGACAGCAGAGAAAATGGGGAGAGGTAAGGAAGTGTGCAGGCCGCGGGGGCAGTGGCTGCTCAGTGACTCCCTATGTCTGGGCTCTTTGACCTTTCTGATCCTCAGAATTGTCTGTTCGGGGTGGGAACTACAAGGAAACTGAGCGATCACTAGTAACCTGCTCTCTAAGGCCTTTGCAGCATACAGTGTGCCTTCCTGCTGAAACCTGTGCTGTCTACTATCCCATACATAGGAAGCGTAAGACCTTCCCACCCACAGACCAGTCACTGTGGGCATTTCTAGTCATAAATACATATGTTGTGTTGCTAAGCCATTTTGAAAGGAGCTTGCAAGTGCTGTGACCCTCAGTCCCAGGTAATCATGCCCTCCTGAGAGGTGGAACAGTGATCGCAATGTCATTGTCACATGGAGACAGAAACAATTCTCTCATGTAATATGGAAAGCAGACCCAGAAATCTCAGTCCTCCCCCTCTCCTCTCCCCCTCCCCCTTCAGGGACTAATCTAATGCCACACACATGCTGGTCAAGTGCTCTAGCACTGAGCTACAGCCCATGTAAGCACCTCCTAGGAGCAGCTTACATGACTCAGATTTGCAGTGCCTTTAGACACCTCTTCCCTCCCTTGTTCTCAGAGCATTCAGGCTTGCAGAAGGGAAGCTAATTCCCTGGACCACTTAGGACAGGCTGAAGTAGCTGCCGGTGCGCGTCCCTGCTGCTCAAGGTTGGTGCCACCTTCCTGTGAGACACCAGCTACTCAGGCCTTTCCTTCTTTTAGGCTGAGAACTGGTCACCTGAGGCCTTACTAGTCTTAACACCACAAAGTGCCTTCTGGCTTATCAGAGGCAGGCCTGGGGCAAGCATTCAGAGGGCTTTGTTTTTCATTTTGTTTTTAAAAGACAAGAGAAGCAAAGACCTACAAGCATTTGGACAGCCTTGTATCTTGTCCACTCTTGGGTTGTCATAGTCCTGAGTCTGCCTGATGACTCCTCCAGGCAGGGTTGTCCTCCAGTGTTAGTATAACTCTTGGCCAGAAAGGCTTGTGTGTGCTAGGCCAAAGCAGCCTGTGGATTCTGTCACTGCGTCACTGGAATCGGTGTCATGTTCAGAGTTCAGATGTTCACCCACCTCCCGAGGGAGGGCTCTCCCAAGAGCTGCCCTTGTTGCTCAGCAGACTTCTGATGGTGAAGATGAGCACCCTGGTGGTCAGAAAGCTGGACAGTGTCAGCCTTTCGTGAGGGCCACACCACTGGCTGGCCTCCTAAGACGGCAGCAAAGCATGGCTCTTCCCAGGCCTGGGGGTGTTGGTGCTGACCCGTGGTGTCCTTGCTGAGGGTACAGGCTCCTCTGGCATTGCTGCCAAGTTGGGTCCCAAGGACCCAGTGCTGGAGGGCGGAAACTGACTCTGGCAGCTTTTCTTACTACTAAGCACGGGCCTGGAGAGGCATGGAGGACTGTGGAGCCTCCCTTCCTCTCCCTCTTACTTCCCTTCCCTTCAAGTGCTGCCCTTGTGTGTCCATGAAGGGGCGAGGCAAGGAATCGCTGAAACCATTACAGAGCTCAGGGGACCATTTTCACTCAGCCTAGTCCTTTATCCCCAGGTCCACAGACCAGAAGTGTCCCCAGGCAGGGCCAGGAGTCTGGTTGTCGCTTGGTCCTGCCTGCAACTCCATATATCATATCATAGTTACCCTTCAGGGCTTGTCCATGAACAGTTCTTACACCCTGGCCTCTACTTAGGCAGGGGTTTTAGTTAGCAGTGACCTGGGGAAAGGGTTTACTTTGGCTCACAGTTCAGTGTCACAGTCTGTAGAGACAGGAAGCTTGAGGCAGGTGGTCACCGCATCTAGTCAAGAAGAAGAGGGCAGGGACTGGAGAGATGGCTCAGCGGTTAAAAGAGCACTGACTGCTCTTCTGAAGGTCCTGAGTTCAAATCCCAGCAACCACATGGTGGCTCACAACCACCCATAACGAGATCTGACACACTCTTCTGGTGTGTCTGAAGATAGCTACAGTGTACTTATATAATAAATAAATAAATCTTTTAAAAAAAGAAGAAGAAAAAGCAGAGGGCAGAGAGCTAGTACTCAGCTCACTCTCCTTTTTAGACAGTCCAGGACCCCAGCCCAGGGAATGCTGCCATCCACAGTGAGTGGGGCTTCCCACCTCTTCTAGCCTAAGACATGCACAGAGGCCTGACTCCTCTTGTGTCTCATTAAGTTAGCAATTAAGATTAACTAACCATCACCTGCACTGCCTCAACCTAAAGGCCTCCAGGGACTAGGGAACCCGGGGCGTGTCTGACACTCTCAGCACCAATCATTTCTTCCTCCCAGGTCCCCGAAGTCACTGGATGGTCTGGAGTCAGCCCAGTCAGAAGAGGAAGTGGATGAACTGTCCCTCATTGACCACAATGAAATTATGGCCAGGTTGACACTCAAGCAAGAGGTGAGGGTTCCCCAGACTTGGGTCTTATGACTACCAACCAAGAGGAAAGGGAAGGTGGAGAAGTGTGCCCTCGGGTGCCCGTGGGGAGACCTGAGACAGGCAGTGTGCCCTCGGGTGTCTGTGTGGAGACCTGAGACAGGCAGTGTGCCCTCGGGTGCCCGTGGGGAGACCTGAGACAGGCAATGTGCCCTCGGGTGTCTGTGTGGAGACCTGAGACAGGCAGTGTGCCCTCGGGTGCCCGTGGGGAGACCTGAGACAGGCAGTGTGCCCTCGGGTGTCTGGGGAGACCTGAGACAGGCAGTGTGCCTTCGGGTGTCAGTGGGGAGACCTGAGACAGGCAGCACCTCAGCTCTTGGGCTTCTAGCTAAAATGGTTCCAGGGATATCTCACTGTCCCTTTCTTGCCAGAAGTGCATTTGGCCCTTGCAAAGCCTCTCTGAGCCTCATGCAGGTACTTCTGAGGGCAGTGCAAAGGAAACACCCAGAGTACTCAGTGTAGCCTGCACAGGAAGCCTTCAGCGTGTGAGGCGTGTGTGTGCTGTTAGTAACACAGCCCCTTCCCTTCCTGCTCTCTCTCTGCCTGTTAAGAAAATGGAGGCCTAGAAGCTAAGCTGTGGCTTATTTGAGTAGTCCCGTTAATAAGAATAACACCCAGACATGTCATGAGATAAGAAGAAGCTGGCCCAAGAGCCTTTTCTTGTCTCTGTACAGTTCTAGGAACTTAGGGTTGAATGGACATCGTGGCCCCTGAGAAGCTCTGCATCTGGGAGCTGGCTTGATGGTTATAACATACAGACGTAGGAAAGGTGCTGTTCCTGGGCCATCCTGAGGGACACATCAACACTTTAGGCCATCAGGGTAGGGTTAGCAGAATCTGGGCAGAGCCTCAGAAAGAAAAGCTAAATCCCAGTAGCCGAGCGTGGTGGTGCACACCTGTAATCCCAGCACTCGGGAGGCAGAGGGAGGCGGATTTCTGAGTTCGAGGCCAGCCTGGTCTACAGAGTGAGTTCCAGGACAGCCAGGGCTACATAGAGAAACCCTGTCTCGAAAAACCAAAAAAAAGAAAAAAGAAAAGCTAAATCCCTTCTGGAAAATCAGGTCATGAGCATAGCCAACCTTGTCCCACATGGGAGACCCCAGAACACTCAGAACTCAAGTCTACATGGAAATGGCAATCCATGAGATGCGAAGATAGGATATTGGCTCTGTCTCCCTCAGAGTCCCAGCCCCACCTGCAGCTCTGTCATTAGACCAGAGAACAGCCTGTGGGGTATGGAAAGGGACTAAGTTACTACAGGTGTGGAGAGAACCATACCTGGACACCATCTTCCTGATCCTAGGCTTAGGGCCTGCCTTTCTCCTCTGGAATCCCACCTTTCAGTATGAGCCAGGAGATAGGTAGGGTGAGCCTAGAGTGCTCTGACCCCATGTAGCCTCTGGAAGGGTGTGCCCTGGTGCTCAAAGCATCTGGACAGCAACCTCGGTGCCCAGTTTTCTGTAAGAGTTCTGACCAGTACACATCCACAAAAGCCATGGGAGCGAGTGGGCTGCACATGCTGTCTGGTGTACACAGTGCTGCCTGCTGCTGCAGAGCTAAGAACAGAAGGGACTCGGGGACCCTGAAGCGTGGTGCATTTATCACCTCAACCTTGCCTCATGCTCTTTTACTCCAGGGTGATGATGGGCCAGATGTTCGTGGAGGTTCAGGAGACATCTTACTGGTCCATGCTACTGAGACAGACAGAAAAGGTATGGCAGCTCCCACTGTGCTGGATTTGTGTCCCGCCAAAGGCATCACGGTGACCATACTGTACTGTCATCTCTCCTGGGTTGAACTTTGGATCTGATGGTACCAGAGAAGAGTAGGGAAAGGCCGGCTCCAGAGACCCTGATGCTGTCAAAACTGTACCTGTGTTGACACGGTGACTGTGGCAGACAGCAAAGTTCTTCAGGAAGGTGGCTTCCTGCACCAGTGGTGTGTGAGTGAGTCAAAGGCCCTGGGAGGCGTCATGGCTCACGTGTCTGGGACTCAGCTGTGGCAGGCAGAGCCAAGACAATTAAACAAGCAAGCGGGAAGAAGGGCGCACTTGTCATAAAATAGCCTTGCTCTCGGGTGGCTCTGAGAAGTGTGGACAGGACAAGTCAGGGATGATGTTGGGCCCAAGCTCAGATCCTGTCCCTTCCTTGAGACCTATGTGCTAGACCTGTTACTTGGCCCCCAAGCTTCCATTACTCTGAAGGCCACTGGGGACAAAGGAACCTGTCTTAGTTAGGGTTTCACTGCTGTGAACAGACACCATGACCAATGCAAGTTTTATAAAAGACAACATTTAATTGGGGCTGGCTTACAGGCTCAGAGGTTCAGTCCATTGTCATCAAGGCAGAAACATGGCAGTATACAGGCAGATATGGTGCAGGAGGAGCTGAGGGTTCTACCTCTTCATCTGAAGGCAGCTAGTGGAAGACTGACTTCCAGGGAACTAGGGTGAAGGTCTTAAACCCACACCCACAGTGACACACCTCCTCCAACAAGGCCACACCTCCTAATAGTGCCACTCCCTGGGAAAAGCATATACAAACCATAACATTCCACTCCCTGGCCCCCATAGGCTTGTTCAAACATTAGTCTATGGGGGCCATACTTAAACATAGCATAATGCAAAATACATTTAATCCAACTTCACAAGTCCCTATAGTCTATAGCAGTCTCAACAGAGTTAAAAGTCCAAAGTTCAAGGTCTCTTTTGAGATTCATCCAATCACTTAAATATAATCCTCCAAGCAAGACAGGAAATCAGCTGGGCAAAGTCAAAACTCTTCATGTCCACTTCTGATAGCAAAGCAGTCTTCAGATATCCAACTCCTTTTTCATCTTTGTTGACTTCAACAAGGTTCTTTCTCTTGGGCTTTTTCCACTCCCTGTTAGCAGCTTTCCTTGGCAGGCATCCTGTGGCTCTGGCATCTTTAACATCTTGGGTACCCCAAGTCAATTTCATCTTCACAGCTTCTTGTTCCAGTGTCTGAGATCCACACATGATCTTTTGTACATCTCTAAAGAGCTGGTGTCACTTCTCCAGCTCTGCCCTCTGTAGCACTATAAGTTCCGATTGATCCACTCCACTGCCACTGCTGTTCTTGGTGGTCATCCCATGATACTGGCATCTCCAATATGCTAGGGTCTTCCACTGCAACTATACTTCACCAAAGCCTCTCATAGGCTCTCTTCATGGTACCAAGTCTCAACTCCTTTGCATGACCCCTTCAGTCCTGGGCTGTCAATTACAACTGAGGGTACACTTTCACCAATGGCCTTCCATGGCCTCTCACAGTACCAAGCCTCAGCTGTTCTTCATGATGCCTTCATGCCTTCAAAACCAGTACCACCTGGATGATTCTTACACATTACCAAGTATAGCTGTAGCATGAGGAACACATGGCTATCTCTGAAATACAGCTTCTTTGTGCTCTCAGAAAACACTTCCCATATTTCATCTCAGTGATGCTGGTCTTTTCTTAATCACCACTAATTTCTTAGCTCCAGCTAACCAGCATCAATTGTCCCAGTAATCTCCTATTCCTCTTGAATATAAAGCCAGAGACACATGGCTGAAGCTGCTGAGTTCTGCTGCTTGCAGGAGCTGGAACATTGCCCCCCCCCCCTTGTTTATTACATTATCACTAGCTTCCTTTTTCCCAGCTTCTTCACTGCTCAAGTTGGCTGTCCTGAATCTTGCTCCTTAGACTGACTTTGAACTCAAGAGATCTGCATGCCTGTCTCCTAAGCACTGGGATTAAAGGTGTGGTCCACCAAGCCTGGATTAAAGTTTTTCTTCACCTAGAATTTGCTCGTTCTAGGCTGGCCTTGAACTCAGAGATCTGCTTATCTTTGCCTCCTGGGATTAAAGGCTTGTGCTACCTGCCTGGACCAAAATTTAGCTGGGTGGAATCTTGTCCCAAGGTCACCACTCCCTTAATTCAACATCCTAGAATTCAGCTCCATTTCACTTCCTGGAGTCCCTTTAATACTCAAACTATATATTTTGTACTTTTCCTTTCTCAGCTTGCTATGTTTGTTCAAAATTCTCTTCATCAAACTTAACCAGAGAACAGAGTCTTTGTTGGGCTTTTTTGAGAGTTCCTTTGCAGATGCAATTAATATAAATCTCTTTACCTTAGTCCTATGCAGTCTCTTCAAACAATGGCAAAAAGCAGCCATGTTCTTTACCAAAACATCACAAAAACAGTCTCTCAGCCTCATATTAAAGTTCTTCTCCACTGAAACCTCTTCGGCCATCAGGCCTACACAGTTCAAATGACCCTCAGCACCACTGTCTTCCATATTCCGACTAGTCTGGCCCATTAAGCCACACTTAAAGAATTCCGTGGCGAGCCGGGCGGTGGTGGCGCACGCCTTTAATCCCAGCACTTGGGAGGCAGAGGCAGGCGGATTTCTGAGTTCGAGGCCAGCCTGGTCTACAGAGTGAGTTCCAGGACAGCCGGAACTACACAGAGAAACCCTGTCTCGAAAAACCAAAAAAAAAAAAAAAAAAAAAAAAGAATTCCGTGGCTTTCCAAATCCAAAGTCCCAAAATCCACATTCTTCTGAACAAAAGCATGGTCAGGCCTATCACAGCAATACCCCACTTCTGGTACCAACTTCTGTCTCAAGACAACATTTTAGTATCATCAAGATAACTTTTTGTTTTGATTCTCTGGAATCTAGTTTTCTGGGGGTCTCCCTCCCTCTACCATGTTACTCCTGAAGGGTATAGACACTAATCTCCTTCTCTAAAACACAAAGACAAAACCCTTCTCCCAAATCAGCATATCCTTGAGCCAGTAACCAGAAAAACCTTTATATTGATCTCTCTCCCAGAGGAATAATATAACCACAAATCACACCCATTTTGAAAGTTAAAACAGCCAGGTGTGGTGGCGCACTCCTGTAGTCGGATTTCTGAGTTCGAGGCCAGCCTGGTCTACAGAGTGAGTTCCAGGACAGCCAGGACTACAGAGAAACCCTGTCTCGAAAAACCAAAAAAAAAAAAAAAAAAAAAAGTTAAAACAATCCAAAACACCAAAACAAGCTGGGCAGTGGTGGCGCATGCCTGTAATCCCAGCACTCTGGGAGGCAGAGGCAGGTGGATTTCTGAGTTCGAGGCCAGCCTGGTCTACAGAGTGAGTTCCAGGACAGTCAGTGCTATATAGAGAAACCCTGAGCCGGGCGTGGTGGCGCACGCCTATAATCCCAGCACTTGGGAGGCAGAGGCAGGCGGATTTCTGAGTTCGAGGCCAGCCTGGTAAACAGAGTGAGTTCCAGGACAGCCAGGGCTACACAGAGAAACCCTGTCTCTAAAAAAAAAAAAAAAAAAACCAGAAACCCTGTCTCGGAAAATAAATAAGTAAACAAACAAACAAATAAATATAAAAATATATAAATAAATAACAATCCAAAACAAATGAAATAAACTAAAATACTGTATGTGCCTGTTCTGAAGCTGTTTATTTGTTTTCGAGACAGGGTTTCTCTGTGTAGCCCTGGCTGTCCTGGAACTCACTCTGTAGACCAGGCTGGCCTCTGAGGCCTTTTTTATTTTGCCAAGTAGGATTAAAAACCCAAGCTTCCCGTGGAGCCCACTTTAGACAGAATTTGAGTATCCTGTGAGGCGTGTTAAAGCAATATCTCTCTCTACCATCTTTCTGTTCAGCTCTCTTCTAAGTTCCCTATCAGTAGTAGCCAGTACCTGTAAGATCAAAGACCTAGGACCCTACCTGGTTCTCCCTGGCCTGGCTCTCAGGACTCAGCATGGACATCATGCTGTGAGCCACAGCCCACACCCTGAACCCTACCTAATGATTTATTTGCACCCCCTGCAGACCTTGTACTGTACTGTGAAGCCTTCCTGACCACCTACAGGACCTTCATCACCCCAGAAGAGCTCATCAAGAAGCTGCAGTACCGATATCCTTCCCCCACCTGTTTGACCGTCTTTATTTCTTTTATACTGTTTCTGAAACTGTCATTGAGGAAACTGAGGCTGAGCATGTTGAAGTAACTGACTTGTGTAGTACCACCAGCCCTCGGGCTCTCAGCCCTTCCTGGGTTAGCTGCACCCAGCCTGTTCGTGGAGGCAGGCCCCTAAAGACCCAGGATCGCACAGTTAGCTTTGCGGTGGGGCCCTGGTTCCCACCCCACCAGCTGTATCCTGGCACTGACTCACAAAATGACTGAGGAACTGTGAAATGACATGGAGGACCTGGAACAGGGCTCTGTCGCACTGTTGAGGATGGATGGGACCACCGGCTGCTTCTGGAAAGACTAATTAAGGCTGGGAGGAGGAAGGGGGTGGGTGGCCCTGCCAGGGAACTTCTTGCAGATTCTCACACTGAGCCCTGAGTGTCCAGCTGCTGGGGACCAGTGGACTTAAGAGTGGAACAGCTAAGCATTGTGGCACACATTTGATCCCAGCACTTGGGAGGCAGAGTTTAGTGGATCTCTTGAGTTCAAGGCCAGCCTTGTCTACAGGGAGAGTTCCGGGCCTACACAGAAAAGCCCTGTCTTGCAAAACAAAGAGGAGGAAGAGGAAGAAGAAGAGGAGGAGGGAGGGAGGGAGGGAGGGAGGGAGGGAGAGAGAGAGAGAGAGAGAGAGAGAGAGAGAGAGAGAGAGAGAGAGAGAGAAAGAGGTTTCAAGGCAGACCTGGCCCCTACTGCCCACCCTGGTCAGAGAGCAGACAGCTCCCCCACTACAGCTAGGCCTTGCCCCACTTGAGGATCCCCCTTGGGGATGGTCACTCCCTGTGTTAATGGACAAGGCCCTGCGGTCTTAGAACACACTTTTGTTGCTTGTTCCTATTTCTCTGTCCTTGGCCTACCTGGAAACCAGCTACTCAGCCACCTCCTGGCCACAGCCTGTGACTGCCATCTGCTGGACAGCTGCTACCACTGGGCAGCTCTCCACATTCCTGTGTGCCCTAAGCCCTCTAAGGGGCTCCTCCACACCCTCTGCTCAGTCTGACCCTGACTAACAGTGGTCTGTCAGCACAGTTGTAGTCACTCCCTGTTTGTGGACTCTGAGCACCTGCTAGAGCCTGGCCTAGCTGAAAGATTGTCAGATCCACCAGGAACATGTCAAACCTAACATGCATTTACATGTGGGATCCCACTTGGCTGTGGGACCATTTTTATTTCTGTTATATAATGGCACCCTTGAAATGGAGACTGGGCAACTGACCTGCATGTTCCCACCACCAACCTCTGCTTCCAGGTCAGTTTCTCATCTCTTTCCCATTAGCCTCAACCAGCAAGTTCATGGAAGCATTTCCTCCTCAAGTCTTGGAGCAGGATTTGTTGGGGCGCAGGCAGACCTCCCATTCAGTGCGGCTCCCCTGAGTGCCAAACCCCAGTCAAGGGTCATGGGGGAATGAGAAGAGATGTGGAGAGCTGGTGGGGACAGGACAGCAGGCAGCAGGAAGCTGTAATCCCCAAAGTAGACCCCAGATTCAGCAGTCAGGAGTCGGCTGTGAGGACTACCATGGGCTAGAGGAACACCTGCAGGTCTCCTGCCCCCAGGACGATGGACCAGCCTGGCTTTCCAAGGCACAAGTTCCCAGGAATAACCATACCATTGTGGCCATATGGCCGGAGAAATGATCTGCACACAGAAGCCCATAGAATGTAGAGTGAGGCCTTTTGGGCCTGTTCACTCTCTGGGCCCACAGAGACCTGCTCCCTCTACCTGAGTCCCCACACCATGACCCTCACTGTGACATCACTCCGGTCCAACACACAAACATCATGAATGGTGCCAGAGTCAGTCCTACAGACCAGAAGGCACAGCTTCTGAAGCCAGTAGCCCAGGCTATATTATGGCTTTGCACATTCCCATTGCACACAGGACAAGCCTTTTTTTTTTTTTTTTTTTGGTCTTTTTTTGGTTTGTTGTTGTTGTTGTTGTTGTTGTTGTTGTTGTTGTTTTCAAGACAGGGTTTCTCAGTGTGGTCCTAGCTGTCCTGGAACTTACTCTGTAGACCAGGCTGGCCTCGAACTCAGAAATCCGCCTGCCTCTGCCTCTCACATGCTGGGATCAAAGGCATGTGCCACCACCACCTGGCCATGCAGTGATTTTATAACCTTCTGATGTCACCCCAGAGCCACAGGCATGACTCCTCATACTTCTCATTGGACAGAAAAGTCAGATGGCAGACCGAGAGGTGCCCCAAGTCTTCATAGCTTCTGAGGCTCAAGGAGGATGCTCCAAGGCCCCAAGCTGAGGGGTGTGATGCCACCATGCCTGCTAAAGGCTTGCCAGCATGCTGCTAACCACCACAGGGCCTGGGAGGACAGTGAGGAGGCACACTTGGTATTCCTGTCGCCCTCATGTGTCTGTCACAGGTGCCAAGTGAAACACGCACATGGGTCCCTCAAGTGCTCTGGACTTCACTGTGGTACAGGAGTTTCAGAACCCACAGAAATAAGAAAAAGGAAGGAAAAAGGAAGTTTTAAACTGAACGGATACATTAAGGGTTGAATCAGAAATGTCCGCCCAGCACAGGCTGTACTGACCACATGATGCCCATCTGCCACATGCTTGTAAGGACACTACAAGCGTCCTCAGTCGGGCCGCAGATCCGCTCCCTGATGTCCTTCCCTATCCAAGGCGTCTACACCTTGTTACTTTTCCATCTGTGTGACTTTGGACAAGTAAGTTCTTGTGGATGAGTGTCTTCATCTTTAAAATGGGGTGAGCCGCCTGTGGTAGTGCACACCAGTAAGCTTTACTAAAGGAGGTCGAGGTAGGCAGGTCATTAGTTTGAGGCTACCCTGGGTTATATGTTTATTGTACCGGGCATGGTGGCATACAACTTTAATCCCAGCACTCAGGAGGCAGAGGCAGGTAGATCTCTGTTCCAGGTCAGCTTGGTCTACATAGTGAGTTCAGGCCAACCTGGGGTACACAGGAAACCTTGTCTCAAAAGACAGCCCACCCCCATGGGATGAGAAGGACAGTCTTTCAGAGAACAGTTTCAGCTGTCAGTGCGGCTTAGGCTTTTACTTCTATAAGCTAAACCCTCACTCACAGGTTCCCCAGCGTCACATGTGGCTGGGTGTGGGGGAGTGAAATTAGCATTCCATGCAGATCCTGCCTGTGAACCTTAACCCATACTTCACATACGAGAAGTTTTCTCCCTTTGCTGACACGTTCAAGAAGCGAGTGAGCAAGAACACATTCTTTGTGCTGGTGCGAGTGGTGGACGAGCTCTGGTGAGTGCCTGGCTCCGGGCTCCCAGGAATGGCTGCAGATGCTCAGGCCTGTGTGCACTGCACCTGGATCGGACAAACATTGCCTTCCACCCCCTGTGGGCTGGGGTGGTATGTGCCCCAGCACAGACTGGTTCCACTGCTCATCCCAGCTCTGAGCGTATCAGACCCTACAGACCAAGGTGGGGTGGGTGTTAGGTCTGGAGCTCCTTGTAGGGTGAATCCCTGTCCTATCTGGGACTCTTCTTCCTGTGTTATCTTAGGACTAGTTCACAGTAAAACACACCCATAGCAGCATAGTGGGGCCAAGTGGAGGCTGGATGTGAGAGGACGCGGCATCTCCACGACTCCTGCCGCTTCCATACTTAATTAAGCCTGGTCTGGGTGCCACCTCTGAATTCTTGCCTACCAGTAGCATCTTGCTTTTGTATGGTGTCTGTATAATGTTCAAGTAAGAAATGAAGGAGCTCAGTGGAGATGACGGTCTTCTACAGACGCCTGCCTGACATCTCATCACTCTGCGTTAGACCAGGAACTTCTCTGAGGCAGAGAGCAGCAAGTGTGTTGAGTGATTTGGCAGGGGCCTGTTGCAGAAAGGCCCCCCAGCGCTGTGGAGGCTGTGAGCGGCACCCTCAGCTGGGGCCCTGGCCTGCCTTTTACCAAGTGCCCTTGGCCTTTAGCCTGGTGGAGCTGACAGAGGAGATCCTGAAGCTGCTGATGGAGCTAGTCTTCCGCCTGGTGTGCAGTGGAGAGCTCAGCCTGGCCAGAGTACTCCGGAAGAACATCCTGGACAAGGTGGACCAGAAAAAGCTGCTTAGGTGTGCCCACTCCGACCAGCCTCTGGCAGCCAGGGGTGTTGCAGCCAGGTGAGGAGCCAGTATCTCAGCCAGCCCCTCACTGTAGGTCAGAGCAAGCCCAGCAGCTGCCTTTCCCCACAGCCCTGTGATTAAGTGCCTCAGGGATAGACCCTGGGTGTCATAGCTGGGCCTCTCCTTATGGGCCATGTGGAGCAAGGAATCCCGTGTTGCCAGAAAAACAAATGGCGCTGCATAGATAGGCGATGACTGTGCCCTGGGCTCTGGTCAGCCCGGGAAGTCTCTCTCTTACTCTTTGCCCAGCTGGTGGGGTGTGTCAGGTGGTGGGTGTGAGGAGCAGAGGAAGGAGGCCACTTACCCGGAGTGCAGCCCTGTGGCCTAGGAGGGCCCATGGGGGCTAAGGCCTGCAGCCATGTCCCAACCATGTTCTCATGCTGTGTTCCAGGCCAGGAACCTTGCATGATTTCCACAGCCACGAGATAGCCGAGCAGCTGACACTGCTGGACGCCGAGCTTTTCTATAAGATAGAGGTATGGCTGAGTGGCCCTGCAGGGAGGCAGCTAGCTCTCTGCCTGGAAGCGGCTGCTGGCTGTCCCTCTGGAGAGCCCCACACCCACACCCAGGAGCACCAGAGGCTGCAGTGCTGTCTGTTCTGTTTCCACACAGATTCCTGAAGTTTTGCTTTGGGCCAAAGAGCAAAATGAGGAGAAGAGCCCCAATCTGACCCAGTTCACAGAGCACTTCAACAACATGTCCTACTGGTGAGCCGGGGCCACAGCACGTGCTCGGGTGGTGTGGGTAGGACAGTCAAGGCTTCCTTGGCAGAGGTTGAGGGGTCAGTCCGTGGATCTCTCCAGCGTCTGTGGGCACTGGCCTTAAACTGTGGGCAGCAGAGAGAAGGCAGAGCTGGCACCATAGGCTCTAGAGTGCAGGGAAGAGTGCCAGATGAATTAGTAATGTCTGCCCTGGCTGGCTGCCTGCCAGGAGGAGGTACCCTTTCATCGTTGTTGCTCATTGCCTCTGCAGTTCCTGTAAGACATTAGCTCACCTGATTGCTTGATGGAGACCAACTGCTTAGCAAAGGAGTGGATTGTTAAAGCTTTGATTTGTACCTGATTTCTTTGGGGGGGGGGCGTGCCTCTCTACATAGCCCTGCTGTCCTTGAACTCAGAGATCTGCCCGCCTCTGCCCACAAGTGCTGGGATTAAAGGTGTTCACCACCAGCCGGGCGGTGGTGGTGCACGCCTTTAATCCCAGCCCTTGGGAGGCAGAGGCAGGCGGATCTCTGAGTTCGAGGCCAGCCTGGTCTACAGAGTGAGCTCCAGGACAGCCAGGACTACACAGAGAAACCCTGTCTCGAAAAACCAAAAAAAAAAAAAAAAAAAAAAAAAGGTGTTCACCACCACCTAGCTTGTGTCTGAATCTTAAAGCAGAATGGAGGTCAGCAGTGTGTCCATCACCTGGTCGGTCACTTTGCCATTTCAAGATTAGACCAGGTGCCTCCACCTCCTACTGCATTGACCCTGCCCCACATGCCTTCCGTTGCCCTAGGGAAAGCTCTCTCGTTGCTTCTCTGTGTCCTTGGCATGGGAGACGCCCGCCCTTAGCAGGAGTCACCACTCCAGTCTGAGTGCTCTGGCTTCCGGGGCAGATAGGCCCTACTTATCTTTTGGAGCCATGGTCTCTAACATGTCCCTGACACAGGTGTTCTTTACGGGATAGGGGAGGTGATTAGAGTATAGCACCTCACCCCAAGTAACGCTTCAGTGGCCTTTGTAAACCACAGGAGACTAAGGCCACCCTGAGGTCTACAGAAGAACATGGGGCTTGCCTTAGGTTTCAGCCTCGGTTACTTCTAAGGTTCTGAGTTTCCATCCATCCATCCATCTTCCCTCCCCACCCCCCCAACCCACCCCCCATTGACTGGCAGAGTGGTTTCCTACTCCTCTGTCAGCCAGTTTTTGAGCTGGCAGCAAGGCCCCAAGATGCCTTTCACTGCTGAAAAGATGCTTTAGTCCCCAAGCGTCCTCTGCAGAAGGAGAACTGTTCTAGACCCTGGAATAGCGCACAACCTGAGACCAGGGACCAGGGTGGTGCTTAGGCTTTGGGCTCCTGGTGGGTAAGAACTTGTGACAACTGACACAGGGTCGCACATGCATCCTCCAGGGCCACTGAGCCTGTGAAGGGTGGTGAGCTCAGCTGTCGACTCTCTGGCCCTTCCTGCAGGGTGCGATCCATCATCATGCTGCAGGAGAAGGCCCAGGACCGGGAGAGGCTGCTGCTGAAGTTCATCAAGATCATGAAGGTGACTGACTCAGTGCCCAGTGCCCTCCCACCATACCCGAGGAGGCCAGAGCCCAGCCCTGCACCGCCCTACCAGCCCTGCGCCACCCATCCCTTCCCTCACCACCGCCTCTCCTTACAGCACCTGCGCAAGCTCAACAATTTCAACTCCTACCTGGCCATTCTCTCAGCGCTAGACTCAGCCCCCATCCGCAGACTGGAGTGGCAGCGACAGACCTCAGAGGTAGGTGGTGGGAAGTCTGGGCAGGCTGCGATGGACCTGAGCAAGACCAGGCAAGGATCCCCACCTGGCCGTTCGCCTCTGTGTGACCAAGGCTTTGCCTCTCCCACTTAGATTCCAGTGTCTGCTCTGTCCAGTCAGCAGGTCCAAGGGCTTTCGTGGTTGGTTGTGGGGTTGTCCCTGGGCCTGTGCCTGTGCCTGGCTCTCAGCTTCACCTGCAGAGTCCGTTCTTCAGCCCATTCATCCAGGGAGGCTGCTCTGGGCTCAGCACGGCATTGGGCCTGCTGGGGATAGGTGGAAGGGCAAGTAAGCGCCTGAGAAGCGCCTCTCTGAGGACACGTGCTCACACCACGCACAGAGCACTGCACGAGGCCTGAGACCCCGCCAGAGGCTAGCTGACACCATTAGCAGGCCTCCACAGGGCCTGAGTCTGTCCCGTTGTGGGCATCAAGACTAACTCACCCCTATCCTGCAGGGCCTGGCTGAGTACTGCACATTGATTGACAGCTCATCCTCCTTCCGAGCCTACCGGGCTGCCCTCTCAGAGGTGGAGCCCCCGTGCATCCCATACCTGTGAGTTGTCGCCCTCCCTCAGCCTCAGCCACCACTCCTGACAGTGCAGAGAGAGAGAGAGAGAGAGAGAGAGAGAGAACCATGTATGTACAGTAGCTCACAGATGTCAGAAGAGAAGATGGGATTTCCCGATTTCCTGGAACTGGAGTTAGCAGCAGTTGTGCGTGGCCACGGCCACGCGGGGGTCGGGAACCCAGCCCAGGCCTTCTGTGAAGGCAGTGTGCACACTCAGGCGCTGAGCCAGCTCCAGCCCCAGCTTCGGCTTTCGTCTGTGTGATTGCTCAGTTCACAGTTTGGCATTAGCAGCCTCACCTCGGGCTCACAGGACTCTAGGCTTGTCGGTTCTGAGCGCAGTCTTAAGGGCTCCACAGGGATCTGACCAAGAGTAGAGAGTAAAGCTCCATATGGGTGGGAAGAACACCTAAACATGTGCCCTGGCTCTCGCTCTGGGGTTCAGCAGCTGCTTGTCACGGGCCACAGTTGTCATCGGGTGGCAAAGCCAGCACACAGCTACCTTCTAACTCTGTCCCCAATACATCAACTGCCCTGTGCCTTTGTCCCCTCAGAGGTCTGATCCTACAAGACCTGACCTTCGTTCATCTGGGAAACCCAGACTATATTGACGGGAAAGTAAACTTCTCCAAGCGGTGGCAACAGTTCAACATCTTGGACAGCATGCGGTGCTTCCAGCAGGCGTGAGTGCTGTCGGTTCCAGCCTGACTCCACTCCTGGGAGGGTGACAGCCCAGAGAGTCAGACAGAGTTTAGTCCCTGCTCCCTAGGGTTCTACCGGAACAACATGGGGAAATCCACAGAAAGGGCTCAACTCTGGGTCTGCTTCCTGGCCTAGGCCCTACCCAGCTTCTCCTCCAGTTACAGGTCAGGAAGCAGGTACTCCCAGGCCACAAAAAGGAGCCTCCAGCCACTCTGGCTCTAGGACAGAAGGGGCAGGCTTCGACATCACCCACTCAGGATAGTCTGGGTGCACCCTGTCCCAGATGGATCCACTCAGGGAAGCCGGGCTTCCCATGAGGCACTGCTGGGGCAGTACTGGCCGAGGCCCGAGCGCAGAGTAGGCTGCTCAGACTCTGCTCTGCTACCAAGTGCTGCTGGGTTAGGTAGCCGTGACTCACCCTATGAGAGTTTCTGGCCTGGTTATTCAGCTAGCCCTGAACTCACTGCCCCTCTTCCACCAGGCACTACGAAATCCGGAGAAACGATGACATCATAAACTTCTTCAATGACTTCAGCGACCACCTGGCCGAGGAAGCCCTGTGGGAACTCTCTCTGAAGATCAAGCCTAGGAACATAACACGGCGAAAAACAGACCGTGAAGAGAAGACCTAGGAGCAGAATGGCTGTGAGCATGCTCAAGCAGCCAGGAGAGGACCTGGGCTGTCCCGGCCCCAGCCTGTCCACGGCTTGGCTGTGTGGCAGCACCTGCGTCTGCCGGCCGGCTCCTTGCCTCCCTCCCTATGGCTAAAGTCCCAGGGTTCACAGTGAGCTGGCTGGCAGGCCTCAGGACTGGCTTGTGTAACTGGTGGGCCCTGGTCTGGTTTTGTTTTCTGTTTTCTGTCAGTGCTCCCTCCTGTTCCCTACTGTCCCCTCCAACTGGGGAGCAGAAGAAACCTGAGCAGCAGGCCAGGGGAATGGCGGGCTTCTCTCCTCCCAAGGCTGCCTGCTAAGAAGAGGCCCCAGGGCCCTCAGGTAGACTGCCCTCCAGGGAGCCTGGAGCCAGGGAGATACAGCCAGGAGACGGAAGGAGGTAGAGACGGGCCATGGCAGGCGTCTTTTGCTGTCCACTTCCTGCCTTTGAAACATGGAGGGTGAGGCCTGGCCCAGAGAGTGTGATGGGTGATAGGGAAGAGCCACAGAGCCAACACCTCTCACAGCGCTGGCCCCAGCCCTGTCCTGCCGTGCGCGGCCCACTAAGGCTCTGCTGGGCAGACAGCAGCACCAGTAGTACCTTCCGGCCTGTTACCCACCGCTGTCCAGCCCCAGCCCACATCACCGTTACTCTGGGGCTCAGGAAAAGGAGGCAGAAGGGAGAGTCTATGCTAAGCTAGGGCCAAGGCTGTGCTTCCAAGTGGCTCAGAGAATGAGGCTCTCCTGTGACCTGGGGAGAGGCAAGCAGCCCCTTGTGCTTGCTGTGTGCCTTAAATGCCACCTCCTGTCCCTTCCAGGCCGAGGGCTTCCCTCCTCCTTTGCCCCATCCCGGCAGCCAGCAGGTTCCTGTCCCAGTTTGCTCCCTGGGAGTGTCTGTTGTTCCCAAGAAGGCTAAGCAGGCCTGGGATGTGAGGCTTCCAGAGGCCTCCTGACTCCAGACAGGTGGCAGAGCCGGCCCTGCTGCTGAGGTTGACAATCTGTTCAGGGCTCAGGGCTAGGATCTCCGTGGCTCCGTGGCCACCACTGTGGGCTAATCAGCAGGGTGCAGGTGAGAACCGAGAGGTGCTGCTGGCCCCGCACCACACCTCCAGTTAGCTTTGCATGGACAAGCACCCTTTTCTTCTGGTCACAGGGCTTGGTCAGCCAGACACCAGGATCTCTGCTTCCTCGGCCAGTCGGCAGAGCAGAGGAAAAGACAGCAGCAGCTGCTGGCCGGCACAGTTTGAGACAACTGTCACTCTGAATCCTCCTGGTTTTTTGTTTGTTTTTTTGTTTTTGTTTTTTTAGCAGCTTTTATCAAATAAGAACTGTGGGCCCCTCTTCTGTTTATTTGTGCTGTAAATAGAGAGGGGACATCTGTAAACAGCCCCTTGGCCGGCTCCCTCTGGCAGCAGCCGGTACTGGATTGTTTAGGGAGCATGTGTGGAGTCAGGCTTGTGAGCAGTTGTGTGGGTCTTTGGTTTGTTTGTTCCTCTTTTACAGGTCCTTTCATTTCAGTCTTTGCTCCTGCTTCCTGTCCTTCACCAGCTCTGAGTGCTGCTGTGTGCAGGTGGGAACACTGCACACGGGGTCCTTCCTCCCAACGTTTGGAGGCCCCTGCGGCCTCCTTGTGTAGCACAGGCCGACTGAGGCCTAGCCTACTGGTGCTGCGGCCAACAGAGTGGGTCTGTGGTCTGTGTCTCCTGATGCCAAGCACGAGCTGGGCAGAAAGGAAGGCTCACCTTCTAGACCCAGCATTGCCAGGGCCCCCGCTACGACCCTGGGAGCCTTAGGCAGACTAAGTCAAGGGCCAGGGCAGCTCTGGAGTCCCGTGTGGGGATAGTGAGGTGCGATGTGTGGGTTTAACTTATTAGCCAGCAGGCTTCCCCAGTCACCTGCCTCTGGCTGCGGCTGAGTCCAGTGCTCACGCAGCCTGGCTTCCACATGTCTGTTTCTTAGGGGTGGGGTCTGGGAGAGCTGTGAAGATCAGTCTCTGTAGACATACTAAGCAGCATGGACAGCAGCATGGACAGTTCGGTTCCCTGCAGAGGTTAGCCCTTACCTGTGGGTATGGTCTGACCAAGGCTAGGGCAAGCAGACACCACATTTGGCTGACCCTTAAGCCGAGACACCTGCTCCATGCCTCCCAGTGGCACTGTAATATAACCCCCCACTAACCTGTCTGACTGTGCATCTTCCTACAGACAGAACAAGCGCGCAACTTTTATATGAAAGAAAAATAAACAGACAAAAGCCCGTCTGATGCCATGTCTGTGTCCAGGCTTTTTGTATCAGGCTGTAGTCCCTGTTGTGTGTGACCAAGACAAAGGGGAGGGGACAGAGTGGGCCTGAGGGCTCTGGGAGGCATTGGGAACCCAGGTGCTAGGAGAAAACTGACTCCTGCAAGTGGTCCTCTGATGTCCACACACAGATTCACACGGGGAAAAAAAATAAATGCACAAGCACCATGCACACCCACAAGTCGGGCCACCCTTCCCCGTGAGAGGGGCATCCAGGGCGCATTAAAGCACCGGGCTTTAAAACTTCTGCCTTCACTCTACTCCTGAGGGTCGTCCACTCCTGTGTACTGAGGAAGACCAAGTGGCTTTCAGACCAGACCCGTGGAATACTCTCAGACCCTGGGAATGAAGAGCCACACCCAGGAGGTCACAGCCAGCCCCTGACTCTGAAGAGGTGGAGTCGGAGGGCTGGAGAGACGGCTCAGCAGTTAAGAACACTGGCTGCTCTTGCAGAAGACCTGGGTTCAAAATTCCCAGCACCTACAAATTGTAACTCTGGCTCCAGAGGACTCGATGCCCTCTTCTGACCTTTCAGCACCAGGCGTGCAAGTAGTGCACAGCCATGAAGACGAAGCACTCCTGTACAAAATTTAAAAAGTTAAGTCAGAGCCAGGCTTGCCTGGTGGCACACACCTTTAATCCCAGCACTTGGGAGGCAGAAGCAGGGGGATCTCTGTGATCTCTGGACCAAGGGTGCTGGGGACATAGACCTTCCTTGTCTCAAAAAAAAAAAAAAAAAAAAAAAAAAAGATTAAAGTCAGTATAGTTACCATAGCAATAGAATTCATTTTACAACTTATCAGTTGATATATGAAAACCACTTCCAAAATCTGACATCTGTGTTTTGTAGTGCTTAAAATGCACTTGATTAATTTTTTTACAAAAGTGAAAAATTGAAATTATCCTCTGAGATCAAAAGGCTTCAGCACCCACAGTGCTGAGTATTACAGTGTGTGCAGTTCTAGCCAGTGCACAAGACACAAGAAACACATTAAACACTGAAGGGAAAATCACAAAATATATGGATTACAGTATTATGTGACCAGGAACATCAGCAGATGTATCTACATGAGCTTTAAAAGGAGAGAAAACAAAAAGGGCTTGAGTTGTAATGGCATCAAAGATGGTTCAGATGCTTTCTTCCATACAGGAAGCCATCAGCACTCGGCCGCTGTAAACAACCCAGCTGTAAGATGGCTCAGTGGTTAAGAGCACTGACTGCTTTTCTAAAGGTCCTGAGTTCAAATCCCCGCAACCACATGGTGGCTGACAACCATCTGATGCCCTCTTTTGGAGTGTCTGAAGACAGCTACAGTGTACTCACATATAAATAAATCTTTAAAAAAAAAAAAAAAAAAAAGCCGGGCGGTGGTGGCGCACGCCTGTAATCCCAGCACTCTGGGAGGCAAAGGCAGGCAGATTTCTGAGTTCGAGGCCAGTCTAGTCTACAGAGTTAGTTCCAGGACAGCCAGGACTACACAGAGAAACCCTGTCTTGGGGGAAGGGACTTGCCTAGCATGTGTGAGGTCCTAGGTTCAGTCCCCACTGCTGCTACAGCTCATGCAAACAAAAAGACTATTTGAGCTAGTATTGTAAAGGTGTCAGCTGCCTAATGTACACTGAGCCTCAACTACAATACTGAGACTCTCCCAGAATAGTCATTTGACCTCAGCTGGTGTAAAGCAGTTACTGTTAAAATTGCAATAGTGTGTGTGTGCATGCACATGTGTCTGTGTGGGTGTAGGTGTGTGGGTGTGGTTTGCGTGCATGTGGAGGCCAGAAACCTAACATCAGATGTTATCTTTAGTTATCCACTTTTGGCTTATTTAAGATTTATTTTTGCTTATGCTTCTAATCTGAGCACTTGGGAAACTGAGGCAAGCAGATCGCTGAGTTCAAGCCCATCCTGGTCTACCTAGTGAGTTCCAGGACAGCTGGGTCTATGCTCAGAAACCCTGTCTCAAAAATCAAAACTAACAAAAAGATAGGATAGCTCTATAGCTGTCTGTATCTTTATGGATGTGTTATTTTTGTGTATGGGCGTTGTGCTTGCCTGTGTTGGTGTGCACATGTATTTCAGGTGTCCTTAGCCACAGGCCATCTCTATAGCCAGACAGATCTTTATTGCATTTGGTTGCTTGGGGGAGGGGCGGGGGCGGGTTGAGAGAGGGTTTCTCTTTGTAACCCAGGCTGTCCTGGAAATCACTCTATAGTAGACCAGGTTTGCCATGAACTCAGAAATAGAGATCCACCTGCCTCTGCTTCCCAAGTGCTGAGATTAAATGTGAGCACTATGGCTCACTATCCTGGCCTCTGTCACTATGATGAGCAATATTTTTTATTGGTTATTTATTTACATTTCAAATGTTGTGCCCCTTCCTGGTTTCCCCTCCCTCCACAAACCTTCTATCCCATCCCCCAGACCTCCTGCTTCTATGAGGGTGCTCCCCTACCCACCCACTCCCACCTCACTGCCCTAGCATCCCCTTACTCTGGGGCATTGAGTCTTCACAGGACCAAAGGCCTCCCCAAATAAGGCCATCCTCTGCTACATTTGCAGCTGGAGCCATGGGTCCCTCCATGTGTACTTTGGTTGATGGTTTAGTCCCTGGGAGCTCTGGGGTGGGGGTGGGGGTTGGTGAGTTGATATTGTTCCTCTTCCTATGGGGTTACAATCCCTTTACAGTCCTTTCTCTAACTTCTCCATCGGGGTCCACATCCTCAGTCCAATGGTTGGCTGTGAGCATTCGCATCTGTATTGGTCAGGATCTGGCAGAGCCTCTCAGGAAACAGCTGTATCAGGCTCCTGTCAACAAGCACTTCTTGGTGTCAGCAATAGTGTCTGGGTTTGGTGTCTGCAGATGGGATGGATCCCCAGGTGGTGCAGTCTCTGGAAGGCCTTTCTTCAGTCTCTGCTCCTCTCTTTGTCCCTGAATTTCCTGTGAGAATGGCTGTGTCAGAACTCCTGGGGACACCTGTAATCCCAGCACTCTGGGAGGCAGAGGCAGGTGGATTTCTAAGTTCGAGGCCAGCCTGGTCTACAGAGTGAGTTCCAGGACAGTCAGCTCTATACAGAGAAACCGTGTCTCAGAAAAAAAAACAAATCCAAAAAAACAAACAAAAAAACAACCTCCTGGGGGTCAAGCTGTCTCTGGGTGTGATTTGAGTGTGGAGGGGTGAAGCACAGGGTCCACTCCTGGGAACAAAGGTAAACATTAATTTTTCCTAAAATGGCTCAAAGATTGCCTGCACTCCCCTCACAGCACCCAGCGCCCAGCAGCAGTGCTTAGAGCACATCTCACTGACCACTCAAGCCTGCTCAGCTCTCTACGCAGTATTTTTCATTTTCAACTTAAAAGTGATTACAGTTGGTGATTACAGTTGGTGATTACCAAAATAAATAAATAAATAAATAAATAAATAAGTGATTACAGTTATTTTTTTTTTCGAGACAGAGTTTCTCTGTGTAGCCCTGGCTGTCCTGGAACTCACTCTGTAGACCAGGCTGGACTAAAACTCAGAAATCCTCCTGCCTCTGCCTCTGCCTCCCAAGTTCTGGGATTACAGGTGTGCGCAACCACCGCCCAGCTTATAGTTAATTTTTGTACATGTATTTTGTATCCAGTCCCCTTACTAAGTTGCCTTCTGGTTTTTATATTTATTCATTTGTTTGTTTGCTTTTGTTTTTCATGGTATCCTAGCTGCAGAATCATCTCTTTTGGTTTCCTTTTCCTTTAACATATTTTATTACTTATTTTGGGTGTGTGTCTATGGATGGGTGGGTATGCACATGCCTCAGTATTCCTGTGGCACTCAGGGGACAACCTTAAGGAGTTGGCTCTCTCCTTCCACCACGCAGGTTCTGGAGGTGCATCGGGATTGGTGGCAGCTGCTTTAACCTGATGAACCATCCTATCTTACCTGATGAATATTCATACACAGTACAGAGCTGGTGACTATATGAATATTCATATCAGTACAGAGCAGTGGACAGCACTGCCTTCCATGGCTGCCTCCCCACACTCCAGAACCTACTTCTTGTTTTTCATATCAGCTGCAACTTCACAACAGCCTCGAGTGGCAGACACTGCGGCTTTCATGGTGAGATCCTGGTGCCGGTGCCTCTTGACAGTATTGGTAATCACCAGCCAAGGTGTCCTGAAGCCCAGAGGAGGCAAGAAGCCCATTAATCACGAAGAGCTTCAGGCTGCCGTCACCGGCCCCACAGCAGTTCAATGCGATTCCCCAGGTGACTCGCGAACCTCCAAAGAGGTGACTTGTTTGTTTGTGACAGGCTTTCTTTGTGTAGCACTGGCTGTCCTAGCACTAACTCTTTAGACCAGGCTGACCTCGAACTCACAGAGATCTGCTTGCCTCTGCCTCCCTGAGTGCTGGCATTAAAGGTGTATACCATCACTGCCCTGCTCACAGTGATTTATTTAAAAGGTGTGTGAGAACGGCCGTGGCTGTCTGATAAGTGCTATGAGGTACTTTCGAGGCACCTACAGCCCCCCCCAATCTTTCCATCTTTCCCCCTCTTTATGGCTGTCATGCATTTTAAAGTCAAGTTCCAGAATAGTCCTGTGTCCCGCTGACTTCCTTATTCCATCTCTGTCCCTAAACAAGGCTCTAGCGCAGATCTCTAGGGACCCAGGCAGCAGGGCCTGAATAGGGCTAGCCTGAATAGGAGCTGTCTGCTTTACAATCTTTCCTGGTGCCCTTCTCACAGATGGGACCCCTGTGACAACATTCGGTCTCACAGCCAGCTGAACTTGACCCCAGGGCGTACGAAAACAGCTGATTTGTTCGCAGGTGCCTCATACTGTCTGGGGTGGCCTGGCCTGAGAGCACTCCCCAGTCAGAACAAGTCTTTTCTAACTGGGGACCCGGCTAATTCTCTTGTTTATTTTCGAGACAGACTTGCCTTCAGCTTCAGTGTAGCCCAGGGTAACCTTGGACTTCTGTTCCTTCTGCTTGAGGTTTGGCAGTACAGGTGTGCAGTGACTTTAAGGACAGAGTGAGCAGGAAGCTAGGCCGGGAGAGACAGAGGCCAAAGGCCTCAGACAGGTGCCCACAGAGCAGTAAAGAGAAGAGACATTTGTTAAAAAGTGGATCTTGGGACATGAGGCATCCTGTGTACTGAAGCTCAAGTGTGAGGGCGAGAGACTGCCCGGAGAAGGGCAGGCGATAGGCCTGGGGCTCAGCTGCACGGACGGAAGACAGGAAGCTGTGTGCCGAAGTAGTGACAGAAAGCTCTGCCACTTGTTGTTGACTGACATAGTCCTGGCCTCCCCCAGGGTGAGCACACACTGACTGCACCAGTCCTGACTGGACTGGAGGTAGCCATGGCCGTCCACAGGCTCTGAAGACAATGAGGGCTTTAGTCTTCTGTGTTCTCCAAGAGTAACCGTGAAGTCACACATCCCAGGAAGACTTCCAGCCTGTGTGGGCCTGTGTCCCTCAGATTCGGATCCTACCCGAGGCCTCGTGGATAGGGCTTCTGAGCCCACCTCCCCTTTGCCCTGTGTGAGCAATGGCTGGCCACCACAGTGGGGACCAGGGGCCGCAGAAGGGGCCAGCCCAGCCTGCAGGTCCTGGGCCTCAGGGAAGGTAGAGGGCCACCACCACATAGATGACCCAGCTGGTAGACACGAAGACCCCGAAGAGCAGGCTGAAGAGTACAAGTGAGCGGGCCTTCCTCGAGGCTTCCTCCGCCTGGGCCAGGTCCCCCCGGCCCAGGGCTGCTCGGGTCTGAAACGAGATAGGCCAGAGTGGGGGGGGGGCGGTAATGATCCCCCTCTACCTCCCAACCCCCACCAGCACACCTAAAACGTTAGGCCCAGGCCACAGGCCGGAACCTGACATTCTGAGAATGCTGGCAACCACGGCCTGCAGAGGTAGGTGCAGGAGTAATGGCAGAGGCCCCTTGCGCATGGGGAATGCGCTCAAGCTGGGTGCACGCCCCCTAGCAGCGGGCCCCCAAAGCTCCCTGCATCCCACTGTGCTGAGGATCAAAGCTCAGCAGACTTAAATGACCTCCCTGGGCCACAGCCAGAATCCGTCCCGCCTCTGAGCTGCTTGCCTCCCTCAGTTCTGACTAGTGATGACCTGAGACCTCCCACTACTGCCCAGCAAGGTCAGGCTGGCGCGCCTGCGCGTGCACACATGCGCACATATAGGCTTGCCTTCAGTCAGAATGTCATAGCACCATCAGTGAGTCCCGATGGGCCTTACACAGTGCCAGGCGTACGGAGAGTAAGGAGGGAATCATCGGGGAGAAGATGGGAGGAGCTAGTGAGGTAGAGGGCGGATGGAGACGGACAGTTATGCAAATGAGTGAGTGGACAAGGAGAGGGCAGATAAGTAGAGACCGGAAGTAGGTAATCGAAAAGGCGGTGAATTAATAGATGATGGATGGGTGAAGGGTGGGTAGCTGAATTGACGGAGTGATGTGTCTTAGTGGGAGGGAGGGTGGAGAGATGGACTGGCAGATTAATACATGCATGCTAGCAAGACAGAGTCGCGGGCAGGCATACGGTCGCTAGACAGCGGGGCAGTTGAGGCAGCCGGATGCTTTGCAGACCAGAGGATGCCGAAAGGCCCCGCTATAGGGATCGCCAACACCTTGAGCCTCATCAATCACGCGTACATTTTTTTAGAAATTGCCATAACAGATCCTGAGTAGTGAGGTTACAGGTAAGAAAGGGGAGGAAAACAGACGGGGAAAGCCAAGCTCATTCCTGGGTCCTGCCCGGCTGCCGGCTGCCGGCTGCGACCCCTACAAGTCCCCACAGGATCGGAGGTTGTGTCTTATGGCCGTGTCCCTCCCGGGTCACCTACCTCGTGGGAGTAGACAATGGCTATCAGCCCTGTGAGCAGGCAACAGAACAGGGTCACCAGCACCGACTCCATCATGAAGTCCTTGGGCAGAGGCCTGTGCTCCACTTGCATGGGAGCAGGCCCGCCAGCCACGGGGCCGCCATACTGTGGGGTAGAACCACGCTGAGCCACTCCCCTCCGCACACCCACCCATGCTGAAGGAGTCCTCTCATCGCTGCCCTGCACACAGTCTAGCCCAGCGCTGGCTGCCAGGGAGCGTGAAGGCTCGGTCAGAGACTCCACTGGCAACCCACGGCTGCCTGCTTTCGTTTCATCAACAGGGTAGACTTGGCTGGACTGTCACACTGGAGATTCGCCAGCCTGAGAGGCTTCTGCTAGGGTTAAAGGCTTGGGCCACCTAGTCTTAGCACTCAACAGGATCGGGAGTTCTCATCTACAGGCCAGACTGAGCTACATGAGACCTTGTCTATTATTATTATTATTATTATTATTATTATTATTATTATTATTATCATTGTTTTCGATCAAGCTATCGCCTCACGTCCACCCCCTCGGGACCTTCGCCACTGATGTCACCTTTCCTCTTACCACCAAACAACCCCATCCTTCTCAGAACACCTGACTTGCCGCCACCCCACTCCCACCCTCCACCCACCCACCCACCCACGCAGCCTGTGCGGTGCCCAGTATCCTTCCTTCCTGAACATCTCCTATTGGTCCTTGGGAACTCTGTGCCATGGGGCGTTGTGCTTACCGTGGGGAAAGGGAAGGAGGCTCCGCCAGTGGGTGGGAAGAGTGGGCCGGTGGGTGGCGGGTAGAGGGCGGCGGGCCCCGGTGCGGGCTGGAACAGCACCGGCACCTGCGGGAAGGGCGGGTAGAGCAGCGCCACTGCCTTGGGGTCCGGCGGCGCGTAGGGTGGAGGCTCGCCCACGAAGCCGATGGGCGGCACAGTACCGCCAGCGGCCTTGGACCCGGGCCCCGCCTCGCCGGATGCAGACGCCGGTTCTAGGTCCCCCCGGGCCGGCTCGCTGTCTTCTGCGGCCTCGGTCCGATCCTCCTCAGGCCCCGCGTCTTCTTCCAGCAGCTGCGGGCGGCGCGGGAGCTGCGGGAGCGACGGCTGCGCCGAGCTGCGCTGGTCCTCGGTGGCTGGGGGATCCTCCCGACCTGCGGAGCTGTCGCCCCCCTTAGCGTCGGGACCTGGGGAGAAAAGCAGCGCTGGGAGTCAGAGCCGGCGAGATGGATGCTGTGTCTGCTGCGCAACCATGAGAACCTTAGTTTAATCCCCAAAACCTGCATTAAAGTCGTGACAGAGGTTTGCCATCCCGGTGGTAGAGACAGGTGGGTCCCGGGATTCACTGGCCAGACACCTTAACCTAATGAGAGCCTCAAAACACACAGCACCGAAAGGATAATTTCTGAGGCTGACATATGTCCTCCCCGCTCTGGAAGAAAATTAAAGACAAAAAAAAATCACAATGGAAAAGTTTATGTTGTGTACTTTAACCACACTTTATTTTAAATGTATCCATTTTATTTGCATGAGTGTATCATGCGCATCATATGCATGCAGTGCCTATGGGGGCCAGAAGAGGGCGATAGATTCTGTGCTAGTTGTGACCAGCCAGGTGCGTGTTGAGAATTGAAGCCAGATCCTCGCAAGAGCAGCCAGTGCACTTAACCCCTGAACCATGTCTTCAGTCCTGGCCACCCTTTCTAAAAAGCTTGCCTCTCCAGCTGATTACAAAAGTCACCTGAGTCACTGAAATCTACAGAGGGTAGATTCCTCATGCCCTGCTCCCTCCCAGTCCTGAGCCCCAGAGTCGGCCACGGGATGTGGGGCAGAACTGAGGGAAAGCTGCCGGGCCCGCAGTCCGGTCTGTGCTGCTGAGTCCAGGATAACGGAACGGCCTTGCAGGGAGAACGGAGGGGAGACTCAGCTCCACGAGCACGCATGTGAGCTGGGCCATCCTCTGATCCCTTTGTCCTTGGCTGTCTCTGGTCCCAAGGAGTCAAGTCCTGAACAATCTGGGATGCTCTGAGGCTCTAGAATCAATCTCCTCCCACCCCAGTACTGGCTGCAGCTCTGAGCACCAGGTGCTGGGGCAGACCCACACAAACACAGGAAGCTGAGAAAGGAGCCAGCCGTGGGGAAGCAATACAGAGGTGAAGCAGCTGCGAGTGCGGGCCAGAGCTGACCAGGCTGAGTAAGGCTGGGACGTGACCCCAGCCGGGGAATCACAACAGGGCCGAGAAACAACATTAACAGCCTGGCACCCAGGGCACAACCCTGGATCATCTCCAGTGCAAAGGAAGAATTAGGACTATGTGAGCATTCTTCAAGAGAAAAGACCGACAAACCCTGTAATCCCAGCGCTTGGGAAACTGAGGCAGAAGGATTGCTGCAAGTTCAAGACCAGTCCAGGCTACAGCTTGAGACCTTATCTCAAAAGCAAGAAGAAAGGCCAGCCGAATGGCCTGGCACAGTAAAGGAGCATTGCTGCTGGGTCCGATGACCTGAGTTCAGTCCCCAGCACCCACACGGTAGAAGGAGAGAAAAGACCCCCACGAGTTGTCATCTGACCTCCACTGTGCACCACAGCACTCCAGTGCTTGCTGGAGAACACACACACACACACACACACACACACACACACAGAGACACACACACACACACACCACTGGCACGTTGGAGCTCCTCTCCTCTCTTGGGAAATCCTTCCACCAGCACTGCCTGTAGATATAGGCAGACCACTGTATAGATAACCTCAATTGCAGTGCTACAAAATGAAAAGCAGAGCCGGGCGTGGTGGCGCACGCCTGTAATCCCAGCACTTGGGAGGCAGAGGCAGGCGGATTCTGAGTTCGAGGCCAGCCTGGTCTACAGAGTGAGTTCCAGGACAGCCAGGGCTACACAGTGAAACCCTGTCTCGAAAATCAAAAAACAAACAAACAAACAAAAAAAAAAAAAAAAAAATGAAAAGCAGGTGCCCAGGCCCTAGACTCAGGGCTTAAGGGGCCCCGTACCAGAGAACCAGGGTCCAGATAGCACGTCGACTTAGAACCACTAGGAAAGGAGCCTGTCCTTCCAGAATGCTGTCACAAAAATGCCAGGCTCCTGCCCCAGTTATCATAACAAAAACCGCAGTTTCCCTGGATCCTGCCTGCGCAAATACCAGGCCTGATGGTACCGAGATAGAGGCCGAGATGGAGGCCAGGGAGTAAATAAATCCTCCGGCTGCGCCAGGCTCTGTGGCCTCGGGTTCTCGAGTTCTCGACACCCGAGCCTGTGGCGATAGTCCAGCTGAGACAGGGGAGGGGAGTGGACTGCTGCTCCAAGACCTGGGGTGTTCTAGAAAGGGGTGGGACAGAGGGGAATTCTACTAGTCACCCCAGCATCCTCTGCAGTGGGTGCAGGGAGCGTGAGGGGCACCCAGGGCATCCGATCGCCACTCCGCACAGGTCCTGGCCCCTTGAGCCTGGGAGTCTCTAGAGACACGTTTTTGCCCCACCCCACACCCCCACCCCCACCCCCATCCCTGGGGTCCGCTGCTCGGATGTGGGGCTTTAATGGGGCCCTACCACGGAACATCCGCGCCAACCTACCCAGCCCGCAGTCTCTGATCCAGGCTGCGAGGCCTCTCCCAACCTCTGCCTCCTTGCTGTGTTGCCCTGCTTGGGGGACCTCAGCCTGGTCGGGAATGGGGAGGCAGGGGAGGATGGGTAACAAAGCCAACAAACACAGCCAGCAAGGAGATTCCGGGAGGGAGATGCAGAGCCACCTGCTGCTGTCGGGACACCTGCTGTCCTTCCCCAGCTGTCCCGCAGCGATGCAGGAAAGGGCGGGAGCTCCTGAGTTATCCCCCACCCCATCCCCCGCAGCCTCTTGACGCCCCCGGGCTCTGGGTGCGAGTGTCCCCCGGCCCCAGTATTGCCCAGCTCTTGTCCACACCCTCAGTCTCTGCTCTGCGTTCCCTGTACCCCGCGCCCCTCACCTGCCTCCATGGCCCGATCAGCGTGGGTGCGCACGGGCTGAACTCCTCAGGACGTGGAGCCTGGGTCCGCCCCAACCCGGTGGACGGCGCCGGCTCGGATTTCCTGGTGCCCGCCGCGCGGCAGGTTAATAATTGGCCGCCTTGTTTGTCCACGGCTGAGTAAACACGTCGCTCCCTCGCGCCCTGGTGCTCGCACCCACCCTGAGTCCTCCTGGCTTGGGATAGTTGGAGCTGCGGCGGACCCCGAGGAACAGACCCCGAGGAACAGGGTCCGCCCTGAGGAGCCTTGATCGTTCCCTTTGCGGAGGTGCTCGGACTGGGTGTTGAGGAGGGGAGCCATAGAGAGAATGGAACAGGCAGGAAGAATGGGCAATTCCCATGGGGATGGGGAGAGCCAGGAGAGAGACCACAGGGAGAGGTGGAGACCTGGCCTCCCTGGGAAGAGAAACAGAATGTACCTGTGACCCAAAGCCGGGATAGTGTAGCTAAGTGGTTTTTTTCATCAGCTTCTCACCCAGTGTCCCAGAGAAACCAGGCATGTAAAGCTGAGATTTAGAACACCGGCCCAGCCGGGCGGTGGTGGCGCACCATGCCTTTAATCCCAGCACTTGGGAGGCAGAGGCAGGCGGATTTCTGAGTTCAAGGCCAGCTTGGTCTACAGAGTGAGTTCCAGGACAGCCAGGGCTACACAGAGAAACCCCGTCTCAAAAAAAAAAAAAAAAAAAACCTAACTGTAGAACACCACCCCACCACTGAAATAAGTCAGGCCAAAGAATCTACCTAAAAATACCACATGCACAAGGCAGGTGTGCTTGGCCACCTTTTGTATATTCATAGCTGAGCTCCCAGCCAAGGAGGAAGATACCTAGGAAACGAACTGCGGATGAGGAGGGGGTGACTGGGGGGGGGGGGAGGGGAAAGGGGGGGGAGGATGCCTGACAAGCCTAGGTGTTTTGTTTTGTTTTGTTTTGGAGACAGGGTTTCTCTGTATAGCCCTGGCTGTCCTGGAACTCACTCTGTAGACCAGGCTGGCCTTGAACTCAGAAATCCGCCTGCCTCTGCCTCCCAAGTGCTGGGATTACAGGCGTGCGCCACCACTGCCCGGCACCAACCAGCCTAGTTTCAAATTGCCTTTCACCAGGCCTTGAAGTTTGGGTCGATGAGGCAGAGACATGGGATGAGGAGACATTGCTACAGGGTTTACAGCTCAGCAGAGCCTTTGGATAGGGAAATGAACTCTTCCCATGAACTAAGCATAGTTCAAGTTCAACTCATCCATGTGATCCAGAGGCCCCTAAACTAAAAACACATGTTAAAAAAGAAAGGGATCTCATCGCTCTGACCTCTCTGCACTCTCACCTCTCTGCCCCTCTTGGGCTCTCCTCCCCTCCCCTGCTCCTCTCCATGTGGTCATGGCCGGCCTCCACTCCTCCCCTTCTCTTCTCTTCTCTTCTCTTCTCTTCTCTTCTCTTCTCTTCTCTTCTCTTCTCTTCTCTTCTCTCTTCTCTTCTCTTCTCTCTCTCTCTCTCTCTCTCTCTCTCTGCCTATCTCTGCCTCCACTACATCATTAACTCCCATCCTCTTCCCTGAATAAACTCTATTCTATACAAAAAAAAAAAAAAAAAAGAAAGAAAGAAAGAAAGGAAAAAAAAAAAAAGAAAGGGAGCGATGGCTCAGAGGTTAAGAGCTGCACTTTCAGAGGACCTGGAGTTTGGTTCCCAGCGCCCTCAAATGGGTAGCTCACCAGGGACTGTAACCTCAGATGCAGGGATCTGGCGCCCTCTTTTGACAGCTAAAGAAACTGCACTTGCGCGCCCATACACTACTACAAAGTCTTAGTTACTTTTCTATTGCTATAAAGAGTCACCATGACAGAAGCACCTTAGAGAAGACTCTGTTGGTCTGAGGTTTACAGGAAAGAGAGATCACCAGAACTACAAGACCAAAGAATGAAGCTTTAATGGAGTATAAACTGCGAGGCTGTCTCTCAGAGGAAGGAAGCAGCCCCAACCAAAGGGAGTGTAGGTTTTTATAGGATGCTTTAGGTTGACCTGGAGATCATTAAGGTGACAGGGGATTGCCGCAAACAAAGAAACCGTCATAAACACTAGATTTTACCAGGGAACCACTGATCAAGATAGCAGAGTGTGTTCTAGTCAGTGGTGGCCCGTGCAGTTAGCCCCAGCACTTCAAAGGCTCAGGCAAGTGGATCTCTGTACCTCCAGGCCTGGTGATGAATCCTCACACACTGAAACCCCACAGGAGACTGCAGTGGAGCCAGCCAGCACCCAGACCCACAGGCCGTGGCGCCTCACTATGAGGTTTTGGAGTGAGATGTTTCTAACAGGAGACAGCTAGGTCCCACATCTGGAGTTCTGCAGCTGAGCAAAAGCATACAAAAGGCACTGGAAGAAAAGGTTGCGGGTTAAGCTGAGGAGATGGCTCAGGAGGAGCCATCATGACTAGGAGCACGCACTCACATAGGACTGGTGTTCAGTCCCCAGCACCTGCACCAGGCCGTCCACCAAAGGTGCGCGCCACCACCTCCCAGCTAACCCAGCTTTTAAAAAAAGATTTGTTTGTTTGTTTGTTTGTTTGTTTTATGAATACCCTGTAGCTGTCATCAGATCACATTATAGATAGTTGTGAGCCCCCAAATAGTTGCTGGGAACTGAACTCAAAACTTTTCGAAGAGCAGTCAGTGCTCTCCAGCCCTAACCTTGCTCTTTTTTAATAGTGACTAGTTGTGGTTTTTAAAGGTTTAGTGTGTGTGTGTGTGTGTGTGTGTGTGTGTGTGTGTTAGCTCTCTGCATGAGCAGTCAGCTGCCATGAGGCATTTCTCTCCAGCTCCATCTCTAAAAAAATGTAAAAATATTTAAATGGGTGAAATTACAAGGGCAGATGTCATGGCCTCTGCCTGCTCTGAGCATGGGGGATCCCCATATACGATGGTTTTGAAGGGCAACATAGAAAAGGACAGCCACTCCTGTCTCCATCGCCTGTCAGCATGGCTGCCTCTCATCCGTAGGACACTAGGACTTAAAGTAGATGTAGGTAGGATGTAAGTCCTCCTGCCAGGCAGTGGGGACACGCCTTTAATCCCAGCACTTGGGAGGCAGAGGCAGGCGGATCTCTGAGTTTTTAATACACATCATCATATACAGAATATTTGAGCCACCATGTGGTTGCTGGGATTTGAACTCAGGATCTTCCGAAGAGCAGTTAGTGCTCTTAACCACTAAGCCATCTCTCCAGCCCATGGATCTGGGGCTAGCCTGGTCTACAGAGTGAGCTGCAGGACAGCCAGGGCTGCACAGAGAAAAAATGTCTCAAGAAATGGAGGTGGGGCTGGCACCACCCTCAGCACCTTGCTTCATTTGATCAGTTTGCGATGGAGGTGCTATTTCTTAAGGAAAAATGTCATGTCGTTGTTTTAAAATGTAGTGCATTGCTGGGCGGTGGTGGCGCACACCTGTAATCCCAGCACTTGGGAGGCAGAGGCAGGTGGATTTCTGAGTTCAGGGCCAGCCTGGTCTACAGAGTGAGTTCCAGGACAGTCAGAGCTACACAGAGAAACCCTGTCTTGGAAAAACAAAAAACAAAAAACAACAAAAAAATGTAGTGCATTGGGCTGGAGAGATGGCTCAGTGGTTAAGAGCACTGACTGCTCTTCCAGAGGTCCTGAGTTCAATTCCCAGCAGCCACATGGTGGCTCACAACCACCTGTGTGCCCTCTTCTGGTGTGTCTGAAGACAGCTACAGTGTACTTATATATAATAAATAAATAAATCTTTTTTAAAAATTAAAAAAAATGTAGTGCATCGAAATTCAAAAGTAAGACTGAATATGGTGGCCCGCGCCTTTAATCCCAGTACTCCAGAGGCAGAGGCAGGCAGATCTCTGTGAATTCAAGGTTAGCCAGGTCTACCTAGTGAGTTCCAGGCCTGCCAGAGCTATGTAGATAGATTCTGTCAAAATATATATAAATAAAATAAATAAAATTAATTTTAAAACAAATTTAAAAGTAAAAACTCCTAACAACCTGTTGTTGTTGTAAATGCTATTACTTAATTCTATTAGTTCTTAATATGACCCGACCAGCCCCCCAGTAATTGAGACTCGGTCCTATCGATTTATTTAATCAGCTTAGCATGATTGCTGGGCAATTATCCCTAATCTGTTTTTCTGCTCGCTAGCCCAGCTCATTCCCAGCAGCGCCCCCCACGTCACATATACTGTTTGTGTGTCACCTGGGCTGCCTCTCTGCTCCATCAGTCTGTCCTCAGGATGCACTCCCCCTAGACACGAGAGGAGGGGTCCATCTCCTCTCACAGTGGCCTCTCCCTCCCTTCCGTCCCTCTCCTCAGCACAGTAACGGGACCCTGCCTACCTCTAGTCTCCTCAGTAATTGGCTGGAGCCACTTTAATCACCAGAGAAGATTGGCGAACAAAGTTTATACATCATTTGGTGTACATGAGAATGTGCTTGTGGGACTGTAACCAGACCTTGGGGGGCAGTGTTTAGCCTTTGAATACACAGCAGCAGACAGGTGGGGTGGCACATCTGTCACCCCGGCACACACCTGTCACCCCAGCACCCCATAGTTGGAAGGGCAAGCATCAGGAAGTTCGAGGTCATTCTTGGCTCCATAGCAAGTTTATCAGCTTGGGCTACACGAGACCCTGTCGAAAGAGGAGGGGGCAGGAGGAGAGAATACCAGAAACAGACGCGCACCTGTAATCCCAGCACTTGGGAAGTAGAAGCCAGAAGAGCTATGTGAGTTCTGTGTCAGCCTGCTCTACAGAGCGAGTTCCAAAACAGCCAGGGCTACAAGACCTACATAGTGAGACCTGTCTAAAATATTTACACACACACACACACACACACACACACACACACATACATGTGTTTATGTGCTCGCGTGCGCACGCATGTGCATGTGTATGTGTGTGAGTGTGCACGCGCGCGCACTTGTGTGTTCATGCATGTGCGCACACACACATTTTTATACTTATAACTGCTTGTTTTTGTATATGTTTATACATATAACTACAATGCTTTTCCACCCATGCCACAGTTCATGAATAATAATTAGGAGGCTTATAATTTATCAATAAATGCCTAGGCTTTAAACCAGGTTTGTTTCCCTACTAGCTCATAACTCAATTATCCCATTAACCCCGTTCTCTATCTGCCTGGTTACCTCTCCTCAGCTTCACACATTCAACTTCCTCCAAATAAGGATGGTGAATCTTCCCGTGCCTATTTCCCAGAGTTCCTCTCCCTCTCTCTTTGGGATATCCACCTTCTACTCCTGCCATCAGATTTTTATTTTGACCAATTAGAAGGTGCCTTAGGCTGGCCAGGAAAAACAGACAGATCTTCACACAGTGCATATAAACACTATCCCTACATATAAATGTGTATATGGGCCGGGTGGTGGTGGCACACGCCTGTAATCCCAGCACTCTGGGAGGCAGAGGCAGGCAGATTTCTGAGTTCGAGGCCAGCCTGGTCTACAGAGTGAGTTCTAGGACAGCCAGGACTATACAGAGAAACCCTGTCTCGAAAAATCCAAATCCAAAAAAAATAAAATAAAATAAAAATAAATGTGTATATGTATATATGTGTGTATGATATGTATGTATAAATATATATTTATTTACATGCACACATGCACACCACATGACCCAGGATATTATGATCCTATAACCAGCAACAGACTTTCTTTTTTTTTTCTTTTTCTTTTTTTTTTTTTTTGGTTTTTCGAGACAGGGTTTCTCTGTGTAGTCCTGGCTGTCCTGGAACTCACTCTGTAGACCAGGCTGGCCTCGAACTCAGAAATCCACCTGCCTCTGCCTCCCAAGGGCTGGGATTAAAGAGCAACAGACTTTCTTAAAGGCCAGAAGATGGCTCTGCAGGTGAGGAACTGAGACTGACCACCTGAGCTTCATCTCTAGAACCCACAAGCTGGAAGGGGAGAAAAGATTCCTGCAGGCTGTCCTGGAGCTGACACACTAGTGCCCATGCTCTCTCCCAATCCCTCCTTTCCTCCCTCCTTCCCTCCCTCCCTCCCCTCCTCACACACACACACACACACCTGTGCATGTGCAGGAATACAAACCCAAAGAAGACATGTGCCCATGTTTTTTTTTGTTTTTTGTTTTTTGTTTTGTTTTGTTTTTTGTTTTTGTTTTTGTTTGTTTGGTTGGTTGGTTTTGGTTTTTGTTGTTGTTTTGTTTTGTTTTTGGGGTTTTCTGAGACAGGGTTTCTCTGCATAGCCCTGGCTGTCCTGGAACTCACTACGTAGACCAGGCTGGCCTCGAACTCAGAAATCCGCCTGCCTCTGCCACCCAAGTGCTGGGACTACAGGCGTGCACCACCACAGCCCGGCTGTGCCCATGTTTTTAAAAATGCACACAGAGGGAATCCGTGTCCCTCCGTGCTGCCTCCAGTGTGGTGGCATCCCACATGCTGAGTTGGGTAAGCTGGTTTCCAGTGGAGTTGAGGGTTTGGGAATGGGTGTTATGACAGGCAGGTCATGCTCAGCCATGTGGGGAGCAGAGAGCTGTGAGCTCACAGCGGCATTGTGAGCTCACAGCGGAGCTCACAGACACTCCAGACACAGTGACTCCAGCCTGGACCGAGATGGCTTCCTCTGGCCACGATGTTAGTACTTCTTTGGTGATTCTCATTCCCCGGGAGACATCTGCCAGACGAAGGAAGCGGGCCTCTGCGCGGCTGAAGGAGGAGGCCCGAGCGAGGGCCACATCCTGCTGGAGTTGGGTGTGGGGAGAGGAACGGAGAGAGACAAACGCAGATCGGTTACAGCCGAACGGCTTTGCAGTCATCAAAGCTGATCCTGGCCAGGTGTTCTGGTCTGCTCAGGTGCTGGGGCTCAACCTGTCAGCTCAGAGGTGGGGAGGGTGGGAATGGCTACCAATCACTTGTGAGACTTCTGCTAACCTAAAGGAACAGTGGATGGGGAGCTGAAGCCCTGGTTTCCTCACTGGGAAAATTCTGGTCTGTTCCAGTTTCCTCAGAGACCATTCAACCCAATCCCTTGCTCTGCAGCTAAGGACTGTGTGCTTTTAAAGCATCTCTGAGGTTAATGGATGGCTTGGGGGGCCAGCAGGATTGCTCAACGGTGACATTCCCTAGACAGAGCTGACACCTGCCAGCGCTTGGCCAGCTGCTGTCACCCTAGCCAAGGTGACAGACAGTAGCTTTTTTTTTTTTTTTTTTTTTGGTTTTTTGGATTTGGTTTTTTGGAGACAGGGTTTTTCTGTGTGGCCCAGGCTGTCCTGGAACTCACTTTGTAGACCAGGCTGGCCTCAAACTCAGAAATCCGCCTGCCTCTGCCTCCCAGGTGCATTACAGGCGTGCGCCACCACCGCCCGGCTAGAGTATCTTTATTTTTAAGATTTATTTATTTATTTATTTATTTATTTATTTATTATATGTAAGTGCACTGTAGCTGGCTTTTATTTTTGAGATTTATTTATTTATTTATTTATTTATTATATGTAAGTACACTATAGCTGTCTTCAGACACTCCAGCAGAGGGCATCAGATCCCATTACGGATGGTTGTGAGCCACCATGTGGTCGCTGGGATTTGAACTCAGGACCTTCGGAAGAGCAGTCAGTGCTCTAAACCTCTAAACCATCTCTCCAGCCCAAGGTGACAGTATCTTATCTATTAGATCCAACCTCCAGGATGCTGAAAGCCAAAGGGCAGCCATTGTTCTCTGCTTGCTCCGGTTGTGTCAATCACAAACACAGCCGGTGCGTGGGTCTGGGAGGAGGGAAGGCAGGAAAGCCAGAGGAGAGGGGAGAATGGTTATGCTGACCATGATGACGAGTCCATCCCAGGAGTGAGGCCTATAGTCAGGGGCAGTTAGCTCTCTGCCTCCTGGACTCGGCACTTCTACCCGCTGTGGCTGCCACAGGTTGGAGCTCCAGAGGGAACTAAGTCCTTGGGTGTTCAGGAAGGAGACCCTGCAGCCCCTGCTTTGAGCTCCGGCCCTTCAGAATGCTGCTAGGTGGCCTGGGCAGGCTGTGTCTGTACCCCAGTAGCTCCAGCATGTGCGACTGCCCTGTGCCTGCTGCTGTGCTGCCCCGCTTGCCCCTTCACCCCCTGTCCGTGGGGCACATGGACTGCGCTGCCAGACAGGTATAGGGACTGGTGTGGTGGGCATGCTCAAACCCAGGGAATCCCAGAGATCTGAGACGGTAGGAGTGGGGCTGCCCCCTCACAGCCTCTCATGCTCTGGAACATGTAACTACACCACCAAAAGGACCACGGGCAGTCAGTCATATAATGCACCATATGGAGTCCTTCCCCATGCAAATGGTAGAGCACCACCAACATCCCAAACAGCCAACAGGAAACCTTTGCCCCTCCCCCAACCCATCCCACTCCCCAAGGTTCTCATAGTCCCTGACCGCATGGGATACAAGTTATTTCACCAAGGATGGTCTGAAAGTGGCTGTCCTTACTGAGCTGTAATACTTGAAGAAGAGTTCTCTCTCACAAAGTGTTGACTGTTGGATCTTGGACCCGCCTGGGTGGCCAGGCTCCCGCTGTCTGCAGAGGCTCACATCAGAGAGGCAGCAGCTCGCTCCACCAGCGCAGGCCACCCAAACTCCTTTATTCCTCTTGTAAGAGTTGGAACACTCCCAGCATTCCCAGACTGTCTTTGCCCTCCTCGTTCTGGCGTACAGACGTGTCTGACACCCCAGAGGGCAGTGGGCAACGTGGACCACACATGTCCGTGGAGCGAGGAGCCTCTCTCCCACATGGGCTTCTAGCCCGTCACCCCTGCTCTGTTCTGTAACAGGTGGCCACAGATGGCACTGCTCCTGCACCGCCAAGCGCTGACGACACCATGTTTCTTGGTGTCGTTCCTTGCAGGGACGCTGATCTCACTAGCGGGGCATCACTTCAGGTTTGTGCTTCTCCCGCTTGCCTGCCGCCCTCCTGTCTGCTCCCCAAAGGACCCCCAAAGTTCTGTGAACCCTCTACTCTCTTCAGATAGCTTGGTCCAGGTGCTGCTCTTGTCTAGGTGTGGGGAGGGCAGGATGGGGAACGCTTGGGAAGATGGGTGTGGAGATGAACTTGGCCCACTGTGTCCCGTGTGACAGGAAGCAGAAGCTGAAGGATGTTGCTTTATTTCTTTCTCCCCATACAGAGCCATGATGCTGGCAATTGCTCTAACCTCATGGAGGAGACCAAGTAAGTGTTCCCTACTGAGGAGTGCGGGCAGGCCTCTGCCCACGAGCCCTGTTCCCACCAAACTACCTGCACCCCTGATCTTACGTCTCCTCCCTTAGGACTTTCTCATCGACTGAGAGTCTGCGACAACTTTCTCAACAACTCAAAGGCCTTGTGTCTGAGGTACCACAGGATTGGGATCCAGAAAGAAGGTAGAGAGGAAAGGAAAGTATATTAGAAAATGAGGCAGGGATACTCAAGAGACTAATCATGAGAGGCTCTTGTCATATTTGGAGAAGACTTGGATTTGAACCACAATGGGCGACGTGATTTTATCCTGGTGTGGAAAGCTCGAGGTGACAGCTGTTGAGCGGCGGGGTTGAGCCGTGGCCCAACTCCTCATAAGGGCCATGAGGAGTCGTGGCGCAGAGGCTGTGAGGGAGCAGGAAAGCAGATTCTGCTAGTTGAGGGGGAGTAGGAGGCTGCAGGGATTAGACGTTGAGAGTCACAGAGTATCTCCATGTGAGGTATTGTCTCTCCTAGTCTACATCCTACATCAACGGGGAGGCCTCACCTCTTCCAACATGAAGGCCTGGAACATGGACGACGTGAGACCCTGTCTCACAAGCGTCGTGGGGGTAGGGAGGCTTCAAATGCAGCTCAGCTGCTACATTCTTATCTACTAGTCACAGGCTCTGGGTTCCATTCCCAAAGCCAAAACTGAAAACGAGATGTCATGGGATCACAAGAGCATGTTTGAGCAATACTTAACCAATCTGGGACGCCTGGGGACATCTAGGTGAGAAACACATCTACACAACAGAAAGACAGACAGCAGTGCTATGGACAATCCCGACGGGGGACAGAATGTACAGAAGCCAGACAGGAGTTGAGTTCCGGTGACAGGCAGGCTGGTCCGTTCAGATCCTCAGTGTGACACGAGGGCCCCACCCAATCGCACCTTAACCAGGCTCTGCTTTTGTGTGGATCATAGGTACCAAGGGCACTGGGAAGAAAAACATCCCTAGATCCAGTTCTGTGTGAGAACAGCTTTCTCATGTGCCATAGCAGGCACTAGCCTCCAGGGGGCAGTGTCCACCCAGTGATGTGCCCATCGGCTGGGTAACCTCTCTTCTGTGGGTCCCTCTAGTCCCGACTGTCCTGGCCACTGGCAACAGAGAAGGCCTGAATACTATACACTGCCTCTGTAGATCTGCTGTAAACCCTACTTGTAAACGTTTGAGAGCCGGGTATGATGGCTCTCACCTGTAACTCCAACTCCAGAGGCTGAGAAAAGAAAGAACGAGTTCAGGACCAGTCCTGCCCGCCCTCCATAGCCAGGCCCTGTCCAAAAATAAAAATAAATTCTCCCAGTGAGTGCCAAAGAAGCTGATGTGGGAAGACTGCTTCCATAGATCAAGACCAGCCTGAGTAGGCATGGAGAGAACCCAGCTCCAGATTTGATAGTTGGGCTGGAGTTCAGCTCAAAGCCTGAATTCCCAGCATCCCTCTACCAGCCGGGAAAGAGGCTCTGGAGCTTAAGAACACGTGGTTCAGCTCCCAGGGCCACTACCACCAGCTGGTGGTAGGGAACTCTCGGGAACTCTCGAGAACTTCTCGCCCTCTTCTGCCCTCTGTGGGCACTGCACTCGCGTAGACAAATCCAGATTCTTTTCTTAACATTTTCTTTAAAAACTAAAAATGTAAATGTCTTGTCCTGAACCTGTGGTGCTCAAGACAAAAAAAGTGCAGTATAACCTCCACTCATCCCAGACAGCAGAGGTTGGTCATTCCTGAGTACCATGTGCTGGGACCATTAAACTGTACCCCATTCAGCTGTTCTCAAGAGACGGGGACACTCCGACAGCATGACAGAGACCAAGCAAAGCACCCAGTGTCATAGTGAGGAGGAGGTGGTGCATCCAAGCCTGGTCCCTGAAGGCACTGTGAGGAAATGTCCTCCAGGCAGGCAGAAGCAGAGGAGGGTGACACTCACACACCCAAACCAGGAGGTTTCACGCCAGAAGTTTCAGGAAACAAGGGTTGAGACCTGCAATGATCAACATTTACACAAGTCTCTGCACCTCACCTGAGGCATCTCTCTGACCCCAGAGATGGAGCAAGGTCCCTGTGGAACAGTCCGTCCCCAGACCGAGCCAGCTGAGGTACAGAGTGAGGTGCCCTGCATCTGATCCATAGCGCTCTGACTCCAGCGCTGCCTCCCCAGCGGAGGCTAGCCTTTTAAAATATGGTGGGCTGCACACTTTTAACTCCAGCACTTAGGAGGCAGAGATAGGGGGAATATTTGTGAGTTCAAAGCCAGCCTGATCTACATAGCATGTTCTATGAGAGCCAGGGACGACAAGACCCTTTATTTAGAACGGGATATCTGGTGACAAGGTTCTCGGGTAGCCTGGGATGGCCTCCTGCCTCCATCTCCCAAGTGCTGAAACCACGCTCAGATGCCTAGTGCCTGTCTAAGGGGAGGGAGGAGCCACAATTTCTCTGAGCCCTTAGGCATGAGGTCTTAGTTGCAAACCTCTGCCATGCTTCTTCGTAGACGTGGGCCGGGGGCTGGAGGATGGCTCGGCCATTAGGAGCAATGGTGGCTCTGGCTACTCTTACAGGGTCTGGGTTTGATCTCCAGCACATACACGACAACTCAGAACTGCCTATGACCTCAGCTCCAGGATGTCAACTTTTAGTGTCTGTACACACTCCCAGACAGGCAAACCTACGCACACATCCCACAATTTTTTGAAGATTTACTTTGATGAGTGAGTGTATATATGTGTGTGTGCCACATATATCCAGGGATCTGTGGAGGCCAGAGGTGACATCAATGTCTTCATAATACTTTCTCCATCTTTTTTTTTTTGGTTTTTTTGTTTTGTTTTGTTTTGTTTTGTTTTGTTTTGTTTTGTTTTTTGGTTTTTCGAGACAGGGTTTCTCTGTGTAGCCCTGGCTGTCCTGGAACTCACTCTGTAGACCAGGCTGGTCTCGAACTCAGAAATCTGCCTGCCTCTGCCTCCCAAGTGCTGGGATTACAGATGTGCGCCACCACCACCCGGCCAAGCCATCTTATTTTTTGAGTCAAGGTCTAAGATGCTGGTCAATGAGCCTCCCACCTGTCACCACCCTTCAGTACCTGGCACTGCAGGTGTGTGCTGCCACACCTGGCTTTTACATATGACAGGTGCATGCTACCGCACACCTGCACATGGGTGCTGGGGCCTGAACTCAGGTCCTCACACTTACACAGCAAGCACTTTACCTATGGGGCCACCTCCCCAGCTCCAGGGCTTTACACGTGCTAAGCAAATGTCTAACTGTGAAAGCACAGTCCCAGGTTTCTTTTTAATTTTCACTTTGAGATAAGCATCTTGCTAAATTGCCAAGGCTGGCTTTGAACTCCCCCTGTAGCCCAGGCTGGCCTTGAATGTGTTGATCCTCCTGCCTCAGCTTCCTATAGGCCAATTCCACCAGACTAACTTCTGTGGGTATTCATCTGTGGTGTCTAGGTGTGCCTGCTAGGCAAATGCTCTACTACTGGACTGAGCCCCCAGCCCCTCTGCATTTTTTATTTTGAGACTGGGCAAGTCTCGAGCAACTCTGCCATCAAGATGGACTTGAATTTATGATCCTCTTGTCTCGGCTTTCTGAGACCTGAGATTACAGGCCTGTGCCAACCAGGCAGTTTCCCTAAGTGTGGTTGGCATCTTCTGCCTCTGCTGCTTGTTACCTGGTACCTGGTGAAATGGCTGCCAAGCAACAGTGATAAAATCCAGACAAATCCTCCGGCAAACACACCCACCCCCACCCTGCTGGATCCAGAGAGCCAGCACCCGCTCAGCCTGCGCTCTGCCACTAAGGAGAGACCTGATCTCGCGGCTCCCCTGCCGACTCACGGGCCCTGCTGTGCCTTGGCTGCTGTCTTTACCCTGGAGCTGACTTGCTCCACCACCACCCTGCCCTGGCACTAGTGAACCTGCCCGGCTGGTTTGCCGGGGAGGGGCAGGGCCTGTGCTGTCATCTCGGGGGCAATTCTGACTTCTGCTTTACCAGAACTTGAGAAAGTACCTGCAAGGGGTCAGAAGTGGAACTAAGTGGAAAAAAATAAGTTCAGCCTGCCCTGCAGTCCCCACAGGGCTGGGCGGCTCCAGACCAGCACCACTGGCCTGACTAACCACACCATGACCACCCACCCACCTGAGACACTTGTCTCTCAGCCGCCTCCACCCCACAGCAGCCTCAGTCACCACCTCTGCAGACCAGACCTTAGCCATTACTAATGTCTGCCCTCCTGTCACCCAGCCCACGTGAGAAGGTCTGAACTTCCAGCTGAGACGATCGACGGGCTGGGGCTGGGGCTGGGGCTCTCAGTCAGCTGAGCAGAGGCTGCGGGGCAGCGGGATGCTGGCATGGTGGGTATGGATTTGTTTTTCCATCTTCATCTGGGAGAAAAGGTCTCCCCAGAGGTGTAGCCCAGACTGGGACTCCAACCTACAAGATCCAGATTCCTGAGTGCTGGAATTACTGCTAGGGGCCAGGATTCCTGAAATGATAGTTAATCTTGGTAATTTAGCTAGATTTAGGATCATCGTGGAAATAGGCCTGTGGCGAAGGGAGAAATGGAACCTACCATAATTGTGGGCAGTACCATTCCATTTGCTGGGGTGGGGGGGGATCCAGGACAGGAGAAAGATGAGCACAAACATTCATACTCTGCTGAGGGCTTAGTGTGACCAGTTTCCGCACAGGCCCACTACCCTGCCCCCCAGGCCATGGCGGCCTGCACCCCCGAGTTGTGAACAAAAATGAAGTTTGTTCATTTTAGACAAGGTCACCCTGTGGATAGCCTCAAACTCACAGAGCTCAGCTCACCTCGACTCCAGAGTGCTGGGTGGGGCCGAAGGTGCGCCGCGTGCCATCGTGGCTGTCTCCGGGTGGGTGGGGTTGACAGTTTGCGCCACGGTGGCTGCCTCTTAAATCGCTTTTTTCTCATTTTGTCAAGATGAGAAAAGAAACTAAACCTAGCTTTTCGCTTGTCTGCCTGTGGCTGAGGACGCAGCTCAGTGTGCCGGAGAGGCAGAGACATGGCCGAAAGCTGCTTCTTTCCAGGCCTCATTTCTTCACCTATAAAAGACGCCCGTGGTGGCCACGTCAGGCCGCCTTAATGACTGCGTGGATGTTAGTTAATGTCAGGTCCGTGTTAGGATGGCCACACTGCTGGTTCTGAGCACACTTCGGGCCCTGGGGCCATGACTGAGAGATCTTAATGAGCCGACTGCCCACAGGGACAGAGAAGGGAGACTGAGTGGGCTGAGGAGACAGGAAGCTACAGGTGTGCCGTGGCCAACCGGAGCCATTTGTTCCTTCACACATTCATTTGTCTGCTCATTCACCAAGGTTTTTAAATATTTAAAAGAGTGTGTGTGTGTGTGTGTGTGTGTGTGTGTGTGTACACATCAGAGAAACACTGCCTTGTCTCTCCTACTGTAGGTTCCGAGATTTGAACTCGGGTTATTGAGTCTTCACAGCAAGGGGCCTTACCCCGTGCAGAGCCACCTCTCTGGCCCTCAGCTGGGACCGCACTTGCCTTTCATCCTAGCACTTGAGAGAGGCATGGCCAGGCAGAGCTCTGAGAGATCTCTAGAGGCCAGCCTAGTCTGTACAGAAAGTTCCAGGTCAGTCATGATTACTTAGTGAAACCCTGTCTAAAAGTCTAGGGACTGAGAAATGGCCCAGCAATTAAAAAGTTTGTTTTCATATTTTTTTTAAAGATTTATTTACTTATGATATGTGAATACACTGTAGCTGTTTTCAGACACCCCAGAAGAGGGAGTCAGATCTCATGTGGTTGCTGGGAATTGAACTCAGGACCTTCAGAAGAGCAGTCAGTGCTCTTAACCGCTGAGCCATCTCTCCAGCCCAAAGAGCTTTTGGGCTTTTTTAGCAGCAAATATGAGGACTAGAGTTTGTATCCCAGAACATAACCATGAGTGGGTGTGGCAGCCTGCCTCCAATCCAGTGCTCACAAGGCAAGAGACAGATCTCTGCAGGCAGCTGGCTAGGCAGACTGGCTGTTGGTGAGCTCTGGGTTCAGTAGAGAAGTCCTGCCTCCATGGTAAAGGGGAGACAGGAGTTTGAGGCTAAAACAAACCCTGTTCCGTGTACCTTGTCTACAGGACCACAGTGCAGATGGCTATCACAGTGTGTCACTTCCCTGGCCTCCATAGCAAACTGGCTGAGTCTACACGTCCAGGGGACTTGCTCATCGCTCTGGCCAGGATCCAGGGGGCTCTGAGCTGAAGCCGTGTTCTCCTTTGGGGCACATATGTAGGAGGTATGCAGGTTAAGCTGAGGTTAATCACATCTTCTGCTCCAGACGATGGAGTGAATAACTAACACGATACACAAGAAGCACCTACCCCCAAGCCCTCAGTTAATGACAACTAGTGTTACTAATAACAGTCTCCTCGCCGAGTGTCTCCAAGCCACCCCCAGCTTGCTGATAACAAGATCAAGGTCCAATGTGTCAGACCCTCTGAAGGAGCAGACCATGGTCAGGTTAGCTCTGAGCCTGGGGTGACAATCAAACGCACAGATCCCAAAGCAGGTCATCTTGGCTTCTGAGTCAAGCCGAGAGCTAGCCTGGCCACCCTTTATGAGAACAGCTAACACTTGCCCATCAGGTTTTAAAGGCCTTGGTGAGACTGGCTTCCTAGCAGTGGGGCCACTCAGTGGCACGCTCTGTGTTTCCCTGATGATTCACCTTCTGTCTTCCTTGGCTTTGTTCACCATTGTCTTCTGGCTTTTATTGAAAGAATCAGTTTTTGTGACCGTTGAACACTGCTGGCTGTCCTGGGCACCTGTGCAACACCTGAGCCCACAACAGTGAGCACAGACTACCACTGTCCAGCTGTATTGCAGGAACTGACTGGGGTGCACGTCTTTGAGAAAGTGACTCATCCTCGGGCAACAGTTTCTCAATAGGAAGGAAGTTGCCCAAGGAAGGCAAAGGTCAGAGCCGCAGAGATGGGCCCTTTCTCAAAATGGCTCAATTCTCTAATCACCCTGGAGGACTGTGAAAACGAATGCCCAGACATGATGGAGAATTGCTATGCATCATTGCTAAATTAAAGAAGCAAGCTGCAAAGTACTGCATTCATGAATTATAGATTCCATTTTGGTAAAAAAAAAAAAAAAAAAAAAAAAAAAAAAAAAACAACTGGTCACATGCTGGTGTGTGACTTAAAGGTGGGGAGATCTCTGAGCCTGAGGCTAGCCTGATCTAGTCTACAAAGCAGGTTCCAGGATAGCCAGGACTGAGGGGTAGGGAGCATTTGAAACAGGGTCTCACTAAGTAGCTTATGTCTGGAACGCTCTGTTAACCAGGCTGGCCTCAAACTCAGAGATCTTCATGCCTCTGCTTCCTGGATGCTATGTGCCATCTTACTGGACTTTCCAACTCTCGGAAAGTTTATAGATGTTTTTGTAAGCCACCATGTAGGTGCTTGGAACTAAACCCAAGATTTTTGAAGAAGGGCAGCACAGGCTGTTAACCATTGAGCCATCCCTACAAACCCTCATAAAGAACAAAAAGTATGTTCATGTATGTGTGTTTATGCCATGTGTGCAGGTACCCATGGAGGCCAGAAAGCATCTGGTCCCCTGGAACTGGAGTTACAGGCAGCTGTGAGCCACCCAACGTGGGTGTTGGGAACTGAAGTCTGGTCCTCAGAAGAGCAGACCGTGGCCCTAACTGCTAAGTCAGGCCTTCAACAGACTTTGAGACACGGGCACAGATTGGCCTTGAACTCATGACCCTTTTGACTCAACCTGTCACAGCAGTGGGATTATGCATGCATGTTATGACACCCACAACTAATTCCTTATGTTCTCAGATACTGTTGAGAGTACAGAGTTCTCACGTTTAGGTACGAAGTCTCTGGTGATGTGGACTTACATCTGTGACTGAAGATGTATCTGTATCTGCAGAGCACTGTGGGTCAAAGTTCACAGCCTTAGCTGTGTCTCGCTGCCTTGGTCCTGCACTTGAGCCTCGCCCAGGAAATACTGCCCTAAACCATCTTGTCTCTAGGATCCTCTTGGCTAGGACAGTTCTTAGTCATTGGTCAGATACCTTGCTGGCCACCCCTCCACTGGAGGGGAGCCTCTCCTTTATCTGATAAGACAGAGGCCATGGGTCATTGAAAGGGTTTCAGAAGGGGCCAGAGATAGCGCCACACCCTATCAGCCTGACTTACATCATCGGCTTGTCTGGCTGGCTCCCTGGCAGATCGTTACCACCACAGAAACAAGAGGTGGAGGGAAGCCCCGATTCTGTGTCTTTCTGTCATTGTTCTGGCTGTGAAGTCAGCACTTAGAAGAAAGACAATATCTGCAACTCACATCTGCTGGGTCACAGCACCGAACACCTGATTTTGTCTGCCCACACTGACCTCACAGGATGGTCAAAGTCATTATTCCCATTCCATGGATGGAGAAGTTGAGTTTTTGAGGTCTCCAGGCCAGGAGCCTGCTGAGGACCTCTTGCTTAGAGCTGCAAGCTGCCCCGGAGGCTGCGGCCGCAGAAGGGTGAAATGTGACGCTCGTCAAGGCCAGTTTCCACAGATGGCACACGGCCACAGGGAAAGCAGAGATGAGGCATCACGGTGCTTCTCTTGGAGGGTGAGGGCAATGGGCAGACGGCCTCAGCTACGCTAATGGAAGTGAGTTGCTGCAGTAGCTCACACCTGTGAACCCAGCACTCAGGAGTAGGAAGCAGGAGGACTGTTTCAGTTTGAAGCCAGCCTGAGCTACAATGTACCAGTCTGCCTCAAAAAAAAAAAAAAAAAAAAAAAAAAAAACAGAGGGAAAGCTGCATGATGACCTTAGCTCAGTCCCCCAGTACCAAGTTTAAGCAGGAAGCTAGGAGCAGTGGCATACGCCTTTAATCCCAGCACTTGGGAGGCAGAGGCAGGCAGATTTCTGGGGTCGAGGCCAGCCTGGTCTACAGAGTGAGTTCCAGGACAGCCAGGGCTACACAGAGAAACCCTGTCTCAAAAAGCCAAACGAAGAAGGAGGAGGAGAAGGGGGGGGGAGGAGGAGGAGGAGGAGGAGGAGGAGGAGGAGGAGGAGGAGGAGGAGGAGGAGGAGGAGGAGGAAAGCTGCACTTGTAATCCCAGCTCAAGAGAGGTGAGGATTTCTGGGGCTTCTTGGCCACCCAGTTGGGCTGAATTGGTAATTCCAGGTTTAGTGACAGTTCCTGTCTCAAAAGGGAAAGTGGGGAGCATTTGAGGTAGAGACTATGTGACCTCTGGCCCTAAAAACATGTACATTTCCCCTTCAAACAAAGAGTAATTTTACTGTGCACTGGCTTCAAGCTCACAGTAAAACTGAAGATAACCTTCAACTCTTAGAGCCGCTGGCCCTAAGTGCTTGCACAAGTTTGCATGATCAAGACAGGCCTTCTCCAAATACAAAATATTTTTCCAAATATAAAACACCTACCAGAGAAAGCCAAAAAAGTATCTACATGTGGGGGCAAAGTACCTACTGCTTAGAAAAATGAAATTAGGTAGAAAGAAAAACAGCTTTTAAAAGTCCCTTAGGTGGTAGGGAGAGGGGTACTAACATTAAGGATATTTCAAAAGCCACATAGAAAGTAGCTTTATAAGTTTACTAAAAATAAGTCACTATAGTGGTACACATCTTCAATCCTAACACTCAGGAGGCAAAGGCGGTCAAAGCCCAAGGTCATTGTGAGCTACAAAGTGATTTCCAAGATCACACAGAGACACTGTCTTGAAAACAAATATTTAAGAATGTATATTCATGCCGGGCGTGGTGGCGCACGCCTGTAATCCCAGCACTTGGGAGGCAGAGGCAGGCGGATTTCTGAGTTCAAGGCCAGCCTGGTATACAGAGTGAGTTCCAGGACAGCCAGGACTACACAGATAAACCCTGTCTGGAAAAACCAAAAAAAAAAAAAAAAAAAAAAAGAATGTATATTCATATGTGTATACACACACACACACACACACACACACACACACACACACACGACACGGGCGAAAGCTCTGCCCCAGAAGCCATGGGTCATTAAAATGTTCCTGCTCCTGTCAACTGTGGGATACCCCCCTTTGTCAGGATGGCCATCCAGATCCCCCAAACAATACAAGCCAATGCTACTGCTCCTGGTTACCCACCAGAACATGACGATAGACCGTGATGCTGAGGACACCACCCTTTGGTCACAGCATATGAAGAAGTTAATCTAGAACTGCACTGGAAGGTGCTGTGCAGGTTACTCAGGGAGACAAGCCAACAGTGTGTGCAGCTGTGACCGCCCTGGCAGGATACCTGTCTATTACTGCAACAGTGGCATCAATATTAATCAGGGAGGAAACAATTCTCTGCTCCGATTACTCCGCAGGAGGGACTCTTGCCTGATACTGCAAATCAGGCTAAGAGCCTATAGCTGAGGCGGTCCTAGGAGAGAAGTGGCTGCTACTATCCTGCTCATCTGCCCTGCAAACAGCCATCTTTACACAAAAGGGTGAGGGCAGCTCTCAGGTCTCATAAAACCTCATCCCTGTCCATTCAGTGGAGAGCAGTTAACAAGAGTCATGGATGGCCAAGGCGCAGAGCAAGGAACTGACAGAGGCAGCTGCACCTAATGGGACACCTGCACACCATCTCCTTCAGGGCTTGGGACGCATCTCAGAAGCCAGGGACAGGGGACACTACTGGAAAAGTGTCTTCTGGGCATGACAGTCTCAACTTGGTCTGCACACAACCAAGCCAGTCAACCTTCCAGCAAGGATGGAAGGGGTATTGAGTTTTGGTCTGTTATGTGTTGTAATGTCAACTGATCCCAAGGTCTGGTTGCCTCAAGACAAGAAGATCCTCATGTGCACCAAGTTATCCCTGATAAATCAATAAAAATGCCTATAGTCTGTAGCTGGGCAGAAGAGAGGAAGGTGTGGCTTGGGGGTCTGAGGGATAGACCATGAGGAGAGATCAGGGAAGAGAGGAAGACACCATGGGCTAAGGGATGGTAAAAATCTGGCCAAGGAGTGTCCAGTGAGAGTGAGAGTGGCCCAGGCAGGACAAGGTAGGTCATGTCTCTGGCTTATTGGTAGAGTAGACAAAATAGCCAGAGGCTTTTTACAGGTGTAAAGGTTGTGTCTTTTGTGTGGGAACTAAATGATCTAAGGCATGTTGGAAACTCCCAATTGATGTTATTTACCACACAAAGGGATTCATGGGATACCCCCACCTGAAGCCCTATTGGTAGCTGGGGGGGTAGGCTGTAAATGGAGGGCCCCATACCTATGCACGCACCCAACACTAATTGGTCTCAGGGACTTATAAAGATGGCTGAGGGGGACATGATGGGGAAGAGTTGGAGGGATAATTAAAACACCGTACGCCTTTCTCAAAGAACAAAAACACTATTTTATCAACCCGCTGTTTTCTCCACACCACTCCTACCAGCACCACAGAGAGAACACAATCCTCTGCTTTCCTGTTAGTGTTTGCACTATATACACCAACAATTATCAGCCTGTAACTGCTTGCAGCCAGGGTCCTGGACAGTTACAGCTGTTGCATCACAGGGCAGGCAATTAAATTCTGGAGAAAGGAATCAGTGGGAAAGCCGTCTCCCAGAGGACCGTGGTCCGTTCCCAGCATCTCCATGGTGGCTCACAACTGTCCAGTAAGTCCAGCCCCAGGCTCTTACATCCTTTCTAGCCTCCATGACACACGGGGTGCATACACACAATACACATGCAAATACTCACATGCGTAAGAAAGAAAACCTTTTAAAAATAATTCTGGGCTTTTTTTTTGGGGGGGGGGGTTGGCTGCTGCTTCCTTGTGCCAGCCTTTTGTTGTTGTTGTTTCCCGAGACAGGGTTTCTCTGTGTAGCCCTGGCTGTCCTAGAACTCACTCTGTAGACCAGGCTGGCCTTGAACTCAGAAATCCGCATGTCTCAGCCTCCCAAGTGCTGGGATTACAGGCATGCACCACCACCACCAGGCAATTCTGGGCTTTTTATACTGTCTTAGAGATAAGGTTTCAGGCAGAGTCAAAGATGACCTTGAACTTCTGATCCTCCTGTCTCCACCCCTCCAGGTGATAATTACAGGTTTGCACCAGGACTGGCAGGATTAAATGCTGTCACGTACTACAAAGTACTCCAGAAGACTAGTTCAGGCTGGCCTCAAACTCAGAGTCAACCTCCTGCCTCAGCTGAGTAGAACTGAGATCAAAGACTTTCCCAGTGTGAAAAAAGATTCAGATCCTGAGTCATGTGACTCTGAATAAATCACCAATAGCAGGGAGTGTGGAGGTTTCCCAGGCTGGCCTTAAACTGCCGGATTTCCTTTCTCGCCCAGAAGGGCTAAGATTACCAGGCCTGAATCTGGTTTGAATTATTTTTTGTTTTTTTTTTTTTTTTTTTTTTTTTGAGTCAAGGTTTCACTAAGTAACCCCAGGCTGGCCTTGAACTGTCAAGATTCTAACCTGGGCCTGCGAATTAGCTGGGATGATAGGCCCGTGGCCACACCTGCTCACCTCTGCAGTTAGTCTGTCTCATGAGATGACGGCTCAGAGCTCCTCGGCCTCCCTCTCACAGAGCGACCAGTTCTGACCTGTGAAGAGCCTGTCTGCCCTCCATCCGGGCACCTGCCTGGCCTTTCACTGCCCGGCACAGCTTCCCAACCCCAGAGTGGAGCTTGGGCCCTTGGGGCCCCAAGGTGGCCCAGCGCTGGGGAGCTGCTGGGGGCCCAGCTTTAGGCTCAAGTTCTTTTTCAGTTCCACTGCCACCCGGGGGGCTGCCGCCTGGATGGCATCCTGGATGTTGTGTAGGTCCCACTGGTTTCTCAGGAGGGCGTCATCCAGCCCAAAGAAGCCATCCCGAATCCGCCGCACCTGTGTGCAGACGGCGGTGCTCTTCAGCTCCAGGCCGACCTCATGCACCAGCTTCCTCAGCTGCTGCTGCGTCTCGTGCACACACTGCACCTCTGCGGGACAGACACACAGACATGAGCGTCAGGAACAGCTGCAGGGACCAAGCTGATCTGGAGTCATGTCCCTTGGACTCCTCTCCACAGGAGCACCCTTCATGAGATGCTTTTTAGCTTTGCTGTAGGGCCGAGAGGCCGAGAGCATGGCGGTGGTGCTTACTGCAGTGCCCTGCACCGGCTGGGCAGACCCTGGCTCTGGGTCCCCTCCTGAGCAGTGAACAGGCTGGGCTCTGGCAGCAGGAATGAGGTGCAAAGAGGACTTTCATGAGGGTCTCACCACCAGGGACTTTAGTCAGTGCCCAGGGAAGAAACCAAGGGAACATGGAAGAGCCTGGGGCAGAGCTGGGTGGAGACCCAGAAGGGACAGTCGTGCCTGAGGGGCCTAGAACAAGGCGGAACTGCTCGGGAACTGAGGGGCTGGACCCAGCCTGTTTCTTAAGGGCTGGTTTCCCGAGCTTTGGGATTAGGAGACAGCGCACAGCCTCTGTGCTGTTCCTGTGGGCTAGGCTGAGCCTGGACCTGGTGGAAAGAAGCCACTCAGGGCTGGGCACGCCACACGTGATTCCATCACATCACTCCAGCTTCCCGGGGGACTCACCCAAAAGAAACTCAGGAGGTGCAAAGTGCAGACAGCGGATGGCGGAGATGAGCATCGGGGACTTGCTCATGGGCCGGATCACACCCTGCACAGCCATCTCATAGGCCTGCTGGGACTTCAGGTCCAGGTTGGAGTACCTGGGATTCAGGAGGGCCAGAATGCTGCAGGTGTGGGGCACCTGCTCCACCATAAGAGGGGGTTCATTGTCCTCTCCATTCCTGCCCCCACTCTCCCATCCACCTCCAGAGCAGTCCCCCTCTCAGCCACCAAAGGCATCCTTTGTCAATCCTGGGCTCCATCTGTCACAGGCTGAGCAATCCCAACCATGCCCTGTGTACTGTGCTGCATCCTCAGACGCCTCACCTAACAAGTACAACCCTTAGGGACCTCAATGCCACCAGATTCCAGGGCCACCCACACAAATGACCCAGCTGCAGGGCCCCGTCCCTTCTTTCCTGCTCCCTTCACACTCGCGCGCACGCGCGCGCGCGCACACACACACACACACACACACACACACACACTCTGCCACTGCTTGCCCTGCTCTCCTCAGGCTTGGAGCCGTGAGCACGGAGCACTGTCCTCATAGCCCTCCTCCTTCACTGCCTGGCTTTCCTCCCAGGGTCCCCAGTGAGACCGCAGTGCTGCTTCAGAACTATCCTTAGTCCCACTGCCCTGGCCAGCCTTACCTGCGTCTCTTTGCCCCTGTCCCGGCCCTGCCTACCTCAAGCCCCGATCTCTGGCTTCTAAGCACGGCTAGCCATTTCAGCCCTGGCCTGCCCACTGCGTGCGTGGCACTGGGCCTGGCTCCTGCTAATCCTCTGAGCTCTGTCCATTGAGCCACTTCCTACCGTCCGAGCAGGCTCTGCCCCCGTCTCTGCCTAGAACACTGTGCTCAGGTAAGTTACACCCGTAAGTCTGTCCCACTTAGAGATGGCTAGCTAGTTCTCTAGGAGCCCCAGGGCAGATGCCGGGGAGTCAGGAGTCCTGAGCAGCCTGGCAGAGTGCTCTCGGGCAAGCCCTAAGCTCCTGGGGAGTGCATCACCCATCCCCACCCTAGTCCTACACCTTGGGGTGTGGACCTCCCCCAGGGATCTACTTACGTCACCAGAGCTTTTTGGTGGGAGCCTTGGATCACAGCCAGGATCCGGTCTAGCCGCTCTCTGGTCACATGGTCTGGAAGAGGCATGGGGTAAGGAGTATCTCTCTGTCCACGGGTGGCCAGAGGACAGACCACAGCAACTGTCCAAGCACCTTTTACCTAAAACAAGCCCACTTTCAAAATGGCCAGAGCATCCAGTGTGGGTTTTTATAGGAGGCTGAGTCTACACACGGCCCTTTAGAAAGGGCTGATAATGTTGGGTAAGTAGAGCATGCCTGTAACCCCAGCACCTAAGAGTCGAGGTCAGGAGGAGAATGAGGTAGAAGCCAGCCTGGGCTACATTCCAAAATTTAACAATAAAAATGAGTAATCAAAGCCGGGCAGTGGTGGCGCACGCCTGTAATCCCAGCACTTGGGAGACAGAAGCAGGTGGATTTCTGAGTTCAAGGCCAGCCAGGGATACACAGAGAAACTCTGTCTCAGAAAACCAAAAAAAAAAAAAAAAAAAAAAAAAAAAAAATCAACACAATATGTGATAGTTTTGCTAATTAAAAAATTACATAAAATACATAAAAAGTTGCCATTGTAGTGGTGTACACCTTTAACACATGCAGATCTCTGTGAGTGGAGGCAGCCTGGTTTACAGAGTGAGTTTTACGCCAGCAAGAGCTACAAAGTTAAGACTGCCTCAAAAGGTAAAAAAAAAAAAAAGACAACTTGACGAAGGGGCTGGAGAGATGCCCAGTGGCTGGGGACACTGGCTGCTCTTACAGAGCATCGGGACTCTGTCCCCCCCACATGGCGGCTCACAACCATCTGCACTTTCAGTTCCAGGGGAGACAATGCTTCTGACCAGTCTCCTGCACGCACACGGTACACACACACACCCAGAAACACACAAACACAGGGTTTCTTGTTTTTGTTTTTTTGTTTTTTCCAAGACAGGGTTTCTCTGTATAGTCCTGGCTGTCCTGGAACTCACTCTGTAGACCAGGCTGGCCTCGAACTCAGAAATCCGCCTGCCTCTGCCTCCCAAGTGCTGGCATTAAAGGCGTGCGCCACCACTGTCTGGCACACAGGTTGGTTATTTATTTATTTATTTATTTATTTATTTTTGTTTTTTTTCGAGACAGGGTTTCTCTGTGTAGCCCTGGCTATCCTGGAACTCACTCTGTAGACCAGGCTGGCCTCGAACTCAGAAATCCGCCTGCCTCTGCTGGTGGCGCACGCTTTTAATCCCAGCACATGGGAGGCAGAGGCAGGCGGATTTCTGAGTTCGAGGCCAGTCTGGTCTACAGAGTGAGTTCCAGGACAGCCAGAACTATACAGAGAAACCCTGTCTCGAAAAACCAAAAAAAAAAAAAAAAAAAAAGCGTGCGCCACCATCGCCCGGCTACACAGGTTATTTTTAAATTGATGAAAGGGGACTCTTTCCTCGGCTAGATTCACACTGTCTGAAGAGCTCCCTCCACTGCACTAGTGACCATGGGAGGTGGCACCTGGCTAAAGGCAGAAGCAGGTGCCAGGAGGAGCAGCTCTGCCCCCAGGCCCCACTGAGGGGCTGAGCACCTAAGCTTGGGACTTTCATGAACTACCAGGAAATGAGGCCTTGGGGCACAGCGGGGCGCACACCAACTTCTCAGGAGTGCTAGGATTTGGGAACAACTCAGGGCTGAAGCCTTGTCAGTTGCTGTCTCCAGCCTTCTGACTGCACCGACCCCACCATGCCACCTAGACCCCACCGGCCTGCACTGCCCCTGTAGCAGGCAGGCCCTCCCAGATCTCCCGGCTTCTTCCCTTGGTCACTCTGCAGCTGGGAAACACTTGGTACACTCTGATGGTCCCCCCACGGTTTAGCTCTGTGGTAGATACGTGGAGGCTGGAGCACTGTTAGTGGCAGGGTAAGCAAGAGGCCCTGAGCTTGGTTCAGTGTATCCTGAACGACAGTAAAAAGCATGAATCTCCTTTACGAAGATGTTATACCAGGCTGTGGTGGCGCACGCCTTTAATCCTAGTGCACAGCAGGCAGAGGCAGAAGGAGCTCTACTTTGAGGCCAGCCTGGTCTACAGAGTGAGTTCCAGAACAGTCAGGGCTACACAGAGAAACCCTATCTTGAAAAACCAAGAAATGTTTCTGGGGGTTTTTTTGTTGTTTTTTTGTTTTAGGTTTTTTGAGACAGGGTTTCTCTGTGTAGCCTGGCTGGACTGGAACTCACTCTGTAGACCAGGCTGGCCTCAAACTCAGAAATCCGCCTGCCTCTGCCTCCCAAGTGCTGGGATTACAGGCGCGCGCGCCACCACACCCGACTAGAAATGTTATTTTTTATTATTTTAGTTTTTTGAGACTAGGTCTCACTATGTAGCCCTGGCTGTCCTATAACTCACTAAGTAGACCGGACTCACCTGGAACTCAGAGATCATCTTGCCTCTACCTTCTGAGTGCTGGGATTAAAGGCATCATGCCAGGGTCACACCTACACTGATAAGCCTGGACAGATCCTTGGCTCTGAACAAAGTGTGTGGCCACAAGATGAACCTCCCGGTCCATCTCTTCTGAGATAATGAAAAGACAGATCTTAAGCAAGTGTTTATAGCTGGTCTCCATCCTGAATGCATCTAGGGTAAGACTGAGGGGAGGAAGGCTCCCAGTGGGAACATCTGAGCCAGGAAAGGAAGCAGGCCCAGGGTATTCTGGGAGACAAGGTAAGGGCAAAGCTCCAACCTGAGCTTAGTGTGAAACCGAGCGGGCACCCCTGAGACCTGGGAAGGTCAGGAAGAGAATCACAGACAGAAAATGAAGGGAGGCGGAGGCAGCTGCCTCCCCGCCCCGCCCTGGCTCTCACCATAGGTTGTCTTCTCTATCAGCCGCCCATCTTCACAGAAGTTGTCTGTAGCTTTGCCCAGGAGGCCACGCACTGTGTAATCCTGTGGAAACAGGGCAGGGGAGTCCCCATGCTAAGCTCTGAGGTTGAGGAGGTGCCAGCCTGGTGTGGGTGGGGCCTCACAGAGCTCCACACTGCGTGCCTGCCGCTCCCCTGCCCTGAGGGAGCGCGTGCACTCTGCTCTGGAGCCGGGCAGCTCTGGGCTGTTCCCTGTGGATGGCACCAGCACCAGTCAGTGTCACCCCACACATGTGCCGGGCTGTTTCAGTCAGGGCACTGCTGGATGCCCTCAGGGGCTCCCCGTCCTCCAACTCTGTACAGACCACCAGCTCCTCCCTGGGGCAATGACAGCAAGGAGGAGGGAGACAGCAGTGTACTGGGTGCCAGGGGCAGAGCCAAGGCTTCACATGAAGTCACCTTAACCCTTATTTCTTCATTCCCATAGAAGACTAGAGGAAACTGAGGCACAAAGAGACAATGTTCATTGACTCGCCAAGGACATATGAGCTGTGGCTGGCAGACTGGTATAATGGGCAAGTGTCTCACCACAGCCCTGAATGGGATTGTAAACTGGAACCTTTTGGTCCTGGAGCTGGAGGAGTTCTGAGTACGGGACGGTGACATCCACATCTGTTTTGCAGTGACAACAGAATACTGCTGGGCTTGGATTGTGGGGTGGGACAGATCCAAGCTCAAATTTCAGCTCCTAAGGCTTTAAAGAATTTGTGGCCCTGGCTAGGCACATTCTTCCTAAGCCTCACTGTACTCAACTGTAAAATGGGAGCTTGGCTAAGTGGGGTGGGGCTTTTTTTTTTTTTTTTTTTTTTTTGGTTTTTCGAGACAGGGTTTCTCTGTGTAGTCCTGGCTGGCCTGGAGCTCACTCTGAAGACCAGGCTGGCCTCGAACTCAGAAATCCGCCTGCCTCTGCCTCCCAAATGCTGGGATTAAAGGCGTGCACCACCAACGCCCGGCGGGGTGGGGCTTTCTTAAGGGGATTCATACATAGCTCTTGGTAGTGGTCAGAACAGAACACTGCGGTGGGTAATGTGTCTCTCTAGTCTTTCCTGGCTACAGGAAGCGGAAAATGCTTGCCCTGGTCTTCCCTATCCGTGACCTCTGGAATGGGACCAGGGACAATCTTCAGACTGCCATACCTTGGTGAGATGAGCATCATAGACGTCAGTGAGGAGACGGCGTCCATGTCCCACGGCGAGGACTGAAAGGCAACCAGACTGTCTCTCACATCTAGAGTCCCTTTCCCTGGGAAATACTCCCTGCCAACAAACACTCCCTCTCCTTGCAGCCAGACAGGAAGGAGGATGCCCAGCACCCAGGGAGAGTACCACCGTCAACAGTGGTCTCCAGGGCTCACCTAAGGATGGCATCTGCTCATGGTGGGAAATGAGCCTGAGTACCTCAGGAAGCACCCAGAGGCTCCTGAATTACCCCCAAAGCAAGAGACCATTGTCCCAGCTCCACCAAATGGCAAGTACATTTGAGGCTGGAGGGGAGGCACACACCCATAATTCCAGCCCTCGGGAGGCTGAAGTTTAAGAATCTTAAGTTCCAGGCCAGCCTTGAAAGTAGTCAGACTTTGTCTCATATAAACACATAAATTTAAAAAACAAATCTGGACAGTGGTGGTACATGCCTTTAATCCCAGCACTTTAAAGGCAGAGGCAGGTGGATCTCTTTGAGTTTGAAGCCAACCTGGTCTATGGATGGAGTTCCAGGGATACACAGAGAAACCCTGTCTCAAAAAACAAAAACAAAACAAAACAAAAAACCCAAGTCGCCGGGCAGTGGTGGCGCACGCCTGTAATCCCAGCACTCTGGGAGACAGAGGCAGGCGGATTTCTGTGTTCAAGGCTAGCCTGGTCTACAGAGTGAGTTCCAGGACAGTCAGGGCTACACAGAGAAACCTTGTCTCGAAAAACCAAAAAAAAAAAAAAAAAAACAAAAAACAAAACAAAAAAAAAAACAACCAAAAAACCAAAAAACCAAAAACCAAGTCAAGGTGACACACGCCTACAATTCTCAGCACTCAGATGGGGGAGGGTCAAGGTCTCAAGGTCATTTACACCCAACTGGAAGCCAGCCTCGGCTCACTGAGACCCTGTCTCAGAAACAAAAACAAGAATCTAGGGTTTCTGACTCTTAACTGTTAACATTTTTGGTCCTCAAATTCTCAAATAGTTATACAGAGAAAGATGCTCAGGCCTGTATATATCTGGGGGGTGGGGTGGGGGGGAGACGAGGAACAGAAAGCTAATGGTACAAAGGAAGGACCCATAACAGTGGCCTTTGGGGCCACTTCCGGCCTATTCCCTGATCTGTTTATCCCTGTCTAAAGAAATGAATGGCTTTCCATTCACTGTTAGAGAGGGAAACAGGGAGGGAGCATGAGATCATGTCTGACTGCCTGTACCTCAGGAAGAAAGACAAGGGAACCAAGACTCTGGAGGCTGGACAATGGGCTGCCATTGAAGGCCACAGAAGCCTTGTGACTTGCAGCTTTGTATCCAGCTCTGGCAATATGCGAACTGCAGCCAGAGGAGATGGAGCCGCACGCCTGCTGC